>JAGIQG010000024.1:34359197-35583750 GCA_024679065.1 Sphyrna mokarran
ATTTCTGGATGAGTATATGGGAACTAATGGGATAGGGGGTTATAGATAGGTCTGTGGCTTGGTAGGTATAGATGTGGTCGGCGCAACTCGTGGGCTGAAGGCCTTGTTTGTGCTGTAGTGTTCTACGTTCTATATTACAGCCTTGATCCAGTTGTGGACAACAGAACTCCAGAGGTGAGCTAAGAGTGACTGCCTTTGACCTCAAGGCAGCATTCGACTGATTGTAGCTTCAAGAAGCTCCGGCAAAACTGGAGTTAATAGGAATGAGGGCAAAATCTCTCCATTAGCTGATGCCACATAGCTGATGTCATACTTAGCACAAAGAAAGATGGTTGTAGTTTGAGTGGGAAGGTAGAATTTGCTGCTGCCCCTAGGAACAGCCTGGTGATGGGATTCTGAGAGTGGGAGTGGATGTCATGAACAGGGTGGGAGGGTGTTGTTTCATTTACTACTCAATTCCTGTAGTTTTTTACTCATGGTGGAAGAGATGTCTGGCAGCTCACCCATCTTTGTGCCAATTGATGCCCTTAAATAGCCAAGTAAGAACATCTTGTGGTTAGCACTGGTATCTAATCAGTAGTAAGAGGGAGTGGGGCAGCATGGGGGAGTGGGAAGGGTGGGAGGCTGGGGAACTGGGTGGGGGGGGGCAGGGGTATGGTTGGAGGTATTAGAGTGAGGCCTCCAGATTTAAACAGCAACCTGAAGACAGGCATGCAGATAGGGGTCACTCCTATTTGGAAAAGTTTTGTCATAGAGAATTAGGAGCTAGAATTAATACCCACTTAAGTCACCACTTAATACCCACCCATCCCCTTCCTTACCTGTCACTGAGTTAAGATCCTAGAACTCTTTCCCTGACAGCATTGTGGGAGTACTTACATTACCTCAGGGGCTGCAGCAGTTCAAGAAGACAGCTCATCACTACCTTCTGAAGGGCAATTAGCAATAAAACCAACAACACTCACATCCCATGCACACAATAAATTTCCTTTCCCCTACTTGAGTGGACTAAATTCACTCACAACTTCTGCTGCCAACTCCAGCTCCTCCCACTGCCGAGGCGTAACCAGGGGTGTAATCCTGTCTCCAAGTGACATCACATAGGATCCAGCAGCCAATCAAACAGCAGACTGGAATTGTCACAAAGTAGACAAAGCCCCTCCCACTTGAGGCAATTTCAGGATCACCTGATCTGTCTCTGCTCCATTATTCAACACCCTTCCCCCAGCCCTCACCCTCTAGCCCTCCCACCCACACCCAACTCCTTCCCTGTGCACCCCCAGAAATGATGTAGAGATGCCAGTGTTGGACTGGGGTAAACTCAGTAAGAATCTGGCAACACCAATTTTAAATCCAACCGATTTATTTGATAGTAAACCTGCGAGCTTTCGACTTTCGTCTTCGTCAGACATTTGTCGTGACAATTAAATTATACAGATAGAGCTTTTGTCCGTTCGGGCTGCATATGGATCCGATATTCTCGCTATCACTTGTCCCTTTACCACTCTCTTTGACCTTCTGTCCCCGGGCCTTCACTCTTCATTCTTCACACCTTCATCCTTCCTTCGTTCTTGTTCCTACCACCATCCCTCCCTTCACTTGCTTCAAACCTATTGGAAAGCAGAACTTCCCCCAGGAAGGTCATCGACTTGTATCGTTAACTCTGTTCACCTCTCCACAGATGCTCGATATTTCCAGCATCTTCTGTTTTTTTTCAGATTTCAGTTTCCGGGGAATTCTCGGTATTTTTCTTCAGTTTTTTTTTGAAGTTGTATCTTTTTGTGCTATGTGACATTCTGGCAGCTTCGTCATTAGGAGGCTGTTGGAGGAGCTTACTCACACATTGCCACTATGGATTGGTCTCTGAATTTAGTAGCCGCTCCAGGGCTGCTGCTGTGACTTGGAAGATGAGTTGCGGCCAAAGCTGCCACAACCAACATTACAACCTAACCTTCGAAAACACACCCCCTCAGGCTCTCACTTTGAAGTATGTGCTCTTGTATTTGAACACTGGTGTAATCACAGGTTTTCAAAGTTCTGTGGATGTCTGGATTTGCATAATTTGTATTTGATTAAGATGTAAAGAATTTTTTGAGGGCACCTAAATTATTTGTAATTTAGGCAATAGCATCACAGAGTTCTGTTAGGTGTTTCAGTGAGTGTTCTATTTGTATACACACTGCAGCTCAGCAGTTTACTTTTAATTGGCAATTAAATTCGGTTTCAGCCCTGCAAGGAAATGCAGTTAGTTTTTCCATTACTACAGTACAGGTAAGTGAATATAGGTCTTTCCCCACACTCAACCTGCCCACATTCTGACCTCCCTCTTCCGGAACCCAACTTGTCCTGATCCTTGTCCTGGGAGATTTGTCTTTTTCTGTAAGGATTTTGACTGCAGGATTTTCTAGCTCACCGCAGGGCCACTCAGCCCCAGGTTACATCACGTCAAGTTATCGGCCGAAGGCCACTGTCCATGTTAGCTGCTGGGATTCTCTGGTGCTGCTATAGCAAGTGGCATTTTGGCTGGAACGCCAAATTTTCCACTCTCACTAGCAACGGGATGGGCATGGAAAGATCAGAGATGTCATTAATTCACTGTGTTGTGTATGTGCACAGGAAGCGAGATTGTGCAATGTACTTGGTGGTAACCTGCCGGACTGAGTGATACGCTTACCAGGAAAGTGTGAGTTCAATCCCAAACCCAGGGACTTGGTCACATAATCCAGGCTGGAATTTCAATGCAGTACGGGGGAAGTGCTGCACTGTAAGGCATGTTGTCTTTCACAAGAGGCTTAAGAGATTTTGTGGCAGGATTGAAAGAATAGGAACGTTCTCCTGAATGTCCTGGCAATACTTATCCTTTGACAAACATCAGAAGATGAACACGTTGACTTGAAGTTTTCAAATGGCCGGGACTCACTTTGCAAATGGAACACATTCCCGCTATTCCGAGGGCTCCGCTGTCACTTCCCACTAATGAGAAAGTCCGGCCTTCGAGAGCGGCTGGCCCATCTGATTGATAGATCAGGAATAGGTAGTGTCTGGAGGACGAAGGGAGTGGGAGGGAAGAGGGCTGGATAGCCTTGTGTTAATTATTTTTCCATTGGGACAAAATCTAATGGCACAGGACGAGCCTGTTATACAACCCAGCACTTGGCAGCCCTGAGAGAGAAGCTTCTTCCAACATCACCTCCCCAATAAATGTCTGACTTGTTTGTGTGCATGTGTGTATATATACATATACACATACAGGAGTAATCCTTGTGTGTTTGTATGCGTGCATGCCTGTGCATGTTTTTGTGCACATGTATGCCTGTATTTGTATGTTTCCCTGTATATGTGTGTATATAGGTGTGCGTGTGTCAATGTGTTTGTCTGTATGTGCATATGTGCATAGTTTTCTGTGTGTGTGTGTGTGTTTGTATGCATCTATCTGTGTGTGTGTGTGTGTGTGTGTGTCTGTGTGTGTGTGTCTGTGCATTTGTGTATGTGTCTCACACAGTGGGCCTGATTTTACCATTTTCATTCTAATTCTGGGTGTAATTGAGATCTGACTTGGAAATCTGTTTCCAGGTGTCCCCATATCACTCAGCCTGAAAAAAGTTGTGCATCCCATTTGCAATGTGGGCGGAGCTTAGCACATTCAAAACGACCAGAGCTACTCAGAAATAGGAAGAGGCACCATGTTATCTGTACGAAGGAACACAGGCCTGGCAGAAAAAGATGGCAAGAATAATTATAGGGCAGCCTTTAATGATGAAAAGATTGGTAATGAACAGTTGTGATAAATGAACAGTCTGAGAAACAGGAGATGAGTAACAATCAGCAAGAAACTGTAAGGAGAGGAAGACTGAATCAGCTCCCTCAAACAGCTCAGAAAGTTCATGACCAGCAGGAGTGAAACTGATACATCAGAGGAGTCAGAATGTCCATCCTCAGTTTATACTGTGATGAAGTGGCAGTCGAGGGAAATATAACTGTTTTCATTGGAATAGAACTATGGATTTACAATAATATTCCAAAAAAGCTCCACACATTCTGCTAAAAATAATAAGGGAATCTGGCACATCCTGAGCACTGTCTGATGGTGAGTAGGTAAAGTATGAACACATCGGTCTTTAAAACTAATCAGAGACATTATCTATAATGGAAGCATGTAATTTATTCTAGAATTAATAGTGACAGAATTAATATAGCAAGGATTTGTGTTTTTAGAAAGTATTAATTTAGTGGACGTGTGCTGCGGTGCAATCAACTGAACAACCAGAGTTAGTTCTCATTTGCTTTCAATTTGAGTTCAATGATATCATTTACAGTCATATCCTATTAAATATGCACAAGCATGCTTCATGTGAGCCTAAACCAGTTTCAAAGTATGTTTTTCATGTGCGTCTAATCTACCGAACTGTTCCATACTGCATATTACTGCGTGATGGTACAGTGGATAGCATTGCTGCCTCACAGCGCCAGGGACCCAGGTTTGATTCCCGGCCTCGGTCACTGTCTATGCAGAGACTACAAGTTCTCCCCGTGTCCGTGTGGGTTTCTTCCGGGTGCCCCGGTTTCCTCCCACAGTCCAAAAGATGTGCTGGTTAGGTGCATTGGTCATGCTAAATTCTCACTCAGTATACCTGAACAGGTGCCGGAGTGTGGCGACGAGGAGATTTTGTTCCAGTAACTTCATTGCAGTGTTAATATAACCCTGCTTGTGACACTAATGAACAAACTTCAAAATATTATTCCTGCTTCTTTAATGCAACATTGCATGGCATTGTGTTGGTTTTATAAATCTCCTATCTACTTCATGTTCACATGCTTTAAAATATTCATGTGTCGATTACTTTTAACAAACAAAAGCAGATGTAACCTTGGGCTATTATTGTGTTTGTGAAAAGCGCTACTCATTGTTTGCATTCTTGACAACTAACTGCATTAACTGCTTTGCCTCAAGGTGGAAGTTCCAGAGTCAGGTCTAAGCATAGCAACAAGGCAACTGTGAAAGCCTTACAATCTCCTCGAAATCTCAGCAAGAACAAAATTATCATGAGAAAGATACTAACTGAAATCAATAATCCTCAGCTAACAAGCTCAACATTAGGCTTGCTGGGACTAACAACCTTTCTGTGTTCTTTGAAATTGGAGAGGTGATGGCCTAGTGGTATTATCACTAGGCTATTAATCCAAAAACTTAGCTACGGTGAAGACTGTTTAGAGCTTGTATAACAGTTTTGATCTGCAGATCATTAGCCCAAGTCTCTGGATTACGAGTCCAGTATGTAACCGTTAGCTACCATACCCACTACCGAGTTGCTTCTGACAGCCTCGTGTTGCTTCTGACAGCCTCTTGCCTTCACCAATGTTTGATTTAATGTAACAACAGAGTGAATCAGGAGCTTTTTAGTCTGCAAGAAGAGACTAAATAGTCTAGGAAAAGAATTATGAAGATTGAAAATGACATTGAGTGTATTCGATCAGAGCTAGGCAAACTGCAGATGGAGTGGGAATGCAGACAGCACCACTTACTGACTGAATGGAGTGACTGCAAGGAACAGGTGAACAAAAGCAGTTCCCCTTTCTCTCTATAAATATTTTTTCTTCAATTGAATGCTCTAACCAACATTGAGAGCCAATGAAAAACAGGCATGCTGAAATCTGTCAGACACTCACAGACCACATGAGCTACAGTGAGTAAACGTCATTGCACACTGATATAGAACACCAGCAATCCTTTCCTCCACATGCACACACACACGTGGACACTCACATCCATATCTACATATGCATTCACCCACAAATTTCCACACGTAGGCCACACACCTCACACTAATTCTCTCTCCCTCACACATCTCACACTAATTCCCTCTCCCTCACACACCTCACCCTGATTCCCTCTCTCTCTCTCACACACACACATCCCACACCTCACGCTGATTTTCTCTCTCTCTCTCTCTCTCTCTCTCTCCAGCTGTGCTTGCCCCAAGGCTGGAAAATCCCACTGGAGGTCAATGGATGTTTGCATGGTCTGTGTCCCACCTGCTATAATTCCTGTGGCGGGACAGTTAGTAAAACTCCACATACACACACACACGCATAACTTCAACCAAGTGTCTTGATTACACATCTCTTACTAAACAAAATGTAATCAATCGCAGTGCCACAATATGCAAGGCTTTTAATAGAGCATGAACATTATATTCTACCTTTTTTTGCAGCTTCAGTTATGACAGTGAGCGGTATTAGTCAGGATCAGATGATGTATGACAGATTTCACACAAAGGTTTTATAAATTAAATGTTTTAAAAATACGTGCTGGAAATGTGAAATTAAAATGGAAACTGTTGGAAATGTAAGTCAGTCAGCATTTGAAAGGAAAAGATCACTTAATGTTTCGAGTGAGAATTGATCTTTATCACATCTCTGCTTAAAGCATTTATCATACAAACAAGGAGCAGGAGTCGGCCATTCGACTATCCGAGCCTCTTCCGCCATTTAATTAGTTCATGGCTAACCTGTTAATAAATGTCAAACCTATATTCTGAATGGCCCCTTTCTGCACTGTTGGGATTCTATGATTGTATGCCAAGTGGACTCAAAGAACTAAGGGGAAGATTAGTTTTTTCTCAAGACAGTACGGAATTATGATGACCTGAAATGCACTGCCAAATAGGAAGGTGGGAGCAGATTCAATATTGCCGTTCAAAAGGGAACTGGATCAATACTTGAAAAGGGAAAGAGCTATGGGCAGATTGGGGCATAGACTAGTTGAAAAGCTCTTTCAAAGAATCGGCAAAGCAATGTGGGCCCAAAGCACTGTATGGCCCTATGATAACGACCCCTCTGGAACAGGGAAGGTTCAAACTTCATTTCTGCTTCATGTGGCTAATTTCGAAGGAAGGGACTGTAAATACAGGGCCTGCTTTCTGCTCCTGTTCACCATCCAGTGGCTTAGATTCCTCATGGAAAAAGGTGAAATTAAAAGTCAGTCATCTGGTTTGTCGTGTTTTAAATCTCTTTGTAAAAGGCATGAGACTAGAGGAGGAACAATTAAACACAAGTTTGATCCATCACAAAGCATTGCTTAGGTTTTCAAGGCTTTTAGGCCCCTTTTACAAAACGTGAATGCATGTAATCTCAAGAGAAAGTACACACTGTTTGATAACTTCCATGGCCTGTCTCTCTGCTCATTTGTCTTCTGAGAAGGTTGGTGCGGTTTGCTGCTGTGGATATGGCCCTCAACTCATTGATCTACAGTTCTGACGTGCCACAGTGAAAAAAAACGCACCAACCTTCTCAGAAGACAAACACCGGACACAGTGGACAGAGTACCCCTCGTCGTCCAGTACTTCCCCAGAGCAGAGAAGCTATGGCATCTCCTCCGGAACCTTCAACATGTCACTGATGAAGACGGACATCTTGCTAAGGCCATCCGCACAACCCCACTTCTTGTCTTTTAACAACTGCACAACCTCAAACAGACCATTCTCCGGTCTACCCAGCAAACTACCCAGCCTTCAGGAGAACAGTGATCACGACACCACACAACTCTGCCACAGCAACCTCTGCAAGACCGTACCAGATCATTGACATTGATGCCATCATCTCACGTGAGAACACTACCCACCAGGTACACTGTACATACTCCTGCAATTCGGCCAACATTGTTTACCTGATATGCTGCAGGAAAGGATGTGTGAGGCATGGTGCACTGAGGAGAACATGCAGATGCTACAACAACGGATGAATGAACACCACTCGACAATTACCAAGCAAGACTATTCTCTTCCTGTTACAAAGAACAAAGAAGAACAAAGAACAACACAGCTCCGGAAACAGGCCCTTCGGCCCAACGAGCCCGCGCCGCCGTCCTAACGTCTTAATGACATATAGGGACCAATTTGTTACCCAATCAGCCTAACAGCACATTTTTGGGATGTGGGAGGAAACCGCAGCACCCGGAGAAAACCCACGCAACCACGGGGAGAACGCGCAAACTCCCGCAGACACAGGCCCAAATCCATGTGTCTGCACAGCAACAGCGATAGTCCCTGAGCTGTCATGGTGCCCATCAGATGGTCCAGTTTAAGCATACACTAACGACGTGTTCCTGTTGGGGAACACTTCAGCGGTCACAGGCATTTGGCCTCTGATCTTCAGGTGAGCGTTCTCCAAGATGGTCTTTATGACACACGACTATGCAGAGTCACTGAGCAGAGACTGATAGCCAAGTTCCACACACATGAGGACAGCCTCAACCAGGATCTTGGGTTTATGTCACACTATCTGTAACCTCCATGACTTGCCTGGACTTGCAAAATCTCACTGATTGTCCTATCTGGAGACAATACACATCTCTTTAACCTGTGCTCTATCCATGCACATTGTCTGTACCTTTAAGACTTGATTAGCTGTAAAGACTTGCATTCTAATCATCATTCTGTAAATTGAGTTTGTGTCTTTATTTGCCCTGTTTGTGAACTAATCTCCCGCTCACCTGATGAAGAAGCAGTGCTCTGAAAGCTAGTGGCGTTTGCCACCAAATAAACCTGTTGGGCTTTAATATGGTATTGTCAGACTTTTTACTGTGTTTACCCCCCCAGTCCAACGCCAGCATTTCCAGTCCTGCCAAAGGCAAACCCCCGCACTGAGTTCCCTGGTTGTTGGGGAGGGGAGGGGGCGGTTTGGCTATGCAAAAGGCTGTAGACATTGGCAGAAGCAGAAAATCCTGCCAGGCCAATAATGAGCTGCCTCTGTCAACAGAAAACATGCTACAAGGCAGGGAGAATGTTGGAAGTGGATAATCCTGTTCAGATATTGATTTTATTCATTTGTGGGACATGGGTGTCACTGGCTGGCCAGCATTTATTCCGAGTTGCCCAGGGGCAGTTGAGAGTCAACCATTTTGCTGTGGCTCTGGAGTCACATGTAGGCCAGACCGGTAAGGATGGCAGATTTCCTTCCTTAAAGGACATTGGATTCATGGTCATCAGTAGATTTTTAATTCATGATATCCTTTTTATTGAATTGAAATTCTACCATCTGCTGTGATGAGATTCGAACCTGAGTCCACAGTACATTGGCTGAGTATTAATAGTCTAGCAATTATCTCACAGGACCATCACCTCCCCTATTTGTTTCACAGAATCACACTGAAAGGCCTGTTTAAAATCATGTTTACGGAGCTACAGTTTAAAATTCTTTTAAAATTCAAATTAATTTACCGGTGTCACAAGTAGGCTTACATTTACACTGCAATGAAGTTTCTGTGGAAATCCCCTAGTTGCCACACTCCGGCGCCTGTTCGGGTACGCTGAGGGAGAATTTAGCATGGCCAATGCACCGGAACGCAGTGAGGAGTGGAGATAAAGTGGGTGAGCACAGGATAGGATGTCAGTCCTTGAGTTTTGAACCAGTTGGAATTGAGAGGGAGTGGCAGTTTGGAATGTCAACGGGAATGGAGTCTGAAAAAATGTGCAGGTGGTGGGAAATGAGGGAAGAATCAGAGGAGAGACTTTATGGGGGGGGGGGTGGCATTGGTGCTTGCAGCAACAAAACTGAAATTATAATCTCCCTTTAATGACAGTTGAGAGGTAAGGATTACAAACCTGTATCAGCAGCTCTGCCCAATTTTTTAAAAACTTTATTCCAATTCAATCCAATCAAATCAAATCCAATTCAGAGTCCCAAAAAGTTGAGACATTCTCGACCCAAACTGACAAGATGGGGATCTCACCTCCTGTCTTTGGCTTGATTTACATGATCCAAACTGATTGGGATAAGTTTAGCTCCTCGTCCAAGGCTTGATCTCATTTGTATCTTAGCCAAAAGGCTGAGATGCCGCTTTAAAAAATTGTTTCAAATGAATTTTAAGGGGCATTGGGACAAATGCATGAATAGAATGGGAATAGAGAGATAGGGTCCCCGGAAAGGGAGGGGGTTTTAGTTCATTTGGGAAGTAACTATATTTAATTACCCAATGTAACGCATACACTAATACTGAGATACACTGTTACTAAATCAGAATAGAGGATTTAGAGTGTTTATCCCCCACCAAGTCCTTCTCATCCATCAGTTCTCTCCTCACTAACATCGCTTCTCACCTTTAGGCTAAAATTAAGTGTAATATTGAAATGCTGCACTTGGTTGAAGTCGTTAGGTTACATTTCAGCTTCATTTGAAGCAATTTTTAAAAGCAGCATCTCAGCTTTTGGCTACGATGCAAATGAGATCAAGCCTTGGAGAAGAAGCTATACCTGCTCCAATCAGCTTAGATCATGTAAATCAAGCCCAAGACAGGGGGTGAGAGTTCTGTCTTGTCAGCTTGGATCGGGAACGTCTCAACTTGTTGAGACTCTGAAATGGACTTGATTGGATTGAATTGGAATAAAAACAAAAAAACCCTACATGGCTCCCAGTCACCCAAAAGCAACATTTTACAATTCTCATGGTCTTATTCAAATCCCTCATGGTTTTGTCCCTCCTAATTTCTGTAAGCCCTGAGCAGATAACACTCAGAACTCAGTGTTGCTCTGACTCTGGATTTTGGCAGTCCCTCTTTAATCAGCCGATTCTCTCCAACTCCCTCTCCTTTCTCTAAATCCCACCTTTCTGACGAAGCCTTTGTCCTCCCTTCCTAACATCACCATAACTTCAGATTTATTTTTGTATGATTGCTGCTCTGTGAAGCGCCCTGGTACAATAAAGTTGGCCTTTAAATTGCAAGTTGTTGCTCTCTGCCCATTAAAGCTGCTCAGGGAGTTGAATCAATTTATAATTTGACAGGATTTCTATACCCCAGGTTTTTACGCTATCGATCCCATTGAGCAGAACCGGCTTTTACATTTCAGCTCACCTGTCAATCTGTAACATTATTGTCTGTGAGTGATAAGATCCTGGAGACAAAGATCAAGTCTGATGTTGAAGTGCATTACTGAATAATGTATTACTAAGTTCATTACTGCATTACTGAGTATGCACCTCAGCTACACTGTTGGAGGAGTCTGTGGTATTCACTTATCCTGTGTTTTATTATATATGTATTATATACCAATCTCAAAGAACAAAGAAAATTACGGCACAGGAACAGGATCTTCGACGTCCAAGCCTACACCGACCATACTACCCAACTGAACTAAAACCCCCTCCCCTTCCAGGGACCATAGCCCTCTATTCCCAACCTATTCATGTATTTGTCCTGATGCTCCTTAAAACTCCCTATCATATTGCTTCCATTACCTCCCCCGGCAACGAGTTCCAGGGATGCACCACCTTCTGTGCAAAAGAACTTGCCTCGTACATCTTTTTTAAACCTTGCTCCTTGTACCTTAAACCTACACCCCCTAGAAATTGATTCTTCCACTCTGGGAAAAAGTTTCTGACTCTGCACTCTGTCCATGCCCCTGATAATCATGTAGATGTCTATCACTGATCTTGACTGGTTATGCCTGGCTGAGGATTCAGAGGGATGTAAACAAACTGTAAAAAGAGCTGGAAGATGGAGCTAGAAACATTTAGTAGATGTTTTCGAGCACTGCAGCTAAAAACCTGCCACACACATAAGCTGGTGTCATCTCTGCATAGCTCTAAAGTATAAAATAATCAACAGTTTGGATAAGGTATTGAAGTAAGATCTTACCACTTTGTTTAGGTCGATATTAAAGAGCATGCAACCATACCATTATTTCAGAGAAAGGTGGCAGTGTGATCCTCAGTTTCTAGGGCAATTTCTGTCCTTTAACAACAGCAAAACAAATTATCTGGACAGTGTCACATTAATGTTTGTGTACATATTGGTTGTTGTGTTTCCTACAGCATGGTGGCACCGTGAACAAAGAACATTACAACATAGGAACAGACCCTTCGGCCCTCCAAGCCTGCACTAACCATGCTACCCAACTTAACTAAAACATTGTATCTGCTTCCACTACACAAACCCCCAAATGCCCCAACCACCCTACCCACCAAACCCGGCAATGAATTCCAGGCATGTTAGCACTTCTGCTTCACAGTGCCAGGGACTTGGGTTGCTGTCTGTACAGAGTCTGCACGTTCTCCCTGTGTCTGCGTGGGTTTCCTCCAGGAGCTCCAGTTTCCTCCCACAATCTAAAAAACATGCTGGTTAGGTGCATTAACCATGTAAAGTATTTGATTTGATTTTTGATCTAACTTCTTATTGTCACATGTATTAATATATAGTGAAAAGCATTGTTTCTTGCATATGAAACAGACAAGGTATACAGTCAAAGAGGCGGAAAGGAGAGAGTGCAGAATTTAGTGCTACAATTACAGCTGGGGTGTAAAGAAAGATCAACTCCGTGTAAGGTAGGTCCATTCAAAAGTCTGATGGCACGGGGAAGAAACTGTTCTTGAGTCAATTGGTATGTGACCTCAGTGTACCCAAACAGGCGCTGGAGTATGGCAACTAGGAGATTTTCACAGTAAATTCTTTGCCGTGTTAATGCAAGCCTACTTATGACATTAATAAAAAACTTTAAACTTCAAAACTTTAAGCTATTTAACACAATGACTATGCTTCAAATTATTCTGTGTTTAACAATGAATGCACAACCTTTGGATGTCACTGCCTGATTTCTAAATAATGTTGCCCTCACTATTTCAATTCTAGCCCCTCATGCGTGAGTAACACTGAACAAGTGCTCTCGAAGCCCCTGAGAGTTGGGTTATTGCTTATTTGTTGCAAAATACTTTGAGACCTTCATTGTACATGAAAATGATTATATAAATGCATATCTTTCTTGTCTGTGCATAATGTAAGTTTAAAACTATTGCTGGAAATTATTCAAACTGCAATTATAATATAATGACCTCCAGATGGTGCTGGTGAATTTTGTTGTTGAACCTTGAGCTAGATTGGGCTAGCAGCCATTCACCGCACTTGCACCAAGTCCTTGAACAGGAGCATTTAGCAGCCAAAAAAAAAGCCAAAAAAAAAACAGCCAAAAAAAAAGCAAAGTTCTCCCCAGGTCAGAATTCTCCCATCCTGCCTGTGGGTGGGCATGGCCCAATGTGAAACCGCATTGAAAGCCGGGTGGGAATTTCGGGCTTTTAGACCAGCGCGGCCAGAGAATTCCATCCCGAGAGTGCATCAGGCACCTGTGTGAACAGGGCAAGCAATTGTGTACCTCCATAATCATACCGAGGGAAGGATTATATCTGATCAGTATGAACTCTGAACCAGGAAATTCAGTTCAGAAGAGCAAATTCAATATCAAATAAGATAGAAAAAAAACAAAGTATAAAGAGGGAAAGGATTAATAGAGAGAGGAAAAAAGATAAAAAGAAACTGTAAGAATTTTTTTTTCTTCAAATTTCCAATGATAATTTAAATCTGACGGAATGAAACTCTACTTTTTAACATTTATTTCTAGCGCATCGGGGTTGATTTGGCAGCATGTAAGATTTACGACATGCTTAAAAAATTTGACACGGGTGGCATGGAGGCACAGTGGTTAGCACTGCTGCCTCAGAGCTCAGGGACCTGCGTCTGATTCCTAGCTTGGGTCACTGTCTTTGTGGAGTCTGCACGTTCTCCCTGTAGCTGCTTAGGTTTCCTCCGGGTGCTCCGGTTTCCTCCTACAATCCAAAGATGTGTGGGTTAGGTTAATTGGCCAATGTTAAATTGCCCCTTAGTGTCTTGGGATCTGTAGGTTAGAGGGATTTAAAATCCAACCAATTTATTTGATAGTAAATCCTAAATTGGTTGGATTTTAAATTGGTGTTGCAAAACTTTACTGAGTTTACCCCAGTCCAACGCCGGCATCTCTACATCATGGTTAGAGGGATTAGCAGGGTAAATGTGTAGGGTCATGGGGATAGGGCCTGGAGTGGGATTGTTGGCAATATAGACTTGATGGGCTAAACGGCCTCCTTCTGCAGTGTAGGGATTCTATGAGACCTTGGATTTACGATCAGGGAAAGATCAGCCAAGATCTGATTGAATGGTGGAGCAAGCTCGAAGGGTTGAATTTGTCTACTTTTGCTCCTATGTTCCCATCTTCCTAAAAAGTTAATTAAATTGGGAATAAATCAATCTAGTTTGTTCTACTGAGTGTATTAGTTTTGTATGACATAAATACAGGAGATTCATGGCGCTAAATATATTTGAATTGGGAGCCAGAATGTGAGCTGCCATTTCCAGGAAGCTCTTGGAGAAGCCTGGCACCTTGGATGGAAAGTTCCTGATTCCTGTGTTTAATTATGAGTACGCAATCTCTGAATGTCACTACCCCATTTCCAAATAATGGTGACTGCTGCGGCCTTCATAACTTCTGTTACAAAATCTGCTCCCTCATGTGGGAGTCACAGTGAATAAAAGCTCTCATAGAATACCTACAGGAGGCTATTTGGCCCATTGAATCTGCCATTGGCTACAATTCCACCCAAGCCCAATTCCCACAACCCGCATATTCACCATGCTAATCCCCTGACACCACGGTCAATTTATTGTGGCCCATCAACGCAAATCTTTGAAGGAAACTGGAGTACCTGGAGGAAACACAGATAGACAAGGGAGGAATGTGAGACACGGGAAGGATTTGCAAACTCCACACAGGCAACGACCTGAGGTTGGAATTGAACCCAGGTCCCTGGCGCTATGAGGCAGCAGTGCTAACCACTGTGTCACCTTGCTTCTCGAAGCCCCTGAGAATCACTTGTTGTTTATTTCAAGCAGAGGTCAGTTTACACACTGAATCAGCTGGAACAAACCACCAGATATTGTAACAATAATCAAAAGATAGCAATGGAACATTGACTTAAAGAATAGATTCCAATGATGCCTTTAGACTGATACACCACTTGTTGACCTGATATTGGAATTCCCCTCTTCTCTCCATTGATCTTTGCAACGTCTGTTCTAGTTGCAGTTGCTATTCAGAGAGCCTGGTTTTGTTGCTATATATCTTCTTTATGACAGTACACGCATGCTGTCTCATCTTGGCATGCTTGCTGCTCTGTGGCAGCAGTGATGCTCATTCTGCCTGCGGAGACTTACCTAGAAAGGCTGGGTTGCAGAAAAGCCTCAGTGGGAATCTGGCGCAGAGAACCTTTCCAATTTGGCTGCAAATTCAACCTTTAGCATTAGTCCGGGGTACCAGATGCTTCAGAGAGAAACATTGATCCAATGTTTCAGTTAAGTATTGCACCTACAGTGCTTTTAATCAAAAATGTAACATAAGTTGCATACACACACCAATATATGCTGCCACTTGCCAAGGTCCTTTTTTGACTGTGCTGTACTTTGATTTGATTTGATTTATTATTATTGACTTTTCTTCCCACATGGGTTATTTTGATCAATGTATCTGTAAATTTCCAGGAGTTTTTTTTCGCTCGGTATAACCGACCTTGTCCTTGCCATTTTCGATGTGGGATCAAGGGCCAAAATGGTAAATAGACCATAAGGGAAATCTCGGCGGTACAATGACTGGCACTGCTCCTTATAGCACCAGAAATCCGGTATCGATTCCTGTCTTGTATCACTGTCTGTGTGCAGTTCGCACATTCGCCCATGTCTGTGTGGCTTTCCTCTGGGGGCTGCGGTTTCCTTCCATAGTCCAAAGTTGTGCAGGTTAGGTGGATCGGCCATACTAAGTTGTCTCTGAGTGTCAGGGGGACGAGCTGGAGTAAATGCATGAGGTTATGGGGATTGGGCCTGGGTGGGATTGTGGCCAGTGCAGCCTCGCTAGGCAAAGCGGATTCCTTCTGCACTGTAGGATTCTGTGGATTCTATGATAAGTGCAGTGATTTGGACAGGGGAAAATATTTCTGGAGAAGAAATTCTGCCAGTTTAAGGCTCCATTTAAGACTTGTCCTAAAAGTCTCCAGAAATAATATAGTAAGATGCATCCACCTTGGTTAGCATATAACCATGAATGATAAATGAGGCATCAATAATGAATTCAGGCCTATAGGACATCATTAGGCCTGAATTTCATCATTTAGATTTATCGATTTAAGGAAATAATTGATGTTCCTTATCAGTGAGAGAGTCTGATGGTGAAACCTTAATGGAGAATTGTTGTCTTCCATCATGTTCTTAGAGAGAGGTTCATAACTTCAATAACAAATGTGAGGTTTTCATTACATCAGTTTATTCTTTGCTCTTTATTTTTCATGCTTCATTTGGAAGTCAATCTTGTGATTATTTTGATTGAAATATTCTTTAAAATGCGCTGGATGGTGTGTTTTGCATTGCTGGCGGTAGAAGAGGAATGTAGAGAAAGCTGCTGGAGATGTTAACCCTCAAAAAACCCTGAGGATTCCCAGTCACCACAAGATACAGATCCGAGCAATCCTTATCTAGTTATGGATAAGAAGGTTCACTTTGGTTCAAAGTGTTGGAAGGGCTCTGTGCTATTCCACATACAGAATTATAATTTTTTGGCAGAACAGCAAGGAATTATCCCCACCCAACCAGCTCATTTGTAAGGGCATCCAGTGACTTCCCCTAGATCAATTCAGATCACAGTTCAGATTTGCATACAGCAAGTAATTAATGCTGTTCATGTCTGGTCAGCTGAGTTAGTTACTAGTAGCATAGAAAAAAGACTTGCAGATCCCAGCTGTCAATTCATATCATTATATTAGCAAAAAGTAATTAACGACTGGCTTAGTGGGTGACTGCAGACACAAGTTTTTGCGTGTCAGTGCTTTGAAGGCAATGAACCACCCTGATTTACTCATGCGTATGGCAGTCCAGTATTGGAATCGAACTTAAGATGCTGACTGGCCTCTCTTGAAGTCAAACAAACTCATCTGAGATGTCTGATCAGAGTATAGCCATTGTACACAAAATAATACGAAAGATGATAGCATAAGTTAAATACACGACCACCTCAAAATTAGCTAAAAGTACAGGTCTATTCGTGTTCAAAGTTCATTAATTTAGTTTTCAGTTTCAGCACACGTATATTCAGTAATAAAAAGCCATGAGCATCAAAACATCATGCCCAATGATATTATATAATTTTATATTTATATTTATTTATGGGACATTGGCATTGCTGGCTGGTCAGCATTTATCGCCCATCCCTAGTTGCCCAAGGTTAGTTGAGAGTCAACCACATTGCTGTAGCTCTGGAGTCACATGTAGGCCAGACCAGGTAAGAAGTACAGATTGCCTTCCCTAAAGGACGTTAGTGAATCAGATGGGTTTTTCCCATAATTGACACTGGTTTCATGGTCATCAGTAGATTCTTAATTCCAGGTGTTTTTATTGAATTCAAGTTCAATACCTGCCATGGCGGGATTCGAACTTGTGTCCCCCAGATCATTAGCTGAATTCCTGGATTAGTTGTTTAGTGATAAACTCACTAGGCCATTGCCTCCAAATATAAGGTTTCCACAACTTCAGATAGAGTGAAGGATCATTGATTAATCCCATATGGTTTTGTGAAGGGTAGGTCGTGCCTTACTAACCTCATTGAGTTTTTTGAAAAAGTGACTAAAGAGGTGGATGGGGGTAAGGCGGTTGATGTGGTATATACAGACTTTAGTAAGGCGTTTGATAAGGTGGCCCATGGAAGACTTCTGCAGAAAATGCAGATGTATGGGATAGAGGGTGATTTAGCTAATTGGGTTAGGAATTTGCTAGCAGATAGAAGACAGACGGTGGTGGTTGATGGGAGATATTCATCGTGGAGTTCGGTGACAAGTGGTGTACCTCAGGGGTCTGTTTTGGGGCCCCTTCTGTTTGTAATTTTTATAAATGATCTGGATGAGGGTATTGAAGGATGGATTAGTAAATTTGCAGATGACACTAAAGTCGGTGGAGTGGTAGATAGTGAAGAGGGGTGTTATAGTTTGCAGAGAGACTTGGACAAGTTGCAGAGCTGGCCCGAGAGGTGGCAAATGGAGTTTAATGTGGAAAAGTGTGAGGTAATGCACTTTGGCAGGAATAATAAATGTGTAGAGTATAGGGCTAATGGTAGGATTCTTAGTAGTCTTGATGAACATAGGGATCTTGGTGTGTATGTGCATAGATCCCTGAAAGTAGGCAGTCAAGTCGAGAAGGTTGTTAAGAAGGCATATGGAGTCTTAGCTTTATTGGTAGGGGGATTGAATTTCGGAGCCGCAACGTCATGTTGCAACTGTACAAAACTCTAGTGCGGCCGCACTTGGAGTATTGTGTGCAGTTCTGGTCGCCGCATTATAAGAAAGATGTGGAGGCATTGGAGAGGGTACAGAGGAGGTTTTACCAGGATGTTGCCTGGTATGGAGGGCAGGTCTTATGAGGAGAGGCTGAGGGATTTGAGGTTGTTTTCGTTAGAAAGGAGGAGGCTAAGAGGGGACCTAATCGAAACATATAAGATGATTAGATGTTTAGATAGGGTGGACAGTGATAGCCTTTTTCCTAGGATGGAAAAAGCTAGCACGAGGGGACACAGCTTTAAATTAAGGGTGATAGTTATAGGACGGATATCAGAGGTAGGTTCTTTACCCAAAGGGTGGTTCGGGAGTGAAATGCCCTGCCTGCAGCAGTTGTAGATGCGCCAAGTTTGGTGGCGTTTAAGAGGTTAGTTGATAAGTATATGGAAGAGAAGGGAATGGTTTAGTTTGGAGGGGCATTGCTTTTATATTGGTCGGCACAACATTGAAGGCCGAAGGGCATGTTCTGTGCTGTAATGTTCTATGTTCTACGTTCTATGTTTCTGTCAAGTCCCACAGTCTGATTCCGAAGGAAGATCCTTCTTGATTGCAAATATTTGAGAAAATCAAGGATTCGTTTCCTGTTATCACAAGCAGCAGAATCCCCAGTGGAAAACACAGAACCCAGTGCATTTTAAAGGATTATTTTAAACAAAATATTCTAGAGGTTGACTTCCAAATGAAGTGTGAAAAATAAAGGGCAAAGAATAAACCGATTTATCGAAAACCCCACAGTTGCTATTGAAGTTGTGAACTTCTTACTAAGAACATAACGGTTCTCCATCAAGGTTTCAGCAGCAAACTCCCTCATTGATTAGCAGCATCAATAACTTCCTTTCTTAACAGATTATTTCTGTTTTAGAAGAAGCCATTTACACCCACAACCTGGTCACCACCTTTTATTAACCGGCCAATCTTTCGCTTTTTGCTCAGTTTGATGGTGACGCTTCTTTTAGTAACCATCCTTAGGCCCTTTACATTGTTTCGCCAAGGTCCCCACTGACTTTACATCAAAGTTTGAATCTGGAACATCAAGAGAGGTTCAAAGCCGAGATGTTTTACTTCACGTATTTCCTCTGCTTTGAAATATTTTCTTCCACTCTCTCCTTTTGCTTCCCCCTCTTGAAAGTACTGAGGTGGCGCCCAGACAATGGCAGTCATACAGCAGCTTGTGAAGTGCCATTGTGGGTAGGGAGTGTTGGCGTACATTACCATTCTCACCCCACATCCCGTTCTGCTCCAGTCCAAAAGGAAGTTACCAAATTCGGATAAGAATGAGAAACCTGGGAGAATTGTTCCCCATTCCCTGAGGATAAATGTAGCACCCTCACTGTGTCTGCACCCAGAATGGACTTGCAATTTACTCAATGGCCTCTATGCAAACGAGTCTCCATCTAACACTGAGACAACACATGAACAATTGCAGATATTGCACATTCTTACCTAATGTTTGAAACAATTGAAACAAAAAAAATTAACTGGCATATAAGGAATAACCAGTAAAATGTGGAAATAACCGGTATTGGTCTAAATTGGTGTTTACACAGAACATAAAATCCCTACACTACAGAAAGAAGCCATTCAGTCCATCGAGCCTGCACTGACAACAATCCCACCCAGCCCCTATCCTTGTAACCTACTGTATTTATCCTGCGAATCTCCCTGACACTAAGGGACAATTTTCCATGACCAAACAATCTAACCCACACCTGTTTGGAGGGTGGGAGGAAACCAGAAGAAATCTGGAGAAAATCCATGTAGACTGAGAATGTGTGACCTCCACACAAGCAGTCACCCAAGACTGGAATTGAAGCTGGGTCCCTGGCGCTATGAAGCAGCTGTGCTAACCACCGTATGTAGGGAACATCAGCTAAGAGCCGAACTGGTCACTTGTCAAGTTTCATTTTTTTCCCTCCTAGCATGCAGCCAACTTCTCTTTTAAATCTGATGCTCTTCAGCCAGTTGATAAATGCTTGGTTTGGTTCCAATTTTAGTGAATTGAACTGTCACAGTTTGACATCAGATCAAAATCTGATGGAATGTTTAATGCAATCTGGGTGAAGAAATCAGCAGTGCAGAAAGAAAAAAACCAGTAAAACGTGGAAATAACTGGTCAAAACTGGAGTTGTACTTTAAGGCACATGATAATCAAATTCATTTTGGAAGCATTGGCCTCTTGTGAAAAAATCTGATGGATGCCTGGATGACCAAGGCCAAAGTGCCCATTCAAATGCAGCAATATCATTGTATAGCAGAGACACTACTAGTTTAGATGAAGGACTTTGATAAGTTTGCTGAAAGGGCATGCAGACAATTTTAGTAACTATGAAGAGGGCGATTGGCTGTAATGGGAACATGGTGACAGCTGGGAGCAGATTTAAGAGACAATTGTTTAATAATGAGGAATGTCTTTACCAGGAGCCATCTTGTTCACACACTTGCAATTTGACCTAAACGCATTGAACTTAAAACACAGAAAGGGACTCTTTGGGTCAAATAGTTTATTTTGGTGTATATTCCACACACAATTAGTAATCTTAATCCTGAACAGTTCCCACATCTGCTTGTCTCCTTTATCAGTTTATTAACTGTAATAAATCTTTGGAGGCAGAAATCTCTTCACCAAAATCTCTTTATTTACAATTCCAATAGCAGTACACAAAGTACTGTCATCAGTCGACAGTCTACCTTCAGGAATGCCAGAGGAACAGACGCTCCAGGCTAAATACAAAAAAAAGATTCCCTGATTGGTCCATCAATTAACTCCTTAATCAGGGAGTTCATATTCCAATAAGCAAACCTCCATGGCCCCTAAAAAACAAAAAAAAATCTCAATGCCCTGATTGGAGTCACTACATTAATTTTATTTGTTTTTTTGTAGTAGGTAGGGTAGGGAACCTTCATTCTGAAGTTCTGTGTCAAAGAAACATTTGCGTTTGAACTTTGCATTCACTGTCAGCAAGAAGCACTCTCAGGCAAGTTTAGTAATTGACCATCCTGGGTTGACAGCAGATGTCAGTTTAGAAGCATAGATATATTTACAATGCAGAAGGAGGCCTTTTAGCTGACCATGTCTGATCTGACTAAAAATGGGCTAGCCAATCTAATCCCACCTGTAAAGTTTATTTATTGGTCACAATTAAGGCTTACAATGAAGTTACTGTGAAATTTCCCTAGCCACCACACTCTGGCACCTGTTCGGATCAATCCACTTAACCTGCATGCCTTTCTGAAGTCCTTCATCTAAACTAGTAGTGTCTCTGCTACACAATGATAGTTGCTGCATTTGAATGGGCACTTTGGCCTTGGTCATCCAGGCATCCAACAGATTCTCTCACAAGAGGCCAATGCTTCCAAAATGAATTTGATTATCATGTGCCTTAAAGTACAACTCCAGTTTTGACCCAAATGGGAGGAAACTGGAGCACGTAGACAGTGACCCAAGCCAGGAATCAAATCTGGTTCCTGGTGCTGTGAGATCACTGTGCTATTGTTCCATTGCCTCATCCATAACCCCTTGGGTTATGGCACCTCACACATACAAGCATTTAAGAAACGAATGTGAGATGAAAGTTTCTGTTTGAATACCCTTTCAGGCAGTGAGTTCCAGGCCAGCACCATCTGCTGGGTGAAAAGAACATCCTCCTCAACCTCATTACCACACACTCCCCCAGCCTTCCCATCGCCCACTCCCAACGCTGACCCTTTCACTAATTACTTTAAATCTGCAATCTGACTGTTGACCTCTTTGCTAATTGGAGTAGATTCTTTCAATGCACTCTGCCCAGGACATTTCTGCATATTTTACATATCTTAATAAAATCTCTTGGGTGTTGTTCATTGCTGTTCTAAAGAAAACAGGCCCAATTTCCCAAGATTACTACTTTGCTAAAATTACCATTCTTAGAAACGTCCATGAAAATATTTGTGCCAAGTTTGCAAACAAGGAAATATTTTTGAGCAGATGCAGAACTCTGTGATGTGACCGTGTTTATCATTGTGTTGGCTCAAATAATTTATTATTTTTTTTGCTGGGACTGAAACTGCACTAGGTTAAAATTTTAATTTCAGTGGTAAGAGTGTTGGAATCATTTCACTTCTCCCTCTCTTCCCCCCCATTTATCTTCTGTCAAACAGATGTTTTTCTAACTAATTCATTTTTACTGTCGCTATTTTAATGAAATTAGACTCATCTGCTCAGTGCTGAGGTTTTCCTCATCCTTGTTGATAATTCCATCTATCACATTGGAATTCAATGAAGTGGTTAATAGAAATAAAACTCTGCTTTGATCTCTAATGATGCTAATCTTGTGGATGAATTGCTTTCATTGAGATGCAACACTATATCAATGCCCTCAATGCATATTACATCTGGGTAGTTCATTGAGATAATGTCCATTTACTGCTGTTTAAGGACAATGCTTATACATTTTTTTTACTTTGGAAACAAAGAACAAAGAACAAAACATCACGGGAAACAGGCCCTTTGGCCCAACAAGCCCGCGCCGCCACCCCGATATTCCCACCTCTGCCGGTGACCCCTGTCTATGTTTATAGATCTATGCATTAAAAACCAAATTTGAGACAATTTAGGGAGAATTTGTTTTGCCAATTAGCTTAACAGCACATCTTTGGGATGTGGGAGAAAACCAGAGCACCCGGAGAAAACCCACGCAAGCATGGGGAGAATGCGCAAACTCCCGCAGACACAGGCCCAAATCCATGTATCTGCACAGCACAGCGATAGTCACTGAGCTGTCGTGTTGCCCATCAAATGGTCCAGGTCAAGCGTACACTAACGACGTGAAGCACTAGGATACACTCAAAAAAATCCAAGAGCAGCCCTCTCACGACCCATCGCGTGTATGCCCTTGTTAGACAACAAGGTGGACCAAAGCACCTGTAGGATAAAAACAAGTACATCAATATCATCATCTATTTACACAATTCCCAGGGACTCCCAAGGCTCATGATCCCTATTTTAAATCAGTTTTCTATACCCCTCCATTCCCATTCTGTTCATGTGCCCATCTAAGTATTTCTTAAATAATTCCAGAGTACCTGCCTCCACCACTTTACTTGGCAGAGCATTCCATACCCCCACCACCCTCTATGTGAAAGAACTCCCTCTAGCATCCAAATTATACCTTACCCCCCTCACCCTAAGCCTGTGACCCCTCGTGCTATTCGAGTCCATCCTCGGAAAAAGCTTAACGCTGTTTACTCTATCTATACCCCTTGTTATCTTGCACACCTCTATTAGATCTCCTTGAAGTCCAAGTCCTTCTAAGGAAAACAGTCCCAATTTGCCTACCCTCTCCTCATAACTCACACCTTCGATACCAGGCAGCATCATGGTAAACCTCCTCTGCACTGTCTCCAGAGTCTCCATGTTCTCCTGGTAGTAAGGCAACCAGAACTGGACGCAGTATTCCAATGTTTTATACAACTGCAACATTAAAGGCCAGCTCTCGTATTCTATACCCCTTCCTATAAAGGCTAACATACTATATGCTTTCTTCACAACTTTCTTCACTTGCTCTGCCACCTTCAGAGACTTGTTCACCTGCACCCCCAGGTCCCTCTGCATTTCTATACTCTTAATAGTTCTACCCTTTATCATATACTCCCCCCTACATTCTTTCTCCCGAAATGCATCACCTGTTGTATATTTTCCTGAAGCATTTATATTAGCATCATTTCAAAACAAGATTCTTATTTCTCTACTGGAAACTCTTCAATTCGGTAATTAGTCATTCTGCATGTTTTATGCCTACTTCATGGACATGCTTGAAATAGGTTTCTGGACAATCGAAAGGAAAACTGACAGCTTCAGCAACCATTAATGTATAGACTTGCACAAGAGTCCAGGGAATAATAATTGTCTCTAAGTAAGCCCCAAAGTATTGGAAGCTTTTCTCTCCCAAACCCACTTCTTCAATAATAGTTGCTGTGGCCTTTTCCTTGTGGAAGATCCTCCATTTGTTTATTTTACATATGCTGGAGTAACATCCATGGGAGGTGATGGCCCAGTGGTATTATCGCAAGACTATCAATCCAGAAACTCAAGCTAATATTCTGGGGACCCAGGTTTGAATCCTGCCACGGCAGTTGGTGAAATTTGAATTCAATTTTAAAAAATCTGAAATTAAGAATCTGCTATTGTCGATTACCAAAAAAACCCATTTGGTTCACTAATGGCTTTTAGGGAAGGAAATCTGCTTCAACAGCAGATTTGATATCAGATCAGATATCTGATCTGGCCTATATATGACTCCAGAACCACAGCAATGAGATTAACTCTCAACTGCCCATCAAAAGCAACTAGGGATAGGCACTAAGTGGTGGCCAGCCTGTGATGCTCACATTTCACGAGTAAATAAAATTAATACTCTGTATTAATGGTAGTGATGAGCCTGCAGTGTTTAAAACCAATTAGCATTTTGTTTTAAGTCCTCTGGCAAATATTAGGTTCAGTAAGAAGTCTCACAACACCAGGTTAAAATCCAATAGGTTTATTTGATAGTAAAAGACACAAACTTTCAGAGTGCTGCGCCTTCATCAGGAACCTTTCAGCTACCTTACAACAGTCACCCTTCCAACCACCTCTTTTCTTTCCATTACAATCTTTCTCCACCATTTCTCTCTTGATTTATATAGAATATAGAAACATAGAAAAACTACAGCTCAAACAGGCCCTTCGACCCACAAGTTGCGCTGAACATGTCCCTACCTACTAGGCTTCCTTCATTCCTCTATGTTATTAAGTGCCATGTACTTTCCAAAAGACTCTTGAAAGACTCTATCGAATCTGCCTTCACCACTATTGCTGGCAGCTGATTCCACATACCACCACCGTCTGAGTGAAAAACTTAGCCCCGACATCTCCTCTGTACCTACTCCCCAGCATCCTAAACCTGTGTCCTCTTGTGGCAACCATTTCAGCCCTGGGATTAGCTGCAATTCATCCACAAGCTGCTCTTCCACATTTCACTGAGCTCCTAAAATACAATATGTTACAATGATAAATAAATAATATAGTAACCACTAGAAGAATAAAAGACATTAGGGTCCCCCAGACCTTTTGCCATTATTCCTGTAACGCACAAGTGGAAATAAGTCATGGTTTGCAAATGCGACATATCCATCTTCATTTGCCTATTTTTTTTGGAGCATTAGGAAGCAGGAATAGTCAGCTTAGGAAAGAACTTGTTTTTCTCCAGTCCATTGTTCTACTGTTTGTTTCTTGGCTGCAACCAAAAGAGACAAAGGGTTATCTGGCTCAAAATGTCAGCTCTTTTCTCTCCTTACAGAATTTTTAGCAGTGTAGTTGCTTCACTGACTGATTTGTTGAAAAAGCATAGGAGTTTCATTGGAGGGCAGAGCGTCAACATGCATTTGATGGCTTGAGGGCTGTGTTAATCACTGCTCCTGTGTTGGCTTTACCAAATTACACAAAACCTATCAGTGCAGGTGATAAGGGCATAGGTGCCGTGCTCTTTTTTCCAAAAAATTGAATGATCTCGAGAAGAAATATTCAACGATTGAAAAAGAGACTTTGAGTTTAGTGCTGGCTTTGCAATGTTTTAACATTTATGTTGTCAGTAATTCATTGGAGACACTAATGTATACTGATCATAATCCATTGACATTTTTGGAGACATTTATGACTTAAAAATACCAGACTGTTTTGATGGAATCTATTATTGCAGTCATTTAATGTAAAAATTATACATGTGGCAAGAAGAGAAAATGTGATTACCAATGCTTTGTCACAAATTGATAAAGTGAAGGACGATTCAGTGATGGAAGACAATGATGGAACACATTGGTGTTCTAGTGCATGAATCACAAAAAAAAACTAGCAGGCAGGTCCAATCTACAGTTAAGAAAATAAACATCATTTTGACCTTTATTGCAAAAAGGTTGGAAGTTTAAAAATAGGTTTTGTGGTGGAGTCTGCGAGTTCCCACCATCTCTATGTGAATTTCCTATGTGATACTCCAGTTTCTTCCATAGTCTGAAAATGGTGCTTGTTAAGTGTATTTGCCATTCTCTGTGTATGCGACCAGGTGCCTGAGTTTGATGACTGGGAGATTTTCACAGTTGCTTGATTGCCTTGTAAATGTAAGCCTACTTGTGACACTGTGTTGATGAGGCTTTAACCTGGAAAACTGTTTTGTTCCCCTTGCCTAAAAAAGGATGTAGAGACAGTCCAAAGGAGAATCACCAATCTAATTCCTGGGATGAGAGGGTTGTCCTATCTAGGTTTTTATTCCTTGGGGTTTTGAAGAGTGAGGTGTAACTTTCTCAAATGTATGAGATCCTGAGAAGGGTTGACAGGATAGATGGTGAGATGTTTTCACTGGTGGAAGCATCTTGAACAAGGAGTCATAGCTGCAACATAAAGATTTCAAATTGAGGTGCATAGAAATTTCTTCTCACAGAGGGTGATGAACCTCTGGAATTCTCTGCCCTAATCTGTGGCGCAGGCTGGATCGTTAAACTATTTAAAATGGAGGTGGATAAATATTTGTTAAAGTGTGGAATAGAGAGCTGTGGGGAAATGGCAGAGGGACCTGGGGGTGCAGGTGCACAAGTCTCTGAAGGTGGCAGGGCAGGTGGAAAAGGTTGTGAAGAAAGCATATGGTATGCTAGCCTTTATAGGAAGGGATATAGGAGGGGATATAAAGCTGGCCTTTAATGTTGCAGTTGTATAAAACATTGGTCAGACCTCTTTTGGAATACCGCGTCCAGTTCTGGTCGCCTTACTACCTGAAGGACGTGGAGAGTCTGGAGAGAGAGTGCAGAGGAGGTTTACCAGGATGCTGCCTGGTATGGAAGGTCTGAGTTATGAGGAGAGGTTAGGCAAACTGGGACTGTTTTCCTTAGAAAGACATAGACTTAGAGGAGATCTAACAGAGGTGTACAAGATTATGAGGGGTCTAGATAGAGTAAACAGGGTTAAGCTTTTTCTTAGGATGGACTCAAATAGCACAAGGGGTCACGGGCTTAGGGTAAGGTATAATTTGGATGCTAGAGGGAGTTTTTTCACACAGAGGGTGGTGGGGGTATGGAACGCGCTGCCAAGTAAAGTGGTGGAGGCAGGCACTCTGGAATATTTAAGAGATACTTAGATGGGCACATGAACAGAATGGGAATGGAGGGATATAGAAAACTGATTTAAAATAGGGATCATGAGTGTTGGGAGTTCCCTGGGAAGTGTGTAAATTGTCGATGATATTGATGTATTTGTTTTATCCTACAGGTACTTTGGCCTGCCTTGTTGTCTAATAAGGGACATACACGCGATGGGTCGTGAGAGGGCTGCTCTTGGATTTTTCGAGAGTATCCTAGTGCTTCATGTCATTAGTGTACGCTTGACCTGGACCATTTGATGGGCAACACGACAGCTCAGTGACTATCGTTGTGCTGTGCAGATACATGGATTTGGGACTGTGTTTGTGGGAGTTTGCGCATTCTCCCTGTGCTTGCATGAGTTTTCTCCGGTTTCCCTCCATATCCCAAAGATGTGCTCTTAGGCTAATTGGCAGAATAAATCCTCCTTAAATTGTCTCAAATTTGGTTCCAATGCATAGATGTATGAACATAGATAGGGATCACGGGTAGAAGTGGGAACATCGAGGTGGTGGCGCGGGCTCGTTGGGCCGAAGAGCCTGTTTCCCGTGCTGTTTTGCTCTTTGTTCTTTATGCTGCCAGATGTGCTGAGATTTTCCAGCATTTTTTCTTTTGGTTTCAGATTCCAGCATCCACGGTAATTTGCTTTGGTTAAAAACTGTGGATTTACTTTTGATTTATTCCTCCTGCTGATACATGCACAGCTGACAAGATCAGTCCACTGAGAGCTGGGCCGAATGAATCTACAAATAGAAAATACTGGAAACAAAGCAGTTTATTCAAAAGCAGATGTAAAGACAAAAGATAGATGAATATTCTTAGTGGAGCCACTTTGCCATTTTGCGAGACATTACCATTGGGGTTTGATGCCTAAAGATGTGCTGGTTAGCTGGATTGGCCTTGCTAAAATTACCTCTTAGTGTCTGTCCCAATATATGTAGGTCTTGGGACAGGCATGATGAATGTGTGGGGATAGGTTGGAGGGAAGGTCTGGGAAAGATAGTCTGTTAGTATATCAGACAGAGTTAGCGTAGACTCGATAGGCCAAATTGTAGGAATTCTATGTTGATATTAATTTGCCTTTACCCTTAAAGCTGGATTTTGACCTCAATGTGATTGAAACCCTAAAATCAAAACAAAATACAACTGGCAATCTGAAATAAAAGCAGGAAGTGCTTCGTGTTCAAAAAGTCATATGTGATTCAAAACATTGGGTCGGATTTTCCGACTGCGCTCACACCAAGATCGGAAAATCCCTTCCGAGATCAACGGACCTTTGTGTGGACTCTCCACCCCTTCACCCGATATAATTCCCATGGTGGGCGGAATGGGAAAACTCCACCCATTAACTCTGTTCCTCTGTCCGCAGATGCTGCTAGACTTGCTGAGTATTTTTTTTCCACATTTTCTGTGATTAAAACAGTGCTCTGCTGCAGGTCTTGAGTGTTGAGCTCTGATTAAAGTGCTGCCTAACAGCATAAACCTGAGGCCGCTGAATTCCCCATTGTCTTACTGCCTCTGGACCACGAGTGGAAGCTCCCCCACAGACATACGTCTGTGACAGAAACTGTTCTTGTTCATTGAAGGGCGTTATTCAGTCTCCTGTGCTTAGTGCAGATTCTGGAAAATTCCATCTAATTAGCCCTATTCCTCTATTCTATCCCCATAGCTCCCTTTTCAAATGCATCATTCCACTCATTGAGTTATTTTACTCAGTTTATTTAGTTTTTTACTTCCCCTATGCTTCCTCCTTAAATCAATCATACTTCAGTCTGACCAAGATTTGTTCCCATGGCAAGTCACGTAAATTAATGAAGTGACTAACCAGTCCCAATTTGTCCCTGATACGATTAGCATGTCTAACCTGTTCTACTATATGCAAATCTTGTTAACTACTATGTTTTTTTAAATTCATACTTAATATGTTCTGACCTATTGCTGCCTTTGTCTTTCGCTATTACAGCAAGCCCTGTCAAGGTGTTTTCGTCAACTTTAGCAAAGTGCTGATGATCCTCGAATAGCAAAGATTCCTTTAAGGGCAAGGCTTCTATATCTCTCAAAATCAAAAATAACCTTGCGCTGAAATCTGAAATGTTGATGGAAATGCAACCTCCATCCAGCTTAACTCATGAAATCCAGGAAACTCTCCATCCAACGCACCTGGCGGGATTTTCCGGCCGCACTTGCTCTCGAACCAGAAAATTCCACCTGAGGTCAACAGACCTTTCCATGGTCTACCCCGCGTCCGCTACAATTCCCATGTGGGCTGGGAGGGGAAAATTTGCCCATTGTCTGAGAAGCTTCTGCAACGCAACTCACTCAGTATGATATTTTAATTCCTTAATTCTTTCACCTTTTTAACCAATGGTGATGGTGCCTGTTTCACATTCCATTTACAAATTGTCTATGATACATTTTTTCTTCTGTTCATAAAAGTGTACCACCTAGAGTTTATTTTTCATTGAAGACATTACTTTTTAAAAAATTTATTCATTCGTGTCATTAGTAAACATGCATATTTGTTTCACAGAATCCCACTGAAGGGCCTATTTAAAACCAGACTTATGGAACTTTTTTTTAAAAAAAAATTTTTAAAGTTCAAATTAATTTATTAGTGCCACAAGTAGGCTTACATTAACACTGCAAAAAAGTTACTGTGAAAATCCCCTAGTCGCCACACTCAGGTACGCTGAGGGAGAATTTAGCATGGCCAATGCATCTAACCAGCATGTCTTTGGATTGTGGAAAGAAACAGAGCACCTTGACGAAACCTCCACATACATGGAGAGAACATGCTCTCTCCACACAGTCACCCAAGCTGGAATTGAGCTTGGATCCCTGGCGTTGTGAGGCAGCAGTGTTAATCACTGTACTAATGTGCCAATGTGCACGTAAAATGCATGATGTTGAATTTGTAACATGTTTCTCTGTATTATGCATGGAAGCTTAATCTAACATGAAATGGCTCAGAGGTGTGCGAGCAGAGATAGCTTGGTTGGCATCTGAATCTATAATTCCCAATGTACTGAGTCCCTGATGTCCAGTTTTGGTCATTCAATTTGAAATATTTTCTGTACTTCTACCCTGAAGACATCTTTCAAGACATCTCTCAATCTTCTCTTTCATCTCAATCTTCCTGATAGGTGTGACCTCTCAGTTCCAGTTAGGGGAGAGGATGGCATAATGGCATCCAGAAACTCTCAGATAATGTCCAAGGGAGACGGGCTGGAATTCTGCCACAGCAGATAGTGGAATTCGAATTCAAAAAAATCTGGATTTGAGAATCTACTGATGACCATGAAACCATTGCTGATAGTTGGGGAAAACCCACCCGGTTCACTACTGGCCTTCGAGGAAGGAAATCTGCTGTCTCGAATCAGAGCCAATATGATTAACTCTCTGCTGCCCTCCAAGAGCAACTAGGGACGGGTAACAAATGCTGGCCAGCCAGGGACCCATATCCCACAAATGAATAAAAAAAATCACAATTTCTTTTTCTGTTTTTTAATGCCTTTATACCCTTATATAATCCAGAAAACATAACCAAGTGTGGTCTAAGGTTCCTTACAAGTTTAACATAACTGTGCTTTTCAATTATATCTCTTGTGAAATAAACCGAATGCTTGGTTTGCTAATTTTTTATGCCCTTATGCCATTATATTTAAGGATTTATTTAACTATGTCCTTCAATTTCTTTACACCTCTACCCAAACTTTCCAAACAGTGTGTGGCTTTTATTCTTCCTACCCAAAGATACCACCTCATTTACAACCGTAATTATGGTCTCTGGTTCCACGTACAAATGACCATTTTGAGTCTTTAATGGGCCCTACTCTTTCCCTAATGTTCTTTCACACTTGGTAATGGAGCAATAAGAGAAACAATGAAACAAAGGATGTGCCTGGCACTTTGTTTGAAACAAGCAAAGAAAACAAAATGGAAGGAACAGGACTCATGGTCTGACATTGTTGAACTCAATATTGAGTCTCGAGAGCTGAATTAATGTCTAATTGAAAGATGTTTTTAAAGTTTATTTATTAGTGTCACAAGTAGGGTAACATTAACACTGCAAATCAGTTACTGTGAAATTCCCACATTTCAGGGTCTGTTCAAGTACACTGAGGGAGAATTTAGCATGGCCAATGCACCTAACCAACACGGCTTTCGGATTGTGGGAGGACATCAGACCACCCGGGGGAAAGCTACACAGACAGGGGGAAAACATACAAACTTTGCACAGACCCAAGCCAGGAATCGAACCCAGATCTTTGGCGCTCTGAGGCAGTTATGCTAACCACTGTGCCACCGTATCCCAGATGAGGTGTAGTTCCTCGAGTTTATGTTGAGCTTCACTGGAACAGTGAAGTTAGCCAATGACAGTTGACAGCTTGGGTTACATCTCTTAGGGGGGTGTAAAAGGGCGCATTGTGTCCTGCTTTCCACCAGCACACAACGTGACTGCCCGATTCACTGTACTGCCCTCATTCAGTTTATTGGACTTTAAAATCTTAACAGCGTGGTGAAAACTGATCCTGGGAAGCCTCGCATAATATTTTGCATCAATCTGCCACTTAGAAATCATGTAGTCGACAGTCGACAGTCAAGGAATAGCAACTCCAGAAAACAAGTAAGGATCTGTGTGCAGACCTAAACAAATGGGAAGAATAACATTCGGAATACTCAACCCTATTCCAAAGAATATCTTTCAACAAATGGTGAAATTCTAAGTAACTGATATCAATCATTTTTTGAATATTGAAACTCTGCAAAATAACTTTGTATTTCCTTGGATCTGTGCCAAAGCCACCTGCAGTGATTCATTTCTACCTCAGGGAAAATTACATTGCTTTTCAGAAGTTGGTTTAATCAGGTAGACTGAGCCCTAACATGCACACGTTGTAGCCTTATGCCCAATGTTTTCTACCATGTATAAGAAAAGACCAAGTGTTAGAAAAACACAGTAATGTAATTGAGATACTGTTCAAAGCCACAGGTTGTGGAGGCATTACAGTGACCACTGCTTCCAACCTTGTCACACATGTGATTACTGAGTAGTGATGAACAGCAGGGGCGAGGTAATACATTTCAGCCCAAGAGCAAATTTGGGATCTTCCTATTCAATAATGTCTTTTATTCAGAAAGTGAATTTACCAACTCAGCCAGCGGACAATCAAAAGACTCATTTTGAAACAGTTTATTATAAATTTTAGGAATGAAAATGAGAGACACGAAAGGAGTTTTGAACTCGTAATTGGATTCCGTGACATCACACAAGAAGTATCATTGTAGCCAAGCCGACCTGTAACTGTAATTAGCCAGAATATTCTGGCTGTTTCTGCCAGCAGGATTGTCCGATCTGCTGACTGTGCACCCCGGCTGCAGGTTTCAGAGCTGGGAGGGGCGCATTCAATGGAAAACCCCATTGATAACAGTGGGACTGGAAGATTCCGCCACTGGCGAGCATCTCCTGCCATTGCGACAGACTGGATGAGTAGTACAGTAAATCCTGCCCAATGGTTAGAAGTTGGAAAATACATTAAAAAAAGATGGTTTATTATTATTCCCTACATGACAAATCAGATTTGGATTTGGATAAGTGGATGCTGAAAACCTGAAATAAAAACAAAAAGTACTAAATAACTTCTGGGGAGAAAGAAATGTTTTGAGTTGAATTCACCTCTTCAGACCTGAAATAAGGTAGAAATATATACTTACTTCTCCCTCCCTTCCTTGGATAATGTTCTGCTCGAAATGTTAATTCTGCTTCCCTCTTCATGGATGCTGACAGGCCTGCCGAGTTGTAGCTAGGCTAGTGTTTATTATCCTTGCGAAGGTGGTGGTGAGCTGCTTTCTTGAATCGCTGCAGTGCATGTGGGTTAGGTACACCATCAATGATGTTAAGGAGGGAGTTCCAAGGTTTGAACCCAGTGTGAGTGAAGGGATGGTGAGATATTTCCATGTCAGGCTGGTGGGTGGCATGGAGGGGAGCTTCCAGGGGGTGGTGTTCCCAGGTATCTGCTGCTTTTGTCTTTATAGATGGCAGTGGTCATGGAAAGTGCTCAACATCTGCCCTTAAGATCAAAAGGATAATATGAAGCAGTATGTAACAATACACAGAGAAATATTCAAGGAAATACAGACATGCCATTGTTTTCTGTTATGTTTGCAAAGAACCAATAGCTTCAGGAATTAAGAAAGTCACTGAGTTCGTGTAGCCATTGAAATCAATACTTGTTGAATGAGAGAGAACCTTGAACTTTGGATCAAGATTAAATTTATTTCCTGATTGTTTAATAAGACTAAAGTCCAATGTAAGGAGGAACTGTTTCACCCCGTGGTGCAATATACTGTTTCAAGTCTATGTTTGGGGACACTTGCTATACCGTTATGACTATGTGAGATTGGAGTAAAATAGGGCTCTAGATATTTCCTTAGTAAAGTTTTCTGTGAACTTGTAAGGATGAAGGGATTTACTCAACGTTGCCGTTTATCTGACCATACGGCATGGTAGCACAATGGTTAGCATTGCTGCTTCACAGCACCAAACTGGGTTCAATTCTTGCCTCAGGTAACTGTCTGCAAAGTGTTTGCACTTTTTCCTCATATCTGCATGGGTTTCTTTTGGGTACTCCAGTTTCCATCCAGAGTCCAAACATATGCCAATCTGGTTAATTGGCAATGCTAAATTACTCCTTAGGGATTAGCAAGGTAAATATCTGGGATTACGGGTTAAGGCTTGGGTGAGATTGTTGTAGGTCCTACCTTCATGGGCTGTATGGCCTTTTTCTGCAATGTAGTGATTCTATACTATGATTAGCTATTTACATCCTAGTTTGAAAAATCTTGTCACAGGCTTTCTTGAATTTAAAATAAAATTGTTTTTATTGAATTAAAAGCCCATCTAGATAATGAGTTAAAAGATTTTAAAAGGTGAACGCATGTCAGCACTTCACATCGCACACATCAACACATACCTACCCAGACACACACATCACACACTCACCAAGACACACACAACATGTATCCACCCAGATACACACCAACACACACACCAAACACACACAACACACACCCAAACATGCAACACACACACACACACACACACACACACACACACACACACACACACACACCACACACACACACACCACACACATATATACCTAGACACACACAACACATACTCACCCACCTAGATACACACCAATACACACCAACCCAGACACATACCCACCGAGACACACCAATACACACCAACCCAGACACATAGCCACCAAGACACACACCAACGCACAAACACAGACTACAACACACACACACCCAAACACACGACACACACACACAAAAAACACTCACCCACCTGGACACACACATATATCTACCGAAACACGCACAGAACACACACCCACCCAGGCACAAGCAAAACACACCCAGCCAGACATGCACAATGCATACACACACACTCAGATAACACAACATACACCTACCCAGACACACACAAATACACATCCACACACACACACAAATACACACCCACCAATTACACACCAACACATACCCACCCAAATGCACACAACACTCATCCACCCAGACACTCACAACACACACCCACCCACCTAGATACACACCAATACACACCAACCCAGACACATACCCACCGAGACACACACCAATACACACCAACCCAGACACATAGCCACCAAGACACACGCCAACGCACAGACACAGACCACAGCACAGACACACCCAACACACAACACACACACACACACACACACACACACATACACACCCACCAATTACACACCAACACACACCCACCCAAATGCACACAACACTCATCCGCCCAGACACACACAACACACACCCACCTAGACACACAAAACATACACACACCCAAACACACACACAACATACACCCAGACACATATAAATACACACCCACCCAGATACACATTGACACACACCCACCCAAACATGCACAACATACACCCACACAGACACACACAACATACATCCACCCAGATGCACACAACACATGCCCAGGCCCTCACCAACACCCATCTAGACACACACAACACGCACACACACACCCACGCAGACACACAAACACCCACCCACCCAGATATACACCATCACATCTACAAACATATATCTACACATACATCCACACACAACACAAGCTTAAACATATACGCACACCTACACATTTCCCTTCACTTATACATGCACACAGATAAAACACATACATCTACATAGATGTAAACATGTACATACACAGTATCCACACATGCATCTACACATTAACTTACACCACACACACACACCGACACACATAACACACGTACCTACACACCTCCACTCACCAACAAGTGCACAAATACACCTACACATATACACACACCTACATAAACATACTGACACCTACACACACACCCCCACATAATTGCAAGTTATGCATCAGCTAGTTACATTCTTAGCCAAATTAATGTTAGATGTAAAATGGGAATGCACTATGGCAGGTGAGAAAGGTCAAGATGTTTTGCAATGAGAATACGAATGTTAATCACTTGGTTGTAATGTTAACTAGAGTAAATAATTTCCCACTGACATCCTGTCTTTGACTTCTTGTTATGATAAGCAGTATCTCTGTCAGCCTGAAGTGAAGGCTTGATTTATGTACAAGATAAAGACAGGTATCACAGTTCAGGGCTTCCTTCCTGTGCTGTGTGCAACCATTCCAGCACATTGTGTACAAACCTCAGTAAGAAATTTCATAATACCAGGTTAAAGTCCAACAGGCTTAATCGGTCACAAGCTTTTGGAGCAACACTCTGAAAGCTTGTGCTACCAAATAAACCTGTTGGACTTTAACATGATGATGTGAGACTTCTTAGTGTGCTTAACCCAATCCAACGCCGGTGTCTCCACATCATACGTGCCTCAAAACAGTGACTAAAACCATCAGTGACTAAAGCCATCAGTGACTAAAACCATCAGTGATCTCCATGGGACTTATTATTGCTGTCAGAATGTACTGGGCTGATGTCACAGGGTCCCACTATTCTCCCTCTATGCTGTCAGCATCTTTGAGGTGCGGTTACCCTCCCTAACTCATCAGCATCTGTGTCCAGAAGGGTTCAGCTCATGAAAGATACCATCGAATCAAGAGAAGTATCAGTTTCCCTGTTGCATCTCCATCACAGGATCCGGTTCATTGAGTGAAACCGAGCTACCATCAGCCAGTCAGGAGTCAGACACTCACAGAAGCTCTGTGATCATTTATGGACTGTCCCCACTGTACGTTGTCATCATCCTCCTGGTTTAATGGAACATTTATTAAAAGGTTCAACTCGGTGGGATGAGTAAGAAGAGCTGTTCTTTATTTTCATGAGAAATGAAATTATTCATTTTGACGTAACTCCTGTATGCAATACGACAGTTTGTCCGTACTTCCCAAAAAATACTTCCTTTTTAACAGCTTTAAATATATCTTAACGTGAATTTACATCACCATCACGTCACTCATAATACTTTGCTTATCTTCATTGTTAAAGCTTGATGTTAACTTTTATTTCACCGAATCATATTTTGGAATTCTCATTTGAGATGATGAGGCAAAGAAATGGCTGCTACAGAGTTTTGTTTCTCTGATTGTTTGAGTTTCAGCTCACAATACAACAAAAGTGACATTGGAGCCTTTTATTTCTTCCTCCCCTACTCTCCCTCTTATCCTGAAGGTAGAAACTCATGGTCAGTGACAGGGAACACCACCCCTCCTACCCCGCCCCTACTTCTCAGAGACTCTGACAGGTATGGTTTCACAAAAGGTAATTGGCAGAAGGCAGTGTTTCCTTGGCAGGTGAGAAGTTCTCCCTTGGTGACTTTCTGGCCAATCAGGTTGGCTAGCAGCTCTTCAGCCCACGTAGACACAGCGCTGCAGGGAATCAGGATGAAGTAAAGGAGCAGGAGTCCCAGGGAGAGGACCGTAGTGAATCTAGAAGTCGACAGAGAGGTAGGATGGGGAGCTGTGTTTGGGGTCCCGAGCGATAGGCCTGAGCAGTGACTATGGGTGTAGTGAACTCCAAAAGTCTCCAGGCCTCTCCCCCCACCAACTCAATAGGGGGGGGGGGGGGTGGATTTCTAAAGGATCTTTCCAACACCCTTCCCGCCAGAGATATAGCTAATTTTCCTGTTTTCATCCATTCCCAATTTGTCATTTGGTCATCAACCTAAATTGAGGCTTGATGGGAAAGGAGTCTTCACTGGCAAATAAATATCCACATAATTAGAGCAAAATCAGGCTTCATAGAACATAGAAAATAGAACATAGAACATAGAACACTACAGCACAAACAGGCCCTTTGGCCCACAAGTATACCCATACCTACTAGGCCATAGAACTATCTGTAACTCCCAATCTCATTTAATCCCATGTGCACATCCACAAGTCTTTTAAAAGATCCCAGCGAGTTTGTCTCCACCACCACCAATGGCAGCCGATTCCATTCACTCACCACCCTCTGAGTGAAAAACTTACCCCTAACATCTCCTCTGTACTTGTTGCCCAGCACCTTAAACCTATGTCCTCTCGTAGTGACTATTTCAGCCTGGGAAATAGCCTCTGAGAATCCACCCTATCTATTCCTCTCAACATTTTATAAATCTCTATCAGGTCGCCTCTCAACCTTTGTCTCTCCAGGGAGAAGAGACATAGCTCCCTCGACCTATCTTCATAGGACATGCCTCCCAATCCAGGCAACATCTGTGTAAATTTCCTCTGTACTCTCTCAATAGCTTCCACATTCTCCCTGTAGTGATGCGACCAGGACTGCACACAATACTCCAAGTAGGGTCTGAGAAAGGTCTTATAAAGTTGCAGCATTACCTCCCGACTTCTAAACTCAATCCCTCGATTAATGAAGGTCCGTACACCATATGCCTTCTTGACCACATCCTCCACTTGCGAGGCCGATTTAAGAGTCCTATGGTCCTGAACCCCAAGATCCTTCTGCTCCTCAACATTTCTAATACTCCTACCCTTGATATTGTACTCCTTTATCCCATTTGCCCTGCCAAAATGGACCACCACACATTTATCTGCATTGAAGTCCATCTGCCACTTCTCTGCCCAGTCTTGCATCCTATCTATGTCTTGCTGCAACTTCTGACATCCCTCCAGACTATCCACAACATCAGCTACCTTAGTAAGGTCGGCGAACTTACTAACCTATCCTTCCACTTCCTCATCTATGTCATTTATGAAAATGACAAATAACAAGGGTCCTAGAACAGATCCCTGGGGTGATCGATCTCCATGCAGAAAAAGACTCATCCACAACCACACTCTGCCTTCTGCAGGCAAGCCAGTTCTGGGTGTACAAGGCCAAAGCCCCTTGGATCCCATGCCCTCTCACCTTCTGAAGAAGTCTTGCATGGGGGCCTTATCTAACACCTTGCTGAAATCCATGTAAATCACATCCACCGCTCTTCCTTCATCAATTTGGTCAGTCACATTTTTAAAGAACTCCACTAGGCTCATAAAGCATGACTTGCCCTTGACAAAGCCATGTTGATGTTTCTGATCAAGCTAAATTTCTCTAAATGCTCATAAATTCTATTCTTCAGGATTCTCTCCATCAACTTACCAACCACTGAGGTCAGACTTACCGGTCATTAATTTCCTGGGCTATCCCTGTTCCCTTTTTTGAAAATAGGAACAACATCCGCAATCCTCCAGTCCTCCGGAACCTCTTCCGTCTTCATTGATGATGCAAAGATCGTTGCCAGGGGCTCTGCAATCACTTCCCTCACCTTCCACAGTAACCTGGGGTACATCCCATCAGGTCCCGGTGACTTATCTATCTTGATAGAATTTAAAAGTTCTGACACATCCTCTTTCTTAACATCCACATACTCAATCTTTTCAGTCTGCTGCAAACTTGCAGTACAACCTCCCAGATCACTTTTTTTTTAGCATGTTTAATTAAGTCTTATTTGTTTCTGCAGGCAATTCGGTCCACCTTGCTGACCAACAAGGGGCATGCATGCGGCACGTCGTGCGAGAGCTGCTCTTGGAGGTTGCTTCAGGAGTTGCCGAGTGCTTCACGTCGTCAGTGTATGCTTAAACTGGACCATCTGATGGGCAACGTGACAGCTCAGAGACTATCGCTGTTGCTCTGCTGACACATGGATTTGGGCCTGTGTCTGCAGGAGTTTGCGCGTTCTCTCCGTGGTTGCGTGGGTTTCCTCTGGGTGGTCCGGTTTCCTCCCACATCCCAAAAATGTGCTCTTAGGCTGATTGGGTAACAAATTGTCCCTATATTGGTCCCTATATGGGAATCTTCAACAATAGGCATAGCCTAAAGACAAGGATATGTCATTAGGACGTTAGGACGGCGGGCGTGGGCTCGTTGGGCCGAAGGGCCTGTTTCCCGTGCTGTGTTGCTCTTTGTTCTTTGTTCTTTGTTCACTTTCCATCATGAATACTGAGGCAAAATACTCATTAAGCACCTCTGCCATTTCTTCTAGTTCCGCACAAACTTTTTCCCCTTCACCTTTTAAAGGTCCAATCCCTTCATTTCTCATCCTTTTACTCTTCACATACTTGTAGAACGCCTTGGGATTCTCCTTAATCTTACCCGCCAAGGCCTTCTCATGTCTCCTTTTGGCTCTCCTAATTTGCTTTTTAAACTCCTTTCTACAAGCCTTATACCCCTCTCGATCCTTAACATCTTCTAGTTCTCTGAACCTTTTGTACACCTTCCTTTTCTTCCTGACTAGATTCATCACAACCTTTGTGCACCATGGTTCCCGTGACTTAACAAAACCTCCTTCTCTCACTGGAACGTTGTCGTGCAGAGCACCAGACAAACATTCCTTGAAAATCCACTACCTTCCTTCAGTACTTTTCCCCAAGAATACCTCCTTCCAGTTTACTTGTCCAATTTTCTGCCTAATGATTTCATATTACCCCCTTCTCCAGATAAACACCTTCCTATCCTATCTTTTTCCAATGCTATCGTGAAGGAAATAGAATTATGATCACCATCCCCAAGATGCCGTCCTACCAAGAGATCTGACACCTATCCTGGTTCATTAGCCAGCACCAGATCAAATACAGCCTCTCCCCTCGTAGGCTTGTCCACATGCTGTGTCAGGAAACCCTCCTGAACACACCTAACAAATCCTTCCCATCCAAACCCCTTACCCTAGGGATATTCCAGTCAATGTTTGGGAAATTAAAGTCTCCCATCACGACAACTCTGTTATTACTGCACCTCCCTAGGATCTGTTTTCCTATCTGCACTTCCCTGTCACTATTGGGCAGTCTATAAAAAACGCCCAGCAAAGTTATCGACCCCTTGCCGTTCCTAACTTCCACCCACAGAGACCCTGTAGGCAGTCCCTCCACGGCATCCACCTTCTCTACAGCCGTGACACTGTCCCTGATCAACAATGCCAGTCAGCCACCTCTTTTGCCTCCCTCCCTGTCCTTCCTGAAGCATCTAAATCCCGGCACCTGAAGTACCCAGTCCTGTCTCCACATCCTCCCATTGGATGTGGAGACATCCAATCTCTGTAATGGCCACCACATCACATTCCCAAACAGCAATCCATGCCTTAAACTCAACCACTTTTTTCACTGCACTCCTGGAGTTAATATAGACACACCTCAGACTTTTTGTCTGGGTGCTTCCCTTCCCCATCACCCATCTAACCTCCCTCTCATACTGTCTACAGTCCTTCTCTTCTTGGAAGTTAACCTCCTTGCTCTCACTCACCTCATCTCAATTCCCTCTCCCCAACCTTTCCAGTTTAAAGTCTCCCCAGTAGCCTAGTCAACCTTCCTGCCAAGATATTAGGATTCAAGTGCCACCTGTCTTTATTGTACAGGTCAGACCTGCCCCTAAAGAGGAACTGGAATCTCTGCCCCCTGCTCCAGTCCCTCAACCACACATTCGCCCTCCATCTCATTCTATTCTTGCCCCCTGCAGTCCTGACCCCCATTCCCTAAGGCCCTGTCCCACCATAGAATGATATCCAGTCTGGGGTGGATGGGATCACGGTGGGAATCCTGAATCCTGAATTCATGCAATTTCACACCCTCCCACCCCAAAACCCCTAGAGAAGAGTGTAAACTTCTGGCTCTAGAAATTGAGTGCAGTGACCACTATTCTGCACCTCTCAGTTCCTTGTTTGCTTGAAGGATGTTGTCTAAAATGAAGGATGTTAATGAGAAACAAAACATATTGTCCAACATGAGTGCTCAGAATGCTTCTTGCTGCTTCAATTCTTTATGGCTATAAATATTGGAATTACACAGTAGAACTTATACATTCATTGGCTGTCATGGTAACAGTTGATGTCATTTAGTGATGATCCCCTTTATTGGGCTGGTGATAACTTACTAAACCCAATAGCTTTTTACTTGGAGATTTAAGTGAATACTATGTTAAATATTGATGGATTTCTTAAAGACCTCTCTATTACATTGATGAATTTTGAATTCTCTAATAGAAACAAGATTATACTTGCTTTTCTTGGAACTATCAATGGTGTGAATAGCACCAAAAGTAATAGCACGAAAAACAAAAGTAAAAGGGGTTCTTTAATAAACTTTTATAGAATTTAGAAAATATATTGTCTTGTGTAGTTCTGTATCCAAATTTAAAAGCCCATCTCCTTTCACTTTTCAGTGGAGAGGTACATTATGAGGAGAGATGCCCATAAGTTATAATATCAAATTGTTATAATCTAGCTAAGTGTGTCAAAAAGGCTGATTGATGGATGGTAATATTCTTTGTTGGTTCCTCTCCTTTAGGGAATATTAGATTATGTCTTCAGACCTAGATAAGTGTCTGTGAGGCCCGTCTTTCTCAATCTTAAGTGAGAATAATCAACTGAGGAATACATCTAATCTGAAATGATATTTGTGCCTAGACTTGGTGGAGTTACTCAGAAGTGTGATCAGCCAATGTTCATAGTTTGATCTTTGCCTGTGATGAATGAATGTTTAAATTGAGGTTTATTTATTAGTGTCAAGTAGGCTTACACTAACACTGCAATGAAGTTACTGTGAAAATTCCCTAGTCGCTAGACTCCGGTGCCTGTTCAGGTACATTGTGGGAGAACTTTGCATGGCCAGTGGACCTAACCAACATGTCTTTTGGACTGTGGAAGGAAACCAGGACACCTGAAGGAAACCCACACAGACACTGGGAGAAGGTGCAAGCTCTGCAAAGACAATGACCCTAAGCTGGGAATTGAACCTGGGACCCTTGTGCTGTGAAGTAGTGGTGTTAACCACTGTGCTACGGTGTTGAGTGATCAGCAAGGAGTCGTAACTGGTAGTCAATGTTTAAGGTTCCTTTTCTTCCTCTTCTTCTTCCTCTTCCTCAAATTGGGGACAGCAGTCTGCTCTGTTGCCTCATGTGAATGTGGAGACTTGTGACTAGAGAGTGCCATTAACACCCTCTACCTGATCCATGTTATCTGTCCATTGCAACAGGACTTGCTACATATAACCTTCTCATAGAATTAGTGCAGCAGGAGACCATTTGGCCAATCGATTCTGCACTGACTTTCCAACAGAGCACTTTATTGAGGTCCTCTCTCTTAACCCCATGTATTTATCCCACTAATCCCCTAAATTACACATCTTGGGACTCTAAGGGGAAATTTAGCATTACCAATCCATCTAATCTGCACAACTTTGGAGTGTGGGGTTGAATGGGGGGGCGGAAATTGGACCACCCAGAAGAAGTCACAGAGATTTACCAACTCGTCCGCCCAAAGCTCGTAGGATCCCATCCGAGACCAACAGAGAATGCTGTTCCATAAGCCGATAAAATTCCAGCCACGGGGAGAACGTACAAAATCCACACAGACAGTGACCCAAGGCTGGAATTGAACCCAGGTTCCTGGTGCTGGGAGGCAGCAGTGCTAACTACTGTGCCATGAATACATCTCAGACATTTTTGTTGAATAGAGGGATCTGAAACACATGCAACTACCCATTGTTTCAGCAATGCAGTATGCTGGTCTGATCATTGATTTATCGGGTGTATTGCGTCCTTGAAGATGAAATCTAAGGTACTTTGGCACAGAGTAAAATCATAAAGGAAGCTAGGTATAACTGTTTTTAAAAATATGGGATAAAAGGCAAGAATTATAGCCACAGGAATTGTGAAGGATTGGTCTTATCATTGATGACCCTTAGACAAAGTTAAAGAATGTTATGTACAGAGCAACATCTGAGGTCCTGGGTTCAGTAGTTGAAGAACCAAAATGGATTTGACAAATATGACAGGACATTGGCAATCTTCTAGATGAGTCTGACAGATCTTACATACCTAACAAGAAATCACCAGCAAGGAAAACTAGATACCAATGCAGAAAACTCTTTGCTGCGGGTCTGATGAGCTTGAAGGAGCAGCTCATAAGGATGAGCTGAAAGCTGTATGTGTAGGGCTGTGGTCAGTCTGTGGCCCCAAGACCACCAGTATGACACCCAGCAGCTGGCAATCGCCTCCTAACAAATCAACACGAGACTCTTTCTCATCAGGCACTTTCAGCAATCCCCTAAACCAACAATTCATAGTGCGCAATGCCACTTATCTGGCCGAGGTGAAACCACGATCAGGCAGGGATGAGGCTAGCCATTGCACTGGGGGTGTGCCAACGCCTGCAATGGGATGACATTAGCTCCTGGCGACTTGCCCATAGAAAGAGGAAGTCGCTTTATGGCCTTCATCATTTCTGCTTCAAGTATTGAGGGAAAGCTTTTCTACCTCTTCAAGAGTGCAGTGCTATGGAATTGACTCAGTGGGTCTTTTTTACTTTTTTACCTTTCAGCACTTTAATTCTGATCAAAAAAGCCAAATCAAATTAAGCCCAGTCAAGGTCCCCATATGACAGATGAAGAAGATCCAAACCAACAGGATGAGGCATTGCACCCCGTCCTGGGCTTGATCTAATGCTTCATCCAAAAGGCCTAGATTGCTTTAAAAAAATTGCATCAGGTAAAGCCTCGATTTAACCTCATTGGCAATCCTGATCCTTTACACTATTCTTATTAAAGGTTATTAACTTAAGGCTGTTATTAAGTTATTAAGGCTGATTAACTTAAAGGGCAACTGGATAACATTGGCTTTCCAAATACTTGAAAAATGTTAACTTCTGTGAAATTGAGATGGATTACAGATTAATTTACATATAAGCAGAACTAACAAAGCCCATGAAGCAACTTCCTCTTTCTATGGGCAAGTCGCCAGGAGTTAATGTCATCCTATTGAAGTTTACAAGTACAGAGGGACTCACATACTGAGGAAACTCACTGGTCTTTTGAGTCTAGTCAATGGCATCTCCCATGACCTGTACAAAGCTTAGTTCTGAGTAGCAAAAGTTAACATTGTATAACTAGGACATTTTGAAGAAAGCAGTTATGTTGTGATCAGAGTCCTGTTATCTAACAAATTGTACTTATGTTCTTAGTCAGGTTGGAAACCCCAGTGAAGTGTTCAAGTGAAGAAATGAATGAAAAATCTTCAAATTGTGCGATGGTCACACTTGAGAAAAACAATTTGCAACTGTTTTCCATTGCAGTAAATGTTAGTCCAGAGCCTGAGATTTAGAGCCACCTGGACTGGTATTTCAATTACATCTTTCCAATCCCACTATCTTGCAGGATGCAACTCCAAATGTGACCAACCCAGGTAAACTGGAGTCTCTCAATGCATCAGTTAGAATCTGGACCTCAAAGAATTTTGGGAGAAGAGAGGAGATGTTCTCAGAAAAGGATAGATCCACTAATTAGGGAAGTGATGAGGTTCGAAAACACAAGTTTCAGACAAACTTATTCTCAGAATGAATGAATATCTGCTGATGTAATAGAATATTTGGGTCAATGCGATTTAAATATGTTAGACCATGTCATTTACTGCTCTGTCAGGGATTTTGTTATTAGTTTCAGGTTAATTGTTGTTATCGTTGAGCAAAAGTAGAAAATCTTTAACAGTTAACATTCTAGCAAATGAATGTAAAGTTTCTAGATGAGTTCACAGTAAGTGAGCTCAACAGCATGTGTGGAATCTGGATCTTTTAACAGTAAGCCTATAATTAACTTTTTAATTCACATCTGTCAATTTCAGTTCAACTATTTACAATGACCATGCAGGGGTTAGAGCTGAAAACTTGTACAGATCTTCAAACAGGGCTGGAAAGTGTACAACTGGCTGCACAACATAGCAAGGTAGCAGCATGCTTCAATGTTGAGCCTCCAATGTGAGCCTATAAGGGGTCATATGGAGATTCTTTCCCTGCATCTGAAAGCAAGAAAACGTAGTTAGAAATGAGTGCTGAAGGGATCAGTATTTGGATTGTGCTGCCAGGTTCCTGGATAAAGTGCCAGAAAAGATTTCAGTAGGTCAGAAAGGTGAGTGGCTTGACACGTTGGTGTTGAATCTCAATCTCCCATCACACTGCCTGCTCCTCATCCCTCATACCAAGTCATCTTGCAACTGTACCTATGTTTAGATAGTTCCTCACATATCTATCTGACCATTCACTGCTGACACTTACTCTCATCTTAACGCAATGTCACACTTGCCCCCTCTCAGTCCCTCCACAAACGTTGTCCTTCAACCCTCTCAACACATTCCATTTCTCACACTTAGAGCTGGTCTCATTAGCCCCCTTGCAGGAATCGAGGACACACAACACGAGAGAGAAGCAAAGAACCAGACATATTTACCTACTTTAACTTTTGGCATCTATCCTTTCGTAATTGTATTTCACACCCTATCCACTTATTGCTTTAAAATGTCCTTCCCCATGTTGCTTTTGATTCCTTTGGCAATCACTTTAAATTAATGCCCTGGTTCTCAATCCTTCTTTTGATGGGATTTTCTTTAACCATTCAGTTGGAGCATGTTTTAAAATTGCCTTCTATAGTTGTACCTGAGATTTTAACTCATTCAAAATCCATTCATTTGTGGTGTTAAAAGCAAACTAATTGAGAGTAATAAGGAAACTTTAAATATCATTGTTTTCTTGCATTAAACCGATTTCAGTGCTGTGTGTGTCAGTTATATTTATAGTGGTAGGTACTTGAATTCTGTACAATTATGTGATTTGTAAAGAAATTCTATTAATAATTTTAGCCTGAACAATACATATAGTAACTAATGCCTCTCAAAGCAGAGATTAGAAGATAATGGGAGAACATGCAGTATAATCACAAAGTATCATAGTGAAAGATTGATTGTTATGTTTGTGAATAAACTTAAGCATTGTTTGAAAGCATGTGTCTCCTGAAGGATCATAGCTTTGTCCTGTGAAAAACTCAGAGTTTGGGGATGAGTGTGTCGGGGGCGGGGAGGTGCAGTGGAGTTTGGTGCTGTTGGGGGAAATGTGATTGGAACAATTAGTGACACTTAAAATAAGATTAGTTAATTTGTGTTTCTGCAGTTATACTCTTTTTATAGAGTTTCACCAGGGATTGAAAGATATTGGGCAGAATATCAAGAGTTTATATCATGTTATGTACTTGGCCAACACTAATTCACCTACATGTCACTAAATCAAGTATTTTCTGATACCCAGCAGCTCAGCAGAACACAATAAAGTGGCTCAAGGAAAATCAAGCAGCTCTAATGCACAAAAGTAAAAACCAAAACCATCTCCACAGTATGAAAAAAAGCTGAAAGAGTAATCTAGTGACTGAATGTTCCCATGAGGCATGTATATTTGCAGTTATGGTGAAGGGGTGGCCTGAAACTGGGGTTGTTATACATGGCCTTGTCTTGATTCATGTTTTCTTGGGATGAAAAGATGTCTCCTTGGCCAAAGTGCTGCAAAAAAAGCCAGATTTGGATCGATTAAAACTTTGTATCTGAAGCCTGTGCAGTTAATAGAGAGCAGTCTGTTGTTGTACAACAGAGTCAATCCTATGCAGCATCAGAGCAGGGCACAGTACTTCTTCATCATTGTAAACGAGGTAGAGAATATCAGGCGATGGGGGAACTACTGAATTAACTGTGTAAGAAGTCTCACAACACCAGATTAAAATCCAACAGGTTTATTTGGTAGCACAAGCTTTCAGAATGTCACTTCTTATTCAGGTGAATGAGGAATTGTGTTCACAAACAGGCATATAGACAAAAACTCAACTTACAAGATAATGGTTGGAATGCGAGTCTTTACATGGAATCAAGTCTTAAAGATCCAGACATTCTGAGTGGAGAGAGGGTTAAGCACAGGTTAAAGAGTGTGTATTGTCTCTAGACAGGACAGTTAGTGAGATTTTGCAAGCTCAGCAGATAGTGTGACTTGAACCCAAGATCCCTGTTGAGGCCGTGCTCATGTGTGCAGAACTTGGCTGTCAGTTTCTGCTCAGTGATTCTGCTTGTTGTGTGTCGTGAAGACTGCCTTGGAGATCAGAGGTTGAATGCCCATGATACTCTAAGCATAGGAGAGGCATACAAAGTGGCAGCACTGACAGGGTGGCACTTGTCACAAAGTTGGCCATGGAACCTGGGCAGTGTCACGGAATCATAGAATCCTACAGTATAGAGAGAGCCCATTTAGCCCACTAAGTCTGCACTGACTCTTACCCAGGTTTAACTCATAACCTCATGTATTTTCCCTGCTATTTCCTAACCTATATATCTTAGGACACTAAGGGGCAATTTAGCATGGCTAATTCACCTACCTGCACATCTTTGGAGTGTGGAAGGAAACCAGAACACCCGGAGGAATTCCACGCAGACATCGGGAGTATGTGCAAACTCCACACAGATAGAGCACCTGGAGGTAATACGCACAGATAGTCTCCCAAAGCCAGAATTGAGCCTGGATCCCTAAAAGCATGAGGCAGCAATGCTAACCATTGTGCTACGTTGCTGAGTGTCAGTGAAGCTGGATTGGAAAGTACAATAAGAAGTATCACAACATCAGGTTAAAGTCTAATAGGTTTATTTGGAATCACAAGCTTTTGGAGCACTGCTCCTTTATCAGGTTAGCACCTGGCCACCCCATCATACCAGACAATGGGACCCTGTGTGAGAACCTCTCTGGCTACATCGAGAGCATCCTGAAACCCAATGTACAAGGAACCCCCAGCTTCTGTCACAATACTACAGACTTTTTACAGAAACTCAGCACCCATGGACCAGTTGATCCAAGAACAATCCTCGTCACAACGGATGTCTCGGCACTCTACACCAGCATCTCCCATGACAACGGCATCGCTGCAACAGCTTCAGTACTTAACACAGACAACTGCCAATCTCAACACAATTCTATAATTCATCATCTTCATCCTGGACCATAACGTCTTCACCTTTGACAGCCAATTCTTCATTCAGATGCACAGAACAGCCATGGGGACCAAATTTGCACCTCAATATGCCAATATCATGCACAAGTTTGAGCAAGACTTCTTCACCACACAGGACTTTCAACCAACGACTCACCTGATGAAGGAGCAGCACACCGAAAACTCATAGTTCCAAATAAACCTGTTGGAATTTAACCTGGTGTTGTGAGACTTCTTACTGTGCGTACCTCAGTTCAACACCGCCATCTCCACCTTATGGATTGGTACATATTCAACATGGTGTCCTAACAGGGAATATCTGGGGGCTCACTGAGAGAGCTTACTTTGCAGCACAGTTTGACCTCGTCATGTATTGACAACAGACTTTGGTTCATCTGGGCGAATGATAATGGACCAACTCCAAATCTCATCTAGAATGAGATAAAGTTGAAGCTACAGTTTGTAAGAAATTGGAGCTGCTTATACAAAGAACAAAGAACAAAGAGCAACACAGCATGGGAAACAGGCCCTTCGGCCCAACGAGCCCACACCTGGATACAACCTATTTATCAAGAACACAACAATATTAGAGGAAACCCATTTAATATAACAACTTGTTGTATGGAGCCTTTAACATGATCAAATGACCCAGGATGGTTCACAGAAACGTTATCATATGTTCCTTTTCAGATTAGCCATCAAAAGGAAAAATTGAAAACACTAGAAATAAATATGTTAATATCTGGGTTAACCATTCGATATGTAATCTTTCTCTGAATAAATACTGCCTGTTTTACTACATTTTTTGAATCAGATTTATACACTCAGTCAATTTTACGTCTAATTATCTTATCGAATCATAGACTCATAGAATGCTTACAGTGTAGAAGGAGGCCATTCGACCCATCGAGCTGTACCAACAAAAATTTCACCCAGTCCTGATCTCAATCCCCCTGACATTCAGGGGCAATTTAGCATGGCCAATCAATCTAACCCACACGTCTCTGGACTGTGGGAGGAAACCGGAGCATCCGGAGGAAACCCACGCAGGGAAAATGTGCAGACTCCACACAGACAGTGACCTGAGGCTGGAATTGAACATAGGTACCTGGCACTGTGAGGCAGCAGTGTTAACCACTGTGCCACCATGCCATCTTATGGTAAACTATCTCACGTGGTTATTTCCTGAGAAAAAGTTCGATAAAAGTTCGGAGTATTCGCAATAAGGGGGAGGAACTTGCAGCTTGGACCAGTACCTGGAACTTCGATGTTGTGGCCATTTCAGAGACTTGGGTAGAGCAGGGACAAGAATGGATGTTGCAGGTTCCAGGGTTCAAATGCTTTAGTCGGAGTAGAGAAGGAGGTAGAAGGGGGGGAGGAGTGGCATTATTAGTCAAAGACTGTATCACAGTGACAGAGAAGAAGTTTGATGAGGACTTGTCTGTTGAGGTAGTATGGGCTGAGATTAGAAACAGGAAAGGAGAGGTCACCCTGTTGGGAGTCTTTTATAGACCTCCTAAAAGTTCTAGAGAGGTAGAGGAAAGGATTGCAAAGTCAATTCTGGTCAGGAGTGAAAGTAATAGGGTAATTGTTATGGGGGACTTTAACTTTACTAATATTGATTGGAATAGCTATAGCTCTAGCTCGTTAGAGGGGTCAGTTTTCGTACAAAGTGTGCAGGAGGGTTTTTTGACTCAGTATGTAGATAGGCCAACTAGAGGTGAGGCTACATTGGATTTGGTGCTGGGCAATGAGCCAGACCAGGTGTTAGGCTTGGAAGTTGGTGAACATTTTGGTGATAGTGACCACAATTCGGTTACGTTCACCTTAGTGATGGATAGGGATAGGCATGAAGCTGGGGGCAGTAGTTATAGCTGGGGGAAGGGTAATTATGAGGCCATCAGGAGAGAATTAGGGTGCATAGATTGGACTAGGAAGCTACAGGGACTGGGAACATCTGGAATGTGGAGCTTATTCAAGGAGCAGCTGCTGCGGGTCCTTGATAAGTATGTCCCTGTCAGGCAAGGAGGAAATGGTCGAGTAAGAGAACCTTGGTGTACGAAAAAAGTTGATTTGCTGGTTAAAAGGAAAAAGGAGGCTTATGTCAGGATGAGGATTGAAGGCTCGGTTAGTGCAATGGATAGCTATAGATTAGCCAGGAGGGAGCTAAAGAGTGAATTGAGGAGAGCGAAGAGAGGACACGAGAAGACTTTGGCTGATAGGATTAAGGAGAATCCTAAAGCTTTCTTTAGATATGTTAAGAATAGAAGATTGGTTAGGGCAAGATTAGGGCCAGTCATAGACAGCAGTGGGAAGTTGTGCGTGGAGCCTGAGGAGATTGGAGAGGTACTGAATAAATATTTCTCTTCGGTATTCACGCAGGGTGATGTAAATGTAGTTATGGAGAACACTGAGGTACAGGGTAGCAAACTGGAAAGTATTGAAGTAGATAGGGAGGATGTGCTAGATATTCTCGAGGGTTTGAAGTTGGATAAGTCCCCTGGGCCGGACGGGATTTACCCTAGGATTCTCTGGGAGGCAAGAGAGGAGATTGCAGAGCCTCTGGCTCTGATCTTCAGGTCGTCGTTGGTTACGGGTGTGGTTCCGGAGGACTGGAGGATAGCGAATGTGGTCCCGTTGTTCAAGAAGGGGAAGAGAGACCTTCCAGGGAATTATAGGCCAGTGAGTCTTACTTCTGTGGTGGGCAAAGTGTTGGAGAGAATAATTAGGGATAGGATTTATAGTTATTTAGAGAGTAATGAATTGATTGGAGATAGTCAGCATGGTTTTGTGAAGGGTAGGTCGTGCCTTACTAACCTCATTGAGTTTTTTGAAAAAGTGACCAAAGAGGTGGATGGGGGTAAGGCGGTTGATGTGGTATATATGGACTTTAGTAAGGCGTTTGATAAGGTGGCCCATGGAAGACTTCTGCAGAAAATGCAGATGTATGGGATAGAGGGTGATTTAGCTAATTGGGTTAGGAATTGGCTAGCAGATAGAAGACAGAGGGTGGTGGTTGATGGGAGATATTCATCGTGGAGTTCGGTGACAAGTGGTGTACCTCAGGGGTCTGTTTTGGGGCCCCTGCTGTTTGTAATTTTTATAAATGATCTGGATGAGGGTATTGAAGGATGGATTAGTAAATTTGCAGATGACACTAAAGTCGGTGGAGTGGTAGATAGTGAAGAGGGGTGTTATAGTTTGCAGAGGGACTTGGACAAGTTGCAGAGCTGGGCCGAGAGGTGGCAAATGGAGTTTAATGTGGAAAAGTGTGAGGTAATGCACTATGGCAGAAATAATAAATGTGTAGAGTATAGGGCAAATGGTAGGATTCTTAGTAGTCTAGATGAACAGAGGGATCTTGGTGTGTATGTGCATAGATCCCTGAAAGTAGGCAGTCAGGTCGAGAAGGTTGTTAGGAAGGCATATGGAGTCTTGGCTTTTATTGGTAGAGGGATTGAATTTCGGAGCCGCAACGTCATGTTGCAACTGTACAAAACTCTAGTGCGGCCGCACTTGGAGTATTGTGTGCAGTTCTGGTCCCCACATTATAAGAAAGATGTGGAGGCATTGGAGAGGGTACAGAGGAGGTTTACCAGGATGTTGCCTGGTATGGAGGGCAGGTCTTATGAAGAGAGGCTGAGGGATTTGAGGTTGTTTTCGTTAGAAAGGAGGCGGCTAAGAGGGGACCTTATCGAAACATATAAGATGATTAGAGGTTTAGATAGGGTGGACAGTGATAGCCTTTTTCCTAGGATGGAGAAAGCTAGCACGAGGGGACACAGCTTTAAATTAAGGGGTGATAGTTATAGGACGGATATCAGAGGTAGGTTCTTTACCCAAAGGGTGGTTCGGGAGTGGAATGCCCTGCCTGCAGCAGTTGTAGATGCGCCAAGTTTGGTGGCGTTTAAGAGGTTAGTTGATAAGTATATGGAAGAGAAGGGAATGGTTTAGTTTGGAGGGGCATTGCTTTTTATATTGGTCGGTGCAACATCGAAGGCCGAAGGGCCTGTTCTGTGCTGTAATGTTCTATGTTCTATGTTCTATAGCTGAGTTACAGAGAGAGATTGAATAGGTTAGGATTTTATTCCCTGGAGTGTAGAAGAATGAGGGGAGATTTGATAGAGTTGTATAAGATTTTGATGGGTGTAGATAGAGTGAATGCAAGCAAGCTTTTTCCACTGAGGCTAGGGGAGAAAAAAACTAGAGCGCAAGGGTGAAAGGAGAAAATTTTAAAGGGAATATGGGGGGGGGGGGGGGGGGCTTCTTCACGCAGAGAGTGCGGAATGAGCTTCTGGATAAAGTGGTAATTGCAGGGTCACTTTTAACATGTAAGATAAAATTGGACGGATACATGGATGAGAGGGATGAGGAGGGATATGGTCCAAGTGCAGATCAGTGGGGCTAGGCAAAAAATGGTTCAGCACAAACGAGAAGGGCCAGAAGGCCCGTTTATGAGCTGTAATTTTCTATGGTTTTATGGTTCTATAAACATTCCTTGAATCTTACAAAAGGAATTGAACAAAGCAGTGGCCCTTGTACTCATGTTATCAGTCTTGACCATTAGATCTCAACAGTGACAAGATAAGTTGATGACATTAGATTCACAATGGAGAGCTGCACTCAAAATGTTTTATTCCCATCTTAAGCTTGCATTGCCTTCGAATGCAGCTCTCTGCTGAGAGCATTGGGGCAGTGAATTCTTTCTGTTTAATGCACTTCCCTGTCAGTCTTGGAAGATGGTGCTTGTATTGCTCAGAATGTAAGGCTCCCTTTTGTGGGACTTATTTCACTGCTTTGAGACTTGCCAAAATGCTTTGAAGATAATCATACATTTTGAACTATAATTATCTCAATAATATGGGAAATAAGCAGTAATGATTCACAAGCAATGTTTACATACAGCCAGAGGCACAAGTTTTAAAACATTATTTATTATTGTCACAACATTAACACTGCAATGAAGTTACTGTGAAAATTCCCCAGTCTCCACACTCCAGTGCCTGTTTGGGTACATTTTCATGCTAAATTGCATTATGTTACACTTACACAAAAGTCTAGTGTGGTGTAATGTATTTTTGACTTTAAATCAACTCTAAACTTGTTTAAGTTTATTTATTAGTGTCATAAATAGGCTTGCATTAACACTGCAATGGAATTACTGTGACACTCCCCGAGTCGCCTCATTCTGGGACTTGTTCAGGTACACTGAGGAAGAATTTAGCATGGCCAATGTACAAAACCAGCATGTCTTTCGGACTGTGGGAGAAACTGGAGCAGCTGGAGAAAACCCATGCAGACACAGGGAGAATGTACAGACTCTGCGCAGATGGTGACTCTAGCTGGGAATCAAACCGGGGTCCCTAGCACTGTGAGGCAGTTGTACTAACCACTGTTCTGCCTGAGTAGAATACCTGATGAAAAAACATGAAGATCTTTCTTCAAGTAGGGAGATCATGGAACCTATACAGATTAAAGGGGAGGAGCTGTTTGCTGTTTTGAGGCAAATCAAGGTAGATAAATTCCCAGAATGGGACAGGATATTCCCTCAGACCCTGAAGGAGATAAGTGTTGAAATTGCAAGGGCGCTGCCAGATATATTTAAAATGTCGGTATCTACGGGTGAAGTGCCAGATGTTGGACAATAGCTCATGCTGTTCTGTTGTATAAAAAAAGACTCAAAAAGTAATCCGGGAAATTATAGACTGGTAAGTTTGACATCAGTAGTAGTAAATCATTGAAAGGAGTACTAAGAGATAGGATCTATAAATATTTGGCTGGACACGGATTTATTAGGGAGAGCCAATGTGGCTTTTTGTGTGGTAGGTCGTGCTTAACCAATTTATAAGAATTTTTCAAGGGTGTTACGAGGAAAGTGGATGTAGGGAAGGTAGTGGATATTGTCCACATGGACTTCACTAGGGCTTTTGACAAGGTCCTGCATGGGAGATTAGTTAGGAACGTTCAGTTGGTAGATATACATGGAGAGGTAGTAAATTGGATTAGACATTGGCTCAATAGAAGAAGCCAAAGGGTGGTAGTGGAGGATTGCTTCTCTGAGCAGAGGCCTGTGACTAGTGGTGTGCCACTGAGATCAGTGCTGGGTCCATTGCTTTTTGTCAACCAGTGACATGGATGATAATGTGATATATTGGATCAGCAAATTTGCTGATGATACAAAAATTGGAGGTATAGTGGACAGTGAGGAAGCTTGCAGAGGGATTTGGACCAGCCCATTGAAAAATGAGCTGAAAAATGGCAGATGGAGTTTAATGCAGATAAGTGTGAGGTATTGCAAGGTAAATGATAGGACGCTGAAGAATGTAGTAGAACAGAGGGATCTGGGAATATGGATACATTATTCCCTAAAAGTGGCGTCACAAGTAGATAGGGTCATAAAGAGTGCTTTTGAGACATTGGCCTTTATAAATCAAAGTATTGAGTGTAAGAATTGGAATTTTATGGTGAGGGTGTCTAAGACATTGGTGAAGCCAAATTTAGAGTATTGTGTGCAGTTTTGGTCACCTAATTACAGGAAGGATATCAATAAGATTGAAAAAGTGCAGAGAAGGTTTACAAGGATGTTGCCAGGACTTGAGAAACTGAGTTACAGAGAAAGGTTGAATAGGTTAGGACTTTATTCCCTGGAGGGTAGAAGAATGAGGGGAGATTTGATAGAGGTGTATAAAATTATCATGGTATACATACAGTGAATGCAAGCAGGCTTTTTTCACTGAGGCTAGGGTAGAAAAAAACTAGAGGGCAAGGGTTAAGGGTGAAGGGGCAAAAGTTTAAAGGGAATATTAGGGGGAAGTTCTTCACACAAAGAGTGGTGAGAGTATGGAATGAGCTGCCAGATAAAGTGATGAATGTGGGCTTACTTTTAACATTTAAGAAAAAATTCAGACAGGTACATGAATGAGAACAGTGTGGAAGGGTATGGTACAGGTGCAAGTCAGTGGGACTAGATAGAAAAATGGTTCGGCCCAGCATAGAAGGGCCAAAAGGCCTGTTCCTGTGCTGTAATGTTCTATGGTTCTATCTCTGAACTAAGAAACAAAAAGATCTTCAGCATTTAGGGTAAGCCGGTACTCTGCATAGATCTTAAAGCTTGCACAATTTAACTACTGATTTGCGGCTGATAAAACTATTAAGAGATAATGGTTCACTAAGGCAATGACACTATGATTGATCACTAAAGTTTTCCTTGAACTGATTGAAAACACAAGGTTACACAACTACTGCACTGCCAGGTTCTCAACAGGCTTAATCTTGTGGCGAAGTATTCCTGTTGAAGCTCAAGAATTATGAGAAACTTGTCAAAACAAGTTTACAGGATTACCTCATTACACTGATGGGGAAATGCTACATTCATTGTGGCTAGTCTAGCATATGTCTGGTTGGGATTGCTTAATGTTAATATTGCCTGCATAATATTCTGCAACAGTGAGATTCTTGCTACAATACAATCCATGAAATAGTTAGTTTTCAGATTTGGAGTTGTGAAAAGCAGTCATAAGTGCAGAAGGAGGCCATTGGCCCATCACGTTTGCACCAACAGAACGTCCCAACCAGGCCCTATCCCTGTGACTGCACATAATTAGCTTGCTAATTCCCCTAATCTACACCAAGGAGCATTGCAGCGTGGAAAAATCTACCAAACCTGTACATCTTTGGACAGTGGGAACCCACATAGAGACAGGGAAAATGTGCAAACTCCATGCAGACAGTGTTCCAAGGTGGGAATGGAACCTGGGTCCCTGGCCCTGTGAGGCAACAGTGCTAATTAACCCTGTGCTTCCCCATGGAATCATATTTTTAAAAATGTGGAAGGGAGGAAGAGGTTTGGAATTGGAGATCTGTGTATTTAATCTTCCAAATCATATTTTTATCTTTATTTTCCAAGAAGATATTCAGAAAATATCATGACTTATTCTTCATCAGACAGCAATTTGAGAACAAGAGCAAATCTCCAATAAATAATAATAACTCCTGTGTTAAATTGCATTAATGCTGGTGAAGATTATTTTTGGTTTTGTATCAAATCTCAACTTGTGTCACAAATTGACACTGCAATGAAGTTACTGTGAAAATCCCCTAGTTGCCATACTCCGGGCACCTGTTGCGATACACTGAGGGAAAATTTAGCCTGACCCAATGCACCTAACCAACAGGTCTTTCAAACTGTAGGAAGAGCACCTGAAAAAACCCATGCAGACACGGGAATAACATGCACACTCAGCACAGACAGCCGAGAATCAAACCCAGGTCCCTGACGCTTTAAGGCAGCAGTGCTAACCAGTGTGCCACCGTGCATTGCAAATTCGATGTCAAGGTTGGTCAACATGACAATATCATCCAGCAATAGATGGAAGTGTAAGACCCAGAGATGGACTTACAATGAAACACACCATGTCTGGGTACAGGGCCTTGACCAATGGGGGGTACCCGATGCTGGCCAGTGTTTGTGAGGGTTAAATCCAGTTTGATTTGTGGCAATATTCAGGATAGAAGCAACAGAGAGAGAACTGGCCTGTGTGATTAGGGCTTTTTCCTATCAGCAAGCCCCTGTGTCACATCTGGGAGTAATTTCAGCTTCATACAGTCTAATCTCTTGTTCTAGGCATATCCTTCAAGGCACATTGCTGAATAACATGATGGTGGTTATTTTCAAAGGGCTGCTTGTGGGAATTAGTTGGGTAAATTGCTTATGACATTTAAAATATAGCAATGAATGTGCTTGTAAAAACCGCTCAGAAGTAAAGCTATTCCTGACATTGTGAAATATAGAGTTGATTAAATGAGACACACAGTCTTTATGTTAGTACAATATTAGAAGTTCAGAAACCAAAAAAGAAAATGCTGGAAAATCTCAGCAGGTCTGGCAGCATCTGTAAGGAGAGAAAAGAGCTGACGTTTCGTATCCAGAAGACCTTTTGTCAAAGCTTTGTCAAAGGGTCATCTGGACTCGAAACATTAGCTGTTTTCTCACAGATGCTGCCAGAACTGCTGAGATTTTCTAGCATTTTCTCTTTTGGTTTCAGATTCCAGCATTTGCAGTAATTTGCTTTCATTAAGAGTTCAGAATTGAATTTCCTGGAAATAGCTCTCTCCCTCTTTCTCTTTCCCCAACAGTTTCCCTCTTCCTCTTGTTCTCTCTCTATCCTTCTCTGTATCTCTCATTATCCAATGTACTCGTTATTCAATTGAATTTTAACTCAGTCCATTCAATAGATTGGTTTATTATTCAATTCAGCCTTAATCAGAGTTAAACTCCTTCTTTGAATTAATTTGAATTATCTTCCCCAGCAGTCAGGCAGTGGATGACAATTGTTTTAATCTGGTTCAGAATTAATTGGTGTTCGCTGTGAGTGAGAAATGATTTTGATTTGTTTCATACATTACTCAAAGTCATTGACTAGAAGGGAAGCATGTTTTGGCTGGCCCAATGTGTGTAAAAGCATTTTTGAGCTGCTTTGTTGTAGGGAGCGTCATGTTAAGTTAGACAGATTTTTTTAAAATTAAAATCATTTTGATAAATTGCACCTTCAGTCGTTGACAGAATGTAGCACCGTGATGCACTCAACATTGAAATTATTTCAAATGCGTTCTGAACAGAAGTCAATGTTTTAGCTTCCAAATGGAAAAATAAAGGATTCCATTTTATAAATCAGCTTACACCGGGAGCTACCCAGGAATGTGTAAATACTGACCTCACTAACTTAATATTCAATATCCCCCACTGTGAATTATACAGCACCAGTATGAACTGGAAATACAATATATTGCAGATACCCATCCATACTGCCCATCGCGGTGTCATGAGCACCAAATTTCATGCCATTATCAATAGATCAGTGTGGTACATCCCGATGCAATAGTGCAGATCGCTATATATTTTTAACACGTTAGAGTGTGTATCATTGTCAGGAAATGTGCCCTTTCAGTGTATATTGTTGCTGGCGATCGTTATAATGAATGACACCATTATTTCCATTGAATTTGAAGTTTCCAATCAAGCCAAAGCATTTTTGCCAATCCTTGCTTTACAAATGGAAGTGAATGCCCAAATATATCACCACCGTGGCAGGCATATACTCACAACTAACAAAAGCTGTTCCTTCATAGCAATAGGCCAATCAGGAAGATTTCAATCCAGCTGTAACTACCATCAATTCCAAAGGTCCATAGCAACCACAGTGAAACAGCAACAGTTACCATGACAGCAAGTGCGACTCTAACTGGAGAAGTAATATTCATTTGAACGCTGAAGATAATGTACATGCGTACCTTTAAGAGATGGTGTAAGGACTGTGTATGCAATGCACGTATAGAGAATGACTAGCCGACAAAATAACTGTTCGTGCTTGAGATGCATGGTGTATAGAGGATGCCTTGGATAACCCACAGTTACACATGATTGTGCACGAAATTTTGCCTTTTGCTCAGTCAGAAAAGGAGGATGTTTGTGTTTTAAAATGTAAGAGTACAACATGCCCAATATGGGCTTGTCATAGTCAGGTGACTTCTACTGCAAGTAATTTCTGTAAGCTGCCATCTTAGATTTGTTTGAAAAAGTTCTCCTGCCTCACCCACCACAGAATCTGAAAGGGCGGAGGGCAGACAACAGAAATGTTCATTGACTTCAGGTGGGAGTTTCCGGCCTAGCTTGAGTGATGTCATAGAATCACACTCCTACAATGAGAAAGCACTGAGAACTTCTGATGTCTATAAAACAAGGTCCACATTGATCCTGGAGTGTGGTGTGAGACTCCATATATGCACAATTAACACACCCTGTAGCTGGTATGGCAATATTGGGTTGCATTTAACCCAGTAGTACAGGGCTAATCAGAATTGAAATCCCCCTTGGTCTATATATTTGACATGTAATGATTCTTGACAACATTAACTGCAATTGTAAATGCAATGAGTAGCAAGCAGTATTGGAAGAAACTTACAAAATGTCAACTTTGCATGGTAATGCACTTTTATAAATTTTATGAATGAAGTAGATGTTTGAAAAGGAAAATGAAACCATTTTGCACTGAGGTTGTGAATGCATCCTGAGGTGACTAACTAGTAAGAAAGAGCCACACAGTGTTACAGTTTTATATTTATCTCAAAAATTAAATTGGTTTCCACCCAGTGAGCTCTGCGGGAATGGTGTTTGTATATCGCTGTCAGGCAGTAGCATGATTGGGTTTGGTCGCGACACTGTGCAAACAGCCCAGACTGACATGGACAAATGATCCCATTCTGAAACACTGTCTCAAAGAGAGAGAAAGAAAGAAAATCTGAAGTAAATGGAATATAAAGGTCCATATGTTATGCATGGATCTAAATATGAATGTATTTGAGGCCAAAACATTGTCTGATTTCAAGAAAAAATTAGATATAGTTCTTGGGGCTAAAGAGATCAAGGGATATGGGGGTGGGGCGGAGAGGGGGTCAGGATATTGAATTTGATGATCAGTCATGATCAAAATGAATGGTGGAGCACGCTTGAAGGGCCAAATGGCCTACCTCTGCTTCTAATTCCTATCCTTCTATGTAAATATAAACCTGATCTCTAGGCTAAATTGGTTTGTTAAACTGTGGGCCCAATTTTCACATCATGACCTGCAATTCTTCTTGTGGTTTGAGCCTGGAGATGTGCACGTTGGCCATTTCGCAGCATGCCCGCTAGCTTTTACGACCCGTGTGCACATCTCCCAATTGGAGAAAAATGGCGCTACGGGGAATGTGCAGAAAACTGGCGTGCCGCTGATTTGCATGACTTTACATACCTTCGCATGTCATTATCGGGACCAACATGGCAATTTTTGCCCACGTTTGCGTCTCCCACCTCTTTGGTGTGATGTAACTTTGGCACGAATCAGAGTAGGCAAATAAAAGCCTCAACCTGACATGGCAGCTTTGAACTGGCGTGAGGAGGTAAGTGCTACTAGTGGAGTGCCAGGGGATGTAGCAAACAGGCCCTGGAGGTGCCTGGTGGGCTCCTTCCTGCTGTCTTCAGATGTTGGCCCATGGACCGGTGATATCTTGAATGGGGGTTTGGGGGTTTCTATTTTCTTTAGGTGATGTTCCATGAAGGAATCCTGCGCAGTAGCATCCCCCACCCCCTCAGGGCAATGCTGTGGCTCAGTGTGAGAGGCACTCTCAAGGAGTCTTGTGCTCTTAGGCTGATTGGGTAACAAATTGTCCCTATATTGGTATCTATATGTCATTAAGACGTTAGGATGGCGGCGCGGGCTCGTTGGGCCGAAGGGCCTGTTTCCCGTGCTGTGTTGTTCTTTGTTCTTTGTTGTTTGTTGAGTCCTGCTTACCCTTCTCCAGGGCACTTTGCAGTGGCATTGTCTTGCCGTGGTATATGATCAGGGACTTGACTGAGTGCTGGTGTTCTGGGATGGAGGAGGAGTGCACCATGTTCTGCCTGAGGCTTAACCAGATGAAGCAGCTGCTATTCCAGGCCGGGGTGCAGAGATTCAGACACGGATTGCACAGAATCTGCTGTCACCGGGCACACACCTGGGCACTTTGCAGCCTATCCCTGCCCTGTGACACTAACCAGCAACACATACCTATAACGGATGCTGCAGTTACACACATAGAAATGGCTCAAGGGTGTGCATTGTCCATGGCTGCTCGCCGACCTGTATAATCTGTGCCAGCATTGTCATTATTGGAATCTCTCACAATCCTAATATGACCACGCACAGCACTATGGATCGTGCGGTGTTGCCAGCTCCTATAAGTGGGCACGCTGGCCCAAGTGAGGGACTGGGGTGGTGCTGGGTCTATGCAGTCAATGAGGATAATCCGTCATTCAATGCTCTTTCCAAACCCCACAGTGTAGATGGATCTCGGTCTGATCAATCTGGAGCTGGCCATTATGGTGGCAGCAGGGCCGGAGGGGGAACGGGAGATGGCTCAGGGGGTGACGGGCATGGAGAGACCACTGAAGGAGCAGCTGCCACCAGACACTTAGGAAGGAAGGCAGGGAGCTGCCACTAAGCCCCAGGAAGCGGGAGGGCAGCCTCCAGAGGGAGTACATAGGAGGAGGGTGTCGAGAACAAGGAGGTACAATTCCTTCGAGGCCCTCTCGGATGAGATGTGCAGTCAGCAGTTGCGCTTGTCCAAGACAACAGTGCAACATATTTGTGAGGTGCTCTCACATCTGGCACCTGAGGGGAGAGTGGTCTCCCGTTCCCTGTGGACGTGAAGTGATGGCAGCCCTCAATTCCTAAGCCTCCGGATCATCCCATGTACCCAGTGGTGACCTAGCTGGGATCTCCCAGGCCTCCGTGCAGATCACAGATGTACCTGGGCAGGGCTGTTCATTAATTTTGATGTGGGCTGCACATAGCAGGAGGCCCAGGCTCTCGGCTTCGCTTCCGTTGCTGGGATTGCAAATACGCAGGGTGCAGTGGATGGGATGCATATCGCCTTGCGAGCCCTACATGCAGAGCAGCAACAATTTGTGAACTGGAAGGAGTTCCATTCCCCGAACGTTCAAATTGTCTGCGATCATCAAATGAGGATCATGTAGATTGATGCAATCCACTGAGGGAGTGTCCATGACAGCTTTGTGCTCAGGCAGTCGGACATCCCTTGGCTCTTTGAAGACCAGCAGAGCCTCCTAGGATAGCCACGGGGTTACCAGGGTTACCCGCTAAGGTAGCTGGTGACACCTGTGTGGAAGTCCCAGACGGAGGCAGAGACTTACCACAATGCTGAAGATGGGGTTCCACTGCTTGGACTGCTTTAGGTAGGATGGTGGGAGAGGGGGGTGCAGGGACCTCTGGTATGACCCCGTGCATGCTTCACACATTATCATCATTTGCTACAACATCAGACAGCAGCAGGGAGACCAGCTGGAGCAGGAGGAGCAGCAGGAGGACAGGGAGTAGGAGGAGGAAGAGGAGGAGTAGGAAGAGGAGGAGGAGTAGTAAGAGGAGGAGGAGTGGTAAGGGGGTTGGGACGAAGTGAACATCCCACTATATGGAAAGCTGGAGGCAAGAGGGTGGGCGGTGATGGAAGATGTCCAAAAAGGAAGGGCAGCGAGGGATACCTTGATTGCAGCCGCTTCACCCAGTTGGTGCTGTGCATTGGGGGGTTGGGGGAGCAACCAACACACATACACCTCACTCCGGGAGCCGCTATTCCCCCTCCAAATCGACTCTCAATGGGCTCCCAAACCACCACATCGCCCTTCCCCAGCCTTTGTCATCCCACCACTCTGTCCACCAGAAACATCCAATGTATCAATGTGCCTGGGCTGGCAATGTTTGTGAGTCTTGGTTGGAGGCTGGAGAATGATGGCTACTCGCTGCTGTGCTCATTGGGATCCTGTCCCTAGTGCCGCTCAAGTCTAACTCCTACCTGTATCTGAATGCACACTGCCACCCTGGGCCATGTGGCTATAAGGGTGTTGCTTGGCCAGTGGGTTGTTGGGGTGGGGGGGACTTGTACCAAGAGTCTGATGGAGGTTGGGGAAGGTGGGGCAGGCTCTCTGTAGCAAGGTGGCTGTGTCTGCAAGGCTCAACAAATAGCACCTCTATGTTTGGGACTTGGGAACAGTCAGCTTTGTGGGGTGGGGAAGGGAGGGGGAATCAGAGAAACATTGAACAGTCATGAACAGACTGGGAATAGAGGGATACAAATGGATGGTCTAATTAGGAACCTATGATCAGTGCAGGCTTTGAGGGCTGAAAGGCCTGTCCCTTTGCTGTACTGTTCTTTGAGCTTTGCATTAGTCAAGCTGTGAGTTGCAATCAACAGTTTATTGTGTTCTTAACATTATTAATTAACAAACCCTGACAACTGGTGACCTTCACCCGCAAGTGAATTACAACTTTCTATCTTCGTGCAGTCTACTGCTACTTCTCAGAGCTACCCCAAGATGCACATCAGAGGCGGAGGTGTCCAGCTGTGGTGCACACCCCATTGCCTGTAATACCCTTGGCGGACATCCCCTGGGTGGCCGGGAACTGGAGGGCCCCGGCTAATTTGTGGATGGCACTGTTTCGGTGCCATCCTGTTCATCTCGCTGGCCGTGAGGTGTGAGGGAGGGGGAAATCAGAAAGTCTCGGGATGTGTGGGATCTCCTGGGTGGAAGGCCCCAGCATGGGCTCAAGCCCTTCCTCCTCCTCCCCTAGGCTGCCCAGAGACCCTGGAGGCACACCATGGAAGGCCAGGGTAGTTAGACTGAACTCCAGAAGCTCCAGCGTCACCTGGTATTGCCAGTCTTGGAGACTTGATGTGTCTGTCCCATGATTTGTAATCCCTCAGTCCTGATCCTCTGAGACTGGACCAAGCACAGGAGTCCCTCTGCTACAGCGTTCTGTGAGTGAGCCAGGCTCTGGACCCCCTCAGCAGTAGCCTTCTGAGCCTGGATAAAGTTGTCGAGGATCATAGCCACTGCCTGCTGTGTCTCCTGAATGCCAGCGAGAATCCCAGCCATAGCCAGCAGTTTCTCACAAATGTTCCCAACACCCAGGGCCATCCAATGCTGTGACTCCTGGATGCTGGACCCATGGCCCATTGTATCTCTAGGATGGCTTGGACCCATGAGGACATGCCCTTGAGCCAGACTTTCCACTACGGTCACAACCCCCCCTGCAACACCACTTTGTTGGACTCCCATAATCAGCCTTGCAGTCGCAGAATAGTTACTAACAGCCCTTCCCCAACTGCTTGGGTTTCCTGATGCATCTCCAACAGTCTTGGGAGGAACACAATGCCTGAGGACAGCTGAATCCTGGCTTCCGGCAGACCTTCGTGTGCCCCAGTTGTCGGATATGCCCGCCTCCACCCGATGTGTGTAGTGTCTGGGATGTGCTCACTATTTGGTGACCCAGAAACCTCAACACTAGAGGTACCCACAGTGGTGAGAGTATCTGTGTTGGTGGGTCAGGTATATTCTGGGTAATTAGCTCCTCCCAGCATGGGACCCTGTTGGGCAGTCTTAGACCTGATTGCGAATCAGTATGTATCTTAAATAAAGAGCACCCAGCGTTCACGTTATCAACCTATTTCATGATTCTTTATGCATCTTTAGTACAGAGGAGCATACTTAATCCTCCATATTCAGGAAGTTTCCAAAATTGAAACATAGTTCTTTGTAGCATAGCACATCAGGTTTAAAGTTTATTTATTAGTGTCATAAATAGGCTTACATTAACACTGCAATAAAGTTATTGCGAAAAATCCCTGCTCACTGCACTCCAGTGCCTGTTCGGGTACACTGAGGGAGAGTTTAGCATGGTCAATGCATCGCCTAACCAGATCGTGGGAGGAAACCAGAGCAAACCCGCTCAGACATGGGGAGAATGTGCAGACTTCACACAGACAGTGACCTAAGCCGGGTTTCTGGTGTTGCAATATAGCAGTGCTAAGTACTGTGCCACTGAGGTGACAGGAGTTTGGGTTCTCTTTGAGTTGACAGAGAGAGTAATGAGATTGAAAGTGGAAAATGAAATCCCTCAGTAATTCCCGCTGGGTTTGTGTAACATTGTGGATTAATAGTTGTGGTAATCAGAGAGTGATGTGTATCATGTTGTAACAATAACATCAGCAATCATGCACTCGAGATTCTGGGGAGAAGATCGTATCGCCTGTACACAATTTATTTCATGGCTTATCATGTATTTAGTATAAATAAAGTTGTTTTGAAGTGATCCACCTGAGGCTGACCTGAGTCACTCACTGGCTGATCACCTAACACAATAGCCCGATCCTGCTGTTCCTATCCCCCACCATGTCCTTCGATCCCGTTCGCCTCAATTACTGTATCTAACTGCTTCTTGAAGTGCAGCAGAAGCTTTCCAACATAACCCATAAAACAGTTTGTGTTTGGGAAATTTAACTTCAAATCATAGAATCGTTACAGTGTAGGAAGAAGCCATTTGGCTAATCAAGCCTGTACTGACCATAATCCTATCCGTGGCTATACCCGTAACCCCACATATTTACCCCGCTAATCATTCTAATTTGCACATCTCAGAACACTAAGGAGCAATTTAGCATGGCCAATCAACCTAACCCACACATTTTTGGACAATGAGAGGAAACCAGAGCATCTGGAGGAAACAGACGTAGATACGGTGAGGACATGCAAACTCCACATAGACAGTGACCCAAGCCAGAAATCAAACCTGGGTTCCTGGCGTCATGAAGCAATAGTTCTAACCACTGTGCCATCCTAACTCTACATGCTCCACATATGTTTAGAACAGAGATAAGGAGAAATTTATTCACCACAGACAGTGGTCAGCCTACGGAACTCACTACCACAGAAAGTAGTTGAGACCAAAGCATTGAATGTTTTCAAGAAGCTGTTTGATACAGAATTTGAGGTGAAGGGGATCGAAGGACATGGGGTGGGATGGCAGGATCAGGGTATTGTGTTAGATGATCAGCCATGATAGTAATGAGTGCTGGAGCAGACTTGAAATGCTAAATGGCCTCCTCCTGCTCCTATTTTCCATATTTCTATGTTTCACAGCATTTTCACCTGCCAACACATGACAGAACCTCAAGAAACAGGATTTGCTGTTTTGGGTCAGATTCGGCTGAGTTGGTTTTGCGCATGCCTCTGACCTCATCACACTTCCTGTGTTCAATCTCATTTGCATGTTCAGAATGTGCTCACGATGAGATGCTTGCTGCTGTCAACGGTTGGGGTTGTGGGAAGACTTGGCAAGGGGGAGGATGAAGTGGTTCCTGTCCGTCTGTGGTGGCTGCAAGAACAGGGAAAAACACTGGATTTGGTGGAGTTGGGAAATGGGATGTCGGAACTGCCAGCGGGTGTGGCTGAAGATAGGATCTTAAAGATGCATGGAGTTGAGGAGTGTATTCGATTGCCTTCCTATAAGGGGCCTTACTGTTTAAGTATCCTCCCACCCAGCACATAAATGCTGATAACACGCTGGCGTTTCTTATAATCAATGGTCAGAATGATGGAATGTATAGGCACTCCATCATTATCGTCATTTCCAGAATGCCCATCCTTAACTGGTTGGCGTATTCAATAGTTGACAATCTTTCTGATGGAAGCTTCTGGAAGTGGTATTAAGTGGAGTCGATTCTTCCTCGGGTGCACCAAAATCTGGGAAGGCAGCACAACATTTTGCCTTGCAGTTGCCTCTGTAAAGTTAAGTTTTGAGGTGACAATATCTGCCATCGGTACAAAGGTCATTCATTATCACCTCCTCATTCCCATTTGAATAAAGCTTACTGCCAGAAATTGAATCTGTCTGTGCCCTATGCGCAGCACCCTTGCTCTTTCTGGAATCATTCATGCCATTCAGCCCTCTTTGCTTGTGCTGGCATTGCGAAAAGGACTGTCTATTTACTCCTGCTCCACTCTTCTACCCGCCTCAACTCTGCAAATTTTTCCTTCTGATGTATTTATCCAATGAAAGTGCAGCCTCCAGACATGAAATCCATGCAGTGAGAAATAGGTCTCATTGGCCACTCAGCCCCTTCCCCAAAACTTCCTCAACAAAGGGAATTTTAATGTTGTGCTTTAAATTCCTATTACCTGGTGAGTGGACACCTGTCACTGATACACAGTGCTAAGAAGCAACTGTTACATTCGTATAACAAGCACGTGGACCAGATTGAGTGACTGTAATTGCATGTTTCAGTAAAAAGGAAAGGATAAATACAAATTGCTCTTTACTACATGCATCCATTTTATGGACATGTCAATATTTCATCCAGAGTACAGAAACCAAATATTTATGCACCACTATTTGGGGCAGTCAATCTCTGTGTTATCTCTAATAGGCAGTCAACAGGTTTATTATTAAAAGTGGGATCAACAGTTGATCATTGTCTTTGCAACTTCTGATTTGCTACCAAGCTTGCAAAGGCAGATTCCAATTTGAATCTTATCATACACTACATCTTCAGCTATATTAAAAAAAATGAAAAAATATGTTAAAGATACTGCAAATGGTCAAAATATTGAGTGAAGGATAAACTAAGGACAAGATTGCTCCCACCCCCGCCCCACACTGTGGTGTGTTTGGTAGAGGTGGGCTGCGGTGCGACACTCGTTGGAGGCTGAATTTTATGCTGTCAACAGGGCTTCCCTCTGAGTGCTCCCCTCACCACCAGGAAAATCACGGCAGGGATGTGCTGTCGGTGGGACCATAAGATTCCGCTGGAGTAAACACCAGCAAGGTTTTGGCTTAGAGTTTTGCATTGGATTTTACTGAACTCTGGACAAAAATCAACACTGGCAAAGCTCCTCTCTTTCCAGATGCTGATGAACTCATTTATGTTCCTCCTGCCATGGGAAGGGTAGCAGGTGAGGAGCGGATCATGGAAAGGCCCATTGACCTTGGATGGGATTTTTCAGTTTTGGGGTGAGTGTGGCTGGAAAATGTTTATTTCTAGCGTTTGTCCAGCTGCATTCTGGCTATATACCTGAATTATTTTTAACAATGTGAGAAGGAATTTTACCGTCCTATCCGCTACGGGAATGGAGCAGCCAAGGGGCGGACAATGAAAAGGTCCATTGACCTCTGGCGAGATTTTATGATTTTGGGACGAGCAAGTCGGTCAATCCAGGCTAATAAAGTGTTTGTGCTTAAATTGCACACCCTTAGTTCTCATGTTGTTTATGTTTCCAGGGCCAATGCCTTTGGCACGCTTTTTGATCTCTTGTTAACAGCTCGATGTTAACAAACAGCTCTTTACATGTCCCTGCATAGCCATTCTATTCTTTTACTGATGTTTATCAGCACTAGGATGCATTTACTGTCAATCTGAATTTGAGGAGTTGAGGATCAAGGCATCTACGCAGGCATGTATTGGTGTTTGTCTCAAACTCAAAACCAGCTCATTCGCTGTTCAAGAAAAATTCTTAAGAATGTATGAGGGGAGGACTAGGAAGTCTAGCCATTTGCAATGTCTCCTGGGATGCAGGAGTCCCGAGACAGGAGCATCCTGAGCTACAACTAGCTCATGATACAGAGTGCAGCCAAACATCAAAGGGCCTGTCAATGCTCAGGTATTGACATGTCATAGCAGCAAATTGAAGCCACAAAAGGAACCTTTGGGGATACTTGTTGTAGATTATTGTGCACTGTGCAGCCATTTTGTGATGAAAGGTCCTCCTTATTTACCCATTACCTCCTTAAGGAGGTCTCTCCTGAGGCATTAGCAGGGCTTTGTTTGTTGGTGACACTGTGGTTAGCACAGCTGCTGCACAGTACCAGGGACGTGAGTTTGGTTTCTGGCTTGGGCGACTGTGTGGCGTGTGCACATTCTCCCGATGTTTGCGTGGGTTTCCTCCATGTGTTGTGGTTTCCTCCCACAGTCCGAAAGGTGTGCTGGTGAAGTGCATTGGCCACGCTAAAGTCTCCCTCAGTGTACCCGAACAGGTGCCGGAGTGTGGCGACTAGGGGATTTTCACAGTAACCTCATTGCAGTGTTAATGTAAACCGACTTGTGACACGATTAAATAACTGAACCTGAAAGTCTTCATTTTCTAACCTTATCTTGCATGACTCTGTCAGTTCCTTTTTCTCCTGATGTTGTGTGTCTCCCATCATTAGGTCAGATGTGAGGGATGTAAACCCTGGTTGGGCATATTCTTTGAGATGTCGTTAAACCACTTACCTCCAACTGCTCTGCCCTCATGTTCCCAGTTGGTCACTTGGCACATGGTGTATTACTTTCTCAAACCGACTGAAAAGTGCAAAGACTCTCCATTATCCAGGTTTCTGATGGTCAATCAAACTGTTTTACTTCCCTCATCTTCAATAGTTTCACAACAAAGGAACAGGAATATTCAAAGACAATAAAAAGATAATTTTATTAAATGTCCAATGATATTTTCCCAGGTCTGCTGACTGTTGATCTTGGAGATTCCATGCCTATGTAAGCCTGTCATAAATGGAAATGGCCATGGGGAACCCAATGGCAAGTGCTATATTATGAGAAATGGGAGCAAATCACATAGCTGTGTGAAACAAGGAAAAGGCAGTTAGCTGTCCTCAGCAACAGGGCTAAGAATAGGGGAAGATGTGGACAAATACACATGACTAGAGTGGGGAGTTTGGGGGAATGGGGGTTTTGGTGATGGAAGAAGGCAGTCAAAGGAAGGAAGGGTTAGACACATGATTGAGGGAGCTAAAGGAACACAGAGGAAAGAGATGGACAGAGATTCACATGACTGGGAGAGGCTGCAGGGGGGCTAGTTAAAGGAAAGGAGAGGGGGCATAAGGAGGAGATAGTCCTGGGACAGTGTGCAGGATGTATCGGATAAGCATAATATCCATATTGGCAATTACTTCAGGCAAAGCTGATGGTACAGGCAATTTATTGTTAATTTTATATATTAGTGCCACAAGTACGTTTACCTGAAATATGAGGTTACTATTCAGTTTTTGAACTCAGAGGTTTTGTGTTCATGAACCTCAAAAAGAACTTCAATGCCAAGGCCTAAACATTAACTTCAGTCATGGGTCCGAATAATCTGGAGGTGGTAATTGCTGAGATCAGTGAGCTAGAGTGTGAGCGTTTAGTGTGTCCGTCTCCAACATCACCTTACAGTAAAACCTGAGCAATGATTACAGTTGACTGACTTTGTTACTACAGGGAAATACCTATTTAAGATTAGGTACTCTGTGGAAACTATCCACCTGACTTGCAGAACAAGGCCTTGGAGTTGTGCCAAGATTCATTTCTTCTATGCAAATTATTTGTTGCATACTTTCAGCCTACATGTTCCTGTGTACATATGTTTCTCTCATTGGAGCCACCCTGAAAATTTGCATCAAGAATGTTCCTTCTCCAAACAAAGAAATAATGGGATTAAAATATCTCAATGCTGCAGAACTGTCTCAAGCATGTAATTAGAACACAGTACTCTATCTATTGCCATATCCTTCATCACTTTGTTCACACGATTTGTTTCCTTGTTATAAAGTGACACTTACTCACTGTTTTTCTGACTCTGTCACTCATTGCCCTGGGAGAACACAAATTCACAGCCCAAGTGACTTTCCCTTACTATCTGTGCGGGATTTTCTGATCTGTGCCAATAGTGGGCATGTTGGTCGGCAGAGTTGGAAAATTCAGAGTACGGTCAAAATTCATTTTCCTGCCAGAGTGAAAACCAATTACAATCCCCCTCCCCTCTCTCTGCACCTTACCATTTCTGTGGCAGGTTTTATAGCTCCTCATTCTGTCCTCTCCTCTTGCCATGTTGAGAACCTGGTAGTGTGTCTTTGCAACTCATGAATTGTCATTAAAACCAGCTCGTCAGAATCACGCACACCCATCTTTTTCCAAAATCCTGTGGTCACATTGGTGGGTAATCAGACCAGCGTGAACCACAACCAGACATAACAGCCATTATGCAAATAGCTCTTCACGCTAGACTTTGAGGTTTGTCTGTACAATGCTCACCTAGCTTTGAGTGACTCATGACTCCTCTGATTCTGTGCCAAGGCAGCTCGGGCAAGATGGCAGAAGGCAAGGGAGGATGTCTGGCAAGTGGGTTGGGACAAGACAAAGACACATGATTGTGAATGGGAGGTGTTGGGCAGAGAGTCCCCTAGAGATACGGTGGGAAGGGATGACACAGTGGTTAGCACTGCTGCTTCACATTGTCAGAGACTCGGGTTTAATTCCTGGCTTGGGACATTGTCTGTGTGGAGTTTGCACATTCTCCCTGTGTTTGTGTGGATTTCCTCCACGTACACCAGTTTCCTCCCATCCAAAAGATGCGCTGGTTCGATGCATTGACCCAAACAGGCGCCAGACTGTAGTAACTAGGGGAATTTCACAGTAATTTCATTGTAGTGTTAATGTACATTTTATTTGTGACAAACAATAAATAAATTTTAAGAAACTGAACAGATACTCACGACTGATGTTGGGTGGTGGGGATGGGGGCTAGAGGGTGCTGGATGGGGTAAGGGATTACAGAAAGGGAGGGCTGGACAAATACATGACTTAGGGGCTGGTTAAAGGAGCATAGAAGGAAGAGGTGGACAGAGACACATATATCTGGTAGTGGCGGTGTGTTGGAGAAGGGAAAGAGGGCATAAGGCTCCAACAATCCTGGGACAGTGCGCAGCGTGATTCAAGCTATAGGCTGTGTATAGCTTTTATGTCTTAGTCCCAGTCTAGTGATGTGAATGGCCTCTCTGACCTATGTACTCGAGCCTTGGTATTGGGTCAGGGGAGGCATCTTCAGCCTGCAAATAGGTATAGGTATATAAATACTGTGCGTTAGACTGTGTCATAGTGAGTGAGATTATAATAGTGTGCGTTAGACTGTGTAACAGTGAGATATATAATACTGTGTGTTAGACTGTGTCATGGTGAGATATATAATACTGTGCGTTAGGTCATTTCACGGTGAGATATATAATACAATGTGTTAGACTGTGTCACAATAAGATAAACAAAGAACAAAGGAAAGTACAGCACAGGACTTTCCTGTGCTGTATAAATAAATTTATTTTAAAATAAATAAATTTTAAGAAACTGAACAGATACTCACGACTGATGTTGGGTGGTGGGGATGGGGGCTAGAGGGTGCTGGATGGGGTAAGGGATTACAGAAAGGGAGGGCTGGACAAATACATGACTTAGGGGCTGGTTAAAGGAGCATAGAAGGAAGAGGTGGACAGAGACACATATATCTGGTAGTGGCGGTGTGTTGGAGAAGGGAAAGAGGGCATAAGGCTCCAACAATCCTGGGACAGTGCGCAGCGTGATTCAAGCTATAGGCTGTGTATAGCCTATATACACTGATATATAGTGTATATATACTATACACTATATAGTATAGTATACTATATAGTATACTATATAGTATACTATATAGTATATAGAGGCCCTTCAGTCCTCCAAGTCTGTGTCAATCATGTTGCCCTAATGAAAGAAACTTTCTGCCCTTACGCGGTCCACATTCTGCTATTCCCTCCCTCTTCACATACTCATCCAGGTGCCTCTTAAATGTTAAATGTTAAATATTCCAGCTTCCACCACATCCTCTGGCAGCGCATTCCAGGCACCAACCACTTTCTGCATGAAAATCCTTCCCCGCACATCTCTCTTAAACCTACCGTCTCTCGTCTTGATTGTGTGCCCTCTTGTATTTGATATTTCCACCCTTCGAAAATCCATTCTGGCCTCTGTTTCTCATAATTTTGTAGACCTCTATCATATCCCCCCTCAGCCTCCATCTTTCGAGTGAAAACAATTCTAGCTTATTCAACCTCTCCTTATAGCTAACACCCTCAAGACCAGGCAACATCCTGGTGAGCCTTCTTTGCACTCTGTCAAAAACTTCCACATTCTTCCAGTAATGTGGTGACCAGAACTGCATGCAATATTCCAAACGCAGCCTAACTAAGGTTTTATATAACTGCAACATGATTTCCCAACTCTCATACTCGATTAAATCAGGCATGCCATCTGCTTTCTTAATCACCTTGGCCACTCGTATTGCCACTTTTAGGGAAACTGTGGACCTGCATGCCCAGATCCCTCTGTATGTTAATGTTCCTAAAGGTTCTGCATTTACAGTATAATTCACACCTAAATTTGATCCTCCAAAATTCATCATCTTGCATTTGTCTAGATTAAACTCCATCTGCCATTCCTATACCCAAGTTTCCAATCTATTTATATCCTTTAGTATCCTCTGAAATCCTTGGCACTCTCATGAACTCCGCCAATTTTCGTGTCATCCATAAGCTTACTAATCAGACTACCCACATTTTCCTCCAAATCATTTATATATACTGCAAACAACAGAGGTCCCAGCACTGACCCCTATAGAACACCGCTAGATACAGATCTCCATTCTGAAAAACAGTCTTCCACCACTACTCTTGAACTTCTATAATCAAACTAGTTCTATATCCATTTAACCAGCCCACTTTGAATCCCATGTGATTTTAATTTTTGTATCATTGGGGGACCTTGTCAAACACCTTACTAAAGTCCATATAAACTACATTCACAGCCCTTTCCTCATCAATTTTGTCACCTTTTCAAAAAACTCTATCAACTTGGTGAGACACGACTTTCCCTATATAAAACCCTGCTGCCTGTCACTAATGAGTCCGTTTTCCTTCAAATATGCATATATCCTGTTCCTCAGTATCTTCGCCGAAAGCATTCCCACCACTGATGGCAGGCTCACTAGTGTATAATTTGCTGGATTAATCTTGCTTCCTTTCTTAAGCAAGGGAACAACATCGGCTGTCTTCCAATCCTCTGGAACTTCACCTGTGGCCAAACAGGATGTGAAGATATCTGTTAAGGCTCCAACTATTTCTCCCCTTGTCTCTTGCAGTAACCCGGGATAGATCCCATTCAGCCCCAGGGACTTGTCTGCCTTAATGCAATTTAAGCACTTCAGATATACTATACTGTATGTTAGACTGTGTCGCAGTTGATATATAACACCGTGCGTTAGGCTGTGTCACAATATAATATGATATATAATAGTGTGTGTCACAGTGAGGTATACAACACTATGCGTTGGACTGTGTCAGAGTGAGATATATAACACTATGCGTTAGAATGTGTGCTCTCAATCCCAACAAACACCTAGCTGTTGTACTTCAGAACTTGCTGCACCTCTTGCTATGCCACAACATCAGACTTCCAAACTAGAAAATTGCTCACCTATATCCTTGTCACAGAAAGGAGAACAAATTTCTATCAAATTCTCTAAAATATCTTTCTTTGTCAGCAAATTGATAGAATCTATCTTTGGCGGTTCTTTTGAAGTGAAACTTGATTATGAATAACCTGCACATTGATAGTGATTTTAGTTCCACTGGGATAACTTAGTGCCACATCTCATTTCAGCCTCTGCTCAATTAATCAAAATAGAGCTGGTTTCTAGAGATGAGGTGTATGTGACTTTCCTTGACAGCAAAGCTGCATTTGATAGCATGTAGCATCAAGGGGCCATGATAAAATTGGGAGATTGATGGGAAAATATACGAATGGATCCATCAATGGAAAATGATTGTAATTGTTGGAGCATTTTAGCCCCAATACATCATTGCAGGAGTTCCTTAGGACAGTTTCCTAAGCCTAAGTTCACCTCTTCATCAATGACCTTCCTTCCATTGCAAAGGGTGTTCATTTCTAATTGGACAGTGTCCAGTTCCATTTTTAATTTCTCAGATTTGGAGGTCTTTACCTGCGTACAGCACAACTTAGACTGCATTCGGACTTGGGCTGATAAGTGACGAGCATCACTTTTATTATGACCAGGCAATGACTACCTCCAACAAGAGATTGCTTATCCTTCTCCCTTTAGCATTCGATGGAATTACCAGCATTGAATCCTGCACCAACAACATGCTGGGGTGTCACCACTGACTGGAAACTGAACTGAATTAGCCTTATAAATACTCTGGCTACAACAGCAGGTCAGACACTGGGAATGTATCAGTGAGGAGCCCACTTCCTAAAGACAGTCCACCATATACAAGGCAAAGTCAGGAGTATGATGAATTACTCCTCAATTGCCTGGATGAGTGAAGCTCCAAGAACAGTCAAGAAGCTCAGAATCATCTAGCATAAAGCTACCTATTTTATCAACATCTCATCACCATCATGCACTCAGTGGCAACAGTGTGTGCTATCAAGAAGATATATGGCAAAAGTCTACCCCGCCTCCTTTGACAACACTTTCAAAACCAATAAGTTCTACCACCTAGAAAGACAAAAGTGGCAGGCACAAAGTTACAGCACTGTAAGAAGCATACATGATTTTTTAAAATTTATTCATTTATGGGATGTGGGAGTCACTGGCTGGGTCGAACATTTACAGTTCATCCTTAATTGCCCTCCATTTCAGAGGACATTTGAGAGTCAATCACATTGCTGTTCATCTGGAGTCACATGTAGGCCAGACCAGATAAGATGACAGGTCTCCTTCCTTAAGTTTTAAAGTTTATTTTTTATTAATCACAAGTAAGGCCTATTGCACGAAGTTACTGTGAAATTCCCCTGAATCACCACACTCTGGAGCCTGTTTGGATAAACTCCAAAGTTTTATGATACAGTGTTAAGCATAACGGTGGCACAGTGGTCAGCACTGTGCCAGGGACCCAGGTTCAATTTCAGCCTCAGGTCACTGTCTGTGTGGAGTTTACACATTCTCCCCGTGTTCACGTGGGTTCTGTCCGGGTGCTCCGGTTTCGTCCCAAAGTCCAAAGATATGTTTGTTAGGTTGATTGGCCATACTAAATTAACCCTTACTGTTAGAGGGATTAACAGGATAAATATGTGGGGTATGGGGATAGGGCCTGAGTGGGATTGTTGTTGGTTTCATGGTCATGAGTAGACTTTTAATCCCAGATGTTCACTGAATTCAAATTTCACTACCTGTCATGGTGGGATTTGAACCCAGGTCCTCAGAAGTGTTTGCTGGGATTCTGGATTTTAGTCTATTCACAATACCACTACTCCACATGTTGATGTAATGATGCTGGCACATCACATGACAGAGAGATTGGAAAGATCTGGAAGGATGGGAAGCTTTGGTCTCAAACAGAGTTCCAGATATGTAAATACTCATTGCAAAGAAAGAGTTTGAGAAACAATAGACTCGAGCAACACATTTTGGGAAAGTAGACAGTCCCCAAACCTCTATGTAGCCCCTTACCACACTACAAAACAACTTTAAAATTCACATATCATTCTGACTTGGAAATTTATTGCCATTCTTTCATCATTACTGGGTTAAAGTCCTGGAACTCCATCCTTAACAGCACTGTGGGAGTATCTTGACTACACATACCCCAGGAGTTCAAGAAGGCAAGTAATAAGCACCTTCTCATGGGCATTTAAGGATAGACATTTCATGCTGCCATTCCCATGAATTAATCCTTTGTAAAAACACCAATGTTGACAACAGAAATACCCATATATGAAACACCTTTATAGTGGTTAAAATGTCCCAATGATCCTCATAGGGTCACAATGGGGCAGAAATTCAGCACCAAGCCAGAGAAGGAGGTATTAGGGATGGTGAACAAAGCTTTGATCAAAGGGGTGAGCCTTAAGGAACCTCTTAAAGGAACGTCAAAATTAGGGCCTTGAATTTTTGCCCATGCCCATACCTGAGGAGACTCCGTAAAATTAATAGGAGCAGAATTTTTTGGCAGTTCATTGCTGGCAGGATTTTCTGATCCCGATGCAGTGAGCGGAGATTTGGCTGAGCGCCACAGCAATCCAAATAATCAAAACAAGCACTGAAGTGATGGAAATGTTGGAAATTAAAAAAAAAACAGATAAAGTGCTATGTGCCAGACAGCAGTTGTAGAGAAAAAAGCATAAAGGTAGTATTTCAACATAATTAACTTCTGGCAACATATATTTTAACTTACAAAAAGAGTCATTAGAGCTGATTAACTGTCTGCACATATTCATTGATGATTGATGAATCTTGCAGTGACTAACACAACATAACAAAATGGTGGTCAATGCTCATCTCTTTTAGATACAATAATGTGTGGAATAACAAAAACATATTTGATTCAATTATTGATTTGAAAGAATTGAGGAAATTTACAAAAAAATTATTCCTTCTTTAATGACATTTTGTCAGCTTCATACAGGTTGCTCAATATTAAACTCATATCCTCCCTCTCCTTTTTCCGTCCTCCCACCCTCCATTCTTCCTCCCTCGCTCGGACCTTCTCTTCCTTCCACCCTTCCTACCTGCATTGCTGAGTTTAACATTTTAACTTGACTCTAGCAGTGGACAGCATAGTCAGCTGGCCTTGCCACCACTTAGATCTGATGTGGATCAACTGGTCTCTTTCAGGAATAGTCTTGAAGGGCTGAATGGCCTACCCCTTTTTCCGTGTTCCATAATTCTGGCAGTAAAAACATGCATCCGTTTGACTGATGAAAGTGCTAAATCCTCTTTACAGGTTAAATGGGACATACACAAGCAGCAAGCAACACGAAGAACAGCTTTCAGCCCAGGTGCTGTATGGCCCACTCCTGATATCTCTTGCAGCACAAATGTCAGTCTTTTACTAATTTGTTTCGTACAAGCTGACATCAAGAAACGTCTGAATGTAATGCAAAGGCTAATGGCCTTGGCAACATTGTGCTGAAGACATAAAGTTCAGAACTAGCCGCACCCTTATCTGATCTGTTCCAATGCAATTACAGCGTTGACTTCTAATAGATGGTGTGGAAAATTGCCCATGAATGTCCTGTTCATAAAAGCAGCACAGACGTAACCCGACCAATTACTGCCTACCTTTGATCAAAGTGATAGAATTTGCCATCGAGAGCACTATCAATTGGCACTTATTCAGCAATAACCTGACCATAGTGCTAACTTTGAGTTCTCTCAGAACTACTCAGTTTCATTAACCCTTGATCCAAACATGGACAGAAAAGCTGAACTCCAGAAATAGATGGGATATCAAAACAACATTGATATGAAACCAATAGGAATGAGGGGGAAAGCTCTCTATCTGTTGGAGGAACACCCAACACAAAGGGTTGTAGCTATTGGGGAAATTCATCACAGTTTCAGGACATCACTGCAGGATAGTGACCCAGGTCCAGTCAACTTCAGCTGCTTTATCAATAACCTTTTCTCCATCACTTGGTAAGAATTGAGGACGTGTAATCGCTCAATAATTAAATAGACCTAATAGAAATCTAGTGAGACCCGGACAACATTCAGATTCAGCTGCATAAGTGGCAAGTAACATTTCATAGATTCACAGAGTCCTTACAGTGCAAGAAAACCCATTCAACCCATTAAGTCTGCACTGAACACAATCTCACTCATGTCCTATTCCCGTAACCCCACATATTTACCTTGCTAATCCCCTGACACTAGAGTCAAGTTAACTTGGTCAATCAGCCTAACCCGCACATTTTTGGATTGTGAAAGGAACTTGGAGCACCTGAAGGAAACCCACATGGACACAGGGAGAATGTGCAAACTCCACATAGACAGTGACCCAAGGCCGGAATTGAACCCAGGTCCCTGGAGCTGTGAGGTGGCAGTGCTTACCACTGAGCCATACAAGTACCAGGGAATTACCATCTCCAACAGGAATGAAACCTCCTTCCCTTGAAATTAAACAGCATTTATCATTTCTGAATTTCCTAAAACCAACTTCTTGGGGAATACCATTGACCAAAACCAGCCATATAAAAGCAGTGACCACAAGAACAGGTTTGAAGCTGGGAATTCTGTAGAGAGGTGATTCTCCAAAGCCCGTTCACCATCCACACAGTATAACAGTCAGACGAGTGTGATGGAAATATTGCCCAATTGCCTGTATGAATGTGACTCCACAACATTCAAGTTGCTCAACACCATGCAGGGTAATGCAGCAGGCTTGACTGGTAGCCAATCTCTCACCTTGAACATTCATTCTCTCCAGCACCAAAGCACAGTGGCAGCAGCATGTATTGAGAAGCACGGCAGTACCACCAAACTCCCTTCAACAGCACCTTCCAAAGCTGTGAACTCTACCAGCTAGAAGGGCGGCAGATGTACAGGAACACCACAAGCTGCAAGTTCCCCTGCAGCTCATACACCACCCTGACCTAAAACTGTATCATCATTCATTCACTGTCACTGGGTCAAAAACTTGAAATTGTCTTCCTAACAGCACGGGGGTTGTATGTACGCTGTAGTGTTTCTAGAAAGCAGCACACCATCAGCTTCTCAATGGCAAGTGGATTCACATTGGCCGATCAGCTCTCACCGCTCGGAAAACTTTGAATTCTTTCTTGTGAAATTCCTTCAAACTGCCTGCAATTTGCTGCGTCTTTTATCCTTTGACTGCCCTTAAATTGGCCTTCTTGGCAAAGTCACATGCCTATCTGCAGTCAATTACGTTATCTTCACGATAAGCTATTTTCCAATGAAAGATTTCATGGTCCCTATTCAAACAAGAAGTAATCAGATGTTGAGCCCAAGTGTGAACTTTGAAGCGTTGTAAATAATTAGCGCTAGTTAACAAGGTCAGAACGGTAAAAAATACAATTTAAAATGGTGGTGCCAGCTTGTCGAACAATCCTAAACGTTGTAAAGCAAAAGATAATCTTGCACAAGCAACATGGAAATAAGCCGGTAAGCTCCACAAACTTTGTTCCATCACGCTGATATCACGGCCAATCTGTCATGTAATATGTGTGCCTTTATCCCCGAGCATTTCATTCCTTTGGATAACAGAAGTCTAACAACCTTAGATTTAAACTTATAATTAATCCAACATCGATTACAATTTATAGAAGACATTTCCAAACTTCTTATAGCTTTTGGGCAGAATTTTAATGCCCCATCAAGGTGGAGTTGTGAGCCCGGCCGGAGAATCTTGCCCCTCATTTCTGACCCAGATCGCACGGAAAACTGCCTACTTACCTTCCTACAATTTTTTGGGCTCATCATCTGGTGAAGGATCCTTCCAGACTCACACAGGACAGCAATCATCCCAGAGAACTTCAGAGAGAACCATCACAGAAGCTACTACAACAAAAACAGAAATTGCTGGAAAATCTCAGTAGGTCTGATAGCATTTCTGCAGAGAGAACAGAGTCAATACAAAGAACAAAGAACAACACAGCATGGGAAACAGGCCTTTCGGCCCAACGAGCCCGCGCTGCCATCCCAATGTCTTAATGACATATAGAGACCAATATAGGGACAATTTGTTACCCAATCAGCCTAAGAGCACATTTTTGGGATGTGGGAGGAAACCGGAGCACCCGGAGAAAACCCACGCAACCACGGGGAGAACGCGCAAACTCCCGCAGACACAGGCCCAAATCCATGTGTCTGCACAGCAACAGCGATAGTCCCTGAGCTGTCATGTTGCCCATCAGATGGTCCAGTTTAAGCATACACTAACGACGTGAAGCACTAGGCCACTCCTGAAGTAACCTCCAGGAGCAGCCCTCGCACGACCTGCCGAATGCATGCACCTTGTTGGTCAACAAGGTGGACCGAATAGCCTGTGGAAACAATTAAAGTATTTAAACAGTCCTCATATATCCCTCTATCTGCAGACCGCTCATGTGGCTGTCCAAGAGACCCTTAAACAACCCTAGCGTGCCTGCTCCCACCACCTTACTCGGTAGTGCATTCCACACCCCCACTACCCTTTGTGTGAAAAAATGCCCTCTAATATTAGTCTTATACATAGCCCCCCTCACCCTAAGGCCGTGACCCCTCGTTCTATCCGAATCTAATGGTGGAAAAAGCTTACCACCATTTACTCTATCTATACCCCTCATAATCTTATATACCTCTAATAGATCCCCTCTCAGCCGACGTCTTTCAAGGGAAAACAACCCCAGTACGTTCAACTTAGAGAGCTGACCCTTCATCAGAGCACTCCCCGTTTTTTACAGTATGAGTTGCCATTTTCCAATAAACAGGGAGATTAGAAGTCCTTAAATCAGTTTGGGAACTTGCAGCGAGTAGGGAAGTAAGTAAGGTAGATGAGTGAAGGAATAAGGCAGATAAGTGAGTGAAAGGTTAGGGTGGAGTGAGGGTGGAGGAGTGGGGGATTAGGGAATTAGTTGGATGTTTAGTGAATAGTCAACAAAACATCATTTTTGCCAAAGCACCATTGTCTACCTTGTATCAGAAGCATCCTTTTTAAGTCGCTTGTGGTCTTAAAGTCTCAGCTTTGTGTGTTATCTCATTGCTGAGCTCTTACAGTCTTTCTTTTCTAAAGAGAAACTATTTTTTTAAGCGATCTGTTAAAAAAAAAAGCAGCGGCCCCACGGATGGGGAATCAAGTTTACTGTAAATCATCATTAATCTCTCAGGTTTGCATAAGGATGATTCACGACAGTTTTAATTTCTCCGAGGATAGCTGGGGTCCTCTGTTCATCTCTCATTCTTCAGAAGGCTACATGAACTAATGGTGTCGGCTTTTGCATGATCCAAATTTCCAGCACCAAAACAATCAAACAAGAACTTTGCATGTTTATCTATTCACAAAACGTTTGTCCACAAAACATGGACAGGCTGCACAGATTCCACAGAAAAACAGACACATATAGACAGAAAGGCACACAAGGTATATGTATGTGTGTATATATACATACATATATATATATATGTATACATATAAGATATAGCCAAAATACATAAACACCCATTAATATGTGCAAAAACACACAGAACATATACAAAATGAAATGCATAGACACACCCATGATTACACACACACACACGCACACGTAATGACAAACAATCACGCATGCATACACAAAAGGTTCAATTTTCTGTGTATCCAAAGATGGGAAAGGCATTGAGGGAGAAGTGCTGAAGATACTGCACTGGGATGTTTTGACAGTTCTAGGACACCATTCCTGGAGGCCATCAGTTTCTCAACATGATGGGTGGGTTGATCAACTGTCTGCAGGTAGCAAGCAGTGACAGGCTGATGTGTCAGTATTCCTGGCAGGCATATAGGTCCTTCCTGTCTGCCTGGGTGTGGATTGAATCAAAGGTGAGGCATTAGATGTTGCTCTGAAGCTGGAAGATCTCTAACCAGACCTTCAGTTTTGAAAGCATGTCTCCAGCCCTTAACAGGACAAATAAATCCCTTCTGTGGCAAATAAGGGCTTGCTTCTTGAAAATCTTATTAATCAGTTTTTCCCCAAAGGCAGTTTCAGACTCTAAAATAAACCTAAGTCCTATTTCCAACCCCCGTAGGGAAACTTCAATCCATAATCACACACATATGCAATTAATCACTTGTCTGCAAATTAGTCACACACGTGCAAACAATTGCATGCATGCACACACACACAAACACACAGTCAGTCACATACACATACATGCAATAGATCAGACACACAATCACATTCATACACCCAATCACATGCACACACACACAGACAATAAATCACACACATGAAATTAATCATAAGATTAATCAATCAAATGCAAACACAATGAATCACACTCATGCGCAATCACAAGCAATCAACAACACACATGCATACACACAAGGAGCGGGATTTTCTGGCTGCATGAATCCCAAGACCAAAAATTCCCACCCAAGGTCAACAGACATTTACGTGGTCCACCAAATTTACTATCCTGCCCGTTACGATTCCTGCAGAGTGTGAGATGTGAAAACTCCACCCAAAGAATCACACGCAATCAGTCACATCATACACAGACAAATACATGCAATGAGTCACATGCGATTCATCATACATACACGTGCAATCAGTCACATGTACACAGGCAATGATGGACACACATGCGTACAATAACCTGAATGAATAATCTGCTAAAAGTACAGATGTTCGCCACACCAGGCATGTTATTATTCACAAGAATATTTTAGTTTGTGGTGCTCTGCTGTGATCGCTGATGAATGACATTTAAAAAGGAACAGCAGAAGGTGGAAAGTGGAAAACTGCTCAAACCAAACTCACCCGGGGAGGAGAATAGAAGTCACTGAAAAGTTTGCAATGGAGAAGGAGATGATTAGATGATGGATTTTGATTTCAACATCATTCCTGCAGCTCATTGGGAATATTCTGAAACAAGGCGGGAGTGCAAGTCCCCCACAGGCTCCCCCTGAGCTGCTGGGTGTTTCCTGCGCTTCTGGTTTGATTGCAAACATCTGGTAGCTGTTGTTTGCTTTTTCTTTTGCTTCTTTTTCACCCTGTTGTGGAACTTTGGTCACTGGAACACTGCTTCATGAAGTTAGGCGGCCACTCTCCACGAAGGGGAGGAAGAGTGGGGGCTGTGAGACAGCAATGAATGGCTAGAGAGCTCAGCTGGCTTAAGCTGTAATTCCAATTTGCTCCCTCAGTGGGCTGCACTGTAGGCACTCTTTGATACTAATTGCTAAGCTGGCAGACAGTCATGATGCACAGGGTGATTTAAATTGCTACATTCCTCCTTCATGATTTAAGAAGAAAAATTACGCTCGTACCATTTTATCATGCACCTGGCTTGACCTTTTGAAACCCACGGGTTCCTTTCTCTTTTATAAAAAAAGTGTCCCCAGCCCAGCAAAATGTCAGGATGCAAAAATGTCTGAAATATTTTCTAGTTTGAAGTTGTTCCAAAGCATGCATTGTACATATAAAGAGAACTAAACTGCTTCTGGTCTGCAGAGGTTTCAACTGAGCGAATTTCTCCAGGGTGAAGCCAATACTAGAAATGGAATGTAATAGTCCTGTCGGTGAGTGGGTGGGTGAGGGTTGGAGTTCAGTTGACTTCAACAGGACCAGAAAATTCCACCCGTGGGAGCGGCTATACAATTTTAGCGCGCAGAATCATGAGATGCTAATTAGTAAATCATTGCCCTTGGGACACCGCTTTACTTAGTGAGATGGGAGCATGTGGAACTGGCTACCATGAGTGAAGATCTTATGGCAGCATCCCTGCCTGTGAGACAGAGCTTTGGGTTTGAATCCTTGTAATGACTTCAATCGTGCCATTGAAGAAGGGAAAGGGTTAATGAATTTTGTACCTAGAATATGTCACACACATAACCCTTCATCATGGCTGATCTTCCCAGGCTTATATTACTCCTGGTGTTAATATAAATTACTTGTTCATTCTTTCATTCCTTAACTCTCATAAAGACTCTCATATGCAAAAACAAATGGTCAGATGTAAATATAAAGATAGATGGTCAGGTGTGAATGTTATTTTGCAGCCATTGCAAGCCTTGCCTGTTTGTGTTAATTGAACATTGTTAAACAGTTGCTGTTGGGAAGCGTGATCACATAAGTAACTTCAAAGACAGAGATGTCAAAACAGTCGCAGGCATCGTAATTGAAGAAGGAAGATCAAAGATCCTGACCTGATTTGGAAGTTTGTATCATGATTGTTACTGAGACTCATGAAGCATAAATACCTGCTTGTATTTGTGTTCCATGAGAAGTCTGGCAGTCCATTGTTAGGAACCAGTTCTCCCAAAGCTCTGGAATGAAAGCCAGGGCTTTGAAATAAAAGCCACTGTATTTTGACTCACTAACAGCCTCAGAGGTATTATTTTACCTAGAACACCATTGAGATTGGCCTATTGGAGAATTAACTCCTTGATTAAGGATCCAACTGATGTGTCAATCAGGGAGTCTTGTAATTAATGTGGAGTGTCAGTTCCTTGGCACCTTCACTGGTAGAAAGCTAACTGCTAGCACTCTGTGTATTGGTGTTAGAGTTTATAAATAAAGGGATTTTGGTGAAAGGACTTTTTGCCTCCATAGACTTATTAGAGTCCAAACCCAGGCTATTTCGGCTATGGAAGGTGGTATTCAGAACACGTTTCAACCTGCAAATCATCCTAAATATGCCAATGTCTGGCGGTAAGAGCAGAAGAGATCCCAGTTCATCACGATTGATATAGAGTAGCACCCCTCAAGCTTCAAGACCATAGTGTCAAGCTAGTAATCTGTTCTGGGAATAACTCGCTATGGAAATAGATGGAAGTCTGCCTTAGTTCATCAGTGGCTGCGAGAAGAGAATTGGAATAGGAAGTATTATGAGTTGTTGAGAATAATAGCATGAATTATATGTAAGTTCAATCAACACCCGGGAGGAGATAGGAATAGATTATACTCCTAGGATTAGGTAACAAGAAGTCCAGGGAGGTGGTTTATGTGGCTTATAAACACGAGCATGGACTAGTTGAGCCAATTGATTTATTTGTATACATTTTTATGTGAAGTAATATTTTGACTTAAGTTTGCTTTTTAAAATTATGAGGGAATATGCTGTGATTTATGCATATTTAGTTTTTATTTTCGCACTTAGTACACTGGGTCCACTCAGGCCTATGTAATTATACTGGTTGCACTATCCTAGTGATCTGGGCTGGGCAGTAATGGCTAATGAGACCCACTCATCAGCCTGCTCACAACAGGTTGGAGCAAGATAGAGATTCAACATTTCCCAATGCTATTTCCTTATTGCCTCATCATTCCCGTACCTACTCAAAGTGGGTTGTGTTTGCCACTGGCAAGCAAATACTAAGTCATAAAATCTCATTTGGAAGATTTAGGTCATTCTGGAAAGATGTAGAGATAAAGCAAAAGAGAAAGCTCCTTCATCTGAGACCATTTCAAAAATGAGCTCACAAGATAGGGACATCCATGACCACAATTGTTATAGAAATTTAAGGATAAATCTTTTAGTTCAATAGCAGTATGCAAATCAATTCAGGGCCCTGAACCTGTGTTCCAGATTTCCTGAGGACATTCTTATGCCATTAAAGCTATGATCTTGCTAATGACTCTGATACAGAGATGCTACACATTTGTGGTGTGGCAACTTCCTCCTTAGTGCAGAGGTTAATATTCCTGCCCATCATGTGGGAGGCCTGGGTTCAGTTCTGAGAGTGGGAGCTGTCAAGTTCCATGACAGCGTGAGGGCAGTGTCTGTGATAATTGAATTGGACCATTGATTGCCAACTCCACCTGGAATACCTCGCCAAGCACTGCATTCTCCAGGACAACAGCAGAAACCACTTTAAACCAGCCAGTGGTCATCTCTTTGGGCGGCACAATGGCATAGTGCTTAGCACTGCTGCCTCACAGCTCCAGGGAGCTGGGCTTGATTCCCAGCTTGGGACATTGTCCGTGTAGAGTGTGCACGTTCTCTCCATGGATTTCCTCTGGGTGCTCCGGTTTCCTCCCACAGTCCAAAGGTATATGGGTTAGGTGGATTGGTCATGCTAAATTGCCCCTTGGCATTCAAAGATGTGTAGGTGAGTAATGTAAATATGTGGGATTATAGAAATAAGGCCAAGGTGGGATTGTTGTCAGTGCAAATTCAACGGGCTGGATGGTCTCCTTCTACACTGTTGCATTTCTATGAAAAGGGGGTGTAGGCCTCTGTCAGAGTTACTGTGGACACCATTGTGATTGGGCTTGTATGGTGGAATCAATGATTGACTTCCGTGTAGGACTCATTGAATACGGGCTCCCTGATGATTGATAATTAACTCACCAGGTAGAACTTCTATACTGAGCCCTGTATAAAGTAGGCCCTTGAGTGGATCCATTATTGTATTCCAAGTTCAAACCTATTTGTGCTTACCACAAGCTTGTTTTACTTTATTTTGTTTCGTGCAATAAAACACTGTTCGTTTACAACTGACTCCTGAAGTTACTTTTGACATACAGTAAAGACCAGGGGGTCCTGTGGTGCAGTTGTAGTGCTCCTACTGCTGGATCAGAAGTTCCAGGTTTGAGTCCAATGGCAGGACTTGTTTGCCACCGAAGAAACGTTTAACATGGTTCAATGAGCTGATAATCAGCTCAGAAATCCTTCCACCATTTGCTCTGTTAACTCCCCCAAAGGATAAAAAGCCACATGGATGTGAAGATATGCTAACAACAACACAAAAGACTACTTCCTGCTGTCTAGATAACCTTCAACATATCATTCGTATGGAATTTGTTAGTCAGTGTGCTGCTTGACAGTTCCTGCTAAGGAAGCAACATCATCGCTGCACAAAGTAGGCTTCTTCATTCCACAATCCTGGGGATCACTTCATGCTTCTGAAACCTCAGGTACACTAAAACTATGCAAGGTGAAAAGGCTCGAGGAGTAGCAACGGATATGGCCAATGGGACTGATCTGTAAGGTGAGGAGAGGAATACAAGACTCAGGGGGACAAGGAGAACATGGTTACTGTTGACATTGCTGCAGGTAAGGAGACAATCATGCGAAATATCTGCAGGAGAGCAGGAAGAACATCTTGGAAGAAGAAATCATACTAGAGCTTGGAGACTGATGAATGTAGATTTTAAAAGTAGAGAAGGGCGGGATGTGATTGTGATTGAGATGAGTTGCTAGGCTGAAGGAAAACTATTAGAAGAATAAAAGGCAAGTTGAAATACCACAGTCTGCCAAATACGTGATGAGAGCAATGGAATGTCACAGTATTTGGGACACAATGGAATGTGTAACTGGTGTCAATGAGGGGTGACTGGCAGCCATATTTTAGCCAGATTCTAAATGTCTATATATTCAACGTAATGGATAGAGGGACCCTTCTTTGTAATATATTTAGCCAATAGTTGGCAATGGCACAATTGAGGAGAGGGAAACAATACAGGAAAGAGGTGGACATAGTCCAGGAGCAGAGAAATGAATTTCCCAGTCAATGAACTGATGGACAAGTATGCCAGAAAAGGGGTGTGAAGCAGCTGAATTTTGGTGAAAGAGGCAGTAATCATGCCAAAGAATATGTATGGAATGGTAGAGGTAAACCTTGGGGAATTAAGGGCACTCAGGCTTAGATGAGTGTCAGGAGAGGGGAATGGCAGTGACCATTGTTGAGTTCATGATGGTTACGGGCAATGTACTGCATAAAATAAAAGGAGAGGGAGGAGGTGTATGGTCAGAATGTTAATGTAATGTCAGAAGTTAAAAGGCACTGGAGATGGATGGGGAGAGAAGCAGGTGTTTAAAAGCATTCGCACATGCAAAATAGGGACCAGAAATGGGCCATTCAGCCTCTTGAGTCTGCTCCACCATTCACTAAGATCATGGCTGATCTCTTTGGATTTTCACATTGCCATTTACCCCTGGAGAGCCACATTTCAAACACAAGTACCTATAGCAGTGGTAGTTTCAATGCTGATGACACCAAACATTTAAATACCACTTTGGTAACAAAAATTGGAAGGCAAATTATTATTTGAATGAGTGCAAATTGAGACAGGTGGATGTTCAGCGAGGCCTTGGTGCCCTTTGTGCATCAGTTGGTGAAACTAAGTGCATAGGTATAGCAGGCAGTAAAGAAAGCAAATGGTATGTTGACCTTCATGGTTGAGGATTGTGTACAGGAATAGAGATGTTTTACTGAAATTATATAAGATGTTTGTGAGGCCACACCTGGTATATTGCTTGCAGTTCTGGTGTCTTTATCTGAGGGACGATATTCCTGCTATAAAGAGAGTAAAACAAAGATTTACCAGGCTGATTCCTGGTTGGCATATGAGGAGAGATTAACTCAGTTAGGATTATATTCATTGGAGTTTAGAAGGGTGAGAGATGATCTCATAGAAACTTATAAAACTCTGACAAGATTAATCAGAATCAATTCACAAAAATAAAATTGCTCCCAATAGTGGGGAAGTCCAGAACTGGGGGTCATAGTTTGAGGATAAGAGGTAAATCCTTTAGAACTAAAGTGAGGAGAACTTTCTTCACCAAGAGGATGGTGAACCTATGGAATTCACTAGCACAAAAAGTAGTTGAGACCAACACATATTAACTGTGATTATCTATGATAAAGCATTGTGTGATTTCAAGAAGAAATTAGATATAACTGTTAGGGTTAAAAGGATTAAATGAAATGGGGGAGGAGAATCTGGGTATTAGAAACATAAAAACTAGAAGCAGGTGCAGGCCATTTGGCCCTTTGAATCTGCTTCACCGTTCATTATAAATATGGCTAATCATTAAATTCAATATCTTAATCCCCCCATCCCCCTCCATATCCTATGAATTTGATGATCATAATGAATGGTGGGAAAGGCTCTAAGGCCAATTGATTTACTCCTGCTACCATTTTCTCTGTATGGATATTTATTTTATAGGATGTTTTGGCTTACCACAAATTTGAATGCTATGTTGATTAGTAATGATCAGCAAATAACACCAATACTGAAATGCTTAGCCTGAAGGATAGGCCACTGACTAATTGCTGGTCTGGTTTATGCAGTGCTGTCCGAGTAACTCCAGTTTTGACAATTCTGTTCCCTTATCTTGAGAGAGAGCTGGTGAGAGAAGTTTGCACGTTCTGGCTTAGAGTTATCAAACGCTCCAAGCAGATGTGTGGTTCTCTTGGCTCACTTCAAGGAACTGCCAAAAATGAATGTGTCTATATGATCATACTGCCCCTAGGGACCCTATAATAATTATGACGGAGTGCAGAGCAGTGGATATCAAAACATTGGAAGCAACATTTAAATCAATATTTTTTTATCCATGTTTTTTATGAACTCAGTAGTGCTTTTCCTAGAAATTAGGAAAAAAAAACGTAAAGCAGCACATAATTATCAGTGCAGTTAGTTTCTATACTGATCAGCCAAGCTTGTCATGATAACAGTTCCTCTTTGCCACAACACTTTGTTCCCAACAGTATCACGATCTTAGCTGCAGGGAATTTTCATTCACTCTGAGCCAGAACGTGCAAGTTTCTCTCCCCAGCTCTCTCCCAAGATAAGAAAACAGAATTGTCAGAATTGGAGCTACTCGGACAGCACTGCATAAACCAGACCAGCAAGTAGTCAGTGCCCTATCCTTCACGCTAAGCATTTCAGTATTGGTGTTACTTATTGATCATCACTAATCAACACAGCATTCAAATTTGTGGTAAGCCAAAACATTCTATAATATAAATATACATACAGAGAAAAGAGGCCAACAATAAACATTTTTATTTCCAAATGCAGCAGCAGCTCAGAACAGGAAATAGAGCACAAAAATGGTCAAAATTGGATCAAACTTCACTCCCATCCAATCAGTTGAGAGTGAGTCTGCATCTTACTTATCCCTGTGTATAGGTTCATTGCTGGATTCTGATGAGGACATGTACAGAAGTGTCCTTTCTGCCTGCAGCCCGAACAAGCATCTACCAGAGGTTAGTGGAGAGTGAGAGGCACTTGGTGAATGGTGTTGAGTGGTGTTACCCATGTTCTGCCACATACACAGATGGCAACATAGTGGTTAGCACTGGTGCCTCAGGGGCCCGGGTTCAATTCCAGCTTGTTTGGGTGACTGCCTGTGTGGAGTTTACAATTTCTCCTCCTATCTCTGTGGGTTTCCTCCGGGAGCTCTGTTTTCCTCCCAAGTCCAAAGATGTGTGGATGAGGTGGATTGGCCATGTGAAATTGTCCCTTAGTGTCTCAGGATGTGTAGGTTAAATGGATTGGCCATGGTAAATGTGGGGGTTTGTAAGGATAGGGTGGGAGAGAGGGCCTGGGAAAGATTTTTAAGTTTAAACTTTGTTTTATTAATGTCACAAGTAGACTTACATTGACACCGCAATGAAGTTTAATACTGCAATGAGAGATTAAATAGACTGCACCAGTACTTGTTGGAGGTTAGAAGACTGAGGTGAGATCTCATAGAGACTTACAAGATAATGAGGGGACTAGATAGGGTAGAGGTAGAGAGATTCTTTCAACTTAGAAAGGAAACCAGAACTAGAAGGGACAGCCTCAAAATAAGATGGAAGAGGGCAGTTTAGAACAGAGTTGAGGAGGAACTTCTTCTCTCAGAGGATGGTGAATCTCTGGAATTCTCTGCCCATTGAAGTGGTGGAGGCTACCTTGTTGAATATATTTAAGTCACGGGTAGATAGATTTCTGATAGACAAGGAATTAAGGGTTGTGGGGAGTAGGCAGGAAAGTGGAACTGATCCACTTTAGATCAGCAATGATCTTACTGAATGGTGGGGCAGGCTCAAAGGGCTAGATGGCCTACTCCTGCTCCTATTTCTTATGTTCTTGTAAGTTACTGTGAAAATCCCCTAGTCACCACACTCCGACTGATCAAAGTTGTAAAAAATCTTTAAAGAATAGTTTAAAGTTGTAGTTCAATGTTTAAGGTTCCGGTTCACTGAGGGAGTAATCTCTATCAAATAGTTGGTGCAGAGTTGATGGGCCGAATGGCCTCCTTCTGCATTGTAGGGACTCTATGATTCTACGATATCTCTCCTTTTCAACAACATCTTGAATCTACATAGCACTTTTAACACAATAAATGGGCAAAGGCTTTTCACAGGATCAGATAAAATTTGATTTCAGTCTTTATCAGAAAAACTAGAAAGGGTGACAAAACTTAGCCGGAGAGGTGGTTTAAAGCAAAATCTCAAAGGAGAAAGGTAAAGTGCTTTGGCAAGGGAATTGCAGATGTTGGGGCTTAGATGACATAAAGAACATCCATCAATGTTGAGGTGTACAAGAAGCCAGAAGTTCAGGAATAGAGCACTCTTAGATAGTTATATCTCATCAGATAATAGGAGTAGGCTTTTCAGCTCCTCAAGCCTATACACTCATTCTGTTAGATCAAGGCTAAGATAAATTAATTTGTTTTGAAGATCCGCTGTATTCTCCCTGCCTTTAATATTCTCGTTATAGTTACCTGTGTGTGTTGTATTTAAAGCCATGTTCAAAATAAGATTTAGACAGGTTGCGAATTGTCACTGCAGTTTTATTTGGTGTAAAATTACATGCTAAATGAGTAAATGAACTGGTGTAAAACATTTCCTTTACTAAGTTTTGACAAATAGATTAAGAAGTGCATTGCTAGAGGAACTTAAATCTGTCACTGCAGAAATGCCTCTTCCTATGACTTCCTGAATAGGTGTAAACTGATTCGCTAAACCAGATTAAAGAGCTGGAGCCAGCATCTTTAAAACACTTGACTGCTACCACCTAGAAGAACAAGGGCAGCAGACTCAGGGAACACCAACACCTGCAAATTCCACTCACTCAGCTTCCTGACTTGGAATATGTCTCTGTTCCTGTCACTGGGTCACAATGTGGACTGCAGCAGTGCAAGAAGGCAGCTCACCACCACCTTCTCAAGGGCAATTAGGGATGGATGCCCATATCCCACAAAAGAACGTTTCAAAAAAGACAAATTGTTCCACACATTTTTGGAACATTCTTTCCGAAAAGCCGGCCAAGAAAAGTGGTAAGTAAAAGTTGAATTTGATGAATGGCGGAGAATTTCTATTTTACATCTTCATTTAAGAATATACTTGTTGATTTGGGAACACTGAAATACTGAATTTTAACGCAGAATGTTGAGCAATTATATCAATGGCTTCCATTATATGTAAAAATAAGCTGCTGGACAATAGTATCAGTGATTGAATTATCTATGCTTATTAAAATACGATTAAGGGGCTATCTTTCTAATCTAAGTCAGCAAGATAAAGCAGTCTCCCAGGTTTACAAGTCATACTCATTAATCTGCACAATTATAACAATCTTTCAAAGGATTTTTATCAGAAGTATCAATGAAAGACTGTTATTTCTCTTCAGCATGGAACATAGTTGTGGTGATTTGTGGTAATTGTCCCTTTAAGAGCAACACAGAGCAGATGAGGGTCACTTTGCTTCAGGAACTAATTGGGCCAAGAGTGGGTAATCACCCCAGAGGTGGAGTCCTCTCTTAGGCAGAAGACATGTAGAAGACAAATAGAGATTAGGGTTGTCAGATAGGCTGTTCTAGACTGCTGGCCTCTGTGCAGCATTTCTTATCAAAAAGTACCTTTCCTGTTTCAAAGGATGTCTGCAACATGCATTATTACAATGGCAGTCTTGGAAAGAGATGAAAGCAGAGGCACCAGTTCACCAGGGGACAAGGTAACATAGATACGTGGATTCAGTGATTGACATACTAAGTTGACCTTAGTGTCAGGGGGGATTACTAAGCTAATGGGTGGAGTTATAAGAATAAGGCATGGGTGGGATTGTGGTCGGTACAAATTTAGTTGGTTGGATGGCCTCCTTCTTACACTAGGGAGTTTCTGATTTTTTTGATATGGGTTCCATTACAGAGGAATCAGATGAGGACTTCAATGTATAGTTTACAGAAGAACATTAATGACAATGTGCAGTGAAATATATTTTACTTTGGGAAACCAAGCAGAAGTTTTAATATTATGGGGCATTGGAAAGTCCAACTTCAAACTCTCTGTACAGAGATTTTTCCTGAATTTCCTATTCGCTATATTAATGATCATCTTATCTTTATAGCCACTAGTTCTAGTCTCCCCCTCAAGAAGAAGTATCTTTTCCATGTCTAAGCTATCAAACTCTTTGATAACTTGATGACCTCTATCAGGCCATTCTTCAGTCTTTGCTTTTCTAGAGGAAAGGATCCCAGCCCATTCAACTTTCTCGATAGCTTTTACCACTCAGCTCTGGATCTATTCTAGTAAATCATTTGTGTACTTTCTCCAATGCTTCTATATCATACAAATGGACAGATACGCATATATGTTAGGAGCAGGAATAGGCCACTTGGCTGCTTGAGCCTGCACTGCCATTCAGTTAGATCATAGCTGATCTAATTGTAACTTCAATCTCTCATTACTGCCTACCCCGATAACCTTCCACTCTCTTTTAATCAAGAATCAATCATGTTCAGTTTTAAAAATATTCAACTATTCTGCTTCCATTTCCTTTTGAGGCAGAGATTTCCAGAGACTTAAGACCCTTTGAGAGAAAATAGTTCTCAATTCTGAATGAATGGCATCCTGGATGAGATTTTACAGCCATGCTTGCCCCAAAATTGGACAATCCCACTTAAGATCAACAGACATTTGCATGGTCCATCCCCTGCCCACTACAATTCCCATGGCGATCGGGATGAGAAATATCCCCCCTTATTCTTAAACAGTGACCCCCTAAGTCTAGATTCTCCAACAAGGGGAAATATCATTCCTCATCCAACTTATCAAAACCCCTCAGAGTCTTAAGGGCTTCAGACAAATCATTGCTTACTGTTCTAAACACGAGTGAACACCAACCTAACTTCTCCAACATTCCCTCATAGGATAACCTGTTGATTCCTGGTATTAATCTTGTAAACCTTCTCTGAACTGTTTCTAATTATATTGTTCCTTATGGTATTTCAGACATTATTTCACTATATCTTAGATTGACTCGAATAGCACGAGGGGTCACAGGCTTAGGGTGAGGGGGATAAGGTATAATTTGGATGCTAGAGGGAGTTTTTTCACACAGAGGGTGGTGGGGTATGGAACGTGCTGCCAAGTAAAGTGGTGGAGACAGGCATTCTGGAGTTATTTAAGAGATACTTAGATGGGCACATGAACAGAATAGGAATGGAGGGATATAGAAAACTGATTTAAAATAGGGATCATGAGCCTTGGGAGTTTCCTGGGAAGTGTGTAAATTGTCGATGATATTGATGAACTTGTTTTATCCTACAGGTACTTTGGTCCGCCTTGTTGTCTAATAAAGGGCATACACGTGATAGGTCACGAGAGGGCTGCTGTTGGATTTTTCGAGAGTATCCTAGTGCTTCACGTCATTAGTGTACGCTTGACGTGGACCATTTGATGGGCAACACGACAGCTCAGTGACTATCGCTGTGCTGTGCAGATACATGGATTTGGGCCTGTGTCTGTGGGAGTTTGCGCATTCTCCCCGTGCTTGCGTGGGTTTTCTCCGGATGCTCGGTTTCCTCCCACATCCCAAAGATGTGCTCTTAGGCTGATTGACAGAACAAATTTTCCCTAAATTGTCTCAAGTTTGGTTCCAATGAATAGATCTATAAACATAGAAGGGATCATGGATAGAAGTGGGAACATCGAGGTGGTGACGCAGGCTCGTTGGATCGAAGGGTCTATTTCCCGTGCTGTTTTGTTCTTTGTTCTATTGCCCTGCACAATTGAAGTATCACCTCTCTACATTTGTAATCCCCTCAAAATGAACGATAACATTTGGTCAGTTTTCCTAATTAATTGCTGTATCTGTATACAAGCTTTTTGTGATTCATGCACTAAGACGCCAGATCCCTCTGCATCTCAAAATTCTGCAATCTCTTGCCATTTAGATAATAAGCTTATTTAAGATGTTACATCAGGAGAGTTGGTAAGATTCAAGGCAATCAGGCACAGCGAATATGCTTTTGTGCAAGAAAAATTACATTTAACCAGAGGAATCTGAGAAACTCTACAATGCAGAAGGAGGTCATTCGACCCATCGAGTCTACACCAACCCCAATCCCAGCCAGGCCCTACCCCCATATCCCTACATATTTATCTGCTCATTTCCCTAACCTACACATCTCACAACTCTAAGGGCAATTTTTAGCATGGCCAATCAACCTAACCCATGCATTTTTGGGTCAGTGGAGTTTACTGGAGTTCTTCAAAAGAGTCATGTGCTATGGATAAGGGGCAACCAGTGGATGTACTGTCCTCAGATCTTGAGAAGGCATCTGATAAGATGCCACATCAAAATGTATTGCAGAAAATAAAATCTCATGATGTAGTGAGTAATATATTGGCATGGATAGAGCATTGGTTAACATTAACAGGAAATAGTGTTTGCGTAAATGTTTTTCTTTGCTGGTTGACAGGATGTGATGAGTGCTAACCAACAGGGATCAGTGCGAGGGCCTCAACATTTTACAATTTATTTAAATAACTTGGATGAAGGCACTGAAAGTGTGGTTGCAATATTGCTGATGACACAGAGAACTAGGAAAGTAAGCTGTGAAGACGATGTAAGGGTATTGGATAAAAGGATATTGATAGGTTAAGTGAATCGGCAAAAACCTGTCAAGTGGATTATAATGATGTGAAATTGTCCATTTTGGCACTAAGAATAAAAAGGCTAATTGACCTGTTGTTTTCTGCTTTCAGTCTCCCTCCCTCCTTGGATAAAGGAGTTACATTTGTGTGTGGGGAGGGAGGGCGGCATTGCGAGGGTCCAGAGCTGGCTAACGATCAAATTGGCCAGCAAACAGTAGGCTGACAGTTCGGGGCTACTGCCAATGCGCCAAGTTCTGGAACTGTCACACTCCAGTGCAAATAGGCCATGCCCTGCCCCGCCCCATTTTTAATGATATTCACGATTGCGGCCTCTGCAATGCATGGAGTGGGCCTATTTGAGTCTGAACTTCCATTGAGAAAAAACAATCGTCATTTGCACCAGTTTTCCCACGCATTCAGCATTTGGAATTTTTTTGGGAGAATTGGGCCCAGAAACTAAAAGCTGGAGTAGGTCATTTTGATTATAGCTGATCATCAAATTCAATATCCTCATCCTCCCCCTGCCCACTCCACAATATCCCTTGATCCCTTTAGCCCACAGAACCATAACTTAATTTCTACTTGAAATCATACAACGTTTTGGCTTCAACTATGTTCTATGGTAGGGAATTGCACACACTCACCACCCTCTGGGCGAAGAAATTTCTCCTTACCTCAGATCTAAAAGGTTTATCTCTTATCCTCAAACTATGACCCCTAGTTCTCGACTCCCTCACCATTGGAACATTCTTTCTTGATATATTTTATGTACTCAGTTTTCATTGGATCGTGATGCTGCCTCATTAATGATGTCTCAGTGACCATCTAAGATCTCAAAGCTGGTTTAGTTGCTGAACTGTTCAAAGCAGATTGGTTTGCGGCAAACAAGGAAAGCCATTATACTGATGAAAGAACCAACCTGCTGGTTCGTGGTTCACACAGGATGTACGCAATGTGAATCTGTGATGTGGTACACTAGTCTGTTGGCATCTGATGCATCCACTGTGACCCAGTTCTACATTTTCTACTGTGAGAGAGATGGAAAAAGGGTTGTGACAATTCTTTCTGACTAATGTGTCTCCCTCCCTGCACTGAAGGTGAAGTAGAGGGTGAAGTTATACTTTTATTGAAGTTACCTTCAATTATGGATGCAGTATGCATTCTCCACAATGTTTTGTCAGAGTCAGATCAAGCCCAAGATGGGGTGCAATGCTTTTTCTTGTCAGCTTGCATCTTGTTTGTTTGTCTCTCTTGTGGGGACTCTGAATTGGATTCAATTTGATGTGGTTTTTGGAGCAAGCAAGGTGATGGATTTGGGTTTGTCTGGTCCACTTTGCACATTGTTGCATAAAAATAAAGAAAATGTCTATGCTACCAAAGCAGGATATTATGGATTCCTACAGTGTGTCTCTGGAGTGACCAACTTGTGACGTTAACTTAAACTTTTCAAGCCATTTGTTCAGACATTTATGCTCTGCCCTTCCTTTATAATCAATTTCTGTTTCTTTCATTGGGTATCCTTCTGATCTTTCTCAACTTGTCTGTTGCTTGTGACTCATTTGTTGGGAGGATTCATGTTCTGAACTCGTGTCCCATTGAAATTATGCTGTCGGAACAAACTTTATGTATGATGGAGTGTAGCATTTAGATTGTACTGCCTCACAATGTTCTGACTCATTTCACTATTGAAGCTACCCATTTACAGTGTAACCCATGTGCCTGACCCACTTACAGGGAATGTGTATTTGCAGAGAACATTGTAGAGTGAGATATATTCACCAACTTGAGTTAACCTTAAGAATCTGTATATATTTGTGAATATATAGGTAAGATGGAGGAATATTGTATGATAGATCATACAATATAGGAGCAGATCATACAATATAGGAGCAGAAGTTCTTCACAGAATACTACAGTGTAGACGAGACCCTTCAGCCCATCAAGTCTGCATGAAAGGCCTGATCTGGCCAACCAATCCCACTTGCCAGCACTTGGCTGATAGCCTGAATGTTATGACATGTCAAATACTCATCCAGGTATTTTTTAAAGGATGTGAGGCACCCTGCCTCTATCACCCTCTTATGGAATGCATTCCAGATCATCACCACTCTCTGGGTAAAAAGGTTCTTCCTCAGATTCCCCTTAAACCTCCCACTCCTCTCTTTTAACTTGTGTCCCCTCACTATTTACGATGTTGCCAACTAATCCAGAAACTTTGAAATTGTATTTCCTATGCCTAGCTGCAAGTCATTTAACTGTTTAATCCTCAGATCACCCCATCAACAACTCTTCTGACCTGACTCATCTGTCCCCCCGCACTGCCACCACCAATTCACTTTAGTCTGTTATATTCAATGGGACCTTTAACTCACCTGCTTTTCTCTTAGTGAGTGCCATCAAAACGGGGTGAATCTTTTTTTGCTTCTTGGAGCATGAAGCCGGAGACACATGACACTGCCTAAATCTCACCCAGCCTGATTCAGGTCAGGCGAGACAAACACTGTAGAATTTTTAGCAATCCAGCATTTATTGCCACTCTGAGGAAGTTATCGCCCATTATTCCTGAGCAGGAATATCCCTCTAATTAACCTGGAGATCATTAAGGTTTTCTGGTGAGAATCACTTCTCGGCAAATTTATGTACTTGTATGTTGAGGAAATGAGATTTGGTGTCATCTGTCACTGGAAATCCTGAGGTATTGTGTTCATATAATTCTGAAGTTGACAACAAAATGTTGCATAAACATGATGTGTTATTCTGCACTGTCTTGTGAACACATTTTGGGGGTCTCCTGCTCCTCATTTGGAAACACTTGTGTGGAAGCTAGAGTTCCAGTGAGGCCACGCTTGGCACACAGTGTGGTAAGCATCTGGGGAAGGGGATGGGATTTGATGAGACATCCACAAAAGATGTACTTGATGGTATCTGCCTCTTGATTTCAGAGTGGAGTGTGCCTGACTATAGTTGACATATTAGCTTACATGGATTGTGTACTTGCAGAGAACATTATTGTATAAGATATATTCTGCAACTTGAGTTATGAATCTGCAAACATTTGTGAACATAGAGGTGGGGTGGAGGAGTATTGTATGATAGACCATACAATGTAGGAGCAGAGGATCTTCAACCTATCCAGTCTGCCCTGCCATTCAATGATATCATGACTGATCTGAAATGATAATCCTCAACTTCACTTTCCCACCTTATCCCCATAACCCTCCCTTACAAATTAAAAATCTCAGCCTTGATCATATTTAGTGACCCAGTATCCATGGCCCTTGATAGTAAAGCATTTTACAGATTCACCACACTCTAAGAGAAGAAATTCTGTCTCATTTCTGTTTTAAATGTCTTACTTAACCTCTTACTCTGAGATTATGCCCATTGGTCCTAAACTCACCAACAAGGAAAATAACCTCACAGCATCTACCCTGTCTCGTCCCCTGAGAACCCTACATGTCTGAATCAGGACAGGACTTATTAGTTGAAGATCAGAACCATGTTCTGCCACCTCCAAATTTGGAAAGTAGTTACCTCATTGTATCTTCCTACCCCCACCAAATGCTATATTGGACACAGGTCACAGACTCTTTGAGAAGGGTGCCAAGAGCACCTTCTTCAACAGTGTCTCCAGACAGCACCTTCAGCAGGCCAGCAGAGCAGCACAGCACTAAAAGATCCTTCCACCTCATAACAAACATCATCAGACTGATTAGGCCTAGAAGGCCACCCAGTTGGGATGACCTGAAGAACAACACGAGCCCAAAATGAGAGTGGAAGCTCAAATCAACAACTGTAAACCCAGAAATATCAGCCAAATGTCAAGGACAGAGGAACAGCCTGTCTCAGCCTTATTGAACCGTCTTACCAGTCTTTTCAGACAATCAGTATAAATATAGTGATAGGGACCTGTTGCTAGAGTGTAGCGAATCCTTAGAAGTATGTGTCAGAAGTAGAGAGCTAGAGTAGATTTGGGACTTTATTTATTGAATTATGACACCTTTGCTGAATAGTCCTAGGAAGAGATTGATAAAGTTTAATTAAAGTGAAATAGTAGAGTCTGATAAATATTATTTTCCTTGATTAAGTATTCAGTACAGTTATGTTGAATCTTCAATAAGTCTTGTCCCATTTGTCTATCTGAATGATGCACCTGAATTAAAAATGGTTACTGCAAACTGGTCAAAGATTAGTCAGGGTACATTTACCCATCTTTCACTTTACCGCAATTCATTTGTCATATCTATATTTTCCATTATTAATCTCTTGTTCTTACTCTCCAGAGGACCAACACTCACTTTAATTACCCTTTTCTTTTTTAAAGACCTGTGAAATATACTTACCATCTGCCTTTATATTTTTAGCCATCTTCCTCTCATAGGCTGGGATTTTATGGCCTCATTCGGGTAAGACTGGAAATTCTCACCAGAGTATCATGGAGATTTCTGTTGTCGGACTCTTGCACGCTCTGATTTTGTGGACTTGTGGCCGTACTCTCATTTTTCCCTCCTTGTCAATCATTTATTCATCTTTTACTTTTCTTCATATCCTCATAGCTACCCCTTCCTGCACCCTTGACCTGTGGAATCATACACTTTTTCTTTCAATTTCATGTTATCTTGAATTTCCTTAGCCATGGATGGTATGTCCTTCTCTTTCCGTGTATCTGTGTCTCACAGAAATATATAATTTCTGAATTATCCCCATATTTACAGTGGAAGATCAGGGCTAATGCTGCTTTGTTGGGATATCTGCTGAATTTACAACTGAACATCAGGAGAATCAAATAAGAATAAATCCCAAACTTCTCCCGTCTTAACTTTTCTTGTTGCAATTTTAAAATTCCTTCTCCTTTCACCTGTAACGGTGCCAGTTCCAATTAAAATCCTTCTCTCATCTTCTTTCTCCTGCAAGTTTCCCCAATTTCTCTGATGTGGTTTCGATTCCCCTCTCAACAGTTTGTTTGCTTGGAAAGTGGATTAATCAAAAAAATGACTTGCAAGTTTCACACCATCATTTTTATTGTTAAATTTATCTCCAATCCCCAAAGGAGGAAAGGTCACTTAATATCCCGCAATGGTTTTTATTTAACTTTAAGCTCACTCACTGGTTGCTCCTCATTCTCTAACGCCCTGCGTCAGCCATTGACCTTGTTCTGCTTTCAATAACTGATGATATCAAGAATGACACGAAATAATGAGAAAGTGGGAATTTCTTAGCAAATTAGGCATCATTTGGAAAAAAGCTTGGAAAAACATTAATGTTTCTGACAGAGTTAATCAGAATACAACAGCATTTTGGAAATAATTCTTAAATTTGGAATTCAAGCATCTGGTTGATATTTCCCCAAAATAAATTTAATAAGATATGGAACTTGCCATCTAAGGTCAAAAGCACAGACCGCACCCCCTCATCATCATCCGTGTTGCAACACATTTTCTAGGTTCATGCTCAGCAGTTCATAGAACCATAGAATCTCTACAGTGCAGAAAGAGGCCAATCATCAAGCTTACATTGAGAAAATCCCACCTAGTAACTCCACATATTTACCCCAGCTATTCCCCCTGACATTAAGCGTCAATTTTGCATGGCCAACCCAGCTAACCCAACATGTCTTTCAGACTATGGGAGGAAACCGGAGGAAAACCATGCAGACATGGGGAGAACATGCAGACTCCGCACAGTCATCTGAGGCCGGAATTGAACCTGGGTCCTTAGCACTATGAGGCAGCAGTGCTAACCACTCTGCCACCGTGCCGCCCCAGTTTTGTTGGTGTGACTTTTATGAGTGATTTCCGATGAACTTGCTCACCTTTCTTTAGCTAATAACTCAGACTGTACAACGACCAGTGTGTCCTGGATAGAATTAAGCATTTGCCTGTCAAAAATGGTTCTGATGTATCGTTTATAACAATTTCCAGTACCCTGAGCTGAGTATTGGGCTGCAGGATGGCTGTATCAATCAAGCATGTGGTATGAAATAGAAAGTAATGTTTATTCAACTCAGTGCTGCCCTGGATAGATTAGTTTATGCCTTCCCAATTAGTTTGACTTATTAAACACTGTAATTGTTTACACAAAGATTTTGATATTGATCATGCCTGTCCCCTGTGCATTCCACCACTTTAAGACTGTCTTAAGTGGTTACATGTTGAAATGCACAGAGAGTAATCACAATTGGACGAGTCTGTGCACAGCTCTGACGAAGGGTCATCCAGTCTCGAACCATTGGCTCTATTCTCTCTCCATAGGTGCTGTCAGACCTGCTGAGATTTTCCATCATTTTCTGTTTTTATTTCAGATTTCAGATCCACACAATTTTGCTCTTATCTTCCTGTTCACTTGTATTTGTATAGCAGCAGGTTCTCCAGCCTTCTGAGCATCCTTCATTGATCCATGCGAGTGGAGGTAGGCAACATACCACCATGCCTGCTCATTGGTTTGTTTCCTGCAGGCAGTCAGTGTTCTCTGCCTTGGTCACTGGCTGCAGGCATCAGCAGGGTATCTAACATGATCCCTAAACTGGACTGCTTAAAGCTCACTACCACCTTATAAAGGGAAGGTGCTTGATCAAGCACTGATCACGTGAATCTGACTGGGAAAGAGTATAAAAATGGCTGACCAAGGGGTAAAACCAGGCACCCATATTTTTGTACTGGAGATCTTGGTTGAGGGAATACAACAGGGGAGAGTTCTATCAAGCACATGTGACCCTCAACTTGAAATGGAAAGATATTAGGAACAGACAGTCATAAGATCAATGCTAAGAGTCAACCCTGCAGATTTGGAAGTTTTCGTGACCTCATACTAGTGCTCGAGGTGAATGAACGCATCTTCAAATATCGTATTCCACCAACTGCATCATTAGCCTCACACGCTGCCTGACCACAACACCCCCGTCACTCAATCTCTATCAATCCAGTCTCATACCCAACATCCATATCTTTTGCCTCACTTTCACACAATTAACACACTTACAAGCCTCAAATAGGATGGCAATGCCTGTTGTCGAGAACCCTCCTCTCCCTCTTTTTTTTCCCTCTTTTAGCAGCTTGCCCTGCGCTGCTCGACCTCTGCTCATTCACCCAGCCAGGTATCATGTCAAGAGGAAGCTTCATTAGGCCATCTATGTCTAGAAGCAGCGAGCTTGTGCAGGGGCTTTAAACCTTAGGAAAAGTAATTTGGCCCCAGCTCGACTATTGCTTTTAGAAAATCGGCAAGCATTGAAAAGCATCCTTGATGAGCGGACTTGCAGCAAGAGCTTAGAGACATAATCCAGCGAACAACCCGAAAGTAGTTGACGATTCCTTCAACCAGCACTGGTTGGGGGACCTTCAAGCCTTTAACTGGCTGGTCAGTTCTGGGAGAGTAAGACAAGGATTTGACTGGAGTGGCGATCCCCAAACTCCAATCCAGATGCAGCCCGCTGTGTGCCAGATGTGGCCCGTGGGCTGTATTTTGGAGACCCCTGAACTAGAGTATGGACCTTCAACATGGCAGTATTGGCATCAATTCCACATTGTACATCAACTGACACCATAGAGTCTTTACCAGGATGTCATCTGCTGTAAATAAAAACAGAAAATGGGGAGGGGGTGGGTGGGTGGGGAAAAGTGGGGCAGTGCGGGCGTAGGAAACACAGCAGGTCTGGCAGCAACTGTGGAGCAAGAAGGAAGATTAATGTTTTGAACCCCCAGATTACTCTTCTATCATCTACAACGTGCATCTGAGGTGCACATGCACCCTGTTTAAACAAGCTTGGAACTTTGAGAGATCTTGGGAGACTTAAAAAAAACAGTTTTTACCCATTCCAGTTATGCCCCCTTAGAGTCCACAACAGGGAGAGACTTTAAAGCTAAAAGATGGCTTTCAAAATACTTCACTATGAAACGTTTCTACAATGTTTCCCGATGTTCGTTTCTCAAACATTCCACATAACAAACATGTCTGTACAAGTCAATGTTCAGGCCCTGATTTTAAAACATTTGTAGGATGAAGTAATCAGCAGTATTTTTTTTTGAATTCATGTTTTTGTCCTTTTTATTTTGAGTAGTATATTTTGCAAAGTAACTTCCTGATGTTCTTGTGGCAATTAGCTTTCCATGCTGCAGTGAGGTTTGTCTCTTACAAACATTTTTTTTAATACATAAATTGGTTTGCGATATGGGTCTGGCCAAGGCACCGGGGAATTCCCCTTGGTTGTCCCACCCACTATGTTCAACAGGAAATAAAACAGCTTTTGAGATGGTGTTGACTGATAGGAGGCTTAGAAATTTCCAACGCCTGCTGCTGTGGCGGCCCAAGTATTTTGCGTGCTGGGTTCTGACAGAGTGTTGACCCCGTCCTTTGCAAATCGCAGAGTTGGCAGTCAGAGTCATGCAGCCCCTTGGCAACTTTATGGTTATGCTGGCAAACACATGAGAAAGTAGAAGTGTGCTGGAGTTTGTGAGTCAGAAGGCTATGGCTTCAAATTTCATTCCAGTGGCTCAGGCACAAAAAGCTTGGCTGACATTCAAGTGCAGTGATGAGGGAATGCTGCTCAGTTGAAGCTGCCATCTTTCAGATGAGTCTTGTGTGCAGATTGGCAGGTGCATTTCCTACGTAGCGACAATGATCACATTTCAAAGGATCATGAACGAGGGGCCAATCCATTGCGCAAGTCAGCCTCTCATCCATTGACTCTGTCTACACTTCCCGCTGCCCTGAAAAAGCAGCCAGCATAATCAAGGACTCCACACACTGTGTACATTCTCTCTTCCACCTTCTTATGTCAGGAAAAGATACAAAAGTCTGAGGACACATACCAACTGGCTCAACAACTTCTTCCCTGCTGCCATCAGACTTTTGAATGGACTATCTCGTATTAAATTGACTTTCCTCCACCCCTGAGCTATGACTGTGACATTACATTTTCTCTTTCCTTCTCTATGACCAGTATGCTTTGTCTGTTCAGTGCACAAGAAACAATACTTTTCATTACACTCTAGCTTGACACAACATCTAGGGTTGAAGGGCCTGTTCTGTGCTCTACTGTTCTATGTTCTATGTTCTATGCTAACAAATGTAACAATAATAATTCAAATCAAATGTACTGCATTGACGATGAAGTACATTGAAATATTTTATGATTGTGAAAGGTGCAATCCATTATCAATTTGTACCTCTGAATGTGGGAACAGCCACATCTCAGTGAAGTAAATAACATCTCATTAGACCATAAAGACCATAAGACATAGAGCAAAGTCAGCCCATCAAGTCTAGTCCCACCATTCAATGAGATCATGGCTGATCTGATATAATTCTCAATTCCACCTTCCCGCTTTATTTCCATAACACTTGATTCCCTTACTGATTAAAAATCTATCTCAGCCTTCAATAGACTTAATGACACAATCGACTGCCCTCTGCAGTAAAGAATTCCACAGATTCACTACTCTTTGAGTGAAATTCCTCCTCCTCTCTGTTTTAAATGGGCAGACCCTTATTCTAATAACCATTTGTGCACTTAAACCCCTTTAACACCCCCCCCCCCTTAAATATTATGACATGAAAGTATATGGTTTGTATCAAGCATTGCCGCAGATTTAAAACTAAGCATCAAGTCAAGTTGGTGCTGGAACTAACTGGGCAGCAGTTCACTGGAGGTCAATAGTGTTCTTTTTGTTGCTATTTATTGGTTCATGGGATGTGAGCCTCACTGGCTTGGCTCATCTCTCATTGCCAATGATGGTGAGCCTTCTTGAAGCAATGCAGTCCATGTGTTGCTCGAATATTCACAATGCCACGAGGGAGTGAATTCCAGAAATTTTTAAGAATTTCTTTATGGACATTGCTGACTGGGCCAGCGTTTATTGCCAATTTCCAGCCCCACGGAACAGAGTGGCTTGCTAGACTATTTCAAATGGCAGTTGAGAGTCAACCGCATCACTGTAACTCTGGAGCTGCATGTAGGCCAGACCAGGTAAAAATAGCAGATTTCCTTCTCCAAAGGACATTAGTGAAGGAGCAGACAATGGTTTGATGATCTTCAGTAATTCGAACTGAGGTCCCCAAAAAATTAGCTGGATTCTGGATTAATAAGTTTAGCAACAATACCTCCGGGCCATCACCTCCCCATTGGAACTCAGCGACAGTGACAATATATTTCAAAATCAGAATGCTATTGTTATTGTAAAGGGTGTAACACGGCTGCATTGTCTATTACATTTAGTTGGAAAACCTCAATCTCACAATGAATAGTGTGGGACAGTGGTTACAATATTAACTATGGGAAAACATGGGAAAACAATGGGCCCCCAGAAAATTAGCCGAGTTTCCGAGTTTCTGGATTAATAAATCTAGCAACAATATCCCTGGGCCATCATCTCCCCATTTGAACACAGCAACAGTGAAGGGTTGGCAATATATTTCATATATATTTAGTATTTAATAATGAACAGTGATTTTTAAGGTTTTATTAGTGTCACAAGTAGGCTTACATTAACGCTGCAATGAAGTTACTGTGGAAATCCCCTAGCCCACTCATGCCTGTTCAGTTATACTGAGGGAGAACTTAGCATGGCCAATGCACATAACCAGCATGTTTTTTGGACTGTGGGAGGAAACTGAAGCACCCAGAGCAAACCCACACAGACATGGGGAGAACATGCAGACTCCACAAAGCTGGGAATCGAACCCTGATCTCTGGTGCCATGAGGCAGCAGTGCTAACCACTGTGCCACTCTATGGTTACTGTGAAAGAAATTGTGCTTTCAATTGAATCACAGCACAAATCAGCACTATCATGCTAGATCAAGTGACCACTCAGTTCACAAGTGTTTTCCCTGAAATTAGTAATCGTTGTCAATAGCACAGAATAATGAGGATTATTTAAAGCATCGGAAGAGTGATAATGAGAGCACTGCACCAACATCTATGGGTGACATATTGGCACAATGGTTAGCACTGCTGCCTCACAGTGCCAGGAGTATGGGTTTCATTCTGCCTTTGGGTTACTGTCCGTTTGCATGTACTCAGTGTGTCTGCATGGGTTTCTTCCCAGAGATCAAAGATGTGCAGGTTAGGTTGATTGGCCACGCTAAATTGCCCTTTGTGCCCCAAGATGTATAGGTTATATGGAATAGTCATGATAAATGTGTGGAATTATGGGGAGAGAGTGCAGGAAAGACCCTGAGTAAGGTACTCTTGTCATAAGGAATCTGTTTGACTTAATGAGTTGAATAGCCTCCTTCTGTACTGTAGGGATTTTATAAAAACAATGAATTCCATGAACTATATTTTGTGGTTAGCCTTATTCAGAAGAAGTTATTTTATGTATACAAAGGGAGGAAGACAATAAGCAGATACAGATTGAAGGCACCCATTTTTTGGTGGGTGTGAGATAAAATAAAATAAGATCTAAATATCTATTGTAACTTCCACTATTATAAACCGCTCCAATTCATGAAAGCCCATTCAAAATTTTAACAGCCTCCAAATATTTAATATCATATCAAAACAAACACAATTGTATTCATAATCCCCACATCAAAAACAACTAATCATTTCATGATTTCCTTGATCTGTCAATCAAACTGTACATTTACAATACCCTGCTGGGATAATTTTAGGTTGTGAGAAGTAGCCAAACAGTAGCAATGAGAAAATTATAGCCCTTTGTATAATTTCAATGAATAGCTAGTGTAACTGCTAAAACAGATACATTTCAGTAGGTTCCTTCCCCTCTCCCCACCCCAAGGTTTAAAGAGTAGAGGATTTAAATTATCTCATAGTTTGAGGTTTTTCAACTTTTATTGATAGTCAGCCTAATGTTCACTTCTAAAGGGCTATGGATTCAGATAACTCGATAGTTTGACATTTCTACACAATATATCTTCCCTCCATGAGCACAAATACCTCTTCCATTAGTTTCTGACTCCCATTGATAAATTGTGTCTATTTGAACTCAGAAATGGCCCTGCTGATTATGGTTTTCTCTCATGTGTGAGTCATGTTCCATCCCCTTTTCCTGACTGGCAAAACTGGGACTGTTGGAAATGGACCCTGGTTCCATCTGCCCTGTTTAAAAGTTCACAGAGTTTCCACAATTCCCTGAATTCCAGACCTATGTCTCTCAGCACAGTTACTGCCTGAACTGCTGAGTATTTCCAGTGCTTATTGTTTTTATTTCCAAGGATAAACTGAAGCTTACCTGATTTGAAACTTGTCATTTTTATATATGCCAGTTTGTTGCAAAACCACACATTATCCAAACAACTTATTTTCTTCCAAAACACAATATATTGTTCAGACTAAAGCAGGCCTTTAAACTGAAAATTAACAGAAGCACAGGCCTGAAGTATTGGGTGGGATATTTCTCCCCTTCAGTGGCGTTTTTCACAGAGGTGGGAGACAGCGCAATGGATCTTATGTTCCTGAGGTTGGCAAAAGGGTTTATTGTTGAATATAGCCCTCACCAGTGGGAAGTCTGTGGCAGGGGTACACAGTCAGCTGGATCGTAAAATTCCGCCAATCAGTGAAATGCTGGGCGATATTATCTATAAAGTGCTAACTAAAACCGGCAAAAGCTTTATGGCACTTGGTGTTTCTTGTTTAAAGCATCCCCATGTGGTCTGCATTAGCTATATGGATATAGAGACGTAGTATCACATATTAAACATCAATAAAACATTAATGTGAAAATGCCAAGATGGAAATAACTAACAAGATGGAGGATTCGAGTTTGAAGTCCAAAAGTACACTCCCTGTTGAGACTGGATATTGGACTTGAGTTAAGTGTGGTTTTAACGTAAGGTGTGCATATGTAATTTTGTTAAAAGCTTTTTACTGCAACTATGAATTTTGCGACATACAAGGAAGTAAAATACCCACTGTTTAGGTTCCTGTTGAGTCAGTGGCTGAAAGTGCTGTAAACGTTACGATCGTGGACATTTCTCCTTTCCGTTGCGTGTTAAACTAATATTGAAAGTGTTCACACACATTCAATATTTTGTAAGAACTGAATGCGTCAGCAGCAGCTCAGTGGGCAATACGCTTGAACATCAGTCAGGCTGTCATCTGTGTTCATTCCAGTCTTGCTCCAGAGAATTGAGTAGATTATTAATTCCAGTGCAGTACAGAGCGGGGGCTGAGCTGTCAAGAGTACTGTCTGAGATGTTGAATCAACAGTCCAGCCAGAATTTAACATGTTCCAACCACTGCCGCCCCCCCCAACCCCCCAGCTCCGATGGGTCTGAGGTGGTGTGGGAGCGCAAAAATGAATTGACGAGAATCCCTCTAGAGTGCCCTCGAGCCTAAGCTGCTTGTGATTTCATGTCTTGGAAGGGAAGGCCGCCTTTGCCCCAATTAAGGCCCTTAACTGAACAATTAATGGCCACTTAAGGGCCTTATTTTCCCCAGATTCAATTTTTAGGATGGTAGTTTGGAGGAATGGGTGGGAGCTGAAATTGAATAAAGTTTGAAATCTCTGTCAGAAACTCTCTTCTCCTTGGAGTAGCCCTGCCCTTCAGGACCAGTGATCTGTGACATCTGTGGAGGTGATTTCTAGACCTCCACCCCCAAGATCCAATCACTCCCCCCTTCCTTGCAATTTCCCCCTCTGACCATTCACAGTCATCCCAACTCCCTTAAGACCCTTGTCACTTAGTTTTAGCCAATTTCCTGCAGTGTCCCTTCTGGTCGCTGCTGTTTTGTTAGTGCAATGAGCTATTAGTCAGTCTGGTTGGTTGATAGGTCTCCAAGTGGAACTTCCCCCCAGTCTCAGGTGAAAGTCCCACCTTCTGCCAGTCAATGATTATCAAAGTGTGAAATGGCATCGGACCTGCTTGAGTTGGCATAAATGCATTCTATCCCAGCCGATTGGGTAGCACAAGCTGAACTCCTGCTTACCTGAAAATTATGGTTCTTATCTGCTCTCTCAGGTGGATGAAAAGGATCTTATAGTACTACTTGAAGAAGAGCAGAGGAAACATAGCTGATTATTAATGCCAAATTTTATCTCTCAATCAACATATTTTGTCATTATCATATTGCCCTTTGTGTGATCTTTCTGTGTGTGAATGAGCCTCCATCTCCTTGCCTCATGGCGCCAAGGATCGAGTTTGATTCCAGATTGGGTCACTGTCTGTGCGGAGTCTGTACATTCTTCCCGTGTCTGCATGGATTTCCTCCAGTCTCTATGGTTCTCTCCCACAGCCCAAAAGACTTGCTGGTTACATGCATTGGCCATGCTAATTTTTCCTTCAGTGTACCCGGAATGTGACGACTCAGGAATGTTCACAGTAACTTGATTGCAGGGTTATTATAAGCCTGCTTCTGATACTAATAAATAAACTAAACTATATTACAGCAGTGAATTCAGTGAAAAAGTATTTAATTGGCTGTAAGAAAATTTGCATGACCTGTGGTTGAGGAAGATGCTAAATAAATGCAAACTCTTCATCTTTTCGATTCAAAATCATTAGGTTTCCATTTGTTTTTGTTTTGCTGGATTCTGTGGTAAGTGACCATTGAGAATGTGGAACGTCTGTGGTCAGATAAAATAAGGAAATGAAATAGGAACTTTTCAATTTACCATTGAGCCACGAAAGCAGTTAAAATAGTTGACACCCATGGATGACGAGGATTAGGGTTAAGAATTTGATTAGTTTAAGTGATCTGTCACAAGTACAGAGTTGGTGGGAACCACACAGATAAGCCAACTTCACTGCTCCATTTCCTTCAAATGTGATTTTAACTAGACTCTCCTTCAGTCAAAGCCTTTACATTAGAAGTCTGTAACATAACCACTACACGACCATCACTGAGCCCTCACATCTTGAGGATTACCATTGTACAGCATATAAATGCTGTGGCAACAACAGAGACTGGGAATTCTGCAATGAGGAACTGACTTTCTGACTCTTCAAATCCTAGCCACATCTACAAGGTGTAAATCTGCAGTATGATGCAATACTTTCCACTTGCCAAGTTGTGTGCAGCTCCACAGTACTCACAAACTTCAATGCCATTTAAGGTAAAACAGTCCTCTTGACTGCACTCTATCCATAACCTTAAAGATTCGCTCCCTCCACCACAGTGGTGGCAATGTGTACCATGTACAAGGTACACCACAGTAACTTGCCAAGCCTCTTCCAACAGTACCTTCTGTCACATGGACTTCTGCCATAAGGAAGTTCGTTGGCAGCAGACAAATGGGAGTGCCATTAATTGCAAGCACTCTATTGAGCCACTCAGACTCATGACTTGGAACTATTTCGCCATTCCTTCACTGCAACTGGGTCAAAGTCCTGGGAATTCCCTTCCTAACAAAGAAGGGGGAGTGCCTGCCCAAGTTGACTCCAACCATTGAAGAAAATGGCTCACCACTAAGTCTTTAATGGAATCAGGGAAGGGCAACAAAGCTTGCCAGCTACACTGACATTCCAAGTCTGAATAAAAATATAACTACAATGCCCAAGAATAGGAGCAAGATGAAAGAATGGATTTTCAATGTCATGGCTGTTGGATAAATATAAGGACAGAAATGGAAACAGGCGAAACAGTGTCGTGATGAGGGGATGAGATGTGGAGATTGGCGGCCATGGGAAGCAGGAAAGAAAAATAATTTGCAACAAAGATTGGGACTGTTTGAGAAAGGATCATTTGCTATCCAATAGGCTTTAAGATCAAAAAGGAAAGAAGATTATCTGAAGATGGATTCTATAATGTAGGTACAACTTGCACTTGTAACATTTAATATTCACAGGGGCATTATCAAACAAAACCACATAAAGAGTTATCCGAATTAAGCACCAAAAGCTTTATCAAAGATCAAGGTTTGAAGGCTCAAACAAATAGGAGGATAAGGTAGAGTGTTTGAGGAAGGGAACTCCAGTGCTTAAGGAGTGACTGCCAATGGTGGAGTGCTGTGTGTGTTTTAGGTTAGGCAGTGGTGTAGTGGTATTATCACTGGACTAGTAATCCAGAGAACCAGGGCAATGCTCTGGGAATCAGGTTTGAATATCACTATGGCAGATGATGAAGTTAAAAATACCTGGAATTATGAATCCACTAATGATGTGAAATCATTGTCAATTGTCATAAAAACCCATTTGGTTCACTAACATTCTTCAGGGAAGGAAATCTGTCCTCCTTATCTGGTCTGGCCTATATGTGACACCAGATCAACAGCAATGTGGTTGACTCTAAAATACTCTCAGGGATGGGCAATAAATGCTGACCCAGTCAGAAGCCCACATCCCATGAACAAATATATAAAAAAAGGTTTCACAATTGTATTGGAGCCTCATGAGTACAACATGACTTACGTAGAAAACCTGAAAATCATTATATCTTTTGGTGTTAGCCATTTTGAAATGTTTTGAAATGTTCTTTCAGATATTTTATGAATAAAGTATAATTTCACAAAAGAAAATTGGGGATAGTGTCTGTGGTTGGAGGGGTTTAGTGATCTCAGAGGGTTGTAGAGCTGGAAGAGATTACGTAAGAGCGAAGGGGTGAGTTTTGGAAGGGTTTCCAAACAGGGAGGAGATTTAAAAACAAATTGGCAGATAACACAGCTCATGGACACGAAGCAGGGTGGTGAATGGGGCTCGGTTTGGTTAAGGGCACAGGCAGAGGAGCAAAGGATATGCTCAATTTTATGAAGGGTGGATTTTCCCTTGATTGACATAAGTGCCCTCACACTCCATTGGCTCAGCTTCCTGCCTTAACCCTCCAGAGGGTCTGGCCTGACCATGTAGAACATAGAACACTACAGCACAAGCAGGCCCTTCGGCCCACATGTTGTGTCAATCATATCCGTGCCTGTCTATAACTCTCAATCCCATTAAATCCCATGTACTCATCCAGAAGTCTCTTAAAGGACCCCAGTGAGTTTGCCTCTACCACCACTGATGGCAACGAATTCCGCTCACTCACCACCCTCTGAATGAAAAACTTACCCTTGACATCTTCTCTGTACCCACTCCCCAGCACCTTAAACCTGAGTCCTCTAGTAGTGACCATTTGAACCCTGGGAAATAGCCTCCAAGAATCCACATATCTATACCTCTCAACATTGTATAAACCTCTATCAGGTCACCTCTCAATCTTTGATTCTCCAGGAAGAAGAGACGTGGCTCCCTCAACATATCCTCATAAGGCATGCCTCCCAATCCAGGCAACATCCTTGTAAATTTCCTCAGCACTCTCTCAATAGCTTCCACATTCTTCTTGTAGTGAAGTGACCAGAACTGCGTACAGAACGCCAATGGAGTCTGACAAGGATCTTATAAAGTTGCAGCATTATGTCTCGATTCCTAAACTCAATCCCTCGATTAATGAAAGTTAGCACACCATATGCCTTCTTGACCACATCCTCCACCTGTGAGGCTGATTTAAGAGTCCTATGGAGTCAGATCCCAAGGTCCTTCTACTCCTCAACACTGCTAAGAGTCCTACCCTTGATATTGTATTCCTCACTCTATTGGACCTGCCAAAATGGATCACTACACATTTATCTGCCATCATTCCTCCTTCAGTCGTGATTCTTTTTCTGAGAGATTTGTCTAGCTTTCATCCTTCCTCCAAATCTGGAAATATCATATCCAAGCATGTTCTTAAACAGCGTTCCATTAGCAACTTGGTTGGCGTGATGCCTGAGGGGTCACATTGGTATTGTGTTATAAAACAGCAAAAAGCTGACAATACGTAAGCATAGAGGTCTATTGATTTGTTTCTTCATTGCAGCTTTGAAAGTTTGCACAGTGAGTTCTGTTAACCCATTTGGGGCTGTGTGGTAAGATGTTGACCTAACATGGTGAATATCTTTTGATTTGACAAATTTCTGAAACTCCTCCATCATGACTGATGTGGTATCATAAGACCATAAAATGTAGAAGCAGAATTATGCCATTCAGCCCATGGAGTCTGCTCCAACATTCAATCATGGCTAATAAGAATCTCATCTCCATTTTCTTGCCTTCTCCACATAACCTTTGATCTGCTTATTGATCAAAAATCTTTCTATCACTGTCTTAAAGACACTCAGTGATCTGGCTTCTTCAGCCCTCTGTGGCAATGAGTTATCTGATACTGAGACCTCCAGAATACCACTAAAAGCAAAGATATTCTCAATTAATCAGTGTGGCAGCTGCAGTCCTGAACTTCATCAACTAGTCAACTAACCACTTTGAATGTGCGTCCATTAAAATAGAAACATATGGTCCATAAATGATCCTGCAAAGTTGATATGTATCCTTACCCACGATTCACCTGGCCACTCCCAAGGGTGCATATTAGCCAGTGGCAGCAAAGCCCATTGAGCTTGACAACTTGGGCATTAACTAAACATGCTTTTTATTTCTGGTCTGGCCATCCCACGTAATTCTGGATCGTGATTTCATTCTGCTTCGAGCCGGACGTGAGTTGTGTAGCTCTTGCAACAATAGTCGTCTTCCTTGGGATGGGACTATAACCCTAGACCCACCACAACAACACCCCGACTTCACAAGTTATCCTCATTTCCCCTTTGCTGTTAGGGCTTAAGCTCGGGTTTCTCATAGCACCACCCTAGCAATACCATTTTCTTCACTTTCGGCAATGTTGGGTCTCTTTCTGTTCACATCTTTATGTTTCACTGAGATGGCAAAGTCCCTGTCAGGTGCAGTGCCAGCACAGTCTTTTATGGAACTGGTGATGTTGCCACGGTCTGTGGGGAGAGAAAACCTGCTGAGTGTACCCACATGAGGCATTTGTGCCCCTGGATGATGTTGAAAGGTACAATTACAGACAGCCAGTGAGAGAGCTCACCTCTGCATTCTTGCTGAAGATATTTGTGGCATTGGCTTAACTTTTCTGAATAAGTTCAGCAAAGGCTGGTGGTCCAAAACTATTGTAAATTGCTGACCATAAATGGACTGATGAAATTTTTTGACTGCGTATATGACCACCAAACATTCCTCATCTATCTGGAAATATTTCTTTTTCGCATCTGATGCTGTCCTTGAGGCAAAGTCAATTAGCCTTTCTGCTTCATCAGTCATTCTGTGATGCATAACTGCTCGCACTCCATACGGTGATGCATTGCTTGTCACCAGCAAGGGCTTGATTGGATAATGATGCACCAATATTTCTGATGACTGTAGAACTTGTTTGGTTTTTGTGAATGTTTCTTTCTGGTCTTCTCCCCAGCTCCAATATTGATGTTTCTTTAACAACAGGTAAAAGGGGGCTAAGATGGCAGAAATATTTTGTAGAAACCCGCCACGGTAGCTCACCATTCAGGGAAAGCCTTTTAATTCAGAGACGTTTGTTGGCTATGGAGCCTCTTTAATGGCTTTTTCTTTGCCTTCCAAAACACTTCTGCGTCCACCCTAAATGGGGACGTTTGTCTGCTTGGAAAGTACATTTTTCTCTTTTAAGCCTAACCCGTGCTTCTTTAAATCACTTCAAAACTTCCTCCAAGTTTGCTCTTTGTTCTTCAGGTGTGGCTCCTTTAATTAAAACATCATCATGATAAATCAGTCCATTCTGGATGCCTTTCAATAGATTTTCCACTGTACTTTGGAAAATGGCACAGGCTGGTGAGGGTAGCAGGACTGTATACTGGTATAAACCTTCGTGAGTATTGGTTGTTATCAGCCTCTGTGAGACTTTGCCCAATTTCAATTGCTGATAAGTGTGATTAAGGTCTAATTTGGTATATTTTAATCCTTCAGCTTGTTTGGCATTGCAGGCTTCAATTTTAGGAATGGCTTATCTGTCTATTTGAGCTCCTCTATTACCTGACAATTTGTAGTCCCCACATATGCTTAAAGTCTGTTTGGTTTTAAGATAGAGACTATGACCAGAACTGTAACCATCTCGCCCGGCTGAGTGTCCAACAACAGAAATCTCCATCACCCTCGGGCAGGAATTTTTAGTTTCACCCAAGCGAGGCCATAAAACTCTCCCTATGGGTGCGGCCCATTCTGAGAGTTGAACAGATTTTATGATACCCAAATTTTGAGCTCAATTTCAACTTTGCAAGGAAGTGCTTAGGACACCAGGCGAACCTGAAAAATTTAGATATTGCCCCCAACTTCACACATATTTTAGCTTGAGCTCCCCATATAAAATCATAGAAAATTACAGCTCAGAATCAGGCCTTTTAGCCCGTCTTGTCTGCGCCGAACCATTTTTTTTGCCTAGTTTTAGGTCCTAGTTCATTTTAGAAGGCTTCTGAATATTTACATAGTATCTACTGAAAACCTCCATCCGGCTGATTTAATATCTTCAACCAATGCAGTTTAATCTCTTTGGGCCAATCATATTAAACAAGGTTGATGTTCCTTAATTTCCAAGACAGGTAATTGTGCCATCTGATTCTTGGAGGATGTTGTGGCTGTTGCTGCCACTAAAGTTTGCTACGTCTCTCTGGTATAGGTAGACAATATAGGTCCCGACTCATACAATCTCAATGTCTCTCTGGTATAGGTAGACAATATAGCTCCAGATTCATACAATCTCAATGTCTCTCTTGTATAGGTAGACAATATTGCTCCAGATTCATACAATCTCAATGTCTCTCTGGTATAGGTAGACAATATAGCTCCAGATTCATACAATCTCAATGTCTCTCTGGTATAGGTAGACAATATAGCTCCAGACTCATACAATCTCAATGTCTCTCTGGTATAGGTAGACAATATAGCTCCAGACTCATACAATCTCAATGTCTCTCTGGTATAGGTAGACAATATAGCTCCAGACTCAAATAACCTCAATGGATGGAGGCAGTGTCAGACTTCTGAGGCCCTAAGCTATGTAAAGCTTGGCTTCCTATTAAGAAGTTACCCCAAAGGTCTCACAAAAGTACTTATCTAAACAGGACTTTGGTTCGCCACAAAAAAAATGAAAATATAATTATGCCTTTTAATTATTTAATAGCAAGGTATTTAAAGTGAAAAATAAAAACTATTTTCAAATGAATGCATTTACTGATTCCATATTTATCATTTGGCTGGCTTGATCTCTCTCATAGATTATACCCTGGAAACAATACTCAAATGTAATTTTTAAAATAATTTTAAGATACATTAATATACATACAAAATGTTGCCATCACTTCCAGTGTTTTCCCCAGTAGAGATTCCAGATTCTGTTGTCTCAGTAGCAGAGGCACTAGGCTGTGGTTGTTTGGCACTTTGCTGATCACCTTGGATCCTTATCTACTTCTGAAGTAAGGTAACTGTCAACTTTTGGTAATTCTGGTCTTCAAGCTGGTGCTTTCGTTTTCTTTTCTGGTGTCCGCTCTTAAATGTTCTCTTCATTGTAAACCTTCTGAAACTTTGTAAGGCCCCTGTGGATTGTGAGGCCCTAAGCTGTAGCTTGTTTAGCTTATGCCTCAATCCGGCACTGGATGGAGGCCTTTTTAAAGGTAACAAAATGTCTGCTCCCCTAAGACTGTTGCCATAGTCCCTGTGTTGACTTCCTATTTAAGAGATTTGCCACTCACTATCTCTATCGGGGGTGCTTTACATACTGGACCTGGGTAAGGATATAAGGCTCCTCATCTAATTCCTTCAAAAGGATTAAACTCGCAGTTGTGTTTTGTTTGCACATTCTGTCCTGACTCCTTTACTCTTCACCCCACTTTTAAATTACCTTTTTTTGTTGCACCTGAAACACACACAATTCCAACATCGGCATGCTTCTTGGGAGTTTTCTCCCCTCCCCCCCACCCCTTCAATACTAGAAACTGGGAATGGGGGGATTCTCCCAACCTGCTACACTGCTTTAGCAGCCGTGGCCTCTGCATGTCTCTGGAGCCCAGATTTCTACTGTGGTCAGCCTCGCACCAGAAATCAACATGGATCTGGCTTGAATATTGAAATCATAATTTAAGTCCTATTAGCAGGTGAGGGTTGAGGTTTTCAGGCCCAATAGCCTCGCCCCATACGCCACCTACCTACCTCCCCTCCCCAGCCAGCAGTGTTTACTCGAGTGCGTTGACAACATCCCCCCATCAGCAGGGAGCTCACAGCCCAACCCACTGGAGTGAAGGGAGGCCATGGAGACACCCTCAGGAGATTGGGGGTAAAGAGGGAATGTCCCCTTGGAATTGTCCAAAGGGCAAAGTGGCAATGCTCAAGGGATAACTTGGCACTGTTGACTGGGGGAGGGGGGGGAGGATCAATGGAGGTGGGAAGTCTCATTGCCACTCTGCATTAGCAGAGGGAGGGAAGGGGTTGATTAAAGCTGGCATCGGAGTGGCGGGAGTGGGGGTGCGAGGGTTGGGGTGGGTCAGGACTGCCGGTTGTGGAGGTCGGCACTGTAGATAGTGGGGCCCGGAGAAGTTGAGATAGGCCCAGGGTGCAGGGATCGGAGGGGTGAGCAATGGGGAGATGGGAGGGTAAATGATGCGGAGTTGCCATGCTGGCAGCGATCGAGATGTCTAGCAATTGAGTGGCTGGCTATGCATGTACTGATCTCCACTCTGACAGAGCAGCACATACACGATGGCCTATTCTGCACTATGCTGCTGAGTGAAATTTCTACCTCAACACGATGGGCAGGGTTTTACGGCCTCGCTTGTCCTGAAACCATAAAATCTTGCCTGAGGTCCACTGATCTTTCCATTGTCCACCTCTCGCCCTCTCTAATTCCTGTGGTGGGTAGAACAATAAAACTCAGGCTAATGATTAAGGGTCGGGATGAAATGATTTTTAACCATTTCAATTATCTGGTCAAAAGGCTTTGGTGTTTTGAACATCAGGGGATGTTACACTCTAGATTAAGCTGTAAGTGTGTGGGCCACAAACTGTGAGCAGAATAACCTTCCAGTTTTCTTCAACTGTTACCTTAATTGCTGCAAAAGAAGTTGCCTAGCCTTTCATTGTACTGACCCCAATTTTCTACCTCAAAAACCAATTGTCCTAATTTCCTGATAAAAGGCATTATAACATATGCCTACACCTTGTTTCTTTCTTCTTGATGCTCCAGTCTCTATCCCCTCTAACTATGCACTACACCCCCCAAGGACATGGAGAGATTTTTCTCATCGCCAGTGTAATAGATCGAGGGTGATTTGATGAGGCTAAAGAACAAAAGGTTTTATTGTCAATGAACAAATAATTATGTCTACAACAGGATCAGGCAGAATAATTATGTAACTGTGAACTACTCCTCCCTGCCTCCGATAACAGATCCTCCCCTCACTCGGATATGTTCCAAAGACTTCTGCTATACTCATCCCAAGCTCTCAGCTTTTCCAGATCTGATATTTGAAATTAGATTAACCAGGTTCATTCACCAGTGAGGAGATAGATCCAGGATCCAGCAGAATGACTGGAGAAGGTTTCAAGATGCTCACCATTGCTCAGAACTGTAGCTCAAGGGGCAGCACAGTGGTTAGCACTGCTGCCTCACAGCGCTAGAGACCCGAGTTCAATTCCCGATTTGAGTCACTATCTGTTGGTGTCTGCATGTTCTCCCCATGTCTGCATGAGTTTCGTCCAGGTGCTTTGTCTCCTCCCACAGTTGAAAGATGTGCAGGTTAGGTGGATTAGTCAGGCTAAATTGCACTTGAGTGTTAAGGGGACTAGTTAAGGTAAATGCATGGGGTTATGGGGAGCAGGCCTGGGTAGGGTTTTGGTCAATACAGACCTGACGGGCTGAACAGCTTCCTTCTGCACTGTAGGATTTTGTGACTCGAACCAAGCATCCAGTCCTCCTCCTTTGACACACCAAACAAGAAATATGTAGGAGCTGAATTCTCGTTCTTTGAATTAACATATTATTTTCCCTCTTTACCTTGTCTCAGCTTTCAACGGACTGTTGCAAAACAACTGAGACTGAAAGTTCTCAATGGCCAGAAAGGAAAACATGGGGAAAACCCTTACATCAGCACGATAAGTAGCACAATAATATTTTATCTGGCGATGACGTTATATTCAAATTAAGAGGAAATAAAGTATTTTACCAAGCATCTGTTCCCTCCATTGCAAGCAACTCCTGAGTGTGAACGTTCCTACCTTTCCTCCCAAGAATATCTTTTCAAATTAGACCATCCATTGAGTGTTTTCCTCAAATTTACTATTCTAAATACTGGTACCACCTTTATACAATTGCAGAACAGAAATTGGCTATTTGGTATTCCAGGTAAAAATATCTCACAAAGACAGATATTGTTCATTCCCTGGCAAGACACCAGTTGGCCGTTGTGAAAACATCATGGGGTTCCTGCTTTGATTGGAGATGAAAGTATGTTTTCTCCTCGGTGAAGCAGCAGTGCATGAGGGGTCATTGTTAAGCACAACTTCCCTAAGTGGTGTTCAACACACCTACTGACCTCACCACTCCACCATGGGCAGTGAAGCATTATTATGGTGTTCTCGCTGTTGTAATATACGGAAGTTTTTTAAAAATCCTGTCAGCATTTAGTGCCCTTCTTTGAGGGCATTTCAAAAGTTCACCAAGTTGTCGCAGGTCAGCAGTTACACGTAATCCAGTTAGGATGGCAGATTTCCTCCCTCCGGGGGATGACTGGCACTGTCGGTTAAGTAGAAGGCAAAGACTTTCTAATTGGCGCATCGATTGGATCCTTAATCAAGGAGTTTATATTCCAATAGGCCAACATCAATGGCCCAACTAAAGTCACTACAGGGTCCTAATCCCATTTGAGGGAAGGAGTCTGGAAATTGAAGGGAAGGACCTCAAAAGGTCAGTAGCCACCTGCGAGGTTGGGATGTTCTGAACAAGACAGAGTCCAAAGCGCCTTTATACAGATGATAGATCTCAAGTGGGCAGCATGGTAGCACAGTGGTTAGCACTGCTGCTTCATAGCTCCGGGGACCTGGGTTTGATTCCCAGCTTGGGTCACTATCTGTGTCGAGTTTGCACGTTCCCCTCGTGTCTGCATGGGTTTCCTCCGGGTGCTCTCGTTTCCTCCCACAGTCCAAAGATGTGTGGGTTAAGTTGATTGGCCATGCTAAAATTGCCCCTGAGATGCGCAGGTTAGAGGGATTAGCAGGTGAATATGGGGAAAGGGCCTGGGTGGGATTGTGGTTGGTACAGACTTGATGGGCCAAATGGCCTCTTACTGCACTGTAAGGTTTCTATGATAAGTGAATCTAAAATTCTCCATAGCATCGAGGTTTCTCAAAGCTAACCTTTGTTGTCCTTTCTCTTCCAAGTTCACCATCCAATGAGGCTGGGCCATCCGGGATTGCACCCCCTCAGAGAACTCGGGATCAGAGCTCTGGGGTTGACACTGAATTCACAGCACTGCTGTCACTGGCACCATCCAGCAATGCAGATCCACTTGCCTCAGTGAGAATTGTTAGGGTCAGGCTCTGGGGCTCTTTCTGATGAATACCACATGGCTGCTGCTGCAGATAGGGTGGAGGGAGGAACTTACAGGTGAGCCAATAGTCGGAGGATTTCTGGCTTCCAGTTTCCCGGGTGATAGCAATGCGTGTAACTCAGGCCAACACTGCGAGGGTGGTGCCATAGCGAAGAACCTGGAGCAAGAAGTCTGAACCATGCCTAATGATGTCCAACGCCTAGTTCACTCTGTACATAGGTGAAATGGGTATAGAGGAATATGGGCCAAATGCAGGCAACTGAGACTAGATTAATGATTAAAATAAAGGATCCCATGGACATGTTGGGCTGAAGGGCCTGTTTCCATGCTGTATGACTCTATGACTCTGAGGTGTCCATTTTTGAGGATCAAGACAGCATGTCCAGCATTCTTACAGGCATGTCAAAGGCCCAGATAGACATTGTCACATGTGGCCTAACATGGCGATTTACAGAACACACTGGGATAATTGGACCAGCACTGAAACAGCAGACTGCAGCTTAAAAGACAGAGGTAAACAGAATGCAACTCAGACGACTGAATACATGGGAAATTGGCCATCCCAAAGACAATGGACACTTTCTGATCAAACATACTTGTTTACCTTAACCTGTTATTTGGGAGGGAGGTATGTGACCTCTGTGCCTCCAGCACCTACAGGCACGGCCATTGGGTACACACCCAGAGATTGGTGTGGCAGCATCTGATTGGACTATTATTGATCAGGGTGATCAAGCCCTGATTGATTTATTGACAAGAATCATACGACCATTCTAAAAGGGCACAAAACCAAAGAGAGATTAAAAAGCTGCTGCACAGCAGAAAAAGCTCTCTCTCTCTGATCCCATGGACAAACTACAGTAACGGTAACCGTCGTCAGCAACGACTAGCATGAGGAGAGCCAACATACCCGAGAAGGAAGGAAGACCAGAACCAGAATGCCAGACCAGATTACACCGAGGATGACTGAGACTGGCCCACAGATAAAGGCCAATATCTGCTTGGGTATTTGCCAGTCACGCAAAGTTAAGTCAAGGTTTCATATTGGACTTGAACTTCAGTATTTTCTGCAAGATAACATATTGTTGGTTGAGTGGGTGATTACTGATTGTGTGGGTTTAAATAAATATTTGTTGTACTACCAAGAAGTCTATTCGCAGTTTTTTTGTCCATCATATAAGGATTAAAACAGACTGTGCAACAGATATAACACGCAGCTTACTGAAGCTTGGCACATGGCTGAGTGCATCGGCCACAGTGCTTAGACCATGGAGGGTCTCCAGGACTGGCATTGCCAGATGACAATGATAGAGCTGGATCTCACCCCAGCTGCCACTCTGTGTTATATGTGGACTAGGAAGCCACCAGGCGTCCAAAGGAGGAGAAAGCGCTGGAGGGCAGCCTGGGTTTTTCCCACCAAAGGGCTCTTGGCAATCTCCAGACTACCAGCCCGCCCTCCCCTTCCAATGCCCCACCTCTGTTTCTGCCTGCACTCCATTTACTGAGATTTGGGAAGAACATGCTGACAAGGCGGCATGAGGGGCACCTGAAAGTTGGCTGGGCCCCTCTGGGTCCACAGCCTCCAAAGGCTTCCCACCAAGTGCATTACAGGCCACAAGGCATGGAAAGCAGTAGGCTGCCTTCCTTTCTGATGTACAATCTAAGAGAACACCTAGAGGAGTGGAAAGCCTTGAGAAGTTAAGAAGCTGCAGGATTACTGAGTTGGCACAAGTAAAATAGAGAACGGTTAGGTATGGAGAAGAGGACGCCAAATGTAGACTTTCAAAATTAAAACTTACTTTACTTTAAGCCCGACTATCTTTTGCCTTGTGCCATCACCCTCACCAGGGGGAGGGGAATACTGGGATGGGGGTGGACAGCATTTCTCTGCACTTATTATCTCACAGGCCTTACCCTCAACTCCATGGCTATGTGAGGCTGAGTTAGACAAAATGGTTCAAGACACATGACAATGCAGAATCGCTGAGCAGAAACAGATAGCCAAGTTCCGCTCGTGTGAGGACAGCCTCAACCGGGATCTTGGGTTCATGTCATACTACAGGACAATACAGAGGAGTTAGGAGTGGAGTCGCTGTGGGTGGAGATGAGGAATAGAAAGGGGGCAATTACTATGCTAGGGGTGTATTATAGGCCACCCTTATAATATCCACGGGCAGTTGAAGAAGGCATATGTAAAGACATTTTGGATAGGTGCAGAAAGAACAGAGTCGTTATAGTGGGAGATTTTAATCTCCCTAGGGTGGATTGGAAAGTACCTAGAGCAGGGGGTTTGGGTGGGCAGGGAATTTGTAAAATGTGTACTGGAAGGATCGTTGGAACAGTATGTGGCTAGCCTGACTAGAGAAGGGGCTATATTGGATTTAGTTCTGAGTAATGAGCCAGGGCAGGTGGTTTATGTTGTAGTAGGAGAACATGTGGCTAACAGTGACCACAATTCTGTCTACTTTAGGATTCAGATGGAAAAAGATGCTTGTTGCCCTAGGGGCAGGGAGCTGAATTGGGGGAAGGCTAACCACGGTCAGATTAGGCAGGAACTTAGGGAAACTGATTGGGAACGGTTGTTTGAGGGTAAGTCCACGCTAGGCATGTGGGACTCTTTCAAGGAAATACTGAAAATGTTGCAAGATAACTATGTGCCGGCCAAGAGGAAAGATGGGAAAGGTAGGATTAGAGAGCCGTGGATTACTAGGGATATTGAGGACTTGGTTAGGAAGAAAAGAGAAGCGTCTGATAGGTCGAAGCAGCTGGGAACCGAGACAGCATTGAAGGAATATAGAGAGAGTAGGAGGGAGCTCAAACAGGGAGTTAGAAGGGCAAAAAGGGGGCATGAAATGATTTTGGCGGATAGGATTAAGGAAAACCCAAAGGCTTTTTATTCCTATGTTAGGAATAAAAGGGTGGTTAGAGGAAAAATCGGACCTCTTAGGGACAGAGGAGGGGAACTGTGCTTAGAGCCCGAGGGAATGGCAGAGATCCTGAATGAATACTTTGCGTCGATATTCACAAAGGAGAGGGGCTTGTTGACAGCTCCTGTCTCTGAGGGAGCTGTGGACCAGTTGAGGGAAATATCCATACCGAGGAAGGAAGTGTTAGAGCTTCTAGGTAGCATTAAAAATGATAAATCTCCTGAGCCTGATGGCATTTATCCCAGACCGTTTAGGGAGGTGCGAGGTGAAATTGCTGGGCCTCTGACACAAATCTTTGTCTCTTCCTTGAACACAGGTGAGGTCCCAGAGGACTGGAGAATAGCTAATGTTGTACCGTTGTTTAAAAAGGGTAGTAGGAATAACCCTGGAAATTATAGGCCGGTGAGTTTGACGTCAGTGGTAGGGAAACTGTTGGAGGGGATTCTTAGAGATAGGATATATAGGCACTTAGAGCGTTGCGATCTGATTTAGGGATATGCAGCATGGATTTGTTAAGGGAACGGTCGTGCCTTACAAATCTGGCAGAATTTTTTGAGGAGGTGGCGAAATCATTGGACAAAGGGCGAGCCATTGATGTTGTTTATCTGGATTTTAGTAAGGCGTTTGACAAAGTCCCTCATGGGAGGTTAGTCGAGAAGGTCAAGGTAAATGGGATACAAGGACAGGTAGCTAGATGGATAAGTAACTGGCTTGGTAATAGGAGACAGAGAGTAATAGTGGAAGGGTGTTGCTCTAGCTGGAGGTTGGTCACTAGTGGTGTGCCGCAGGGCTCGGTACTGGGACCTCTTCTATTTGTAATATATATAAATGACTTGGAAGAGGGAGTAAGTGGAGTGATCAGCAAGTTTGCAGATGATACAAAGATGGCTGGACTTGCGGATAGTGAGGAGCATTGTCAGGCGATACAGCAGGACATAGATAGGCTGGTAGCTTGGGCAGATAGATGGCAGATGGAATTCAATCCTGATAAATGTGAGGTGATGCATTTCGGGAGAAAGAATGTAAGGGGGAGATATATGATAAAGGGTAGACCTATTAAGAATATAGAAACGCAGAGGGACCTGGGGGTGCAGGTGAACAAGTCTCTGAAGGTGGCAGAGCAAGTGGAGAAGGTTGTGAAGAAAGCATATAGTATGCTAGCCTTTATAGGAAGGGGTATAGAGTACAAGAGCTGGCCTTTAATGTTGCAGTTGTATAAAACGTTGGTTAGACCTCATTTGGAATACTGCGTCCAGTTCTGGTCGCCTTACTACCGGAAGGACGTGGAGACTCTGGAGAGAGTGCAGAGGAGGTTTACCAGGATGCTGCCTGGTATGGAAGGTCTGAGTTACGAGGAGAGATTAGGCAAATTGGGACTGTTTTCCTTAGAAAGACGTAGACTTAGAGGAGATCTGATAGAGGTGTACAAGATTTTGAAGGGGATAGATAGAGTAAACAGGGTTAAGCTTTTTCCTAGGATGGACTCAAATAGCACGAGGGGTCACGGGCTTAGGGTGAGGGGAGTAAGGTATAATTTGGATGCTAGAGGGAGTTTTTTCACAAGAGGGTGGTGGGGGTATGGAATGCGCTGCCAAGTAAAGTGGTGGAGGCAGGTACTCTGGAGTTATTTAAGAAATACTTAGATGGGCACATGAACAGAATGGGAATGGAGGGGTATAGAAAACTGATTTAAAATAGGGATCATGAGCCTTGGGAGTCCCTGGGAAGTGTGTAAATAGATGATGATATTGATGTACTTGTTTTTATCCTACAGGTGCTTTGGTCCACCTTGTTGTCTAACGAGGGGCATACACGCGATGGGTCGTGAGAGGGCTGCTCTTGGATCTTTTTCGAGAATATCCTACTGCTTCACGTTGTTAGTGTATGCTTGACCTGGACCATCTGATGGGCAACACGACAGCTCAGTGACTATCGCTGTGCTGTGCAGATACATGGATTTGGGCCTGTGTCTGTGGGAGTTTGCACATTCTCCCCGTGCTTGCGTGGGTTTTCTCCGGGAGATCCGGTTTCCTCCCACATCCCAAAGATGTGCTCTTAGGCTAATTGGCAAAACAAGTTCTCCCTAAATTGTCTCAAATTTGGTTTTTAATCCATAGATCTATAAACATGGACAGGGATCGCGGGTAGAGATGGGAACATCGGGGTGGCGGCGCGGGCTCGTTGGGCCAAAAAGCCTGTTTCCCGTGCTGTTTTGTTCTTTGTTCTTTGTTCTTTGTACATTTAACACCCACAGTTTGGCCCAGACTTACAAAACCCTTCTAACTATCCTGGCTTGAGCCAATTCATACCTCTTTAGCCTATGATTATCCCTCTTTCCATTCGCACTGTCTGTACCTGTAAAGACTTGATTACCTATAAAGACTTGCATTCCAATCATTATCCTGCAATTGTGTTTTTACCTGCATGTGCCATGTTTGTGAACCTAATTCTACACTCACCTGCTGAAGGAGGAGCATTCTGAATGCTTCACATAAACCTAACAAAGGACAAAGAACAAAGAACAAAACAGCACAGGAAACAGGCCTTCGGCCCAACGAGCCTGCGTCGCCACCCCAATGTTCCCACATCTACCCGCGATCCCTGTCCATGTTTATAGATCCATGGATTAAAAACCAAATTTGAGACAATTTAGGGAGAATTTGTTTTGCCAATTAGCCTAAGAGCAGATCTTTGGGATGTGGGAGGAAACCGGAGCACCCGGAGAAAACCCACGCAAGCACGGGGAGAATGCGCAAACTCCCACAGACGTAGGCCCAAATCCATGTATCTGCACAGCACAGAGATAGTCACTGAGCTGTCGTGTTGCCCATCAAATGGTCCAGGTCAAGCATACACTAACGACATGAAGCACTAGGATACTCTCAAAAAAAAATCCAAGAGCAGCCCTTTCATGACCCATCGAGTTGGACTTTATCCTGGTGTTGTGAGATTTCTCACTGTGCCCACCCCAGTCCAATGCTGGTATCTCTACATAAATCCTTTCTAGGTGAGAGTAAAATGTCCCAGGCCATTATTTGCACAAGAACTGAATAGTTCACCAGTGTCTGGTCACAACTTATCCCTCAACTAGTGTGATTACAACTGTCCATTATTGTGTTGCTGTTAGTGCGGTACTGTTTCAGCTTGTGCTGGGTGACCACTTTGAGGAACACCTCAGCTTGCAGGTGTGATCACAAATTTCCCACTTCTTGCCATTTTAACTCACCAAGCTCAGGTACCCACCCTTTGCCTGTTACAATGTTCCAGTGAAGAGCAACACAAACTGGAGGAACAGCATTTTTGCTCATTTTACAGCCTTCAGTGTTCAACATTCAGTTCAGCAACTTCAGACCATGAACTCTCCATCTTGACACTTATTTAAAATCCTTTTTTTTGTCCTCATGTCCCGCCCCCTTCTCCATAGGGCCATTTGTCACTTGTTCTTATGTTGTGGTTTCACAGAATTCTGACCTTTGTTACATTCTGCTACTTTACCTTTATGTCACTTTCAGCACCTTCTTTAGTCTTTAGCACTGCCATTAACATTTCCTTTGTCTTGTGTCTGTGAATCACTCCTAGCTCCCATCCATCTCTGACTTTCCACTCTGCCCTACCGGCTTCACCTGCCCTGATCCATCACCTTTTTCCCTCCCTTAGTTCTGAAGAAGAATGACAAGGATTCAAAGGCTGGAATTTTACCACCTCACCCACTCCAGAATCGGGGAGGGCGAAGCTCGCAGAATTGCATTTTCTGTTGGCCTCAGATCAGGCTGGATCTTCATACTCTCTTTACAACAATCTGAGGTCCCTATCTGCATCAAGAAGATGACCATTATCCTGGAATCTAAGGAAAACCAAGCAGTGTATCTTAATGGCTATTGGCTGGTGGCTCTGATATTCATCATTATGAAGTGCTTTGAAAGGTTAATCATGTATGAACCAATTCCAGCCTGCCAGACTACCTGGATCCATTACAGTTTGCCTACAAGTCCACAGCAGACGTTATTTTCCTGGCCCTGCACTCAACCCTGGAACACCTAGATAACAAGGACACCTTTGTCAGACACCCATTTATTGATTACAACTCAACCTTCAACACTATTATTCCCACAAAACTCATCTTCAAACTCCATGACCTGGGCCTGGGCACCTCCCTCTGCGATTGAACCCTGAACTTCCTAACTCATGGACCATAATCAGTAAGGATAGGCAACAACACCTTCTCCATGATCATCCTCAACACAAGGCTGTGTTCTCAATTGAGTTAAAGAAAGGGCTTAGGAGAGTTGGGAGGGGGCATGAGACGTCCTAGGCAGGTAGAATAAAGGAAAAGCCACAAGGCTTTTTACTCTTATGTGAGAAATAAAAGAATGACCAGGATGAGGTTAGGGCCAGTCGAAGATAGTAGTGGGAACTTGTGCATGGAGTCAGAAGAGATAGGAGAGGCATTGAATGAATCCTTTTCTTCAGTGTTCACTAAGGAGATGGGCCATGTTTTTGAGGATGAGAGTGTGATACAGACTGATAGGATGCCTGAGTCAGGTAGGATACATCCTAGGATACTTTGGGAGGCTAGGGATAAGATTGCAGAGCCTCTGGCTTTGATCTTTAGATCCTCACTGTTCATGGGGATTTGTGCCAGAGGACAGGAAAGTGGTAAATGTTGTTCCATTGTTCAAGAAAGGAAATAGGAATGACCCTGCTAATTATAGGCCAGTTAGTCTTGCTTTGGCACAGTAAGTTAATAGAAAGAGTCCTGAGAGATAGGATTTATGACCATTTGGAAAAATGTAGCTTAATTTGGATAGTCAGCACAGTTTCATGAGGGATAAGTCCTGCCTCAAAAATTTGATTGAATTCTTTGAGGAGATAATTAAGCATGTAGACAAAAGTAGAGCAATTGATGTTGTATACATGGATTTTAATAAGGCATTTGATAAGGTTCCCATGGTAGGCTCTTGAAGAAAGTAAGGAGGTGTGAGATAGAAAGAAATTTGGCTGATTGGATAAGTAACTGGTTATCTTATTAAAGACAGAAGGTGATGGTGCAGGGAAAATTTTCAGACTGGAGGCCAGTTACCAGCAGTTTACCACAAGAATCAGTGCTGGGTCCTCTGCTATTTATGATTTTTATCAATGACTTGGAAGATGGGGCTGAAGGTGGGTTAGTAAATTTGCTGATGACACCTTGATTGGTGGAATAATGGATGAGGTGGAGGGCTCTTGTAGGCTGCAAAGAAACATTGATAGGATGCGGAGCTGGGCAAAAAATCTACCTTGAACATCCATCCTATGTCTCCCACCATGAACCTTATGAAGCTTAACCGTGATAAGAAGGAGTTTAACTGTGATAAGTCCAAGGTAATTCATTTTGGTAGGACAAATTTGAATGAGGATTACAGGGTTAATGGCAGGTTTCCAAGGAATGTGGAGGAACAGTGGGATCTTGGGGTTCATGTCCAAAGATCTCTGAAGGTTATAGTGTGTTAGTATTTATTAACGGGTGTTTGAGTTTAAGAGCTATGGGGTTATGCTGCAACTATGCCAGCCTGTGGTGCAACCACATTCGGAATATTGTGTGCAGTTCTGGTCATGTCACTATAAGAAGGATGTGGAAGCGTTGGAGAACATGCAAAGGAGATTTAACCAGGATGCTGTCTGGTTTGGAGGGTTGGATTTATAAGGAAAGGTTGAGGGAGCTGAAGCTTTTCTCTTCAGATTAGAGGAGGATGAGAAGCGATTTAATAGAAGTTTTATAAGATGATGAGGGGGATAGATAGAGTGGATGTGCAGAGACTATTTCCTTGGTTGGATGTAACTGTTACTAGAGGGCATAACTTTAAGGCTCCTGGTGGGAGATATAAGAGGGATGTTCAAGGTAGATTCTTTATTCAGAGAGTGGTTGGGATGTGGAATGTACTGCTTGCTATGATAATGGAGTCGGACACTTTAGGAACTTTCAAGCGGTTATTGGATAGGCACATGGAGCACACCAGAATAATAGGGAGTGGGATAGCTTGATCTTGGATTTTGATACAGCTCAGCACAACATCGAGGGCTGAAGGGCCTGTACAGTGCCGTAATGTTCTATGGTCCATGTTCTATATTCTAGATCTGGCCAGCCATGCTGGCTGGAATTTTCCAACTGTCTTCTCTGCAGCCAGAGTATGATGTCAATAGGTGGTAAGATCGTACCGTTGAGTTTATCCGGCATGTTTTGTTTTACTTCAGATTTCCACCATCTGCAGTATTTTGCTTTTCTTCGACCAATCTTTTGGATATCTAACATCATCTCCTTAAGTGACTTGGTGTCATATTTGGTTTGATAATGCTCCTGTGAAGCACATTGGGACATTTTCTTAGTTAACACTGCAATGAAGTTACTGTGAAAATCCCCTAGTTGCACTCTCTGACGCCCATTTGGGTACATGGGGGGAGAATTTAGCATGGTCAATACATCTAATCAGTACGTCTTTCGGACTGTGGGAGGAAATTGGAGTACCTGGAGGAAACCCAATCAGTCACAGAGAGAAAGTGCAGACTCTGTACAGTAAAGCCGGGAATCGAATCCATGTTCCTGGTGTTGTGAGGCAAGGACATGGAGGTTGATTCACACACAGAAAGATCCCACAAAGAGCAATGTGATAATGACCACAAAACACGTTGATTGAGGGGTAAATATTGGCACTAATTATCAGGTATACTTTCTCTGTTCTTTTTCGAATAGTACCATGTTTCCCGGATCTCAAGCACTGTGATGCAGCAGTGTTGACGGCTGTGCTATGCATGAAAAACATTATACAAATATAAGTTATTGTAAATAACTTAGGTTGAAGCATTAATTCTGTTCCTCTTTCCACGATGCTGTTTAACTTGCCAAGATTTTCCAGCATTTTTTGTTTTTATTTTCATATAAATTTAAGTCTTTCACCTTTCGGTCCAACGTGTTGTTATATTCCGCCTACAACTGCTGCCATAACCAAAACTGGATGGATAGGCGGAGGCTGTGTATGGACTTCTGTCATGTGACATCCAGAATAAATACTATATGCTGAGGCATGTGGTGAGTGAGATCTTCTCATTGCTTTGTTATTCAATATTTTGCAATGATTGATATTTGCATCTGACAAAGGAATTGTTTTGCACCAATGATTAATAGTAATCATTTGGTATGGAGTGAATTTGGGTAAATTTAAAATGGATTCGTACATCCCATAAATGTGCAAAAATTGTTGTCACTAAGTAGCTATCACCTTTGGGCTCCCGTTGCTAGCAGAGCAGCAAGCAGTTCATCTGCATGTTCAAACAACACAACAAGGAGTGCTGCAACAAAAGCAATTTTCTATGTTGCAACCCAAATCCAGATACCTACCCAACTTGAACAACCGTCTTGTTTTATTACCTGTCTAGACAATTGCTCCATGATCATCTATATTTCTTAACCTGTCATTCACATCCAGAGCTAAAACAGTCACACAATTCACAGAATCATAGAATCCCTATGCTGCAGAAAGAGGCTATTTGGCACATTGAGTTTGCACTGACAATTCTGGCCAGGCCTGATCTCCCACGTATTAGCCCTGCTAATTCCTCTGATGCTAAGGGGCAATTCAGCATGGGCAATCCACCTAACCCACCCATCTTTGGAGTGTTGGGAGGAAACTGGAGCACCCGGAGGAAACCCAAGCACACATGGGATGAATGTGCAAACCACACAGTTACCTAAGGCTGGAAATGAACCCGGGTCTCTGGCGCTGTGAGGCAGCACTGCTAACCAACAGGCGGATTTACCTTTGCTGTAATAACTCATTACTGAGCTTACTATCCAGGCATTTATGTATCAGTCTGTAGAGTTGAAATTGCTGCCAACTGATCTGGTACTTTCCAGCTAATTAAATACTTTTGATGAGTAAGTATTGATGCAATGAAGGAAACACAGTGGCTTAGTTGTGATAAGTGAATAGGTAATTAGTTTTTATGGTGTTGACAAAGTGATAACTAGTGGTCAGGTCACTGAGGAAAACTCCCCTGCTGTTCATCACATGATTCTTTTTGTTTTACAAATTACTTGGGAGAGCAGATGGGGCATGAATTTAAAATCTCATCCAAAAGGCTGCACATTCAACAGCACAGCAGTCCTTCAGTACTGCACTGAAGTGCCAGCATTGAGCATTGGCTCAAGTCTGTGGAATGGGACTCATGATCTTTGACTCTACGTGACAACAGCAATGCCAACTAAGCTACAGCCAACACCTTCACCGCTATGTTCTATTAGTTGCAAATAGGAAAACTGGTTAAAAAAAAACAGAAAGAAACAATACCACATCACAAGATGCCTTTACATAATGCTTTATTCTCTTTAAGACATTTTAACATTTTCTCTCATTTACATTTGTTTTCTAAACTGGGAAAAATAACATAGGCTGTATAACATAACTTGGCAACCTGATTCTGTCAATAAGAAGGGTGCATTTCAGAAATTGTAGAGACAAAGGAACATATGAAATACTTTTTATTGATTTCCTTTGATCTCTAACTTACTGAACTATTTCAGTCACAGATTTTCTTTCTTTAGAATTATGGAATTATTGATCATCTAATGTTTAGAGTGTTGTTCTCTTGCAAGATACCTTGCCAGGTTTAGAAACACAGAAACATAGGTTGGTGATCCTTAGATTCAGTCCTGCCAAGGAGTTCTCATGGATTCTTCCCACTTTACTTGAGCTACCGATCATTGACAAAGTCCCTGATCTGTTGAAGGCTTGGGGGCTCAGATTTGGGGCATATTGAGCTCTGGGAAGAATTCAAACCTATGGTTCTTTATGGTAGTGATTGCAACTAGCACTGTTTAAACAACTTATTCACTGTTAGGTGAAATTATGGATTAAAAGAAAGGACAGCATGGACAAGTTGGCTGAAGGGCCTGTTTCCATGTTGTAAATCTCTGTATGTTACCATTTCAACACCAGCAAATTGGGAAGAATTTCCCATGTACAGTCAAGGAAATCTCCCCTCACGTAGTGGTGCCTGTCCCCAGTAATCTTGTAAAATGCTCCACTTTTGCTCATTGAAGATTCATCATTTTTTGCCATAAAGCATATAATTCATCCTCAAACACAAATTCAGACTTTACAATACAGTTGGTAAATATTACAGAGAGAAATGCGTTTTATAAAAAGTTAAAAATACAAAGTCTTACTGTACAATTTGTTAATGTAAGCATTTTGCTTAACTAGAACAAAACCATCACAAATGATTTTGTAGTTCTGAATTTCTCAGGTGCCTCTCACACAAGGTTTAAGTACACCAGGTTAGCAATCCCTATAACCTGCAGACTGACACATAGTGCCAATGCAGCCAATTTCAACTGCCATTCAGTGGTGATTGCAGAATTGACCCTATGAATGACTATTAAATCACTGAATTGATCTCGTGCATCAAAAAGAACTAATCTGGCTGCTGCCATTGTCATTTTAGTTCACTTGCCAACAAGATCAAATGGGCAAACCAATTGACAATTAAAATTTCATTTTCGGTTTGCTGAATTTGTGTTCAACGCAGTGAATGGTGTCAGGAATGGTCTGCTGCCTTTGTCCATTGCTCCTGAGAAGGTTCTAGCTCAGGTTCAATGCGAACTAGGCAGCCTCCCCTTTTCCTCCTCACTTTCTGCTTCTGCGAGTTAAGATTTCCAATTAAGAAAGGGCTTACATTCTTTAAAGCCTGGTTCACCTTCCCAGGCACATATGCTACATGGTGAGGAAGTAGCTACATGGTCACTTCGTTTCAAAAGCTGCTCCAAAAGGTGTAACAAATTGAATAGCTCAGACTATTTCAGGCAGTAACATGAAGTCGTTTCTGTCTGTGACTGAAAGGAGCCAACTGCATTCACCACTGAAACAAAAATCTTTTTTTTTGTAAAGATTTCAGGCGGCATGACCAAAACAACAATTCGGTAAAGATACAATATGCATCAACTATTCAGCTTGCGGTCAAAAGACGCGAATGTTTCAGATTGACAACTTATAAGTTGTAACTTTACACAAGATCCGCAAGGCAACTCTTTTAGGAACTTTGATTGCAGAGAGTTCACATCCCTCAAGTGGAACAGGAAACACTTCTGTGCTTCCGAATAAGATCTCAGACAAAAATAAAGATGCCCAATTAACTCTGAGGACAGCACTACATAGGAGTCAACAATAATGAAATGTACGGAATTCAGTATGTACACAACGTATATAGGTATTACAGTATGCATTGCACAGTATGTACAGATTAAAGTATGCATCATACAAGTATATACCAATTATAGAATATACAATGCAGACTAATCACATTATGCACAGATTTACAATGCAGGATGGTAATAGTATGTACAATATGTACAGACTACAGTACAAATCATGACATCTAAATCTACAAAATATCTCAGGTGCTTTTACAAATTTTTTTTCATTTTTTACATTTTTTTAAATGATTCATTGGCAAAACAATAAAGTATAAGATACAAAAGTCGCTTTTATCACAGTAAACTGAGATTGCATTGTGCAATGCATCGACTAGAAACTGGGCTTAAAGTATTTCCACTGGACTATTCCCTAAAGTGACTGCCATAAAACTAACCACTATATATAGGTTGTCAAAATCCAGTTATAAGTGTTATATACATTAATGCGCATGGAATTTGTTCATTCCAATCCATTTGATTCAAACTAATTATTGCAAAGTAGCTAGCAATTGGTTGGACACATGTTGGTTTACTTTTAATGTGTCAGCACCTTAAACATGAGGGCTTCGGGATTTATAAGCCAGTATTGTGGCCGCCAGCTCCTGGGGATCTAAAAGCTGTGGGTATTGTTTCATGACAGTATCCACGAGATGGGGTTGGAAAATGGCACACAGCTTCATACGGACATTCTCCCGCTCCTCCCCGCAGTGATCATGTGCTGGCCACTGGCTATTTTTCCAATAGGGATCCAGGGCCTGCGGGTCACATCTTTTCACTGCCCATACATGGGGGTCCACCAGACTACTTGACCTATTGTTAGTTGACGTCTGGTGTGAGTCAGGCCAGCAGCTCGTTGACCTACGGGAGCCAGGCGAATTGAAGTCATTCGGTAGACTGTGGCTGAAATGTGGCCGAATTGGCACATTGCCCATAGCCATGCAGCACGGAGAACTATTGGGTGGGTTTTGAGGAGGGTAGCTACCAGGGCCTAGCGATGGCATTGAGTCATGGGAATGGTAGCTGTATTGATGCTGCTCTAAGCTGTGGGCCGGTAAATAATATTGCCCATTATTTACAGAATAAGGCTCACTGTGACACTGAGATCTAGAAGGCCACATATCAGAAAATTCTTTTTCAAATGACACAAAGCCTTCATCATAACTCTTATGCGAGGTTGAACACATTGAATTGGTTGTGGTACTGTCAAAGCCTGCATGATGAAACCACTCGGTGTTTGAGTTTGGTGATGATTTTTTGGTTGGCGCAATTCCTTTTAACATTGTGCTGCTCTCAATGGGGTTTGCATTCTGCACTGGGTACTGCCTGTCTGGATTGAGTCTCTGCAATGAGCCACTCTCAGCCTGATTAAAGTTGGGTGAATTGTTATCAGAGTAGAGTGATCGCTTCTGCACACTGGCCTTTTTCTCTTCTTTGTGTGGGCTGGCAGAGTTGGTGTTCTTTGTTGGAGAGGACTTGGCCGTGGCACGGAGCTCGTCTGCGACTGAACGCTGGGGCTGATTAATTCGCTCAGGGTGATAAAATTTACATTTGATGCCATATGTACATTTTTTACCTGGAACAAAGAAGTCGAAGATAAAAATCACAATTCTTCGAGAAACAACATATGTATAGGACGCAAAATAAACCATAAGGACTAAAATTCCCTTCCTAAATCTCCATGTCTTTACCTCTCTTGCCTCTTATTTAATAAAGCTTATCACTTTGACCAGCTGTTGACCTCCTTATGTGTCTTGGTGTTAAAACTTGTTTGATAATGGAGCATTGAAACACCTCAGCATGTTTTACTATACTGAAGGTGTGATATAGAAGTTATTATTGAGATACTCAAGCCACGTTACCAATCCAGCTGCAAAACATCAGAATACACTGTCTCTCTCTCTCTCTCTCTCTGCTTCCTTCCAGAACTTTCTAATTCTGCCTTAGCACCCCTCCTCCCTTTATTTCTCTGAGCTATGTCAAGCTATTGCAAAGTGCATTGTCCTAACTCCCTTCCCATTGGAGAAATTCCCATTAGGACAGCATGGTGGCACAGTGATTAGCACAGTGGTTAGTACTGCTGTCTCACAGTGCCAAGGACTCAGGTTTGAATCCTGGCTCGGGTCACTGTCTGTGTGGAGTCCCTACGTTCTCCCTGCGTCTGCATAGGTTTCATCCGGGTGCACAGGTTTCCTCCCACAGTCCAAAGACGTGTTGGTTAGGTGCACTGGCAATACTAGATTCTACCTCAGCGTACTCGTACAGGTGCCAGAGAAACTTTACGGAGTAATCGGCAACTAGGAGGTCTTCACAGTAACTTCATTGCATTGTTAATGTAAGCCTACTTGCGATGATAATAAAGAAACTTAAGCATAAAAACTTCAGTTTCGTAAATCCAGAGAGGCTAACTCAAATTGGCAGAGTCAAGTGCTTACTCTTAAACCATCTGACACCAATGCAGCATCCAGTTACAGAGGGAGCTAGGTGCAAATAGGCATATACTATCAGTGAACCCAGTGGCTTGAAATCCTATGTACAACTGACTGCTAACTATCCACATTCCCACTGACACGCCTACAGTTCCAGGTTTAATTGGAGCGGAGGCTCATCAAATGATTGCCAGTGCCCTGTAGCTGAGATACCGAGTCTACAGAGAGTTGACCTTGACTTCAAATTCCACAGTACCATCTTACAGTGACCTCGACCCAAAAATCGATCCTACCCCTCTACTGGAAAGACAAGCTCGAAAACAAAATTGATCCAGCAGGGTCTAAAATGATGCACGTTGTTGAAAGGAAGTACTCACCGTAGGGGCAGTGTTGTCGTTTATGCTCAGGTATTACAGGTTTTATCCGTAGGAAATTATCTAAACTTGGCCCATGGCGCCCGAGGGGGTCATCTGGGGGCATGAACCTACACCACAGAAGAAAGCCATCATTAGAAACGGACAACAGGAAGACAACTGACGAAATGATCATCATTAAGTAATCAAAACATTTTGCAATGGAAAGCTTTCACAGGACAAAATCGGGTTGAAATAATCTAACATAGCTAAAAATCCCTGAACACACTGTTGCTTTTGCGCAAACATAGTTTTCGCTCAATTCCAAGAATGACAGCTGCATCATCATGGAGCAACAAAGCCATGATGGTCCAGAAACAATGTCAGCTCTGATACTTGGCTCTGAGGCCAATCCTAATTGGTAAAAGAAAGTTCTGCTGTGAGCATCCGAAGTGCAATCAACTTTTTAAATTTAGTTCCTGTTCACAAATGAGCTTGAATCTTCGAGATAAACTACTCACAATTTTGTACAGAATGAGAATCTCACTCAGAACAGCAATAGAGGTGATTATTATGGAATACCAAGATGATGTACTGCTGCTGGAATGGTTATTCTTGGGACTAAGTTAGTCTGTTGGCATTTTATGGAAGGAGCAATGAAGCTGAGAACGCTTCATGCTGATCTAGGATGAGAAAGCTGTAGAAATGTTCCATTCTTTGGTTGTGATGTGGTAAGATGTATCACAACACCAGATTAAAGTCCAACAGGTTTATGTGGAATCACGAGCTTTCAGAATGTTGCTCCTTCATCAGGTGAGTGGAGCAGCGTTCTAAAAGCTCGTGCTTCCGAATAAACCTAGTTGACTTTAATCTGATGTTGACAGATTTCTTACTGTGCCCAGCCCAGTCCAACGCTGGCATCACCGAGTGACTGTGACATATCATTGCGAGCAACTCAGACCATTCACCAAATGAGAAAGGATTTGTTTGAACCTGCATGGAGAATTACTTCTGAACATGTGCAACATGTTTAATAATTACCTTGCCCTGTCTCAATGGTTGACACAACCTGGGGCAATTTTGAAACACATCTTTGTCTAGGAGGGCCATAGGACATTTCCAAACTGATTACTGATAAAATGTGGACTGATTTCTTTTCCCCAGACTGCGCGTTACGGAGAAGTAGTGCTCAGCAGGTTTGTGGATTCATTCCCATTTACTGGATTTTGCATTATTTGTTTAATCTTAAAAGGAAAAAAAGAGAAGCAGTTGATTCGACTGGCTGAGCTCGCTTCCGGGTCTGCTCGGCTTGTTTATAGCTTTTCAGCAGTTCAGTTTGTTAGTGTTTGAGGTCAGTGCAAAGTCCGAGATGTGCAGAATGGAGACAGAGGGCCAACTTCAGTCACCTATTCACAGCGTTGGCTGGATGTCAAATTCCTTTGGCTCAAAACGTCAGTGAGAAAGTCAGCCAAGTACAAACAGGATTTGCAGGGATCACTATGTGCTGGAAAGTGAATGGGTGATACACCCTTGCCCAATGTTCTTGTAGCTGACCCAACACCACCTTTTGCCTGCCTGACAGGAACAATTAGATACTCTTCAGCTTTCAGTGCCAGTTAATGAGAAGAAGCGTTCTTTTTCTTTTGATTTTATGCCCCGTATAGTTGGTGACCGGGTTGATGGACGGTTAGATCGGATCTGAATTTGTTTGAAGTTTATTTATTAATGTCACAAGTAGGCTTCCATTAACACTGCAATGAAGTTAGAGAGACTATGTCTCCCAAAGAATCGGTGGAATTTGCTACTGCAAAGTACGATGGATCCTGGGACAGTGAGTAAATTTAAGGAGGAGGTGTTAGGTTTTTAATTGGTAGTGATTGAGGGGTTATGGGGAGAAGACAGGAAAATGGGGATGAGGAGCATATCAGCCATGGTCAACTGGCAGAGCAGACTTGATGGGTAGAATGGCCTAATTCTGTTCCTAGATCTTATATGAAAATCCCCTAGTTGCTACACTCTGGTGCCTGTTCAGGTACATTGAGGGTGAATTTAGCATGGCTAATGCACCTAACCAGAACATCATTTGGACTGTGGGAGGAAACTGGAGCACACGGAGGAAACTGAAGCAGGTGTGGGGAGAACATGCAGACCCTGTACAGACAGTGACCCAAGCTGGGAATTGAACCCAGATCCCTGGTGCTGTGAAGCAGCAGTGCTAACTAACATGCCTCATTACGGTATGAATGCAAGCCTACTTTTGACACTAACAAATAAATGTTACTTTAAATTTATCATATTTAAGAGTGAAAGGGAATTAATTATCTAGGTATTGAGGCGTGAAACCAATGTGTTTGAAATAAGCTGGGGTGAATCTGGAAATTGCGGCTAAGAGACACCAAGTTTACGCCATAAGAGCTGGTATGCTCTTATGCCAGAGCATAAATAGGAGATGGTCTCTTTAATTAATTGCGAGGAACATGGTGTGTACTGTGAAGACTGACTTACTTATCATTCACGAATGAGTACATCAGCAAACGCTCCTCAATGAACTTTTTCCACTCAGGCTTTTCATTCTGCAGGTCCCGATATGTATCATTTGAAACAATGATGCCATCAGTCTCGTACGCCAACTTGACAATGAAGCGGTCATCGTAACAGACTATCCTCTTACCCCCGACTCGGCGGGATGGCGTGAAGACAAGTATCTTTCTCTTCTCGAGCTCTCGAAGAATGTGCTGATCTAAGTGGGAATTAGAGATGAATCAGTCATTAAAAGGTGATAGGAGAAAAATGAAAGGCTTTTTTTCTGAGTATTGGGGTGCCAGTTCGTTGCTGCTCTTATCAACAGAATGATGACTTATAGTGGAGAAAATACTTACCCATGACTCAATTTTCTAACTGAACACTTATTTCCAGAAAAGTTCCGTTATAAGCACGAAGAAATCAGGTGACAGTTAGATTTAGAATTCCAGGTTAGAAAGAACTGTCAGATAATTGTGTAATTCATGATTGCCTTTCTGAAAGGAGTACCTGTTCTTTATGCAAGCAGCACATCTGCCAGAGACATTGAGGACTTGTGAAGCTTTGCCATGTCAAATATTGTGTGCTAGATTAATGTTAATATACATCCTGCCGATCACTATTTTGGCTTTCACTAATTGTCTAAGTGTTGGCTGCAATTTTACTGCCCTGGGAATTGAAGCAGCCAAGGGCTGGAACATGTGAATGTCCATTGATCTCAAGCAGGATTTTACGGTTTTGGGACGAACAAGGCTGTAAAACCCCATCCTCAGTGACTGATAACCAGAAAGCAATGGCGCCTTACTGAGCTGGTCAGCATATGTGGGACACTCTCAGAGAGAAGTAGGAGTGGCACAGTGGTTAGCACTAGAGACCCAGGTTTGATTCCTGGCTTGGGTCACTATCCGTGCGGACTCTGCATGTTCATCATGTCTACTGGAATCCCCTCCGGGAGCTCTGGTTTCCTCTCACAGTCTGAAAGATGTGCTGGTTAGGAGTATTGGTCATGCTAAATTCTCCCTCTGTGTACCCAAACAGGCACTGGAGTGTGACGACTAGGGGATTTTCACAGTAGCTTCATCGCAGCCTACTTTTGACACTATTAAATAAATTTCAAAGTGAAGAGAATCTGAAGCAATGTAGAGGTTTGTAGTAATGATCACTCGGAAGAAAGGCACTATTCAATGCCAGCCGAGATCAAGAAGGTGAATGTCTGACTTGTACTGCGTTTGCTGATCTCAGCCAAGGCCACAATGGGAGCGCCATGATTGGCTGAACTGCCATCTGTAAATGAAAACTAAAACAAAAATTGGCTAACGGATCTGGGAGGAGTGAAAATGAGCTTGTTTGAAGAGTGGCCGAGATGATAAGCAAGGAAGTAGGGGGACAGGAGGGGACGGGGGTTTCATTTTTCCCAATGATGGCTCCCAACATAACTGAAACTGTAAGGTGCTCTTGTGCAACACATCATTGACCCAGGACACAACAAGGTCCGTGAATCTGGAAAGTTCCTTCAAATGTTATTTTTCTGTGTTCACTGCAGTCCTCACCACTGACACTGATCCAATTTAAATATTTCAATAGTGCGGTTCAGCATTAATGGGAAAGCAAGCAAGTGTCAAACTACCACAAGCTGATTAAATCAGAACACGTGTATACCTGTGATTGGCGTGTGTGTGTGTGTGTGTGTGTGTGTGTGGTGAGAAGATGACTGAAAGAAAGCCACAAAGGTAAATAATACAACAAAACAATCCATTGCTTTGCCTACCCAACACCAGAGAATACTGGCAGTGGAATTCATGAGGCGAAGTGTGGTCAGAGGCTAATATATTCCGGAATGGGGCCCCAAACTGGCATGAGCTCTTCCCTGTTTACACGTGCAAAGGGACTAACAACGTTTTTCAAACACGGCCCCTGGATGTTTAGAGTAACCTTCAATGAAAGGACAGGCAGTGTGTTCTGGTGTGGAATGTGCCCACACAAGCAGCTGGCTAAGTTGCAAGAAAGACATCCAAAGATGTGCAGGTCTGGTGGATTGGCCTTGCTGAAATTGACCCTTAGTTCCAAAATGTGTAGGTTAGGCGGTTTCGTGGAATAAATATATGGAGTTACAGAGATAGGGCCTGGGTAAAATGTTCTGTCAGAGAGTTGATGCAGGCTTGATGGGCTGAATGGCCTCCTTCTGCATGGTAGAGACTCTATGAAAGGAAGTTCTTGAGTTTTGAAAAGTCACTTTTCCAGTTTCAGGGTCTTTTTACAGCCAATGAAGTGTTTATCGAAGTGTGGGAAGTGTGGCAGCTGGTAAATGCACAGCAAGCTCCCACAAACAGCCATGACGTGAACAACCAGATTAACGTGGGAACCTCCACAGTAATTATCTCATCCTCCACACGTTACAAGCTACAGAATCACAAAGCAACCATTAAATAACAAGGCTTTGCCAATTCAGTATCGCATCCCTGAGCATGGTGTACTGTAGTTGCAAGTGTTTTCTTTCACACTTAAAGTAATATGCAATTCATGCTAGCAACTAGTTCAAGATCAATATAGTTAGACTACAATAAATTTTTCCTAATGATGGTTTCCAACATAATTGAAACTGTAAGGTGCTCTTGTGCAACACGTCATTGACCCAGGACACAACAAGGTCCGTGATTCTGGCGTCTTGAAAGTTCCTTCAAATGTTATCATCTTATTTTTCTGTGTTCACTGCACTCCTCACCACTGACACTGATCCAATTTAAAGGTTTCAATAGTGCGGTTCAGCATTAATGGGAAAGCAAGCAAGTGTCAAACTACCACAAGCTGATTAAATCAGAACACGTGTATACCTGTAATTGGCACATCGGCCCGTGGCTGTTCCTTCCTCCAGGATGGGACAAAGACAGTGATGTCTGCGTGGCCTCTCTCCAGGAACCAGTTCACAGCCAGCTGAATTCCATGGCAGGAAAAGACCTCTTTATTCCCGTGACTGAAAATTAAGACCAGATGCACTCATCATTACACTTGATTCATCTTAACTTGATTCATCTGCATTTACAATTGCCGAGGTCGCTACAGCCATTACATCATGAATTTTACTTTGCCTGGCAAAAAGTATGAGCAATGAGACTGTAAAATGCAGGTGACACACTTTACACGCACATCAGGCAGGCTGTTAACTGATGCCGTGTTATTGTGCTGATGACTCGCCTGTTACATTGAGACTTCTGTGTAAACCTGACACACTTCCACCCAGTTTCGTCCACCTCGTCCACCACTGTAATCTTGATTTTTGTTCACTTTTGCTCAATTGCTTTAAGTTGGATGTTTGGTTTGAGATTTGAATACTTATCTCACAGAAAATGACAGGTGAGATCACAAACCCATCCAGCCCATGACTCTGCGTGCCAACCTACTGAGTCACACAGCCAGAAGTGTGCCACTATGTACAAATTCTCGCAATCTCAGCACTAAAGGATACTGAAGAACTTAGTAACAGCACAACTGTGGGTTTTATTTGGACGCTGAATGCACACAGCACTCAGACTTGTACTGCAGGAGTTTTGAGAGAAAATTGGGTCATGATAATTATCTAACTGGTGATATATATCTGTACTATTGTAAAGGATGTGGGCACCTAATATATCGGATGGATTTAACTCTCCCAAGTCTTCAGGCACATTCTCTTTCAAAAGAAAACACAAAAATATTTTTGAAGAGATTTGAGGGAGGTAAACATATTTCTAAGATTAAACAAAAATCAAAGAGGGATATGGCAAACAGGTTGGGAAGTGGATTTGAGGCCAGGAAGATTGAATGGCAAAGTAAGCTCAAAGGGTTCAGTTTGCCTACTTCTGCTACTAATTTCTATTTTGCCATTTGGAGGCCATGTTAAAATTTCAATCATGAATTCCAATCACATAATGATTGCAAAGGATGAGCGGAATTTTCTGGCTTTTCCTGCTCGTGGGATCATCTTGTTGCCATTGTCCCCTCCTCCCCAAGGTTCCCTGAGTAATGAGAAACCCTGTTGACTGCAGCAGAACTGGAGGATCCTGCTGGTGGCCAAAGGTCAAAGGTCTCAGCTCCTGCAAAACATGCTGCAAAGGGAGTGGAAAATCCCACCCTAGATATGGTACAGAAACAGGCCATTCACCCTCAGCCAGCCCATGCTGGTGTTTATGCTCCACTTAAATCTCCTCCCATCTTTCCACACCTAAATCTGCCACTGAAACCCACAATTCCCTTCTCCTTTCTACTCTCCCCTCAGAATCATCTCTTCAGTTTGCTTCAACCACTCCCAGTGCTAATGAGTTCCACATTCCTATCACAATGCAAGCAAAGAAGTTCTTTTCCAAACTCCCTAACAGAACATTTCAATATTTCTAATTTACCATATTTCTCAGTAAGAAGTCTCACAATACCAGGTTAAAGTCCAGAAGGTTATTCGGTATCACGAGCTGCTCCTTCATCAGGTGAATCTCAACCTGGTGTTATGAGACTTCTTATTGTGCCCACCCCCGTCCAACACCAACACCTCCACAAAATATTTCTCAGACCTTGGCATGCTTGAGTACTCCTCATCAGCCTACCCAACACCAGTCTTTTAAGTCACATGTAAGAACTCTATTATTAGATGACAAGAAAGGCCAAAGATTCCTATGCGTGTTTGCCCCTTTGTGTTCACTCATGTCTGTATATGAATATATAATATTTGTGCATATGTGTGGTGTCACAATGTTTTAGTGAAATTTATGTATATATAGTTGCAAAACAATGAATTGGCTAAGCTACAGTTTAATCTGTGTGAGTCACCAGATTGTACGATAGGTGAGTTCAATTCTCATCAAGGTACTGCTGCAATCATTCGAGGGCGGCCACTTATCGTAACTGGGAAGGAAGATGGCACATTTCACTGAGTTCTGACTCAGTTCAGAAGGAGGGAAATTTCTCATAACCCAGTCTTGAAAAAGCACAGGTAAAACTTGACCCCAGAGGCAATACTTTTTCTAAAGCTTACATAGGTCTGGAATACACCACCTTTTGCAATAGGCAGGCTGGTTACAACTTGATCAGTTCTTTGGGAGAAATTTCCAGGTTAACTACAAGTCTTAATTCTTCAGACTTTAACTCTCCATGCATGAGAAAGGTGGTGTTGAGAAGCATTTGTAGCTTGAAACTTTTGAAGAGATGTTGTCTTGGGGTGACTTAAGGGCACAGTGGTTACATTGCTGCCTCGCAGTGCCAGGGACCTGGGTTTGAGTCCTGACTTGGATCAATGTCAGTGCAGAGTTTGCATGTTCTCCCCGTGTATGCATGGGTTTCTTCCGGTTTCTTCCCACATTCTGAAAGAAGTGCTGGTTAGGTGTGTTGGCCATGCAAAACTCTGGCTTGTGTATCCAAACAGGCACCAGAGTGTGGCGATGAGAGAATTTTCACAATAACTTCATTGGAGTGTCAATGTAAGCCTACTCGTGACATAAGTAAATTAACATACATCTCCAAGTTCTGTCATAATTTCAGTCAGAACTTTTCTGTATGCCAAGCAGTGAATAATTTTATCTTTTTAAGTAAATGATAAAAAGACTATTGTAATTTTTAATTTGAAGCTTCTATAACAAATGAAAGCTGTAGCTCAATTCAAAGATTTTAGAAGATAATTGAAAATAACTGAAGTAGATAAATATTCCAAGTAACTCACAAGCCCTATCATCTATTTTTATATTAAATTTTATTTATGATTTTTTAATCTAGTAATGGACAGGATGATTGTAATCACTTCCTAGAAATTTTTCAATTATTGAATTTAAAGTGATCCTCTTGCTTTTTAGAAACCATTGTTTCATTCATTTAGCACGCAGATGTTCAAAGAAGAATAAATACTAAACAAGCATCAACTTGTAATATGTGGCAAAGAGTAATTTTTTGTATAATTCAAGGTCAAAAATAATTTTAAAATGGGCTTAGTGCCATAGAATTCCAACAGTGCAGAAGGAGACCGTTCGGCCCTTTCAGCCTGCACCAAAGAGCATCTATACCCACCCCAGCCCCCATCCTATCCACTTAACCCTATGCATTTACCATGGCTAATCTACCTATTCTAACATATCTTGGGGCACTAAGGGGCAGTTTAGCATGCCAATCCACCTAAGCTGCACATCTTTGGGTTGTGGGGGGAAACTGGAGCACCTGAGGGAAACTCATGCAGACACGGAGAGAATGTGCAAATTCCAGACAGACAGTCACCCAAGGCTAGAGTCAAACCTGGATCCATGGTCTTGTGGGCAGCAGTCTAACCATTGTGCCACATTTGTAGAGATTTTCAAGACCTTAGATATCTCAAAACACTTTTCAGAGAATGAAATAATTTTGAAGTGTAGTCACTGCTATAATATGAAAAATGTACAAAGCAGTTTGCTCAAAACAAGTTCTTGGAAACAGTCATTTAATAATAACCAGATAATTTACTTTTATAGATTGATTGAGGGATGTTTATTGCTCAGGGCACTGAGGAGAACTTTCTTGTTCTTCTTCAAAATAGTACCTTGAGTTCTCTAACATCTACCTGAGAGAGTAGGCAGTGCCTCAGTTCAACCTTTCAGCTTTTAAATGGCAATCTGACATGTGACACTCCCTCAGTAGAGCGCGGGAATGGCAGCTTAAGAACTCATGCCCGGGTCTGTAGAGACCGACTCAAACCCTTGACTTTCTGAGGCAGGTGCAACCACTAAGCCATAGCTCAAACAACGTGACGTACTGCATCACTCAATTTCCTCTGAGGTTGTATGTCACACAGCACAGCACCCACGCCAGGAAGTAGAAATGTTCTCCATCAGTAATACTTGTTTATAAAGTCTAATAATTTCCTAATCTCCAACTATTATAATTACTGCATTGCGTCTGAAGTTTGCTTAGGTGACCCATTTATTCTTGGATGGCATCACCTAAACTAGCAGTGGCATTTGTCATTGTCTTTAGAAGGAACAATCATCGCATACCTAGATGGTACAGTGGCACAGCGGCTAGCACTGCTGCCTCACGGCTCCAGGGACCCAGATTCGATCCCTGGCTTGGGTCACTGGCTGAGTGGAGTTTGCACCTACTCTCTGTACTTGCATAGGTTTCCTCCCACAGTCCAAAGGTATGCAGGTGGGGTGGATTGGCCACGCTAAATTCTTCTTCTGTATACCCGAACAGGCAGCGGAGTGTGGCTCCTTGGGGATTTTAACAGTGCGATGAAGTTACACTGAATGTAAGCCTACTTCTGATACTAATAAATAAACTTTATACTGTGTAATTATTACAAGAATGTCATTGGAAAAAAATGGAGTTACAGCCAATTACCGGTATATTTAGCTTGTCCTGCAGGGCACAGTGGGGCAAGGATCATTTGGCACTAACATGCCAGCAATAAGGAAACAGCTGTACTCTTTGGATGTTTAAAGTGATTTCCAAATTTATAGCAGTTATGATATCACCAAGACTAATAAGAACAAAAGTTTCCTTATTGAAGTAATGATGATGAATTTGCAGTTCTTGTTAATTTTACCTGCAGATAATGGGAAGATTTCCTCAATCCATGATCTAAAAAGATAAATGCTGATTGTAAATTCTTCCTGGTCCAAAGAAAGCAGGGTACAGGGGTTAGAATTGAGGCTACATGTCCCTGTTACATTCTTACTTGTTGTCATTTGAGTAGGCAAATTTAGGGCAGCATGGTGGCATAGTGGTTAGCATTGCTGCCTCACAGTGTCAGGAACCTAGGCCACTGTCTGTGCGGAGTCTGCATGTTCTCCTCATGTCTGTGTGGGTTTTCTCGGAGTGCTCCGGTTTCCTCTCACAGTCCGAAAGACACGTTGGTTAGGGTGCATTGGTCACTAAATTCTCCCTTGTTGTATGCAAACAAGTGCTGGAGTGTGGCAACGAGGGAAATTTTCACTGTAACTTCATTGTGGTGTTAATGTAAGCCTACTTGTGACATTAATAGATAAATAAACAAACCCTTCCCTGGTCCCAAAAAACAGGTGGAGGTGTTGTAAATATGCAAAAGTTGACATCATATGACCCAAAAAGGATTGCAATATTAATGCACGACCCTACACAGAGGCAAAACTATCGGAGAAATCTGGACCAAATCTGGAGTAGAAACAAGTTAGGAAAATTGTTTCAATATCTTTGGGCTTGTGTGAGCCAGCTCTTTTAGATCACAACAGGAAACCAAGACCTGTTTCCCTCCATCAGGCTAACACCACCCCACCAGATTGCCAGTATAGGCGAACTCAGGTTGCTCACATAACCTTATTCCTCACTGTCCAGGACTCATGGATCACTGGTTGATGGCCTTGTGATCTCACTCCTGCTTGCTGGAATCGGATAACAGATTCACTTACCATATGGTAATGAGACTGGCACATGTCTCACACTGGCGACCGTGTGAGTTTGTTACATGCTCAGCCATCCTAACACTGAACTCATACCTGAGGTGATGGCTGGAGAGGATACTCAGAACCAGGATCATGTATGATTACAGTATAAATGCAGCCTCTCAATTTGCTGCCTTTCTTACAATTGTTCATCTTTAGCCAAGACCTTTGGTTTGTTTCTCCTCATTCCAACTATCATGGGAATGAATTGCACAATGCTTATTATTGCATTCTGTAAAACATAGTTGCTTAAAAAATGTGCTGTCTTCATGACACACTGTATTGCAAATTTTTTCTTACTCTGAGGGCATGAGAGAGCGGCCAGTTCTGCTACATGTTCAACTCAATTGCAAACAGCAGTGTTTTAGTTCGACTTACCCGCACTCCACCTCACCCCCTCAGCCTAACCCACACATTTTTGGACTGTGGGAGGAAACCGGAACACCCGGAGGAAACCCATGCAGACACGGGAAGAACATACAAACTCCACATGGGTAGTCACCCAGGACTGGAATTGAACCTGGCATTGTAAGGTAGCAATACTAACATAGCTAAGTTTTTACCAAGTTTGTGTAAAATATGTTATATAAGAACATTATTAAACTTCAGGAGGTGGGGGAGGGGGTTGCTGACTTACAGTTTTATGTTTTCTATGTGAAAATAATAAATTGAAATTTTAGAAAGGTCTAAATACAAAAGATGGCATTGGTCCAAAAGATTTGAAACTCTGAAATTAGGGATAGTGTAGAGTTTAATCTTAGCCTATTCTCTAATCTTGCTAATTCATGTGCAGTGGCATTGTCATTATTTGTTTGGATGAAATTAAGGGCTGAATGAAGTTAGTCCGATGTTGAGCTTGCCCGTATTGTCCTCATCATGAAGCTTCAGGGTTACTTTCAAACTGTGGTCCCAGTTTTAACGACTTGGTGCAGTATCAGGGCGGAATGTGTGTCTCATAGACTGGAAAGTATACTGACTTCCAGGTGAACTGTATCAGGCCTGTTTGGATTTGTTCCATTCTTTACCAGAAACACCCATTAGAAATATGCTTCAAGCAGCTGCTTTGACAATGGGCTATTTAATGAGATGCCTGACAAGCCTATTATAGCTTTAAGTTGGGCTTTTTTGATGGCACCTTCTGAACTCTTAAACATCTGGAATTGGGTGCGAGAATTTTGTTTCATTCGTGGAGCGTCGCTGGCTGGCCAGCATTTATTGCCCAACCCTACTTGCCCGAGGGCAATTGAGAGTCAAACACATTGCTATAGCTCTGGAGCCACATCCTTAGGTAAGGATGGCAGACATCATTCCTTAAAGGATGTTAATGAACCAGATGGGTTTTTCTGACAATGGTCATCAATACATTCTTAAACACATATTTTTTATTGAATTCAAATTCTCTCATCTGCCATTCGTACCCAGGTCCGCAGAACATTAGCTGAGTTGCTAGATTAATAATCTAGCGATAATGCCACTAGGCTATCGCTTCCCTTTACGAATCAATACTGCTCCTCTTGCTCACAACATCAGGCAGTCAGACACATCCTCTCGCCGCCCTCTGTTCAGCCACCTGAGCTCCTGAGCCACGGGGAACCTGACCAAGCAACATCAAGTTTCAACAGCAACAAAAAAGAAAAATCAGGAACAGAGCTCTTTTCAATGTTATAACGGTAAATCTGCGCGTTACACAAGCCAGCCCCCTCAAACCCACACATGTAGAATGGAAGAAAACATGTTTGTGGCAGATTGAGGTCAAATTTTGCATATTTGATAACTTAACCTCCCCACTGACCCGCTCCTCGTCGGTTGTGAAGGAGTTAAAATTGCACCAAATCGGTGAGGCTATAAACACTTCAATGTACTGGAGGCAATTCTCACTGGAACCTTTCCAATTGCACAACCATTATCTTATGCAGCATCTGGTGACAGACACAGTATGTTCTCCTCTGCAGGCTGTGCCAGAGTTGAAAATTCCCCTCAGAAGGAAGTGCAGGCCTATTTGCATATGATTTCTAAAAGGTTTATGTGTGAAGCTGTGTGCAGCTGGTGAGTCACTGGCGGGTCAAAGGTACGGAATCAATTCAGGAAACAGGGACAAAGATTCCTGGAACGTCAAGTGGTTCCGGGAATTCTCTCGTTAGTTTCGAGCTTGTGTAAAGTTGAGAGACAGGAGTTAATTTACAATGGTCAATTCCCTCGACCCTTTCCAGCCTAACTGTGAGATATTTGGAATTTAGGGAACAAATGATTCCTGAGGCAGGGAAAGCCAGAAACCCGATGCTGAACATGGAATTTTCTCCAGAAAACGGGGCAGGGATGGTGTAGAGTGGGGATGGGGAGAGGAGGTGATGGTGAGGAGGATAGAATGAGAAAAGTGGGGGATTGAAGTCGGGAGGGGCTTTTGACAGGCAGTGTAAAGAGTGTAAACCTCTGCTTCTCTGACTGAACGGGACCACTCCAAGTTGAACCACTTACCTCCAGCGGACCCTCCACGTGGGTCAGGGGGAGAAGTAGGTGAGGTGTGCAAGCTGGCTTGTAGAAATGTGCCTGATCCATGTCTGCCTCCTGGTTACTCAGGTAAATGTGGGCACATTGACTCAGGTCAGGGAAGTGGGGGACAGGTGGTGCATCACATAATATGGACGCCAGTGTCACATTCCTGCTCCCCTCATTTGGTCAGAGTATTCACACATCACCTTTACAAACCTGCTGGTTTCAGATGGACACCTTTGCTTGTGAAAATTAAAGGTAACGGGGTGGGATCCACTGTCTGTAACCTTTTGGTGAATTGAAATTGAAACCCTAAGAATCATAGAATCCCTACAAGGCAGAAGAGGCCATTCAGCCCATTGAGTCTGCACCAATTCTCTGACACAGTATCTTTTCCAGGCCCCACTCTAAACGCTGCATATTTCCCATGGCCCATCCACCTGCACATCTCTGGGAGGAAACCGGAGCACCCAGGACAGGGGTGGAAACCCAAGCAGACACGGGGAGAATGTACAAACTTCACACAGACAGTCACCCAAGACCGGAATTGAACCCAGGTCCCTGGCACCATGAGGCAGCACTAACCACTGCACCACCCCATGTAAAAATACTCAGGCACTGTACCTTGCACTTTTATACACCTGTGCTTTTATACCAATAAGGCAGCAATGGTTGACAACATGGTCCTAGAAGCTGTGAACAGGAATTGGCAAAAAACAACATCAGCAACATACCTCATTGCAACATTGCTGCCATCTATCACTATTGCTCGCAAGTTGACTTCCTGCTCCTGCACCTCTTCGGTCACTGGCCCATTATTTGGGGTCTTGACTGAAGGACCTCCACGAGGCACCAAGACAGACACTGGCACATCCTCTGGAACATTCTCCTTTTCCACGTTGCCTTGTGCCTTCACTAACTCTCCAAGTATGGTGTTGGTATCGGCGTTGCTGTCCACCTTTTGGAAAACCACATGGATCTGTTCCGTTGAGTAACCCAATTTACGGAAGAAGTCCACCTTCATGAGCAAATCCGAGGAGTCAGAGGAACTCAATGGGGGGTCCTCGCAGTCCTGCCTGGTCCCTCCCTCTGCCTCCAGTTTACTGCCCGTTCGGCATTCTTTTGAGCTGTTATTTTTCCACACGTTATTTGACTGGACTTCATTAGAAGCCAGTTTCTGTTTGCTTGGACTAGTCCTTGTAGTGCGGGAGGCATCAGTAAGGATATTTTTGCTCCATGTAGGGAGGTCCAAGGAGGGTTTGTGGCTGTACGGTGCATGCTCTGTCAAGCTCATGTTTCCCTGCGAGCAATTCCCACGTTCCTTCGAATTTAGCTCCTAGGAAGATGATAAGAATTTGTATTATTAATAATGCAAAACTAAGGCTACCAAAGCAGAAACAAACGCAGACCACAGTGGAGAATTTATGCTCAATTGCAAACAGGTTGTCTTCACGAAGTGCTTCAGTTACTTAAGTCTTCCTACAGACCCAGGTAGCCAAATCTTTGTTGTAAAAAAAAGACTCAGAATTCCTTAAATTGTTGGCAGACGAGAACCTGAGTTTCTATTCAAAAATTATTCCAGAATTGCTAGTGTACAGAATAAACCCACTCATGTCAGCAAACAAACTTTCAACAATTTGTATAAAACGTTGGTTAGACCTCATTTGGAATACTGCGTCCAGTTCTGGTCACCTTACTACCGGAAGGATGTGGGGACTCTGGAGAGAGTGCAGAGGAGGTTTACCAGGATGCTGCCTGGTATGGAAGGTCTGAGTTACGAGGAGAGATTAGGCAAATTGGGACTGTTTTCCTTAGAAAGACGTAGACTTAGAGGAGATCTGATAGAGGTGTACAAGATTATGAAGGGTATAGACAGAGTAAACAGGGCTAAGCTTTTTCCTAGGATGGACTCAAATAGCACGAGGGGTCACGGGCTTAGGGTGAGGGGGGTAAGGTATAATTTGGATGCTAGAGGGAGTTTTTTCACACAGAGGGTGGTGGGGGTATGGAATGCGCTGCGAAGTAAAGTGGTGGGGGCAGGTACTCTGGAGTTATTTAAGAAATACTTAGATGGGCACATGAACAGAATGGGAATGGAGGGGTATAGAAAACTGATTTAAAATAGGGACCATGAGCCTTGGAAGTCCCTGGGAAGTGTGTAAATAGACGATGATATTGATGTACTTGTTTTTATCCTACAGGTGCTTTGGTCCACCTTGTTGTCTAAAGAGGGGCATACATGCGATGGGTCGTGAGAGGACTGCTCTTGGATTTTTTTGACAGTATCCTACTGCTCCACGTTGTTAGTGTACGCTTGACCTGGACCATTTGATGGGCAACACGACAGATCAGTGACTATCGCTGTGCTGTGCAAATACATGGATTTGGGCCTGTGTCTGTGGGAGTTTGTGCATTCTCCCCGTGCTTGCGTGGGTTTTCTCCGGGTGCTCTGGTTTCCTCCTGCATCCCAAAGATGTGCTCTTAGGCTAATTGGCAAAACAAATTCTCCCTAAATTGTCTCAAATTTGGTTTTTAATCCATAGATCTATAAACATGGACAGGGATCACAGGTAGAGATGAGAACATCGGGGTGGTGGCGTGGGCTCGTTGGGCCAAAGGGTCTGTTTCCCGTGCTGTTTTGCTCTTTGCAATTGCCTCACATTGCGCTTTCAGACATATGCAAAAAGCTAATCCTCCATGAGTGAAAAGTAACCTGTTTAGTCATACTGCTGCTTACAAAGATTTAGTCATTGATAAACACTGCAGATACTCATATCTAAACACTGAAATTGCTGGGAATACACTGCAGCTCTGGCAGCCACGTGCAGGGAGAACCCGAGTGAATGACCTCCCCTCCCATCGGGTCAGCTGCTGATTTCAACTGCTGTTCTGCCTTGGAACCCTGAGGAGATTTTGTCACACAGACAAAATGCCTGGGTCGTTTAAGTTCCTGATGGGCTGATTCGTGCTGCCCTGGACAGAACTGGAGAACAGGATTGGAGTTCTCATGAAAGATTTTCAACTCTGGGGGGTGATTTTATCATCACTTTACGCCCATTTTCCAGCGCAACGTGGCGGTAAAATGGGGCCTAAAGCACTTAATGCGATTAATCAGCGTCATTTTACAAGCATCGATTTCTGCAACGGTTAGCCGCTCGTCAGAAATGGGCAAGAGGCAGATTAATGTTTTTAATGTTGTTTAATATCTGTTTAGCGAACCAAATGCTCAATCATCCAGGCTCACCCTTTGCTACTTGAAAACCTCACCGGGAAAGGTTCTGGCCGATGAGGAATAGACAGACTTCCCATGCACAGGCAGCATTGACTTGGCCTTGCCATTGGAGACATTGTGAGGCCTTAGGGAGGCCAAGGGCAAGGGATGGTTCCTTTGGGCAGTACCAGCCAAGAGTGTCACCCTGGCATCTGGGCGTTGTCCATCTGGCACCTGGGCACTGCTCAATGGGCACCTGGGCAATGCCTACCGGGGCAGTGCTGGGGTCAGGGCAAATGGGGGAAGGGGCCAGCTGGGGCCAGGTTAATGAGGAGTGGCCAATGGGACAGAGCTGATGGGGGAGGGGCTCGCTGGCATGCTGCAACAATCAGTGGTGGAAGGTGGTAGGTCCGCGATCGGTGAGGGGGAGGGGAGGCCAGCAGGTTTGTGATCGGTGAGGAGTAGGGTCCGCAATCAGTCTGGATGGTGGTGGTGGTGGGGGGGGGGTACTCGGTGAGGGGCCATGGGCCTACATGATTGCGGGCGGGGAGTGGGGAGCTGCTTCAGGCAGCCTGCACCAGCAGGGGCCTGACAGCTCTCTCTTTTCAGTGATGCCCCTGTTACTGCTAATGCGCATATGCAGTGTCAGAGGTCTATACATGTGCACTACCTTTCTCTGCAGGCTTTTGGGCGTGTTAAGCCCACCCATAGGATTTTGCAACAAGCAACAGCATCACGCCCTGAAGGTAGATCTGGAACTCTCCCAGTTTCAAGACCGTCTAGCACTTAGAAAACAAATAATAAAATTGCCCTCTCTGTTTTTCCGTCTCCATAGATGCTGCCAGATCTGAATATTTTTAACATTTTCTATATTTTAATGGATGGAGTATCTTCCGCTTTACTTAATTAACCCAATTTGAGAATTAAACAAATTATCTAGATGACCCATTTATGTTTGGATCAACAAATTATAATTCCTATTTGCATAATTCCAAAATATTCACCATAACTATACCCATCAAGCTACCATCATTTTCCTCTTTTAACACTGGCCAAATGATTACCCCACCCAATCCATTTACCTCACCCCAAATCATGGTCTGTTGTAACACAAGGCCACTTGACTATCCATGCACAGTTTAAATAGATCTGCATATCTTGTTGTGAAGTTAACATGCTTATTATTGGAACTGAGTCATGAAATTGCTGCTTAAATGGTTTACAGCTTGTACCTTTTTGCTGTGTTGGACTACTGTGTGCACTGTTAGCTTTTCTTTTATTTCAAGCCACAAAAAGACTTACAAAGTTACAAAACTTACAAAAGCAATCTTTGCCGCGGTACAGCACGGTTATAATAAATATCAGCAATGACATGTTGAAACTTAGTTCCCTCAACTGATTTCTTTCTTCAGTGCAATGGCTGTTGTGCAGCTAAGAACAGCAGATTGCCTAACAACAGAGAAGCAAAAAAGCAGTTAAACTGTATATCTGATATATGTTGGTTAACATTAAAAAGTTTGATGGGCCAAGAGACAAACTTCCTGAATTTAAAAACAAAACTCAAATAACTCATCCAGGCCTAAAGGACAGCAGGTTCTGATGATGTGGCTTCACCTCAAGTGTTCCAGAGACCTTGGTGGAAATCCACAATCCCCTGACTCCAAGCCAAGAACAGACCATACATAAAGCTCTACTTGCAGGCTAGTACTAAATCCTGAGATTGCTACTTTAACTGAATTTAATGTCCTATCTTCTGGGACATACTGCTGAAAGCTAACCGTCTGTCATGGCACACTGCCACGCTATGCCATAAGGAAAAGACTAGGCATGTCGGATAATTAAGTAGCTCAGTTTAATTCTCTGCCCTTTCAGTGGTGTGCAGAGAAGAAGTTAGGTGCTTTCCCAGAAAGAGGAAAAATTGGAGCCATCCAAGGGACAGCTCAAATCCACCTTCCAGTTACTGACTCATCTCACGAGCCTTCCACTTCTCAATGATAGATTGCCCAGGATACAGGCTGAGTCACAGCCTTTGTAAAGAAGGTATCTTGCAGGGGTGACTGAGTTCCATCAAGTTCCCTCATTCTATAATGGGAGACACTAGAACTTTCACGACCTTTAATGAATAAACATGAATCTGACTGGACCAGAGGGCAGTGTTAGTTAACACTGGGGTTCAGTAGAAGTATGATCACTGTGGAGCAATTTTCTTTATTGTGCTTGGCCAATAACGTAACTGTTTGCCGAGCTACAGTTTGTGCTCAAAGGAATACAACTAACAGAAATAAACCAATGCTATTTATTGCTGGATATAATTGGTCCACAATAAGTCCTGTTGGGCCCTATTCTCCCTTACCAAGGTTGCTCACTAATCTAGGATCATCCTGGAATGAAAAGATAATTCCAGTTTCTTTTCTCCACCTTCAACACAATCTTACACTCTCGATTTTGTCCTCCTCATTTACCTTCAACAACATGTGTGTGAATCTCATCACAGACACTGATTCCCTTCCCTTTGCCAGTTACCCTACGTATCTCCCAAGTTTCTACGATTCCCTAATCCTGAACAATCATCCTTCTCTTCCCTATGACTCCTCCTCCATATTTCCAAACCTCCATTGTCTATCCTATTCAATATCAAATCCTCCTCATGTCAACAGCAGTACAAAAAGTAGTGAATGCAAAATTGAGACTCCACCCACGAAGAAGTCATTAAGAAAAATTTCTAATGGTTTCGTCAAAAATGAACATGTTAAAGAAGGGGAGAAAGGTAGGGAAGAGGTAAAGTTTTTGGGAGGGCACTTGACTTTCTTCAGTTTACTCCATTCCGATGTGTGAGTGAAGTTCCACAAATGCCCACCTCGCTTCAGTATTTTAATCTTAAACAGTGGTGGAAGAACAGTGAAACACAATCAATAGGAGTGGTGCTGGCAAATCCGAGCGCAGGTGAAAACAAAGGGGCAGAATGAAATTGTTGGATATTCGCAAGGAACAACTGCAAAATGAACAAAGAGAAATAGAGCACAAGGATCCAGTGGAACAAACCAAATAATCAAACAAAGAGAAAAGGGAGATCTTAAGGGACTAAGATTGAGACCCAGGTGCACTACAGAAAAAGTATCTGAGGGGTTGAAAGTCAACTGAAAACAGAATTTGAGACTGATAACTGATTGTGAAAGAACTGAAACTAAATTGAAACAAAACTTAAATTGAAAGAAGAGATATAATTATATCTTGATGATTTCTAAGTTTACCCCATGATAATAGATTTTTAGTTGATTTCCCCAATCTATGTTCTTGAATGACTGATGTTCTGCATCACTGCAGCAGTTAGTCATAGAGCATAGGGTTAGTGTTCTAGCTGCTTCATCAGTGACATTCCCTTCACCATAATGTCAAAAATGGGATGTCTGCTGATGACTGCACAATGTTCAATCCTCAGCTACTAAATGAATCCATGTTCAAAGGCAGCAAGATCATGGCAATGTTCAGGCTTGGGCTAATAAATGAAACACGTGATAGGCAATGATCGTCTCCAATAAGAGTGAGTTTAGCCACTTCCCCTTGATACCCAATGGCATTACCATTGCTGAATCCCCAATATCAATACACTGGATCATCAGTGGCCAGAAATTGACCCAGCTGAATTAACACTGTTACTCTAAGAGCAAGTCAAAGGCTGGGAATGATGTAGCAAGTAACTTACTTTCTGCAAAGTCTGTCCAAAGGCACAATCAAAGAATAGTGCAAGTACTCCAGCCTGCCTGGATGAGTGCAACTCCAACAACACTCAAGAAGCTCAACCCAGAGCAAAGCTTGACTGGCACGCCACCACCTTATACATTCATCCCCGTCATCAACAAAGTGGCAGCAGTCCACACTGTACGAGATGCATTATAGGAGTTGGCCAAGCTCTTTCAACAATACCTTCCTAAGTCTATAACCTAGAGGAAAATGGGCTCATGAGAACTCCATCAAATGTAAGTAGCCCACCAAGCCATGTACCTCCCTGACTTGCAGTTATATCACTGTTTCTTCATCATCATTGGGTCAAAATCCTGGAATTCACCCCCTAACAACATCGTGGAAGTATCTACACTTTGAAAAGGTGGTACATCAATCACCATTTCAAACGCATCTGAGGATGAATAACAAATGCTGGCCTTGTCTGTGATGTCATATACAATGAATGAATGAAATAAAACTGGTTTAGTATGGACTTGTGATATCTTCCTGGTTCCCTCCAGGATCCAAGACTGAATATTTGTTAACAACATCAAGTCGCTGCTGGAATTGTACCCGCCATTAAACTGATATGATTTTTGTGAACCTATTCAGAAAAAAAAGCTTTTAGAACTTTAACAAACTTCTCAGAATCAGGAACAAGAATTCCATTTTACTTTTCCTTTGAAAAGAAATGAATGGCTACAATAGCAGAAGTTGATATAGCCACTTTCTTCTGAGTTCAGTTAGTCCATAATTTCCTGAAATTTTACACATTCTAAGAAACATAGCCCCAAACCTTCTCATATGACCAACAGTTTATATTTATATAGCACCATGCAGTAAAATATCCCAGCATTTCTATATAACACAAAACACCACCAATGTTTACTTCTTAATGTTTCTTACACATTCTGATGATCTATTTTGCAGTGTTACTGGATATGGAATAGTCCAATGTAACACTAAGAATTAACCCATCCTGTTCTCATTTGTTTTTCTCCAATAAAGCAATGAAACAAACCAAGGTGTTGGACGGGAATTGCGGCAGAGTCTGGGGACAGTGGTGATTGGAGTTTTTCCACCAGATATTGATATGAAACCAGGTCATTTTCTAAAACAATTTCTACGTTTAATCAGGAAAATGTGGGAACTAAAACAGAGCGAGAACTTGACCTTCTGGATTCAGGACTGGGTAACACCACGTTCCGCATTACGTGCTCCCATGGAAAGAATCTTTCAGGAAGTATTGGAAGCTGTGCTCTGGATATAGACTAGAGGAACTAAGAACAAAAAAAAACAAAACAGCACGGGAAACAGGCCCTTCGGCCCATTTTGTAAGTAGCTGTACATGGAATTACATCAAACTTTGCAGCAGAGGAAGAACATTCAGTCAAAAAATGATGCTTATGCTCCTTAGTTTGCTTGATTTTTACCAATTTGTACGTCCTACTTCCCTTTGCCCCTACTGTGTACTTACCCAGTTTCCCCTTAAAATGTATCATGCGCCTCAACAAGATAGCAAGTTTCACATTTTACCCACGCTCTCTGAGTAACATTCACAAACACATCAGATCCAACAGGAAACAGTTAATATAAGAAAGTAAGTAAGCACGTAAGCTGGCGCTTAAGAGGCAAATAAAAACAACAATGAAGACAAACGTAGGCCAACAGTAATTCCCAAAGTTACAGTGTGATATGGGCTGGTGGACAGGAGAGATGGGTGAAGGGCGGATTCCTTGATTCTATCAGTTCGAGATTAGTTTGTTCCAGTCTCTATCAGCACTCTTGTTCTCTTCCGCTGTTTAAGATGCACAGATTGGTTTTGAAAGGCTGGATTTTCGACGCTGCCCTCTACTAACGCCCGCCCGCCCTGTCAGCACAAGACGCAGTTTGCGCCTCTGCCTGTATCTATCTGTACAGTACATGTATAACCATGGCAATTATGGAGAGCTCACAGCGAGCAATACTACAGCCTTATACAGACAAAGAAGGCGAAGGGTTAACTTTTCGTCCTTACAGCCTAAAAGTTACCAGCAAACGATTTTTTTTTAAAAGTCAATGCCTCATTTGATCATCTATTTGACACATGCTGTAAAGTTGCTGCCGTGACCGGCATAAGTCAACCACCGAAGCTTGACTTCCTATCATGCGGAGAATTGATTTCTGCTCCAGCACCCCCCGCCCCCAACACCCCCGCTTTCTTGAACCCAGACCAAGAACCGGAGCTGGCGATTCCTGGCTTTGAACCTCACAGTGACCCCTTCACTGCCAAAGAGTGGTCGCGGGGACTAACGTGCCAGTGGAGCAAGCAGCGGATCAGCAGTAGCTTAACCCATTTCCAGCAACAGCCCAGCCCTGAGTTCTGGCTGTCGCTGATAAGTCTGGGCAAGGCTGAAGACACTTGACACAGACTTGTAATTCTTTTTTTTAAAAAAGAAACAAAAGAAAATGTTCTCCAAGAAGTGGGTTGCTGGTGGAAACAACGCCTTAAAAAGTAATTTTCTCTTAAAAAAAAAACTCTTGTTTGTGAGAATACTCACCAAACTCTGTTTGTACTGCTCCCCATTTACTAATTCCGGAAGGTGCATTCCAATCACACCTTACTCTGTGTTCACTGCTCTCAACACTGGAGCCACAGGTTATATCTTTCTGTATGTGACGTCAAAAATTATTATGTTGCCAGGAAACAACTGAAATGTATGCAGATTCTCCCCCCACCCACCGACTTATACTTCCTGATTCCCGCCAGAGCTGATAGCCGAGAGGAATTGGGAAATCTGCCCGGGCGGATTTAAATCTGCTTGAATTTTCGTACTTAAATAGTTGACATAACTTCCGTGTGACGGCAGAAGCAGCTGACGTGGGAGGCTCAAACACAATCAGGAAATGCTCATCTGCTCAGAGAAAGAAAGTTAACGTTTTGAGCGAAATGTGACCAGTTCTGAAAAAGTCACTTTATTTCGCGTGCAATGCTCTTGCCACCGATGCTGCCAGGCAATGTTAAAAAGTGTATGTATTAGTCAATAGTAAGGCTTACATTAACACTGCCATGAAGTTACTGTGAAATTCCCCTAGTCGCCACGTTCTGGCACCTGTTCGGGGCCAATGCACCCAACCAGGACATCTTTAAGACTGTTGAGGAAACTGGAGCACCCGGAGGAAACTCAAGCAGATACAGGGAGAATGTGCAACTCTGCACAGATAGTGACCCAAACCAACAATAGAACCTAGGTCATTGGTGCTGTGAAGCAGCATTGCTAACCACTGTGCTACTAGTGAGTATATTCGGTATTTCCTACACCACTTTATATGTCACCAATTTTATAGACAATGCTGGAAATTGCAACATATCTATAAGCCAATAGATGCTATCTGATGCTCAGGTGGCACTGCGGCACAGTGGTTAGTACTGCTGCCTCACAGTGCCAGGGAGCTGTGTTCCATTTCCAACTTGTGTCACTGTCTGTATGCAGTTTGCATTTTTTCCTCATGTCTGCACGGGTTTCATCTGGGTGCTCTCGTTGCCTCCCGCAGTCCACAGATGTGTGTGTTAGGTGAATTGGCCATGCTAAATTGCTCCTTAATCTCAGGGGGACTAGGTAGATAAATGCATGGGGTTATAGAAATAGGACCCAGGTAGGATAGTGGCCGGTGCAGACTATAGAAATAGGACCCAGGTAGGATAGTGGCCAAATGGCCTCCTTTTGCATTGTAGGATTCTATGATTTATTTTCAGTATATGAACATAGCTGGCTACGCAGAAGGGAAAAGAACGGTAGTGAATGGGGAGATAAGAATACTGGTCCAAACTGTATATCTTAAAATAGAACACCAATAAAAATAAGGATGCTAGCCCGAAGTATTTTTTGCTATTAGTTAGGCCAACATTTATTGCCATTGAAAAGGCGGTGGTGAGCTGTCTTCTTGAACGCTGCATTCCATGCGGTATAGGTGCATCCACAGTGCTGTTAGGTGGGGTAATTCCAGGATTTTGACCCAACAACAGTGAAAGGAGAGCGATATATTTCCAAGTCAGGATATTGTTCAGGTCTTAAATAAAAGCAAAATACTGTGAATGTTGCAACCTGAAACAAACACGGAAAAAGGCTGAAAAATCTCAACAAGCCTGATGGTATATGTGGAAAGAGAATGGAATCAATATTCACTCTATTCTCTCACCACAAATGCTTACGGGCCTGCTGAGGTTTCCAGCATTTTTTTATTTGTGTTTCAGATTCCAGTATCGACAGTATTTTGCCTTTATCTTAGTGCTTAACTCACTGTAACTTCTCTTCCAGAAATACCTACCCCAAAGTTGTTCTGCTGTTCTCTCTGAGCTCAGACAAAGGGTCATCCTGACTCGAAATATTAACTCAATCTTCTCTCCACAGTTGCTGTCTGACCTGCTGAAATTTTCTATCATTTTCTGGTATTGTTCAGGTCTGGCTGCAATTGGACATTGACTGTTTCAGATTTACTTATCATGAGTTTTCAGGGAATTGAGGACTCATCACTTACTTGGACACTGCTGAACAATCCATCAGAAAATGCAAACGATGTTTCCTTTTCATTAACATTCATAAGTTGTAAGAAGGATGGGAAATGGGAATAAAAAGGCTGTTAGTTTGGGCAGATCCACATGATGACAACTCCATAAATGTGACGAAGGACCATCATGGCTGATTACTAATTGTATCAACTTTCTTTTGCACTGATGGTGGTTTTCCATTGACACTTGTTTTGAGATGTTAGGATAGAAAATTTCCCTATTAGAAAGGTCAATAAATGATGCCTTCCAAGGGTCAGTGCTGGACTACTTTCGTTATGTCTATATTTGGACAGAGAGAGCACAGTTGTGAAATTTACCATGACAGTAAAACATGTGATTTTGCAAATAATGCAGGTAGTTATTATCAGAGAATGGTTGGGGTGTGGAACGGACTGCCTGCTGTGATAGTAGACTCGGACACTTTAGGAACTTTCAAGCGGTTATTGAATAGGCACACGGAGCACGCCAGAACTATAGGGAGTGGGATAGCTTGAGCTTGGGATTGGACATAGCTTGGCACAACATTGAGAGCTGAAGGGCCTGTATTGTCTGTAATGTTCTATGTTTTACATTCAGCCAACGTTCCCTTGAGCAGCGCTCTGCAATGGCCCGAGTATCTTTGTGAATATTGGTTAGGTTGAGTGAAGAAGCTGTAGATCCATGAGATTTTTACCCAGATTGGCTGTGATGAATTTTCTAGGTTCAGACTATGCGTTGGCAAGCTCACAGCTTGTAATGTGGCCACCGAAGGATCTGGAGGTGTGGAGGAAGAAGGAGTAAATAACGTTGATGCATGTGATTAAGACCAGAAATGGCTGCAACACTCAATTAAAGGCATGTGACCTTTTAAATCTAAGTGATGGGTGAAGATAAAAATAGTTCCGTCTGGGATTTATCACACAACTACTACTTACAAAATGATTTGATCTATCGTATACAGTCATTTGTGGAACCTGCACCATGTACAAATTGACTGCCACGTTCCCCTGTTATGAACGTTTGTACGATTATTCAAATTAGGAGCTAGAATAAGTTATTCAATCCCTCAACCCTGCTGTGCCATTTGATAGAATAATTCATGAACTCGAAAGCATTGTGATTTGATGTGATTTGTTATTATTACATTCATTAGGATACAGTGAAAAGTATTATTCCTTATGTGCTATACAGACAAAAACATATCATTCATAAAGTAGATAGGGGAGAAAGAAAGGAGAGGGTGCAGAATATAGTGTTACAGTCATAGCTAGAGTGTAAAGAAAGATCAGCTTAATTTAAGATATGTCCATTCAAATGTCGAATGACAGCAGGGAAGAAGCCGTTCTTGAGTAGATTTCAAACTTCTATAACTTTTTTTCAGATGGAGAAAGATGGAAGTGAGTATGTCTGGAGTGTATGGGGTCCGTGACTACGCTGCCTGTTTTTCCAAGGCAGTGGGAAGTGTAGATGGAAGCAGTGGATGGGAGGCTGGTTTGCTTGATGGATTGGGCTACATTCACGACCTTTTATAGTTTCTTATGGTCTTGGCCATACCAAGCTGTTGTACATCCAGAAAGGATATTTTCTATGGTGTAACTGTAAAAAACTATGTGAGTTGTAGCTGATGTGCCAACTTTCCTTAGCCTTATGAGAAAGTAGAGGTGTTGGTGGGCTTTCTTAACTATAGTGTCAGCATGGAGGGACCAGGATAGATTGTTGGTGATCTGAACACCTAGAAACCTGAAGCTATTGACCAATTCTTTCACTGCTGATGTAGACAGAGACATGCTGTCCACTATGCTTCCTGAAGTTGATGACTATCCCTTTCATTTTAATGACATTGAGGGAGAGATTATTGTCATTGCATCATTTTGGCTATCTCTTTCCTGCCCACACCGGTCACATGGTGACTTGACCACCTTTGAGCAGAACACCAATCATCTGAAGATATAAATCTGATAGTTCCTGTCCAGCTCATTTACTTTACAATTACATCAGGAATAAAAGAGAGGCCAGAGCAATGTGGGCCCTTAAAACTGGGAAAAGTGAAGTTGTCAATGAAAATAAGGAAATGGTGTATATGCTAAATCATAACTTTGCTTCAGGATTCTCAGCGAAGGAAGAGGTCAGTGTGCCAGACATCCCAGAGAAACAAATGCAGAGATGATGCTGGAGAGGGGGCCAATGAGGTGGCAATAATAAATCAAATCAAATCAAAATAATCTGATAAAACCTTCACAGAGGCACATTGAACTTCCACAAGCCGATCTTCCTTAGCTTCCTGAGAAAGTAAAGGCGTTGGTGGGTTTTTTTACCAATAACGTCAGCATGGTGGGACCAGGACAGGTTATTGGTGATGTGGACAACCAGAAACTTGAAGCTCTTGACCATTTCCATTTCGTCCCCATTGATATAGACAGGGGCATGACTTCCTGAAGTTGATGACTATCTCCTTCATTTTACTGACATTGAAAGAGAGTTTCTTGTTGTCGCACCAATTAGCCAGATTCCCTATCTCTGTAGGGTGGGAGTCTGCTTTTGCACCACACGATTCTGCAGCGGGGTTTAATAAAACACCAAATATCCTCAGATGAGGAACATGATAAGGCAGCTGATGATCAGCTACAGCATCTGGAAACACGTGAAGAGCAGTAATGGAGACCATAAAGAAGACAAAGGAGATGCAATTATGTCCAGGATTCAGATGACCTCTCCAACATCATCTTTCCAGTTAAATAAGAAGTAGCCTCAACTTCCACTATTGCTATTTGTCTCAGCTCTATGCCCAGACTTCCTCACCCCCTATGCAGACTATGCTTCTGCACAGTCAAAAAGACAGCCACAAACACTTAAGTCCCTCCGAATCAGACCTTGCAATGAGTCATGGTGCTCCTGTACTAACAGAATTCTCCAACAATAGAGGAAAATGTGAACAAATTGAACAACTCCTTTATTCCAAACATTGACACACCTTAACTACCTATTCATCCTGTGTCTCTAACGTGTTGTGCTAATACTTTTATGTGCACTCCTATGAGGTGGTGCCTTTCCCTACCCACTTTGGTGGAGACAGGTTGCTAACTCTGCCTGGGATGACCTTGTTGGCCTTGCAGGGAAACTCTTCAGTTGTTGCTGCAACATGAGGTGCTGAGATCACTGGTACAGGAAATGAGGAAGTTCACACTGGATCATCCTGACGCAGGCCCTCAGATGTGGCAGGCAGCTGTCCTCCTCCCAATATGAGACACACTGTTCCTCTTTACTAGTCTGCAATGGTCAAGAAGCTGGGAGTGTAGAGAAAAAGAAAGTGCGAGAGAGATAGACAGAGAAGTAAGAGATAGGGGTGAAGTTAGTGCAAGGGCAAAGAGGTTAAGAGGGAAGATTTAAAAATAGTTACTGGTGAGTTACTTGATTGGTCCTTGATCAATGAAAGATTGTGCACATTTTTGAAGTTCCTTTATGTCTCTGTGTCTTTAACCTTCATCATTCATCTTGTTTCAAAGCTAGCACCATCTTGATGAAGCAGGACCTGCTATTTGAGCAGCACAGTGTCCTCTTTTCCCAACTGTGAGGTCAAAGCTGATCTTTTTCAAGTAGACTTTTAGGGGACCATTGAAATGGTTCACCCAGGAACAGAGGTTCGGCAAGGGACTCGTTCACTGTGCTGTTGTGTACAAGGTCAAGAGTAGTACTCAAACTCTTCAAGTTGTGGTTGAGAAAAGACTCAAAAGTTCTCCCTCTACCTGGTCCTGATGAAGTTGCTGTTTGTGGGCAGGGTGGATTTGTCAGCAGCTGGCACCATTGTGGGGTGGAACACTCTTTTAGAAATGTTTTTTCCCAAAAGTAGCTGTTGTTGGAGTTGTCTCTTTTTTCTTTATCATCTCTTCCAGACTGAAAACATTAACACACTTGAGGAACTATAGGTAGGTTTTCCCGATGGTTCCATGACTTCAATGAACTCCATTCAGGTCTATTTGGTTAGGTGTGGAGGTCTTCTCCCCTGGTCCCTGGGATAGAGAACCTTCTGCATTTCTCAAGGGAATTGTTATTGCTCTGTGAAACCTGGGATGCTCTTTCCCCTAACTGACAAGCTCCTGGTTCTGCTGGCCTTCAACATGCTTGCCTTGTCTTGGTCTTCTTCCACTAGCAGGCGTGGATTCTTGCCTTCAGCCATGTTTATATTTGGTTTGGCTACATTCTGATGGTGGCAATTCTTCAAACTAGGACCAACTGATCCTTTTTTTTATCACTGCAATGCAAAAGGCCATTAAGCCCATCAAATTTGCACCTACCCTCTGACAGAGTAACTTACCCAGTCCCTTCCATCTGCCCTATTCCTGTAACCCCACACATTTAACATGGTCAATCCACTTCACCTACACATCTTTGGCATGTGGGAGGAAACTGGAGCACCCAAACAAAGCCCACACAGACATGGGGAGAATGTGCAAACTCCACACTGAAGTTCTTCCTCATCTCAGTTTTAAACAAGTGTCCCTTCATTGTGAGGTTATGCCCTCGAGTTCTTGTCTCTCACACTAGTGGAAATTAGTGGAAACACTGTTTCTGTGAATGCACACAACTTTGACAAATGTGTGAATGATCCTGGGAATGAAGGGTTTGTCATATGAGGAGTGGTTGAGGAATCTAGGTCTTTATTAGAAGTTTATACTTAGGAGTTTAGAAGGATGAGGGGGATCTAATTGAAACTTACAGAATACTGAAAGGTGTAAATAGAGTGGAGAGGATATTTCCACTAGTGGGAGAACCTAGAATTCAAGGGCACAACCTCAGAGTGAAGGGCACTGAGATGAGGAGGATTTTTTTCAGCCAGAGAGTGGTGAATCTATGGGACTCATTGCTACGGAGAGTTTGAAGGCCAGGTCATTGAGTGCCTTCAAGATATAGATAGGTTCTTGATTAATACGGTGATCAAGGGTTATAGGGTGAACGCAGGAGAAAGGGGATAAGAATTATATCAGCCATGATTGAGAGGCACAGCAGACTGAATGGGCCAAATGGTCTCATTCCTATATCTTATGGTCTTATGGTGTAAATGAATCACAATGTAGGTAAAGGTGAGGTCATTCACAGTGGATGTAAAAAGGACACAACAGTGTACCTTATAAATGATGAAAAAATGAAATCAGTGGAAGATCCAAAAAACTTTTGGAGTCAGGTACATAGATCAATAAAACGTAATGAACAGGTACAGCGAATAATTAAAGAGGATAATGGAATGCTTACCTTTACATCTGGAGGAATAGAATACAAGAGGGTAGTAGTCATGTATCAGCAATGTGGACATTTGGGGCTGGGGTTAGAGAGAGGGAGGGTGGTAATATGGTAGACCCAATAGTTTTATTTTTGAGAAGGGATCTTGACTCGGATAATCAGCAATTCGAATCCGTATAGATGGAGCTTATGGGGACAGAAACGTAGCCCCAAACAGTAACTACACTATTGGAAACAGTATCATCAAACAAGAAGAGAAGCTTGTAACAAATTGAATGCAAATCTTGTGGTGGACTTCAATCAGCATGTAGACTGGATAAATCAAATCAGCAAAAAATACTTTAAACAATGAGTTCATGAAATGTTTTCAAGATGGTTTCCAACTAGCAAACCAACTGGTGAAGACTCTATTAAAAATCTTGAATGCATAATGAGACAGCATTAGAAAGCAATCTAATAGTTAAGGATCTTCTGGGGAAGTGTAATCCTAATATGGGAAAATTTCACATCCGGCTTCAATATGATGAACCTAAGCCTGAAAGCAGATAAATAAAAACAATTGTATTGGTTTGAGGGGTGATTTAAGGTAGATTGGGAAATTAGATGATAAATAATGTATGATGAATTACAAATAATAATTTAAAATTATTATAAATAATGTTTGATTGTTCACTGTAAGAAATAGTGAACAATCAAAGACCTATTTCATAATTCTCAATAAGAACGTAAGAACATAAGAAATAGGAGCAGGAGTAGGCCATCTAGCCCCTCGAGCCTGCCCAGACATTCAATAAGATCATGGCTGATCTGTAGTGGATCAGTTCCACTTTCCCGCTTTCTCCCCATAACCCTTAATTCCCTTGTCTATCAGAAACCTATCTACTGTGACTTAAGTATATTCAGCGAGGAAGCCTCCACCACTTCAACAGGCAGAGAATTCCAAAGATTCACCACCCTTTGAGTGAAGAAATTCCTCCTCAACTCCAATCTAAACCGCACCCCCCCCTCTCCCTTGCCCCCCTTATTTTGAGGCTGTGCCCTCTAGTCCTGCTATCCTTTCTAAGCGGGAAGAATCTCTCTACCTCTACCTATCCATCCCCTTCATTATCATATATGTCTCTATAAGATCCCCCCTCAGCCTTCTAAACTCCAACAAATACAAATCTAATCTACTCAATCTCTCCCTCATAGGCTAACCCCCTCATCTCCGGTATCAGCCTAGTGAACCTTCTCTGCAATCCCTCCAAGGCCAATATATCCTTCCGCAAATGCGGCGACCAAAACTGCACACAGTACCCCAACTGCGGCCTCACCAGCACCCTGTACAGTTGCAACAAGACCTCCCTACTTTTATATTCTATCCCCCTCGCTATAAAGGCCAACATTCCATTCGCCTTCTTGATCACCTGCTGCATCTGCAGACTGTGTTTTTGCGATTCGTGCACAAGGATTCCCAGGTCCCTCTGCACCGTCACATGCTACAGCTTTTCGCCTTTTAAATAATAATCCCTCCTACTATTATTTGTACCAAAGTGGATAACCTCACACTTGCTAACGTTATACTGCCAGGTCCTCGCCCGCTCACTCAGCCTATCCAGATCTCTCTGCAGACTTTCCACACCCTCCACACAATTTGCTTTTCCACTCATCTTCATGTCATCAGCAAATTTTGTTACCCTACACTCAGCCCCCTCCTCCAGATCATCTATGTATATAGTAAACATTTGAGGCCCCAGCACTGATCCCTGCGGCACACCACTAGTCATCAACTGCCAATCAGAATAACACCCATTGATTCCAACTCTCTGCTTCCTATTAGGCAAACAATCCCTATCCACGCTAATACCCTACCCCCAACTCCTTGCACCCTAATCTTTTGCAGCAACCTTTCATTTCCATTGCATGCTTTCCATTGAGAAATGAAGACTGTATGGGAAAAATGATTCATTTGCAGTGAACAAAATTAAAAGGCCTAAAAGCCAGCAAATTTCCAGATCATCCATGTCTTTCAAAATACAGTAAGAAGTCTCACACCACCAGGTTAAAAACCAACAGGTTTACTTGGAATTACAAGCTTTTGGAATGCTGCTCCTTCATCTGGTGCACCTGAGCAGTGCTCCAAAAGGTCATGATTCCAAATAAACCTGTTGGACTTTAACCTGGTCTTGTGAGACCTCTTACCGTGCCCACCAGCCCAGTCCAACGGTGGCATCTCCCATTATTTCTAAATGCAGTTCCACAAGTGGTTTTGGCAGAGATACTGAATTCAGCAGCTGTGATACTGCAAAATTCTTTGGATTCTGGAATGGCTCTAGTGAAAGCAGGAAATCCACTATTGAAGTAAGTAGGGATGGAAACAGAACTACATACCAAATACATGCCAAAGAGCTGAGAGTGTTGGGAAACAGCTAGAGCACATTCTTAAGGAAATGGCAGTGAAACAAAAGAGATGGAAGACTTACATTGATATAGCGCCTTTCACAATCACAGGGCACCTGAAAGCACTTCACTGGCAATGAAGTACTTTTGAAGTGTAATAAAGGGAATTATGTGTCAATATGTGCACAGCAAGATTCCAAAAACATCAAGGTGGTTGTGAACATTGTGAAGACCTATCCCCAGCGAGGTTTTCCAGATTTATTATCCGGAGTGACGAGGGATGAACTCATTCCCTTTCATTATTCAGCTCCTTTGGTTGGTCACAACAAGGTGAATTTATGAAGAGACACCACTCTTGCAGAGCTTTTATGTCAGCCCATTTTAATCAGGTTTTCTTCAGTTACAGAGTGAATTTACAAAGTCTTAAAGGTGAAAAAAAATGATAAAGCTTGTGCACATACATTAGTGCAGGTTAGAAATAAGGATTGTATCCAAACATAAGTAAATAAAAAATGCCAATCAGTTGCTCATGAAGAATAGATGATGGAATGTTGCAGCTATTATAATTTGTGATTCCAGTGATGCTGACTTCAGTAGGTGAATAGTGGATTTTGAGATTCCAGTGTTCTGTGGCATGGCTTAGAAGTTTGCCCTGCTTTCTTTCCAGCTATGGCTTTACTGCCTTGTCTTGCTTCGGCAAACAGAGAGAGAGAGTTACGTGTAAAATTTGGTGAGGTCTGCTGCTCTCTTTCTGCCAGCACTAGTCGACCCTGATAAAATTTTTCAGCTGGCTTTCATCCCAATCCACATGTCATAGAATCATGGAATTCCCTACAGTGCAGAAGGAGGCCATTTGATCCTTTGAATCTGCATTGACTCACTGACAGAGGATCTTATCCAGACCCTGTCCCTGTAACCCGACATATTTACCCCGCTAATTCAGCTTACCAAAACTTCTTGGGACAATTTAGCATGGCCAGTTTACCATAGCTGCACATCTTTGGACTCTGGAAGGAAAACGAGAGCACTCAGAAGAAACCCATCAGACATGGAGAGGATGTGCAAACTCCACACAGACGCTGACCCAAGGCCGGAATTGAACTGGCGCTCTGAGGCAGCAGTATTAACCATTGTGCTACCATGCCGCCCCTGAACCACTTTGCCACTAATGTTGTCCCAACCAATGTGCCACTGTGGGGCCTGGGAGGCAAAAATCCTCAAATTTGTTTCGGGTGTTATTCACAGGACATCGTTCCTGTGAGATGATAAGCAGCTCCCAATATTTTCAGAGAAGATGGCAATTGATTTCTGTATGGTTTTCATGTATCCTTCCCTGGAAACTGGACGTGATTCCATCTTCTCTGTCTTATTATGGCTGCCAGTAGGAAAGACCATCATCATCACAGTAGGCTGCAAGATTGAAATCAGGCTCGTTCACTCATGATGGCTCTTGAATAAGATTAAATACACGCTAAATATTCCACAATAAGTTATGGAAGTAGCTTTATCATTTATATGTTAATAGATCTACCATCAACTTCACATGATAAAAACAAAATTAAGTATTTATGTTTGATTGGATGCAGAGGGAGCACACTGATCTCAGTCGGTGTAGTGAGCAATCAGCAGGCACCTCACTTCACTTGCTCTTGCTTTACTTTTGATTTGATTTATTATTGCCAGATGTACCAGTATCCAGTGAAAAGTATTGTTTCTTGCGTGCTACACAGACACTGTTCGCTATATGTACGAATCACTTCAGTCACCCAGGTAGGAAAAAAGCTACATAGGTGGAATCCAGCAGAATGTGACAACTGTGCGCATGGGCAATAGCCAACAAAATGTCTTGTAGGCTGTTGGGCTTTGCCAGCGTGTTGAGGCCCTGTGCTTCTTTATGATGACGAAGCTGGCATTTCTCTGTCCCTCTCCTCGATTACTGGCTCTTTCTCAAACCCACTCACACCCAATTATTGCCCTTCCTGCCCCTGATCATCAACTACTTACCCTCGCCCCACAATCAAAGCCAGGGCCCACCATTCCCTCCCTCTCCCACTCACCGTCCTTCCCCCTCAACCCCGCCAATGGCTATCACTGTCATCAGTTCCTTCAACTGCTCCCGACAACTACAGCACCTAAATTAATCCTTCTGCAATGAGGCTGCTGCTAGGCCATTTCCTTGGCACAAGTTGGCACTGTCAGTTTGGCACAAAGGGCAGTGTAAGGGGCTGTGCCAAGGAGCATTGCTAGGCCACTGCCATGTCCCTCTTTCCCGGGAACCAAATATACCTTTACACTCCCAGGGAGACCGCCATGACAGGTTCACATCACATCTGTGAACCGATTGTAAACCGCATCGATGAGATGTCTTGGTGTCAATATATAGCAGAGGTCAATATCAGGCAAGGGGAGGGCTAACAACTTTTAATTGCATTCGCATGCAGCTTCATATTGGTTATGGTTGTGGATCTGATGCTGTTGCCGGCGAGAACCATGACTTCTCGATCTTGAATTCCCATTCGCATTCGCATGGATGGCGAGCACAAGCTCAAGATCGCGCCCCCAATGTGTCTGATGCAACTAGCCCCGACAGTGGCCCGACACAATGTGCACCTCATTCTCAAAGAATAGATTGTGCCCAAAAAAAGACAAAAGCAATTAACATATGTTCCACACAGCCTACACCAGAAAATGTACAGAAAATAAAATAACAGGGAAAAAAAATTTACATCATGAGATATAAAAGAAACAGAAAGAAATAGTAAAGACTGCATCTCTCAGTCTACTGCACTAATTGAGTAACACAGGACACATCATCAATGGCAGTTTTGCAGTTTTCACACTGGGCACCACAATCTTTCAGCATCATCGGCTCCATGCCAGAAATTGACACAGAGCTGATTATCAGATGGAACTGTCATGGAAATTGATTAATGGACCTGAGTTAGTATTCTCTAGGCCTGTTAGTGTCTCCCCCTCCGCCAGGAGAGATTGCCTTCAGTGGAATTTACAATTGTCCCCCATCAATGGGAAACAGGTGTTTGACTCTGCTGGAGGGAACGCAGACCATTGATGTCCCCCCGGGAGATTGGGGATAAGGGGGGAATGCTCCTTATGGAGTATCAGCCTACCTGTGCCAGCCTGGCACTTTGGCACTGTCTAACCCTATCGGCAGTGCCAAGGGGATGGGGCATGAGGGTGCAGACCCGACTGGGGATGGGGTCTATTTGGGAGTGATCTGCAGTGGGGTGCCACTCTGCAATTGGGATCTATTGGAGAGGGAGGGGCTGAAGGCGATCAGGGCTGGCCATCAGGATTGGGGAGGGAAGGGGATTGGGACTGTTGTGGGTGGGGAATAGGGGCTGGCTGCGGGAGAGACATTCGGGCTGGTCATCAGAAGCTGGCTTGGGGGGGAAGAACTGACATTTGGGGGGGTATCGGGGAGATAGGGTCTAGCGGGCAGGAGAGGGCATAGGGGCTGGCCTGGGAACCAGCTATCAGGGGATGGGGGGGCTCGGAAGACTAGTGATCAGGAGGATTGCAGGTCTAGTCAGCGATTGAGAAGACCAGCAATCGGGAGGCTGGCAATGAGGGCAGGTACTGCACAAGCGCTGAACTCTGCTCTGACACATTGGATATGTGCAGTGGCTCACTCAGCACAGTGCTGCCAACCTTGGGCAGATATAGGCCCCACACCCAGCTTATCAGAGGGAATCATATTGAGGAACTCTGCAATGCTCAGAGTGTTGGAGATTCGCTCTGGTAAGTAGCTGAAAAAAACAGCTGGAATCATTCCCAATTTCCCATATGTTGGGAACTTAGAATTGTTTTGGGAAAATCCTGGCCTAAATTTCATTCTAAGAAATCTCCAATAGTAACTAACATCTGAAATAATGAGATTCTATAACTTTCTAACTTCCATGTCTAACTCTGCCCATGTGGACATTGGAAGCTGTAGTTTAATTTACCCTGTAATAATGAAGTGTACTGATATCTTCGCTGCTGGCATTGCAGCACAATTTAAGTTAAGGATGATATCTTTCTTTTATAATCGTACCTAAATATTTTAATTTAAGCCGGGAACCATTGAGCCCATCGAACCCATGCTGGCTCCCCATGGAACAAACCAATCAGTTCCATCCCCACCGAGTCTGCTCAGGATTGTGTGCAGCCTGCTGGTGTGGGGCTTGGAGGGGAACTTGCAAGTGGTGGTATTCCTATGAATCTGCTGCCCTTGTCCTTCTAGGTTGTAGAGCTTGTCGGTTTAGAAGGTGCTGTCAAAGGAGCCGTGGTAAATTGGAAGTGGTGCGCATTGTTGCCATTGGGCATCAGTGATGCAGAGAATGGATGATAAAGCTGGTGAATGGGGTGTCACTCAAGCAGGCTGCTTTGTCTTGGATGGTGTCATGCTTCTTGAGTGATATTGGATCTGTCATTAAGGCATGTATCCTAGTACTTCACGTCGTTAGTGTACGCTTGACCTGGATCATTTGATGGGCAACACGACAGTTGAGTGACTATCGCTGTGCTGTGCAGATACATGGATTTGGGACTGTGTCTGTGGGAGTTTGCGCATTCTCCCCATGCTTGCGTGGGTTTTCTCCAGGTGCTCCGGTTTCCTCCCACATCCCAAAGATGTGCTCTTAGGCTAATTGGCAAAACAAATTCTCCTTAAATTGTCTCAAATTTGGTTTTTAATCCACAGATCTATAAACATAGACAGGGATCGCGGGTAGAGGTGGGAACATCGGGGTGGCGGCGTGGGCTTGTTGGGCTGAAGGGCCTGTTTCCCGTGCTGTTTTGTTCTTTGTTCTTTGTTCTAAATTCTAGCCACATTATTCCTGCTAAAAACATGGGGGATTTCCAAAAGTATTTTTTCAAAGAAATTTAGCAGGAATGAAGCAAGCACTCCATTTCAAAATAGTTTTTTCCGTTTGAAATGAATGTATTACACAGGCATTCAGGGTGTGTGTGTGTCTTTTTAAAATTCATTCATGGGATGTGGGCGACGCTGGCTGGGTCACCATTTATTGTTCATTCCTCATTGCCTTTGACCTGACGTCAACCACTTGGGTGCGAAGTACAAGGTGGGCCTCATTCTTTCTCTTAAATCTGCTGAATTTCATTCCATTGATTGGCAGGATTGGCAATGAGTCATGTATCAAGTTGTGATTTATGAGAGTTAGCCTTATTTGTTTTGGCTAATTATGCCTGAAATGTTCTCCTCTCTTACTTGTCCATCTGCACCACTCAAAATCTAATGTAACACTGCATTCTTCTACGCTGGACATGTAACTAACTGACTGTGTGTGGGAGCAGTGCTGGATGTATCTTTTGGAACCCCTACCATGAAGCTTTGTTCTCTCCTAGTTTGCTCTAGTATGGTTAGTAATTGAAGCAGTGTCACTCTTTAAATTTCTCAAAGCTTATTCTCAACACTTTCTTTTCAATATTCAGTGATCTACAAATCATTCCCAGCATAGTAACAGATCCCTTATCATGCTTTGAGTGGGACTTCCCCATCTCACCGTCCGCAGGAATTGTAGTGGGAGTTGGGCGAGGGGGAGGGAGGGTAGCAGTATGCAATGGTCTGTTAGCCATGGGCTGGATTTTCCAGTTTTGGAGCAAGCATGAGCAGAAAATCTCACCCTTCATCTCTACTTAAGAAGCCTTGTGACTGAGGATTACTAGTAATAAAATATTTCCTTTCAATGATTGTATTCAGGCCTTTAATTAATCAGATCATTCTTCTACCCTCTTCACTTAGAATTATAAAATTCTTACATTGCAGAAGGAGGCCATTTGGAACATTGAGTCTGCACCAACTCTCTGATAGAGCACCTTCCCCAGGCCCTATCCCTACATATTTACGCCACTCATCCTCCTAACCCACACATCTTGGGGCACTAAGGGCAATTTAACATGGCCAATCCACCTAACCTGCACATCTTTCAACTGTGGGAGGAAACCAGAGCATCTGGAGGAAGTCCATGCAGACATAGGGAGAACATGAAAACTCCACTCAGATAGTCATCCAAGACCAGAATTGAACCTGGGTCTCTCGCACTGTAGGGCAGCAGTGCTAACCATGACACCACCATGCCGCCTTCACTGTCTTCCCTGAAAAACTTAAAGGTAGGAATGTTTAATTCCCAGTCTCACTTTATCTGAAGCCAATGATTTTATTTCTTTTTCCACTGGGAACAGAGGTGGGGTTTTATCCAGACCCAGGGCCATTTTACCCAATGAGGGATTGGAGGGAGCAGGTAGGGTTACCTGTTGAAAGAGACCAACTGGAATTTCTCAGGTTTCTGGAGGCAGTGGGGGACTGCAAAGCTCCCTGGGGGTGACCTCCCAGTGGCTGGAGTGGGGTGTAGTGAAGAGGAACCTGTGCTTTAGGCAGGTTTTGAGACCTTCCCCGCCTGCTTGAGAACTAGTGCAGCTGCACACATCCATTTAGAGTGGAACCCCACCCATCCACCTTCTACACTGGTGTCCTGGCTGCAAAGGTGTCCTGAAAAGTCTTTATCTCTCAATCAACAATCGCTCAAAATAGAACATCCTGTCATCTTATATTTCCATGTATAGATTTGTGCAAGATCTGATTTCGCTGCATTGCTGTGTGGAAATTGACTGCTTTATTTCCAACATTACAACATTGACTATAATTCAAAGATCTGTGTTTGGCTGGAAAGTGCTTTGGACTAAGGTCACAAAAAGCCTGTATCAAAACCCATCGTTTCTAATTGCACAATGATCTTTTTTGCCACATACTTCCGTTTTCTGCAGAAATACTCTGCATCAGTTCAGTGTCATACACTTCCCAGACCATCAAATCTACAGTTACACAAAAAGGCCATCTGATAGATATCACTTAGCATTTGCTATCACCTTGTTTCTCAGTACAAACCTCACCACATCAGCCATGCATCACTGATTGTTTGAAAGATGAATTTGTTACGTGGGTGATACTTCATGACACCTATACTGCATCACACAACATACATACCTGTCGTTGATGGTGTGATCTCCTCCATGTTGGAAAAAGAGATAGGCAGATTAGGTGGCCACTTTGCTGGACACCTGTCCAAGTTTTACTATTTGTTATGTTAAGACTACTCTCTACTTCCAGACTAAGCAATCTCATTAATCATGCACACTATTTCAAAATAACTCAATACAACCAGCATCAATCATATCTTGGAGGAAAAGATTTATTTCCTCCTGTTTTCAGACATAAGGGTCATGATGCACAATCTGCCCTTATCCAGTCCCATTGAGTCAGACAACCTGTAAACTTCATCCTGTCTCACCATTTCCACTGTTGCAGCTTTCAGATGAGTTTTACCTGCTCTGCTTATGAGGAGAGATTGAGTAAATTGGGCCTGTACTCATTGGAGTTTAGAAGGCTGAGGAAGAGTCTTATAGAGACATATAAGATAATGAATGGGCTAAATAGGGTAGAGGTAGAAAGATCCTTTCCGCTTAGAAAGGAAACCAGGATAGAGGGCACAGCCTCAAAATAATTGAGGGGGGTGGGGAGCAGTTTAGAACAGAGTTGAGGAGGAACTTCTTCTCTCAGAGGGTGGCGAATCTCTGGAATTCTCTGCCTGTTGAAGTGGTGGAGGCTACCTCGTTGAATATGTTTAAGTCACGGGTACATAGATTTCTGATCGATAAGGGAATTAAGGATTATGTGGGAGCAGGCGGGTAAGTGGAATTGAACCACTTCAGATCAGCCATGATCTTATTGAATGGTGGGGCAGGCCTGAAGGGCTTGATGGCTTACTCCTGCTCCTATTTCTTATGCTGGCTGGCTGAACGCAGATTGAACAGCTGGTCTTGGCAGCATACCAGAGTAGAATCCATAGGATCCCTAAGTGCAGAAGGAGGCATTGGTCCATTTTATCTACACTGATTAACACAAGAGCATTTTACTCAGATTCAATCCCCACCCTACCCAGGTGCTTTTACAAAGGCTAATTAATCCACCTAATCTAATTATCTTTGGACACAAGGGAGCAATTTAGCATGGCCAATCTACTTAAGCTGCACGTCTTTGCGGGAGAAACCAGAGCACATGAAGGAAACCCATGCAGACACAGGGAGAATGTGCAAACTGCACACAGACGGTAATCCAAGGCCGCAATCGAACCCCGGCTCCTGGCGCTGTGAGGCGCCATTATTAACCATTGTGCCGTCGTGCCACTGAGGTCAAAAGCTGGGTGACCATGGTGGAACTCAAACTGAACATCAGTGAGCAGTGCCAGAGGTAGTAGTAGAGGCGGACACAATTTTATCTTTTGAAAGCAGTTAGATAGTTACATGGGTATGATGGGTATAGATGAATATGGACCAAATGCGGGCAATTGGGATTAGCTTAGGGATTTTAAAAATAAATGGGTGGCATGGACAAGTTGGGCTAAAGGGCCTGTTTCTATGCTGTAAACATTTCTAACTTTGTGACTCTAGTTTATTGCTGAATAAATGCTGCTTGATTGCACTGTTGATGAATGACTCATTCCATCACATTACTGGTGATAAAGAGTAACTAATGGGGCAGTAACTGGCCAAGTTGAATGTGGCCTGTTTCTTATGCGACATAACTGAACATTTTCAACTTTCCAATGCAGTAATTGCAAGGATTCATTATCACCATATATGGGATGTGGTTTATTTAGTCACAAGCAGATAAATGTGCAGAGTACTTTCAGACATTAACACTTCCAATTCCAGGACATATTCTGGCTGCAATAACTTGCATTCTGCACTAAGATTCTTATGCTCATTCCCCATTGGATGATTAGGTCACATGACCCACTCTATGGATAGAATTATAGAACCCTACAGCACAGAAAGAGGCCATCTGGCCCATCGAATCTGCATTGACCACAATCCCACCCAGGCTCTACTCCCATATTCTCACACATGTACCCACTAATCCCTCTAACCTACGCATCTCAGGACACTATGGGGCAATTTTAGCATAGTCAATCAACGAAATCCGCAAATCTTTGACTATGGGAGGTAACTGGAACACCTGGAGGAAACCCACTCAGACACGGGGAGAATGTGCAAACATCACATAGATGTCCCTTACAGGGGTCTGCCACCACATTCCTCTTATTATACAATACATAAATAGGCTATACAATTTTCAAAACATTAGCAGTGAGAAACACTTTTAATAGTTTATCAAAATCCGAATGAAGAGTCATCCAGACTTGAAACGTTAGGTCTGTTCTCTCTCCACAGATGCTGTCAGAACTGCTGAAATTTTCCAGAAGTTTTTGTTTCAGATTCCAGCATTCGCTGGAATTTGTTTGTGTTAAAAACTCCCTCTGTCAGGGGATTTCTCTTTCTCTGGGTGTGATGTAAATCAATTCGTTGACGTTTGATTGTTTGTTTGTTTCAGCTGGACTTGTATCATTGGGACTCTCCTCTGGAATCTGTGCCTCTCTTTCCACGATTCCCCTGAGTTTCATGGGAGCAGAGCACTTCGGCCTGCTGATCAACCACTCCACCTTTGGAATATCAACAACATTACTTGTGGCACATTTTGATCAGGCAGTAACACTGGTTCTTGGGGTGGCTTCCATCTCCTCAAATTATCTATGCGTTTCTCCACAACCTTGTCCTGCACTTTACCCAGAGGATGTTATCCTCTTCCTGGCCATCACAATTCCTGAGACACTGCTTGGTCTGCTTCTAATCCTTCACAAAGAATGGATCATCTATCTCAAATGCTTTTACCACTTCTGACAAATCATGGTTTCTTCTTCTTCCTCCCACCAAATTCGGATCTACTAGGCTCAGCCTGGTCTTTAATGTTGACCCATTAGCAGCTCAGCTGGAGTTATTCCAGTAGCAGTGGTTCTATAAGCGAGCAGAAAATGTACCACTTTAGTTCCTGATGAAGCGGGTGTTTACTTCTTCATATGGCGTTGAACATTGTAGAGGCGAACTCTCTGGGTTCTTTTAAGAGACTTCTGGATGAGTACATGGGATTTAATGGGATTGAGAGTTATAGATAGGCCTGGTAGGTATGGATATGATCGGCACAACTTGTGGGCCGAAGGGCCTGTTTGTGCTGTCGTGTTCCATGTTATATGTTCTATTTGCACTGGGGTCAACCAGTCCATTTGATGTGGGTTGATATGGTGCCGTACGGATATAATTTATTCCATTAAAGGCCACGAGGTCTGGAATTCAGCATTTGTGAATGCTATCCCATTGTCTGAGACAAGTGCTCTGGTTCACCATGGATTGCAAAACCTTGAAGCAGCTACTTAAGTCTGGTGTGCAAAGTTGTGGGCCTAATTTCAAATATCTCAATCCATTTCACATGGACATCCATCAGGAAAAGGAACATTGTGTCCATAATTGAACCAACACAATCAAAGTGAACTCTCAGCCATGGCTGACTTGGTCATTCCCAAAGACCAGGAGCAGTAGTGGGTAACTTCTGCTATAGCCAGCGCTGGTCACAGTGTTTTATTATTTTTTTTCCGATATCAGCATCAATGCCAAGGCACTAAAAATAGTTACTCGCTGATATTTTTATCTTCGATATGCCTGGATGGGCACTATAAAATTCTTCTAGCAATAACCCTCTTCCTGGTTTAGGGAAAACCACTCTAGGTCTCCAAAGGATGGCACCACCCTTGTATCTAAGCTCATCTCTTCTGAGCTGATAGGACTTCATTCCTTTGAAGCTCTCATTCTACCAACCATGCAATATCATATACTTAATCTTCAGTAGTAAAGGCACCTCTTATCCCAGTATTTGACTTGCTGCACTGGGACAGGCAAAGCGTCTATAAAATTTAAAGCCATTACAGGTTCTTGTGGTACTACAGTATGTTTTGATTTAAGGCATTTACATTGGCTATATGAAATCCTGGCTGATGTTCAAAGGTATATTCTTGGGTTTGACAAGAACAGTGTCCATCGTTGTATTTAGCAGAAGGAGTTGGTAGAGTCATTTTGTCTTCCTCGAAAGCGCTAAAAATAGCTTGTGGTCTATGATGATAGTAAAATGTCTCCCATATATCTATTGATGAAATGTCTTGATGTTGAAGGTAACAGCTTGGCCATCCTTTTCTATCTGGGAGTATCCTTTTTCCATTTCTGACAGGATTCTTGATACATGTCTGAAGGGTCTCTCAGACCCATCATCCACTGTGTGGAATAACACAGCCCTAACTCCACATGGTGATGCATCGCAAAAATGTACTATCTATCTGGAGGGAGTGACATGTTCTAATCAGCATGCTGACTAAAGTATTTGCTTAACTTGATTAAAACTCTCTTTTTGTGCTAACACCATCTCTGGATCTTCTTTAACAGGACATGCAACGGTGTTCATGATATCAATAGGTTTGGGAGGAATTGCTATAATAGTTGACCATCCCAAGAATGAATCCGTGTTCTGGGATTTTCCTAGGAGCCCATGCCTCTTGAATTACTTTCATTTTGTCATCCATTGAGTATAATTTCTGAGCATCCACACGATAACCAAGATAAGTTCTCTCATTGGCTTGGAAGAGGCACTTTTCGCTTTTTAGACACACTCCTGCCTTCTGAAATTTCCTCAAACCTTCATCCAAAGTTGGTAAATGATCCTTCTCAGTGGACCCTGTTATTAAGGGGCCATCTAAATAAATGACAACTCTGGGCAAACCCTGTAGCAAATATCCCACAGTTCATGGAAGATGGAGTGAGACGATGAAACTCAAACAGTAGACATGTATATTTGTACAGCTCTTTTTGTGTATTTATGCTGACATAAGCTCCTGATGGGCCATCTAACTGTTGATAAGCGGGACTCATGTCCAATTTGGTATATGTCAGACCCCCAGTTCCTATAGCTGTGTGAATGCTAGTGTTGTAGCTATAATGGAAAGCTTAGCTGGGAGCAGAGCATGTTTTGGAGCACGGATCTTCAGTACTGTACTGGGGATGAACTCCTTGCCCACATTAAATCTAGCACTGGAATCTCAGGAGAGATATTGCAAAAAACATCACTCTTCAAGAATCAGCTAACTGAGAGCCAACATTTCTGCATAATGATTTGGTTTTCTCGGTGTTGAGATGTGGTATGGTATGGTTGTGTGTCATTAATTTTAGATGCAGTAAACCTGACACCTAAACATGGAGCCCAGCAGGTTCCAGCTTCACATCAAACATTATCTAAAATAACTGCTGTTCTCTTGTTAAGTCTTTCCAATGATTAGCTCTTCCTATCATTGTAGTGACTAAATGATGGCAGTGGACATCTCATTACCACACACAGCAAAGACAATATGCACTTTACTGTTTGTTTGCCAAAGGAAAGGCAGGGAAAGCTGACAGGATATGGATTTTTTTTTTACACAGAGCGTGTTGGGGGTATGGAATGCGCTACCAAGTAAAGTGGTGGAGGCAGGTACTCTGGAGTTATTTAAGAAATACTTAGATGGGCGCATGAACAGAATGGGAATGGAGGGGTATAGAAAACTGATTTAAAATAGGGATCATGAGCCTTGGGAGTCCCTGGGAAGTGTGTAAATAGATGATGATATTGATGTACTTGGTTTTATCCTACAGGTGCTTTGGTCCACCTTGTTGTCTAACGAGGGGCATACACGCGATGGGTCGTGAGAGGACTGCTCTTGGATCTTTTTCGAGAGTATCCTACTGCTTCACATTGTTAGTGTATGCTTGACCTGGACCATCTGATGGGCAACATGATAGCTCAGTGACTATTGCTGTGCTGTGCAGATACATAGATTTGGGCCTGTGTTTGTGGGGGTTTGCGCATTCTCCCCATGCCTGCGTGGGTTTTCTTCGGGAGCTCCAGTTTCCTCCCACATCCCAAAGATGTGCTCTTAGGCTAATTGGCAGAACAAATTCTCCCTAAATTGTCTCAAATTTGGTTTTTAATCCATAGATCTATAAACATGGACAGGGATCGCGGGTAGAGGTGGGAACACCGGGGTGGCAGCGCGGGCTCGTTGGGCCGAAGGGCCTGTTTCTCGTGCTGTTTTGTTCTTTGTTCTTTTGTTCTTTGTTTTAAACTGATGAGGATTGAGAGCTGCTTCCGATTTAGAGATGCCGGCGTTGGACTGGGGTAAACACAGTAAGAAGTCTGACAACACCAGGTTTAAGTCCAACAGATTTATTTGATAGTAAACTCACAAGTTTTCAAGGTTACCCTCTTCGTCAGGTGAATAAGGTGTTCTGGTCTCAGACAGAGCATATAACAGCACAGACAGTTTACAGATTACTGATTAGAATGCAAATCTTTACACCTAACCTGCTATTCAAATCTTAAAGTGGCTAACAATGTGAGTGGACGGAGCACTGAGCACAGGTTAAAGAGATGTGTATTGTCTCCAGACAGCACAGTAAGTGAGATTTTGCTAGCCCGGGCAAGTCATGGGAGGGGTCGGTTACAGATAGTGTGACATGATTCCAGATCCCTGTTGAGACCCGAAGGTCGGGTAAGCATTCTCCAAAGTGGCCTTCACGACACACAACAGCACAGAGTCGCTGAGCAGAGACTGATAGTCAAGTTCCACACACATGAGGACGGTCTTAACAGGGATCTGGGTTCATGTCACACTATCTGTAACTGACCCCTCTCATGACTTGGCTGGGTTTGCAAAATCTCACTTACTGGAGACAATACACATCTCTTTAACCTGTGCTCAGTGCTCCTTCCACTCACATTGTTAGTCACTTTAAGATTTGAATAGCAGGTTAGGTGCAAAGATTCGCGTTCTAATCAGTAATCTGTAAACTGTCTGTGCTGTTATATGCTCTGTCTGAGACTAGAACACCTTATTCACCTGACAAAGAGGGTAACCTTGAAAACTTGTGAGTTTACTATCAAATAAATCTGTTGAACTTTAACCTGGTGTTATGAGACTTCTTACTGTGCTCACCCCAGTCCAATGTCAGCATCTCCACATTATTGTTTAACATGGAATTACACCACTGGACGGGAATTTTGGCCTTGGGATAAGGATGGTTGGAACAGGCCTTTTCATGATCTATCCCCACCCGCTATAATTCCTGTGGCAGTCGGGATGGGAAAATGAATCCAGTGAGTTTTTTCCTTGGGTGAGCTCCATCTTTTATATGAGTCAATGCTTCCTTTGCACTACCTTAGTCACATCTGCAGAACTATTAAAAATGCAAAAGCTGATGCCAAAAGTGAATCCATCATTAAACAGATCAACAAAGTGCTTGCTGAAAGTGAGTTTCAAATTTGCTTAGGCCAAGTAATAGAATAGAATACAATAAAATCCCTACAGCACAGAAGGGGGCCTTTTGGCCAATTGAGTCTGTACTGACCACCATCCCATCCAGGTCTTATTCCTTCAAACTCACACATTTTCCATGCTAATTGATCTGACAGTAGAGGCAATGTATCACGGCCAATCAACCGAACTTGCACACCTTTGGACTGTGGGAGGAAACTGGAGCGCCCGGAGGAAACCCACACAAACATGGGGAGAATGTGCAAACTCCACACGGACAGTGACCCGAGGCTGGAATTGAACCCAGGTCCCTGGCGCTGTGAGGCAGCAGTGCTACCCACTGTGCCTTTGGGCCAACCGTGACGTCACCACATTTTCAGCAATGTCATGCTGAGTCTATCGAATTTTCACACAGTGCCATTCAGCTTTTTTCTCACCTTCTAGAATTTCATGGTGAGTTACAGAAATTATGAAACAATGTTTGCCAGAACTGTGAAAGAGAAAAGAAAACACACACCAGGAAATAGAATTCTTGGTTTTATCTTTCCAAGCTGGTACAATACAAGGTTGGAGCATTGGAGCGGTGAAAAAGAAATCAAGATGCTGAAATTAGTTTCATATTTGACATTTTAAAATCATGGATTGGTGCCAATTCCCAAAATAAATCCAGTGAATTCACTGTCAATTTGGATGAAAGGGTTCTATTGTACTAAAGATTGGGCTAATTGCCAATCAGATGCCAATGAAAGTAGCCCGTAATGTTATTTTCCCCAAATTCAGGATGCAATCTCATTCAACAGGTCTGAGTGATTTGGGGAAGCAGCGGAGGATTATTATTGGTGCCAAGAAAGAATTGCAGACATTGAACAGAGTATCGGTTAACTTAGCTAATGATTATGATTCTGTTTGGATGCTGATAAAGGGGAACTTAAGACTGTTTCCGGCCTAATAGTTCATTTGTCATGGCAACAAGCATGTATCTAAGGAGCAAATCAATGGACAAACAGCTGCCACAAGACGAAAACAAGGCAAAATACAGCAGATCACAGAATCCCTACAATGCAGAAGGAGGCCATTCGGCCCATCGAGTCTGCACTGACCACAATCCTACCTAGGTCCTATCCCTGTAACCCCAGCTAATCCCCTGAAACGAGGGTCAATTTTAGCATGGCCAATCAACCTAACCCGCACATCTTTGGACTGTGGGAAGAAAGCGGAGCACCCGGAGGAAACCCACACTGCCATGAGGAGAATGTACAAACTCCAACCAGACAGTGACGCAAGCCGGGAATCGAACCCAGCTCCCTGGTGCAGTGAGGCAGCAATGCTAACCACTGTGCCATCATGTTCACCCAATGTGCTGAACAGTGAATGAAAGTACACCACTCAACAATCACCAGACTGAATCTGAAGTGAAAAGTTGCTGGACAGGTTAGCCAGATCTGTGTGGAGAAACAGAGTTAATGGATGGAATCCTCCCCAAAAAAGTCTGAAAACTGTATTTCACTTTTTGGTCAAGTTTGACACTGCAATCTTCCCACGCTCTTTGGCAGTTGCAACTTTCCTGCCAGTGGCGGGAGATGTGGGGAGGGGGGAGCTCATTGTGGACATGCCCCAATCTCCCAGCACCAAGCCTATCATCAAGATTTAAATCAGCTTTTTGGGCACCCAGAAAAACAGATACAAATCAAGCTAATTATAGATTGGAATGTGAAGAATGGTTGGAATGCGAGTCTTTATAGGTAATCAAATCTTTACAGGGACAAGTAGTGTGCATAGAGAGAGGGATGATCACAGGTTAAAGATGTCTCAAGCCAGCATAGTTCATAGGATTTTGCAAACCCAGCCGGTATAGTGGGGGTTACAAGAAAAAGAAAATTACAGCACTGGAACAGACCCTTCAGCCCTCCAAGCATGCACTGACCATGCTGCCTGACTGAACTAAAGCCCTCTACTCTTCTGGGGACAATAGCCCTCTACTCCCATCCTATTCATGGATTTGTCCAGACGCAATTAAACTCATTTTCGTATCTGCTTCCATTACCTCCCCCGGCAGCCAGTTCCAAGCACCCATCATCCTCTGTGTAAAAAACTTGCCTCGTACATCTCCTTTAAACTTTGCCTCTTGCACCTTAAACCTGTACGCCTCTAGTAATTGGCTCTTCCACCCTGGGAAAAAGCTTCTGACTATCTGCTCTGTCCATGTCTCTCATAATCTTGTGGACTTCAATCAGGTCACCCCTCAAACTCAGAGTAGTATGACATGAACCCACAATCCTGGTTGAGGCCATACTCATGCGTGTGGAACTTGGCTATCATAATAAGAACATAAGAAATAGGAGCAGGAGTAGACCATCTAGCCCTTTGAGCCTGCCCTGCCATTCAATAAGATCACGATTTATCTGAAGTGGATCAGTTCCACTTTCCCATTTTCTCCCCATAACCCTTAATTCCTTTATCGATCAGAAATCTATCTCCCTGTCATTTAAATATATTCAACGAGGTAGCCTCCATCACTTTAATGGGCAGAGAATTCCAGGGATTCACCACCCTCTGAGAGAAGAAGTTCCTCCTCAACTCTGTTCTAAACTGCTCCCCCCGCCTCCCCAATTTTGAGGCTGTGCCCTCTAGTTCTGTTTTCCTTTCTAAACGAAAAGAATCTCTCTATCTCGACTCTGTCCAGCCCCTTCATTATCTTGTGAGTTTCTATATAAGATCCCAGTTTTTGCTCGGTGATTCTGCCTTGTGGTATGTCTTAAAAGCCGCCTTTTGGTGCAAGTACAGTCCGCACCTTGTGTGAAAGCCTCACGTGCCATCTTCCAGGACCATTACATCAATTAGCCTGCACATTGAGCTGGAAAGATTGTTCTTAATGGATGGAACTTTTAATTAGTTTCTAGTTTTGGGCAAGTGTGACTGAACTGCAAAGACAAAACACACCAGGCAATAAGATTCTTGGATTTATCTTTCCAAGCTGGTACGATACGAGACTGAGTTATTGGGGGGTGGTGACAAAAAAAAACTGAGGTGATGAAATAAGTTTCAAATAGAAGAATACTTTAAATCAGTTTCTGGAGTAAATCCAGGAAGCTCACTGTGGAGTTGGATGAAAGAGTCCGGAAAATCCCGCCTGAATTTGCAGTGATATGTTGTTTTGGTGATGTCAATCCCGCTGTCCAGAATGTCGGGAAATTCACCCTCCATCAGTTGGCATGTTCAAAGGTCTGTGCGTCACATTTAAATGTTGGTCTAACTCAGACATCCCCATCTCTCCAGCCCACCTGCCTTCAGGAGGTTGTCACAGATATCTGGCAATCTGAAAAATAAGACTTGTAGCTTCAACAGGAAGGCAGCATTCTGCTTCACCCATCAGACTCTTGATGCCTTGAGTGCAGGCACGCAGGCATGTCCTATATCCCAGGGATGGCTCCAGGAAGCACACCAGCCTCTCATCTCCAGCCCAGGAGGCCTTTGCAGAGCTGGTAACCAGGTCTGAAACACCATCAGTGAGGACCATGCAGACACAGCGTGACAATTGCCAGGCAATTGTTCCCTTCCAGTCGGGGAGCATTTCAACAGTGAAGGGCATTCAGCCTCTGATCTTCGGATAAGCGTTCTCCATGTGGCCTTCAAGGCATACAACAGCGCAGAATTGTTGAGATAGCCGAGTTCCGCACACATGAGGACGGCCTCAACTGGGATCTTGGGTTCATGTCACACTTCATGTAACCCCCACCATACTGTCTGAGTTTGCAAAATCCTACAAATTAGCTGAGACAATTCACACCTCTTTAACCTATGATTATCCCTTTCTCCATACACACACTGTTCATACTTGTAAAGATTTGATTACCTGCAAAGACTCACATTCCAACTATTCATCACATTCCAATCTGTAATTTTCTTGCAATTATTCCTCTGTCTATATATGCCATGCTTGTGAGTTCACCTGATGTAGGAGCAGTACTCCGAAAGCTCATGATTCCAAATAAAGCTGTTGGATTTTAAGCAGCCACCAACTCAATGCTGGAGTTATTACAGGCGACGGCAGGATGGAACATCAGGCAGAGAGATTCGATGGTCACTCAGCAGGCTAGAGCACATGGTGGACGAGTCCATCTGTCTGACAATGCGAGTGCCTTGAGGGCACCCTGTGGAGGTTGGTGACCGCATTGGAGACCCTGAATCAGCAGTTCTCGTGTCTTTAACACTTGGCCCTACAACCTGCTCTCTGGTCAGCACCATCAAGATATCAGTAACATGGAAACAAACTATCTTCATCTTCCCTCTAGGTGTCCATTTCTTGCAGGAATCAGGGGTGGGGCTCTCAGACATCCGCAATGAGGATGAGCATCAGCCACAAGCCGCGGGAGGCCTCAAATTCAGGACAGTCCAAAAGTGAGCAGCCCCTCGCATCCCCCGCTGCCTGTGACCCCATGCACTACAGCTGCTTCGGGGGGGGGGGTGGGGTTGGGGCAGTTTAGAACAGAATTGAGGAGGAACTTCTTCACTCAAAGAGTGGTGAATCTCTGGAATTCTCTGCTCATTGCAGTGGTGGAAGCTACCTCGTTGAATATATTTAAGTCACGGGTAGATAGATTTCTGATAGACAAGGGAATTAAGGGTTTTGGGGAGAAAGCGGGAAAGTGGAACTGATCCACTTCAGATCAGCCATGATCTTATTGAATGGTGGGACAGGCTCGAAGGGCTAGGTGGCCTATTCCTGCTCCTAATTGTTATGTTCTTATGTTTTGTGGCCATCAGGGCATTTCTATCCCTGAACAGGAAATATCCTTTATGGGCAGGGCCCTTCAAACCCCAGGCTACCATAAGACATCCACCAAGGTCACTGCAGACATCAGGACATAGCAGTCAGCAGGCTAGCTCTGCTGCAGATATTGGGACTGCACACGAGCATATTGCTAGTGTTAGGAAAGTTAAGAAACTTTGATTCATTTTTGGTCACAGGAGTGCTATCTCTATAAATAAAACAGTGCTTTTGTGAATACACTCGATGGTTATGTGAACGTTTGGGTCGACTGTAGGTGTTGTGATTTTTTTCAATTGGAGTAATCCCTGTCTTCTCCAGCTAGTCAGCTGCTGCCTTTTTGAACTCAGCGCGGGCAATGCTATCAGCTCTCCGTCCCCCGGTCTGTGCTATTTCCTTTCTGTTCTGCTGCAGCTCGTTCTGTACGAATTCCTCTTATGTTGTGGTGTAGCCAGTCTCCCACTCATTGAAAACGATCCTCTGTGAGATTAACATTCATGTGATGTCAACCTGAGTTAACTTGGCCTCCGCACCTCTGCGTGATGTCAAGGTGGAGATATCTTTCAATTTTTATTTGAAGCTTGTGATGAAGCCTTTTTTCCTCAAGGAGAGCAGGTGGAGAAGGTTGTGAAGAAAGCATATAGTATGCCTGCCTTTATAGGAAGGGGTATAGAGTACAAGAGCTGGCCTTTAATGTTGCAGTTGTATAAAACATTAGTTAAACCTCATTTGGAATACTGCGTCCAGTTCTGGTCGCCTTACTACCGAAAGGATGTGGAGACTCTGGAGAGAGTGCAGAGGAGGTTTATCAGGATGCTGCCTGGTATGGAAGGTCTGAGTTATGAGGAGAGGTTAGGCAAATTGGGTCTGTTTTCCTTAGAAAGACATAGACTTAGAGAAGATCTAATAGAGGTGTACAAGTTTATGAGGGGTATAGATAGGGGAAACAGGGTTAAGCTTTTTCCTAGGATGGACTCAAATAGCACAAGGGGTCACAGGCTTAGGGTGAGGGGGTAAGGTATAATTTGGATGCTAGAGGGAGTTTTTTCACATAGAGGGTGGTGGGGGTATGGAACACGCTGCCAAGTAAAGTGGTGGAGACAGGCACTCTGGAGTTATTTAAGAAATACTTAGATGGGCACATGAACAGAACGGGTATGGAGGGGTATAGAAAACTGATTTAAAATAGGGATCATGAGCCTTGGGAGTCCCTGGGAAGTGTGTAAATAGATGATGATATTCATGTACTTGTTTTTATCCTACAGGTGCTTTGGTCCATCTTGTTGTCTAACGAGGGGCATACACGCGATGGGTTGTGAGAGGACTGCTTTTGGATTTTCTTTTTTCGAGAGTATCCTAGTGTTTCACATCGTTGGTGTACACTTGACTTGGACCATTTGATGGGCAACACGACAGTTCAGTGACTATCGCTGTGCTGTGCAGATACATGGATTTGGGCCTGTGTCTGTGGGAGTTTGTGCATTCTCCCTGTGCTTGTGTGGGTTTTCTCCGGGTGCTCCGGTTTCCTCCTACATCCCAAAAATGTGCTCTTAGGCTAATTGGCAGAACAAATTCTCCCTAAATTGTCTCAAATTTGGATTCAATCCATAGAACTATAAACATAGACAGGTATCACGGGTAGAGGTGGGAACATCGGGGTGGTGGTGCGGGCTCGCCAGGCCAAAGGGCCTGTTTCCTGTGTTGTTTTGTTCTTTGAATACCACTGAATGGGTGCAGCACATCAGCATTGACATTTGAGCATCATTTGTGACTCCTCAGTGGTAGTGTCACAACACAAGATGTACATGGCGTACAGGGGGAGGAGATCTCTTGCTATACCCTCCTCTGGATGTGTTTGCACATGGTGATGAAAGTTTCTCTCGCATTATGCTCCTTTCTCAATAGACTTTCAGTTCCCAGATGAGTGTATTCACAGGACACCACATACCAGAGATCATTGAACCATAGAACCACAGAATATTACAGCTCAGAAACCGACCTTTTGGCTCTTCTTGTCTGTGCCGAACCATTTTTTGCCTAGTTCCACTGGCCTGCACTTGAACCATATCCCTCCACACACCTCTCATCCATGAACACATCCAAGTTTTGCTTAAATGTAAGAAGTGAGCCCACATTTACCACTCATTCCACACTCCCACCACTCTCTGCGTGAACGAACCTCCCCTAATATTCCCTTTAAACTTTTCTCCTTTCACCCTGAACCCATGTCCTCTGGGTTTTTTTTTCTCCTCTAGCCTCAGTGAAAAAAACCTGCTTGCACTCACTCTGTCTATATATATATGAGGCCAGAATGTGCAAAGTGAACGCTGGATTCATTCTTACTACGTGTGGTTGGACTTTCCTAGAGATGAAAGGGAATGGCATTGAAGGCTTGCAGACACGTGGTGATATGCTCTCATTCCACCTTACTCTTCCTGAAATCTGTCGGCAATAAAAGGATGGCCGACAAGTCTCTCAATCTTCCCCTTCCTCCATCGCATCACCACGCTCACACTGACTCCCAGCAACCACCCGTGGTCTCTTCACCCTCCGATGAGCTGTCATCCTCCTCCGGTTCACACTCTGCCAGATTGTGATGGGTATCACACACTGCAGCGGGAGTTCTCTGATCTACCGCGCTCCGCTATGGAAGAACAGAGATTTGGTGCTCAGCTAAATCTCCATTCACAGCAGCGGGACTGGGTAACCGCAGGCGCGAGGGAATTACGGCCAGCAATAATGTGGGAAACACTATCGGGGATGTATTGCAATGAATCACTTGAGTGGTCTGAACATTTGAAGTGTATTTTTTTCAGAGGTTCTATGACCCAATCTACAAGGAAGAACATGGACATCTGAGCTGTGTTGTATCTCTCCTCGGAAAGATTCTGGGCCCATTGCACTGGTGCCATCAACCAGCGATTATTGAATACCCCTTATCATCCTTACAGACATACTGGACTGTTGGAAACCTTGGAGTGAATCAGGATGGATGAGTCATGGCAACTCTCAGGTTATTGTGCACAAATATGCAGTCTGTGCTTCCGATAGTCACATGCGAGTTGTTTTGGTCCCCTTATTTGTGAAAAGATATATTGGCCTTGGAGGGAGTGTAGAGAAAGTTCACCAGGCTGATACCAGAGGTGAGGGGGTTAGCCTACGAGGAGAGATTGAGTAGATTGGGCCTGTACCCGTTGGAGTTTAGAAGGCTGAGGAGGGATCTTATAGAGACATATAAGATAATGAAGGGGCTGGATAGGGTAGAGATAGAGAGATTCTTTCCACTTAGAAAGGAAACCAGAACTAGGGGGCACAGCCTCAAAATAAGGGTGGGGGGAGGTGCAGTTTAGAACAGAATTGAGGACGAACTTCTTCTCTCAGAGGGTGGTGAATCTCTGGAATTCTTTGCCTATTGAATTCTCTAGCTTCCTCGTTGGATATGTTTAAGTCACGGGTAGATAGATTTTTGATCAATAAGGGAATTAAGGGTTATGGGGAGCAGGCAGCTAAGTGAAACTGATCCACTTCAGGTCAGCCATGATCTTATTGAATGGCGGGGCAGGCTCGAGGGGCTAGATGGTCTACTCCTGCTCCTATTTCTTATGTTCTTATACTGATGAAATGGCAACCCTTGCAATTTGCTGGGGCTCAGTTTAAATCTCATCCAAAAGATATACCTCCAACGGTGTAGCCCTCCCTTGGTGCTTTTCAACTAGTGTGCTTTGGAATGCCACTTGAACCTGCAACAGAAGCAAGCAACCACTGAGGTAGCAGCAAGACAGACTGGGCTGGTCCGATATATTGGATTCTGCTACTTACTGAAACTGCTGACCTGATTGAACCAGCTTAGCTTCAATGTCCCATCAGGAACATAACATCTCACCCAGAGTTCCTGCAGCCGACCAGTGTTTGAAAGCTCTTGTGTGGAGGAAGGGTTGGTAAAGGTCGTTGTGACGATCGCTATCTGGGATCATGTACAAAGAATGTCAGCCATGTGGTACAACTGCAGTAGAGAGAGAGAGGACAATAGATTATTGTGTCTATTCCTCACATCGTTCTCACCATTGGTGCAAACACCCAGACGAACCAGTCACTTTGTCCTGGTTCTGATAACAACTATTCCATCATGCTCTGCAATGCCTGGAAGGCAGAAAGATTAAAATAGGGAACTCGTCCGAACTGGTTCAAACTGAGCTTTAAAATGGAACACGGGTAAAACAGTGAAGTAAGAATATGGGTCTGAACCATTTTTTATTCTTTTCTGGGCAGTACCAACCACATAAAAAAAACTGAGGGGCGGGGGAGCGAGTTAAATATGAGAAACAGCTTCACCATTTGTAAGGTGAAAGTTCAGAGCATAACCTGTATGAAAAACTAAACAGAAGGGAGAGAGACATATCATAGAATCCCTACAGTGCAGAAGGAGGCCCATTCAGCCCATCCAGACTGCATCAAACATAATCCCATCCAGGCTCTATTCCTGTACCATCATATAATTATCCTGATAATTCCCCTGACACTAAGGCAATTTAGCATGGCCAATCAACCATTGTATGGAGTGCAAACTCCACACAGAGAATGACCCGAGGCCAGAATTGAACCTGGATCTCTGGCGCTGTGAGGCAGCAGTGCTAACCACTGTGTCTTCTCATTACACTTCACCATTTTTTCACTGGACCATGTTTCTGAAGTGAATAAATCGCATCAAATTGCTGAAAGTCACCCTGTGTGACCTGAATTTTGCAGTTTCACAACACCAATTTTAAATCCAACCAATTTATTTGATAGTAAATTCGCAAGCTTTCAACACTATGGCCTTCGTCAGGCAAATGCAGTGTTCTGGTCTGCAATAGCACTCATATCAACACAGACAGTCACAGATTGCTGATTAGAATGCGAATCCTTACATCTAACCTGCTATTCGAGTGTTAAAGTGGCTAACAATGTGTGTGAAGGAAATCCTGAGCATTGGTTAGAGAATTGTGTATTTTCTCCAGACAGCACAGTAAGTGAGGTGACCTGAATTTTGCCAATTTTCATCCAAAGCACAAGTTAGGCAGTGGAAGGGTTATGGGACCTAAGGCACTTTCCAAACCCCCTGACAATCAGACCTCAGCTTGAAGCCTGAGTGATTCCACTGCAGGTTTCACATTAATGGGAGATGGCAGCTAGTGGGCAGGTGAGGGCAGCATGTTGGGCACCAGGAGGTTGAAGGAACGATCGTCGGCGCTCACGGCACAGGGAGGGGATGTAGGTCAGTCTTACATCCAGAAAGTGGGGGGGAGGTGAAAGAGGGTGATTTGGGTAGCACGGGGGCACAGTGGTTAACACTGCTGCCTCACAGAGCCAGAGACCTGGGTTTGATTCCGGTTTGGGTCACTGTCGGTGTGGAGTTTGCACGTTCTCCCCGTGTCTGCATGGGTTTCCTCCGGGTGTTCCAGTTTCCTCCCACAGTCCAAAGATGAGTGGGATAAATGGATTGGCCATGTTAAATTTCCCCCATTGTGCCAGGGGGACTAGCTAGGGTAAATCCATGGCGTTATGGTTGTGGGGATAGGGCCTGGGTGAGATTGTACAGACTTGATGGGCCGAATGGCCTCCTTCTGCACTGTAGGCTTCTATGATTCTATCCAGATGCCTGAGAATTCTATGAAGCCCAGAACATGAAAGGCCTACTTTCCATGTGGGGCTGAAAGCTTTAGTGTTGCCTGTCTCAGTCAGAAACATTCTCTGTTTTGAAAAGGAGAAAACTCAACCTTTCTGGGGGCTCCTCTAGCCCTGTTCTCCTTCCCAGATGCCTTCACTTTAGGCAGATCCCTACATCTTCCCTCCAATTAGATTAGCAGTTAGTTTCTCAATCTATATAATTAGAGGTTCCCTAACATCTGGGGGTGCCCTTGCCTCCCACTCAGAAGAGCAGAGTGCAGGAACAGTGTGGGTGGCCGGAGGGCTAATCTCTCTCTCTCGATCTTACTTCAAGCTTCCATTGGATGGGGAAGGTTAAAAACTTCCCTTTGCATCGTTCTGAGAAAAACTACTTCAACAATTTGGAGGAAGCATCTGATAACTTGCCTTTCCTGCCACCTTGTGGCACATTTAAGAAAATGCAAGCAAGATATGGATTTGAGATTCCTCTTGATTCTTTCATATCAGTGCTCATTCAAGTAAAATTCCTGTGTGCGCACTGACTTAAAAAGGATAATAACTCTTGTCACATTTGAGAACAAAGAATTAACTGGTGGTACAGTGGCATAGTGGTTAGCATTTCTGTCTCACGGTGTCAGAGACCTGGGTTCGATTCCCAGTTCAGGAATCTGTACAGAGTTTTCCCTGTATCTTTGTGGGTTCCCTCTGGGTGCTGCAGTTTCCTCCCACAGCCCAAAGATGTGCGAGTTAGGTGGATTGGCCATGCTAAATTGCTCTTTAGTGTCAGGGGGGCTAGCCAGGGTAAATGCATGGGGTTAAGGGCCTGGGTGGGATTGTTGCCAATGCAGACTTGATGAACTGAATAGCTTCCTTCTGCGCTGTACCATTCTATGAAAATAACTTATAAAAAGTACACCATGAGGGGTTGGGGGGAACAGTGAGGGCTTGCCTTCAATGGAACTGGAAAATTAATCTGGCTGGAAAACGCAGAAAATCCTACCCTCACGGCCTTCAAATACCTTCAGGCAGTGGGGAGTGCTGGATCTGAGAGGGACACTCTTCTGGAAGCAGAGGGTATAGCGAGAGTGAGGGTCTGGGCTCTCATTTACTTATAAAACTTTACCAGGATTAGACAGGATGGATTCAGAAAGAATGTTCCTGATGCAGGGGAGTCCAGAATGAGGGATCAGGATTTAAGGATCAGGAAAAGCCATTTTAAAACTGAGGCGAGGAGAAATTTCTTCACTTGGACAGTGGATTCACTACCACAGAAAGTAGTTGAGGCCAAAACATGTGATTTCAAGAAGAACTGAGATATAAAGTTTATTTATTAGTCACATGTCGATTTACATTGACACAGCAGTGAAGTTACTGTGAAAATCCCCCAGTCGCCACGCTCCAGAGCCTGTTCGAGTACACTGAAGGAGAATTTAGCATGGCCAATGCACCTAACCAGCACGTTTTTCAGACTGTGGGAGGAAACCAGAGCACCTGGAGGAAATGCACTCAGAAATGGGGAGAATATGCAAACTCCACATGGATAATGACCCAAGAAGGGAATCAAATCCGAGTTCCTGGCTCTGTGAGGCAGCACTGCTAAGCACTGTGCCACCATACCAACCCCCTCTTCCTTCCTCTTCATAGCTAAAGGGATCAAAGAATATAGGTGATATAGGGGAGGGCAGGTTGAGAACATTGAATTTGACGATCCACCATGATCATAATGAAAGGCAGAGCAGTCTTGAATGGCTATTCCTGCTTCTAGTTTACATGTCTGTATCTATGTGATGTTAGGTACATTGGGAGACAATTTCAAAATTTACAGATGACACAAGGCTTAGAAAAATCATAAGCAGTGAGAAGGTTAGGTACAGGCTGCAGGAGTCGTGAATTGGGCAAGCATGAAATCTAGTGCAGAGAAATATGAAATGATTGATTTCGTTGGAAGAATGAAGAGAGACAATGGGAATGAAAAGGTACAACTCTCATGAGAAACATGCACATTTACAAACTGAAAGCTATGAAGGTGGCAGGAGAAGTGGCAAAGACTGCCAGGAAGAGGAAAGCTGAATCCTTGGCTGTGCAAACAGGAACACGGTTCCCATTATTTACGGGTGGTTGGGGAGAAACAGCATCTCATTATTGCTTTCCTTTCTCTTCCCATGTGGTAACCTGGTAATCAGTAATCATGGATAGTAAGGTCTGAATGTTCTCCCTTGCATTGGGAGGGCAGAGTTGGGGGAATTAGGAGGTTGAGCAAGGTTTGAAAGAAGTAGTGCACAGCCCTCAAACCCCCTTCAGCATCACATATGCTTCCCAGGCCTTATCCATGATAACTCAGTGACTTCATCCCTCCCACTCAATCCTATGGCCCCCACAATTCCTCCATGTCATCCTATTCCCTCAACCTCAACACAAAGGCCTTGTTACCAACTCCAACTCATGTCAACTCCTGATTCCATCCAGCACCATTTGCCCTCAACAGCCCACACGCTTCTTAACCCGTTTCCTCTACGGGCAATCCTCAGAGTCCAAGCCAAGATTTACATTCTTAAATGTCTACTGATAAATTTATTAGCTTTTTTTTAAAAAGACTCTGATTGATAAAAATCTCTTTATTGAAGTTCATTGATCTCCTATAAAAACAAGCTTCTCCTGCTTCCAAGAATTTATAAGTAGTCAGAGCTGTCAATCAAATTGTGAGTTGACAGGCAGTCCACTAATATAACGATAGATGTTAATTCAATTAAGCAGCACTAATCCTGTAATAGTATACCTCCATCTTATCTCAATAGACAGGTAAAATAGCAAGTGCTAATTCTTTTTCAATACTGCTGACAGTTTTTTTTTCTGACAGTTCCCTTGATAGTTCGGATGAGTTTGACAGTTCCAATGAGTTTCTTAATTTTTAGCCACATTCATGTCTGCTTTTAACATTATCTAAGAGCATTTGACTTCTTCCAAATGTGACACTTGTGTACCTTTAAGAATGTATATTTTAAAAATCATGTTATCTACAGTTGTAAGAAGCCCTCTTATTACCATTGTTGCCGAGCAGCTTGCGAGAAATCTTGATAATGCCATTGAATGTCAAGGGTTAAATTTTATTTAATTGGAGTTGTTCATTCATTACCTGACAATATGATGTGAATGTTACTTGCCATTTGTCAGTCCAAGCTTGGATATTGTCCAGGTCTTGCTATATTTTGACATGTACTGCTTCAGTATCTGAGGAGTGTTGAATGGTGCTGAACATTGTGCAGTCATCAATGAGCATCCCTCCTTCTGATATTATGATGGAAGTAACATCATTGATGAAGCAGCTGAAAATTGTTGGGTCCAGGGACATTATCTGAAGGATCTCCTACAGTGATGTCCTGGAGTTGAGATGACTGACTTCCAGCTGAGCAAGGGTTAGGGTTGGGGTAGATGGTAAGCAGCAGGAAGTCTCTTTACCCTGGGTAACATTGAGACCTCATGGACTCAAGAGTCAATACTGAGGACACCCAGGACAACACCCTCCCGATTGTGTACCACTGTGCCACCACCTCTGGTGGGTCTGTTCTATACATGGGACAGGATATATACTCAGGATGGTGATGGTGGTGCCTGGCACCAGAGGGCGTAATGTCAAAGCGGTCACCCATTTAAAACAGGGATGAGGAGAAATTTGTTCTCATGAGAACAGTGATTCTGTGGAATTCTTTACTGTATAGGGTTGTAGAGATAGGGTAATTAGTTATGTTCAAAGCTAAGATCGTCAGATTTTTAATCAGCAAGAGAATTATGGAGATAAGGTGGGAAAATGAAGTTGAGGATTATCACCTTAGATCAATCGTGCTGTCATTGAATGGCAGAGCAGACCTGATGGGCTGAATGGCCTACTTCTGCTTCTCTGTTGTATGGATATAGGGAAAACGCAGAGGAATGGCATGAAGTTATGATGCCGCGTGGAGAATTAGCACAATAACGATGGGTCAATGGGCCTCCTTCTGCACCGTAACAATTCTGTGATTCTATGAAATACCTCCTCTATCCTTGGCCCACAAGAAAAACTTATATACCTGGTGAAAGCATTAACTCCTGCCTCCGTTTCCATCGTCATAGAAACAAATTTCAGTCAGGTTCACAGTTGCAATGTGGAGGCCCTATTTAAACACATTAATGAACACATCCTGACAGCAGGACACTAGTGAGTCATGAAACCTGGCACTGTGAAAAGATGCTTTTTCTCATTTTTCATTGTTTACCTCCTGCACATGCCCTGAACCCTCTCCTTGGAGTTTAATATTTAGTTCAGAAGCAAGAAAGTAACACTAAGTTGCTCTTCATAATTGGTTAGGCCTCTACTGGAGTACTGGAATCATATAGAGGCACCACATTTCTTAGGAAGTGCATAGAAGAGACTTACTAAAATAGTATCAGAGGTTTGGGGTGGCATGGTGGCACAATGGTTAGGACTCCTGCCTCACAGCTCCGGGGATCTGCGTTCGATTCCCAGCTTGGGTCAGTGTCTGTGTGGAGTTTGTACATTCTCCCCACATCTGCGTGGATTTCCTCCAGATGCTCTGGTTTCCTCCCACAGTCCAAAGATGTGCGGGTCAGGTTGACTGGCAATCTAAATCGTCCCTTCGTGTCCTGGGATGCATAGATTAGTGGGGTAAATGTGTGGGGTGATGGGGATAGGGCCTGGATGGGATTGTTGTTGGTGCAGGTTGATGGGCCAAATGGCCTCCTTTTTTTTACTGTTGGATTTCTATGATTGTCTGAGTCACTTCAGTTACATGCATGGATCAGAGTAGCAGAGATGGTTAAAAAGAGATTTGAAAGAGATGTTCAAAATCATGAAGGCTTTTGATGTAGTGAATAAGGATAATCTGTTTCCAGTGATGGAAAGAACAGTGGTATGAAAATAAAGGTTTAAATAATTGGAGGAGGAACCACAGACAAGATTGAGACTATTTGGATTCCTCTTTCAAAGTGCAGGCAGAGATATGTTAGTGTGATTGGCCTCCTTCTGAGAGGAATCATTGGACGATTCAAGATCTGATTATGGTCATTTGAAGAGAAATGGAAATGTATATCTCACCATCGATTTCTGATTAATGGAACCAGAAATAAGATAGGCTCAAGTGTAATGACGGATTGGTAAACAGAACCTTGCAAGCAGCAAAACAATCAACTGAAGCAAACAGTCTTAATAGCTTTTGACATCCAAATTGCATTATCACATTGGAAAGTTGGAAGCAAATAATGACTATTATATCATGTTAAAAGTAACACGGTTCTACAAAATATTTTCTTTTGCAAATTTGTCTCTGTGAACTTCCAAAAATATTGACACGGTATCAGAAACCCATTGTAACCTTTCATAGATCCCCAGTTTATATCAAAACAATTCTGCAGACTCTTGCAAATTTGCCACCTTCCTGAGGATCTCTGTTCAGGCTGACATATCCCATCGGGAATCCTGGCACCTCCACCTCTGAAAGGCAGTGCCAGATATTCCCAAAGTCAACCACACGTTTTCCTTTGTATACAGGAACAGAGGTAGCCGGCTGGTGAGTTAACAGGGACGGTAGGAATCAAGAGATCAGCACCGTGGGCAGCAGGATGGCACAGCCGTTAGCACTGCTCACAGAACCAGGGCCCGTGTTCAATTCCGGCCTCAGGTCACTGTCTGTGTGGGGTTTACACTTTCTCCCCATGCATGGGCTTCCTCCGGATGCTCCGGTTTCCTTCCACAGTGCGGGTTAGATTGATCGACCATGATAAGTTGACCTCAGTGTCAAAGGGATTAGCAGAGTAAATATGTGGGGTTGCAGAAAAAGGACTTGGGTGGGATTATGTTGGTGCAGATTCGATGGGCTAAATGGTCTCCTTCTGCACTGTAGGGATTCTGTAAAGTGTTTATGGTCCAGCCTAAGCGAAACAGAATCCTACTGAGTTTGCAGCTGCTGCTCCCTCACTCTCTTTCAGATTCTTGTGCTGCTGCTTTTCCCTCTGTTTTACATTGTTACCTTTTCTGCTTCACCTCTTCAAAGCATCCTAGAATCAGAGAATCCCTACAGTGTAGAAGGAGACCATTTGGCCCATTGAACTGCACCCGATAACAATCCCACCCAGACTCTATCCTTGTAATGCCATGTATTTACCACGCTACACACCCTGACACTAAAGGGGAAATTTAGCATGGCCATCCAAGCTAACCCAGACATCCTATGAACTGTCGGAGAAACCTGGAGGAAACCCAGGTGGGCATTGGCAGAATGTGCAAATTCCACACAGAAAGGGACCTGAAGCTGGAATTGAACCTCGGTTCCAGGTGCTGTCAGGCAGCAGTGCTAACCACTGTGTTACCGTGAAAACCTCAAAACCAACAATATTCCAGAAAAGAGACTATTAGCCACGTGTGCAGTAAATATCTTGGAGTGTATCACAGCCTGGCCTGTCCTCACCTGATATCCACACACCAGCATGCTTACTGGAGTGAGCAGAAATTGGAATATAGCTTTATTTTCCTTCACTAGCCCAGAGAGATTGCTTGCACACCAAACATTTTTTAGCTGGGATAAACCATGGAAAGAATGTTGTACCTTTGTAAGATACCTACCTGAGTATTTTATGGGGTTGTATATTTATTAGTGTAGCCAAATGGGTCATCTAAAATGGCGTTTTGTAAAACACTCTGGGACAATTGGGCAAGAAACTAAACCGACAGGCTTCATTTTAGAGACAGAGATAAGCAGGCTGCAAACCTGATGAGTGAGTACACAGGATATGGGTCATCTCCAAGATGAAAGGGACTTGATAGTCACACTGACTTGTTTCACCTCCAGGATGAAAGAGACTTTCTGGTCAGACTGGGTTGTGTACCAGACATAAGGGCACCATGAACCCTTATTTAAGAGGGAGGTATGTAACCTATGTGCCTCCAGCACCTACTGACATGGCCACTGGGGATACACAATAAGAAGTCTGACAACACCAGGCTTAAGTCCAACCAATTTATTTGATAGTAAACTCACAAGCTTTCAGGGTTTGCCCCTTTGTCAGGTGAATGGAGAGTTCTGGCCATAGACAGAGCATATAACAGCACATACAGTTTACAGATTACTGATTAGAAGCGAGTCTTCACAACTAACCTGCTATTCAAGTCTTAAAGATGCCGACAATATGAGTGGAAAGAGCATTTATGCATAGGTTAAAGAGATGTGTATTGTCTCCAGACAGTACGGTAAGTGAGGTTTTCCAAACCCAGGCAAGTCATGGGGGTTACAGATAGTGTGACATGAACCCAAGATCCCTGTTGAGACTGTCCTTGTGTGCGGAACTTGGCTATCATTCTGTACTCAGCGACTCTGCTCTGTTGTGTTTCGTGAAGGCCACCTTGGAGAATGCTTACTCGAAGGTCAGAGGTCGAATGCCCTTGACCGCTGAGGTATTCCCCAACAGGAAGGGAACAGTCCTGTCTGGTGATTGTCGAGCGATGTTCATTGCTCATTGGGGATACACCCAGAGATCAGTGTGGAAGAACCTGATTGGATTCTTATCGACCAGGAGAATCAAGTCCTGATCAATTGATTGGCAATGGCCAAAAAGGGGCGTGAAACCAAATGCAGAATAACCAGCATGAGAAGGAAAGAGGGAAGATCAGAGCAAGAGAGCCAGACCAGACTAAAGGACCAGACTACGCAGACGACCACCAAGACCAGCTCACACATAAAGGCCAATATCTGAGTGGGTTCTTGCCAGTTACGCAAAGTTAAGTCAAGCTCTCGTATTGGGTTTGAATGCTAGTATTTTCTGTAAGATAACTTATTGATAGTCGGGTGGGTGATTATTGATTGTGTGGGTTTGAATAAATATTGTTGTACTAACAAGACATCTACTTGAAGTTATTTGTCCACCATATAAGGGTTAAAACAGACTATGTGTCAGGCAACATTAGGAAGCTGTTGGCACATTCAATAACTGCAATTAAGCTGCAAATGATTATATTTCCTCATGGCATTTCCAGTTTTAACCATTCCATATTGGTGGCCATGTCTTCACCTGCTTAGGCCCTAAGATCTGGAATACCCTCTCTACACTTTCCACCTTGATTTAATCTTAAGGAAAAACATATGTCTTTAACCAAATGTTTGGCCATCAGCCCTGTTATCCCCATATGAGGCTCAGTGGCCAATGGTTTTTCTCACTCAAAGTGCAAATTACGCCATTAGCAGTGAGGTGACAGAGCTATTTAAATCTCGTGAGGTAGACAATGCTGAGAGAGGCAAAGCAGCTAGTGCATTCCTAACATTAATAGAATTACTCAACAGCCACAAACGTTCTCTTTAATGAAATAGCCTCCATTCGGTAAACTACAATTACATCAGCATGTCAATGCCTCGCTGTCTCCACTTAATTAATTTTTATTCTTGATTTAATTGTACTTTTCTCTCTTTCACATATTGTCTCTGTTCTTGTTACTCTCTTTCACCCTGTAATATATTAAGGTGTCACTTTTATTCAGCTTGTTAATGGTACTTGATATTTTTCTCTTATACCTATTTTCATGGCTCATTTGGTCTGGTCATATTGTCAAATATAATTTTCATTGTTTCCTATTTCTATTCAATTCTTTCTTCATTCCTTTATTGCCTTTTGAGTTTCTCTCATACAATATTGTGAGTTTTGCTGCTGTAATATTTGATCTTTTTTGCAGATTGAGGAGACCTTTTACAGTTTATCTGGTGCCAAGTGAAGTAAGGAGTAGGGGAACAGATTGATGTCTGTTCCTTTCAGTTCCCTGTGCCAGAATCAGACCGTCAGTGCAGGTACAACATGGTTAAATGCAGGGTATAGCTTCACCCATTCTACTTCAACTCTGTCCCTTAACTGTTACTGGACCTCCCAGTTTACAGCTGCTTGGAATCATTAAACAAATAAATTTAGGCTGGGATTTTCCGGCTCCTCCTATCGGCAGGATCTCCTGGTTCTGTGAAAGGCTAACTGGGTGGCGGGATGGGTGAGAACACCCTTGGCATTGTTGAGACTGGAAAATCCTACCGCCTTTGCCATCGGAACAAAAACTATGGGGAGGCTGGAAAATCCAGCCCTTAATTTTTTATGGCTCTGGATCTATTCACATTAAGAACTGGAATCAGCCATTAAAGCTGGAGCACGGGAAACTTTCATGGGGATAAACCCAGGTCCTGAGCATGAAAGGGCTGTATCCATCTCATGGCACCATTGTCGAGTATGTGCACATGATACAAGAACTCCCACATCTGTGTCCATTCCGGTCTTACTACAAATAGCAAAGTATCTACTGTGCAGGTGTCGGAATGAGGCCTTTCATTGCTGAAGTGGCTCATTTGATCTGGTCGTTATTGTCAAATATAATTTGCTGAACCTTGACAGCAAAGTTACCATTCTTGGATTGTACCAACCAAAGGGGAAAACAATTTTTTGGAACAGCATTGAGTTTTAATATTCTTTTATCAGCCTAGGATCCACAAAGGAAAAAAGGTACATCATTCCTGCCTGAAAATAAAAACAAGAGATCTTTACGACATTGCACAATCAGAGGAGTTAACTTTGACCTTTGGCCAGTTAGACATTCTGCAGCCTAGATGCTTCCCCTGTGAACTTAAGGCTCCTTCTGGATTTCCACCTGTCAGGTCATGGGAGCTTTATTCTGCAGATTAATCCTTAAAGGACAATCACTGTATTCCTCTAAATCTGAGTCACAATAGAGCTTGCTACCAGCAGGATAAGTTGGAGAAGATGTGGGGAATGGGAAGGGAGGTCAGAATCATGGAGCGTATGAATTTGCTGGTGGTTGTAGCACAATTGTTTTGTGTACCTAATTCAATATTTGCCATTACATATTTAAAAGGGTTGCAGATTGCTTTAAAAGTTGATCACGTAATTTGATGGTGAAGTTGTGACAGTGTTGACAGAGGCTGCTGTTTTACTTTAAGTTTATTTCTCAGTGTTACAAGTAAGCTTACATTAACAATGAAGTTACTGCGAAAATCCCCTGGATGTCACACTCCAGCACCTGTTCGGGTACACTGAGGGAGAATTTAACTTGGCCAATGCACCGTCTTATGGATTGCGGGAGGAAACTGGAGCATCTGGAGAAAATCCAAGCAGACACTGGGACAACTTGCGAATTCCACACAGGTAGTAACCTAAGCCAAGAATCGATCCCAGGTCCCTGGCACTGAGAGGCAGCAGTGCTAATCACTGTGTCACTGTGCTACCCCAATACTTTCAGTTTTGTGTAGAAGTATAAAGAGCAGCTCTTTCAATGAAACCGGTTGTTTGTTAGTTTGATTCTATGGGTACAAACCACAAGTTTTCTTCCTGTTAAAACCGACAACCCCTTATGTTGTTAGAACTTATGTATGCCAGACCTCTTCCTTTCCATCACCCTTGATAATTATTGGAACTTGAATTTCAACATGTCCAACGTAAATATTAACCAGAGTCCTATTTAGGTCATATAATTCCTGACAACCATATTGCATACAGACATACGAGCTAGGAGCAGGAGTAGGCCCCTCCAGCCTGCTTCACCATTCAATAAAATAATGGCTGATCTGATAGAATCCTTAACCCCACATTCCTACCTACTTCCACTAACCTTTCACTCTCTTGTTAACCAAGAAGCCATTTAGCTTTGTCTTAAAAATATTCAACAATTCCATTTTCATTGTCTTTTGAGGGAGAGAATTCCAGAGATTCAAGATCTTTTGAGAGAGAAAACATCCCCGCATCTCCATCTTAAATGAGTGACCCCTTATTTTAACACAGTGACTCTTATTTCTAGATTCACTGAGGAGATAAAACATCTCCACGTCTACCCTGTCAATATACCTCAGGATCTTAAAGATTTCGATTAAATCATCTCTCACTTTCCTAAACTCGAATGGATACAAGGCTAATCTCTCCAACATTTTCTCATAGGATCACCCATCTATTCCTGGTATTGGTCCAGCAAACTGTAAAGATGCTCATTTACTGGTTTAACTCATTTATTTGCAGGTTAAAACTATACAGTAGCTGCAATCAGTTCCTGAGATCAGTCTGAGTATAGAAGCCCACGCTTACCAGGGTGATGCCCCCGTCCTGCCCCTGATTGGTTCCCCAGTTCATGTGATTCTAACTCTGCAGATTGATCCTTAAAGAGACCATATATAAATATAGAAATATAAACTCAGCTAATGTTCTTGGGGCTTGGGCTCGAATCCTGCCCGATAGTGGAATTTGAATTCAATAAAAAATATCTGGAATTAACAATCTACTGACGACCGTTGTCGATTGTCGGAAAAACCCATCTGATCTACTAATGCCCTTTAGGGAAGGAAATCTGCCATCGTTATCTGGTCTGGCCTACATGTCATTGCAGGGTCACAGCAACGTGATTGACTCTCAACTGCTCTCAAGCAACTAGTAATGGGCAATAAATGCTGGCCAGTCTGTGATGCCCCTGTCCCATGAATGAATAAAGGGTGGGATTCTTTTGCTGAACTGTGGAAATTATTTGTATTGGACATCCTCCCTAATTACAGAGCTTAAAGGGAATTGAAACACTGAAACAATGACATATTGTGTAACCTCAGATAATGGGGATTGTTCCTTATAATTTCTGGCCTGTGCTCTCAGTTTAAACACAGTAAGAAGTCTCACAACACCAGGTTTAAGTCTAACAGGTTTTATTTGGTAGGTCACCTGACAAAGGAACAACGTTCCAAAAACTAGTGACGTTTACTACCAAATAAACCTGTTGGAATTTAACCTGGTGTTGTGAGATTTCTTACTGTGTTTACCCCAATCCAGTGCCGGCATCACCACATCATGATTCTCAGTTTAAACACAGTAAGAAATCTCACAACATCAGTCCAACCAATTTATTCGATAGTAAACTCACAACCTTTCGAGCTTTGCCCCTTTGTCAGGTGAATGAAGAGTTCTGGCCTCAGACAGAGCATATAACAGCACAGACAGTTTACAGATTACTGATTAGAATGCGAGTCTTTATTGATTCCAATCAGTAATCTGTAAACTGTCTGTGCTGTTATGTCCTCTGTCTGAGGCCAGAACCCTCCATTCACCTGACAAAGGGGCAAAGCCTGAAAGGTTGTGAGTTTACTATCGAATAAATTGGTTGGACTGATGTTGTGAGATTTCTTATTGTGTTTGCCCCAATCCAATGCCGACATCTCCACATCATGACTCTCAGTTTAAAATCCAGATCTCTGCTGAGGCCACTTACGATGGTGGCAAGGCTGAATCTTCAATGGTCCAGAGTCTGGAAAAGAAAAGATGGGATTTGAGGGGCACTGTCACTCTTGGTGACGCTCCATGCTTTCCAGCAGCATCTTTGGTCGCGTTACAGATCTAACGTTATTGTCAAAGATTCTTTTTGTAACATGGTACAAAGCTATTAAACAGGGAGCAGAAGGCAGGCTTAGAATGTAAGCCATTGATTTGAAGGGTGAGGTGTAAGATTTGAGCACAAGACATTTCTGAAGAGATTGATTTGAGATAACCTCAGGAAGCCTTGCTGCAGCATAATCGTTTGAGGAAGGCTGAGCTGCTGATAAGTGAGTTAACCAACAGAATACAGAGGTTGTATGCAAAATTATGCAGGTAATGGAATGGCAGCTTATCGATAATAAATGACTGTACTAGGAGATTCATTGATGGTGGAAGTAGGTATTCAGTTGCTCATGGGGTTAGTGTAAATCAAACTCAGCAGCAGATCCACTCAGGTACAGAAAGTTTTAATTCTGACTTCTATTGGGCCAGCAATTCACATTTAAGCGTAATGAATAATTAAATACATTCCCCAAAGTCTGACTGATGTAAAGGCAACAAATGTTATATATTGTAGAAGGGAAAGTGAGTGATTGACAGACAACATGTACAATTATAGACAGAATTGCCTTCTAACTGTCCGTAAGGTGATCAGAGAATCATAAAGCTAAATATTCATTTTGGAACATCCAGGCTTTTATTACTTTGGGACTAATTTGTGACCAAAATGGTATTACTGCCAAGCATGCATATTTCATACAATCCCCACAGTGCAGAAGGAGGCCATCAGCCCATTGAGTCTGCACCAACCACAATGCCATCCAGGCTAATCCCCCTGACACTCGGGTTAATTTAGCATGGCCAATCAACCTAACCCACACATCTTTGGGTTGTGCGAGCCCCAGGAAGAAACCCATGCAGACACGGGGAGAGCGTGCATACTTCTTATAGACAGTGACCCGAGGCCAGAATTGAAACCGAGTCCCTGGCACCATGAGGCTGCAGCACTAACCACTGTGCCACCCTACATATTGAATACACCAGATGCCATTCTGTTATATTGCCAGGATATTAGCCCAGGTTAATAGCACCTGGGTGGCATTGGGCTCAGTGCAGACTCGATGGGCTGACTGGCCTCCTTCTGCACTGTAGGGATTCGATGAAATGTGCATACTTATCAAAAAAGAGCTGTTACTTACCCCATTACAATACAGACATCACACAATTAGAATGTGCAGATAAGGGACTTCACATCTTGCATCTGAAGTAGCTAGCAGGAGTACTCACTTCCTGTACAGTGTATGGGGGGATTGTCCCAGCCGCTGCATTGATCTAGCAGTGCAATGGATTGGAAGAGAGCAATGGATGCCGTTTAGCAGGCTCCCCACTGGGTACCATGGCCTTCGCATGCCTCCCAGACGAACATTTGTAGCGTCATCAACTCCACACCGGAAATCAGCACAGAGCTGATTTCAATATTTAAATAACCATTTTCTCGCCTGCCAGGAGTGATTCACTCTATAATTGTACATGTCCTCACACAGAGTTTACAACAGCTCCTTACTAATGGAGAACTGGTGGCTTGACCCTGCTGGAGTGAGCAGAGCCTCTCTCAAATGTCAGGAGCAGGGGGGAGGGTTGCCTAGCTCCCTGGTACTGCCCAAGGTGAAAGCTGGCAATGCCCAAAGGGCACTTTGGCACTGCCCACCTGGCATTGGGCAATGACAAGGGGGCAGGGCCAGAATGGGGGGGTCCTTTTGGGGGGGGGTCAATCAGTGGGAGTGGGGAGTCCTGCTGCCAATCTGCATAAGATTTGGTGGCAGAGGGAGGAGGGGAGTGGGGGAAAGTCTGCACTTACAGATGGGGTGGTGTCAGGACAGGGAGAACGGGAGGGAGCAGGCGAAAGAGGGGGTATTCTACACTGCTGGGGGGTTGGGTGAACATCGGGGCTTGCCCAGAGCTGTTTTGGAGGTCGAGGATTGGGATGTGGGGTAGGTATGTAAACCAGCAACAGGGGAGATTGCAGGGCTGGCCAGTGATCGGGAGGCCAGCAGTGCGGGTTTACTGTGCATGTGTCAATCTCCACTCTGACAGATCAGCGCAGCACAGTGGCCCACTCAGCACTATGCTGCTGGCCTCTCCAGCGGGTAAAGACCGTAACCACAAATTTTCAGTGTGGATCATGCGAGGGCATCTGAAGTACGTAGAGTGGGTGAGATTCATTTTGAAAACCCAGCTAAAAAAAAAGTGGGAGTTGCTCCAATGAATTGGCACTTAGAATCTTTCTGGGAGAATCGACTCTTACATTATTCCTCCACTATTCTTCTGTTTGTAGTTGACAATTTCTTGCAAGCTATCCTGATGAGTGCAAAATAAAAACTTTGATAGTGTGCATCTTTTTTTTCCAGCACTACCAAATACGAAGGATTTAAAAAAAAGTTTAGGACTTACTTTCGTTACCACCTTTCCCAGTCAGACACGTGCATGCACATATACATGCAGACACACAAACACACCACATGCACACGCAAACACACATATATCTACACACATATATGCGCACAGACACACACACACACGCACACAGTTTAGTCCTTTGCCTGTTAAACATTGCAGTCATTTTAAGTTAGCTGATTCCTTTAAAAATCGCTGGAGAAAGTTTCCTTTATTTTAATCTAAAATATATCTTCCAGTTGAGTTTTTCCTGAGGTTCTTTCTGATGGAGATTTGCTGTCTCTTGTGTTGCACCTTTGGACTGTAGACATGGAGCTTTACTTGAGAGAGAGAGATTCCTTAATTTTCCATTAGCAGCTTTCCCAGTCTTCTCCTGCTTGGCAAATCCTGTTCTTAAAGTCCTGGTCACTGTATATTCCAACAGGAATTCAATTAGCATGTCTGCTACAGTCAGTGTTGTAGAAGAGGTAATCACATTTTATGTTTCAGCTCAGAATGCTTTGATACATTTCAATATAGCAGAAACCAAGAAGAGATTGATTCTTTTCATCCTCCCTAGCAGGGAGCAGGGATTCAGTGACTGTTGGTTGTATATCTGGCTGGCTAGCAGTTCCCTATTGTCGTAATATGATTACAGTTGATTAAGGTTTTAATTTCCATTTTTAATACCTTCATCTGAGTTGGGTTTTGATATCTGTAGATTGCCCAAAATGCCTTTCTCTCTTCAACACTGAAATAAAAGCAAAAATTTGTGGATGCTGGGAATCTGAACTAATGATGTAAAGATGCCGGCGTTGGACTGGGGTGGTAAGAACTCAGTAAGAATTTAGCAACACCAATTTTCAATCCAACCGATTTATTTGGTAGTAAATCTGCGAGCTTTCAACACTCTCTCTGTGTCTTCGTCAGGCATTTGCCTGACGAAGACACAGAGAGAGTGTTGAAAGCTCGCAGATTTACTATCAAATAAATCGGTTGGATTGAAAATTGGTGTTGCTAAATTCTTACTGAATCTGAACTAAGTCAGAAGTCTCACAACACCAGGTTAGAGTCCAACCATTTATTTGATAGTAATCCCACAAGCTTTCGGAAACGTTGTTCCTTTGTCAGGTGTGTGGGAGGTTCTGATCAGAGAAGGGTATATAAAGTCACACACAATTTATAGAATACTGATTAGAATGCAAGTCTTTACAGCTAATCTGCTATTCAAGTCTTAAAGATGCAGACAATGTGAGTGGAGATAGCATTAGCATAGGTTAAATAGATGTGTATTGTCTCTAGACAGGACAGTAAGTGAGATTTTACAAATCCAGGCAAGTCATGGGGGTTACAGATAATGTGACATGAATCCAAGATGCTGGTTGAGGCCATCTTCATGTGTGCGGAACTTGACTGTCAGTCTCTGCTCAGCAACTCTGTGCTGTCATGTGTCGTGAAGGCCATCTTGGAGAACACTTACCCAAAGATCAGAGACCGAATGCCCGTGACTGCTGAAATGTTTGCCAACAGGAAGGGAACAGTCTTGCCTGGTGATTGTCGAGCAGTGTTCATTCATCCGCTGTCGTAGTGTCTGCATGGTCTCCCCAATGTACTATGCTTCGGGACATCCTTTCCTGCAGCTTATTAGGTAGATAATGTTGGCCGAGTTGCAAGAGTATGTGCTGTGTACCTGGTGGATGGTGTTCTCACGTGAGATGACATCATCCATGTCGATGATCCGGCATGTCTTGCAGAGGTTGCTGTGGCAAAGTTGTGTGGTGTTGTGGTCACTGTTCTCCTGAAGGCTGGGTAGTTCATTGCGAACAATGATCTATTTGAGGTTACGCAATTGTTTGAAGGCAAGAAGTGGGGGTGTGGAGATGGCTCTGGCAAAAGGTTCATCTTCATCAATGATGTGTTGAAGGCTTCGGAGAAGATGTCATAGCTTCTCTGCTCTGGGGATGTACTGGACAACAAAGGATACTCTGTCCACCGTGTCCCGTGTTTGTCTTCTGAGGAGGTGTTTGTCTTCTGAACTAACACAGAAAATGCTGGAAAATGCTGATTAATCTTCATGCCAGTATCAGCAACTTGTTTTGACTTCAACACTATCATTAAGCATTTTGGAAGTCTACTGAAATAAGGATTGTCCTAATTTACACACCCATAGTTCACTGGAGGCAGCTGGCCCAGTCAGATCTGATTGGTGGATAGTATGTTTAAAACATGATGTATAGAGTTTTCCTGTGCTTTCCACTATGGGAATTGTAGGAGATGGGACACACATCATGCAAAGGCCCATTGACCTCAGGCAGAATTTTCAACATTGGAGCAAGAGCGGCTGGAAAATCCTGCTCGATTTGTGCACTTTAGACAAGCTGGGGAAGATTTAAAGCTGGAATTCTTTGAAAACGTGGGGCATCCATTTGAACGTGTGGCTTTCGGGAAAGGTAAGGTATCCTTTGGGAGTAGCAAGATGCCCTTTGGGATTGTTATAAATAGATATGGATGCATGCAGAATGTGCATCACCTCATTAGAACTGTGAAGCTTATTGGAACTGTTAAGATAACTGTCAAAAGAATGATCAAGTGAACCTGAAGATAGCCTTTAAGAAATCTATTTATAAAATTGTCAAGACAGCTGTCCATAGAATTGTCAAAAGACTGGCAAGATACATATCAAGATTTCAAGATATCCATATTGATGATCTGGCATGAAGACAGATATCATCATTTCACATGAGAACCACCCACCGAGTACATGGTACAAACTCTTGCAACTCGGCCAACATTGTCTACCTGATATACTGCAGGAAAGGATGTCCCGAGGCTTGGTACACTGGGGAGACCATACAGATACGACGACAATGGATGAATGAACACTGCTCCACAATCAACAGGTAGGACTGTTCCCTTCCTGTTGGGGAACATTCAGTGGTCACAGGTATTCAGACTCTGATCTTCGGGTAAGCATTCTCCAAGGTGACCTTCACAACACACAACAGCGCAGAGTCGCTGAGCAGAGACTGATAGCCACTCATGAGGACGATCTCAACCGGGATCTTGGATTCATATCACACTATCTGTAACCCCAACAACTTGCCTGGGCTTGCAAAATCTCACTAACTGTCCTGTCTGGAGACAATGCACATCTCTTTAACCTGTACTTAACCTTTTCTCCACTCACATTGCCTGTACCTTTAAGACTTGATCATCTGTAAAGACTTGCACTCCAACAATTATTTTGTAAATTGAGTTTATGTCTTTATATGCCCTGTTTGTGAACTGAAATCCTACTCACCCGATGAAGGAGCAGCGCTCCGTAAGTTAGTGGCTTTTGCTATCAAATAAACCTGTTGGACATTAACCTAGTGTTCTGAGACTTTTCACTATAGAAGAAAGCCAGATTTGATGGAGATCTATCAAAGATGCCAAGACAGTACTGGCTATAATCCCAGGCTAGCCACAAGAACATCACTGACTATGGCAAGGACTACAAGACATAACAGATTACAAGATAAAGGTATGTAAAATTGCTGGGACCAATACACTCCTCCCCATGAGCTCAACTACCCTATGCCTATTTTGGGAAAGAGATCAGCAAAAGCATGGCCTCCTTCCGGGAAGCCTCAGACAAACCTGTACCTGCGGTCACCATTGCAGATGTCAGAGCAGTCCTTTCGAAAGTAAACCTATGGAAAGCGACTGGCCAGATGGGGTACATAGATGAGCACTCAGATTCAGTGTGAACCAGCTGGCAGGGGTATTTGCTGACACCTTGAACTTCTTTTTGAAGGTCAATCTGAGGTCCCTACCTGCTTCAAGAAAATGACCATCATCCCGGTACCAAAGAAAAGCCAGGCAGTGTGCCTTAATGATTATCATCCATCATTATGAAGCATTTCAAAAGCTTAATCATGGCATCAATCAATTCTGGCCGTCCAGATTGCCTGGGTCCACTACAGTTTGCCTACAGTCTCAACAGGTCCACAGTAGGTGCCATCTCCCTGGCTCTGCATGCAACACTGGAACAGGTAGATAACGAAGACACCTATTTCAGGCTACTATTTATCAATAGCTCAGCCTTCAACACTATCACTCCTAAGAAACTCATCTCCAAACTTTGTGGCCTAGGCCTCGTCTCCTCCCTCTGCGACTGGATCCCAGGCTTCCTAACCCACAACCACAATTATTTATGATGGGCACCTTCTCCACGATCATGCGCAACACCAGTGCCTCACAAGGCTGTGTACTTAGCCCCTTACTATACTCCTTATACACCTATGATTGTGTGACCAAATTCCTCTCCAACTCAATTTTCAAGTTTGCTATTGAGATCACCATAGTGGGTCGGATCTCAAGCAATAACGAGACAGGAAAGAAGTGGAAAATTTGTGTTATGACGACAATAATCACTTCCTCAATGTCAACAAAATGAAAGAGATTGTCATTGATTTCAGGAAGCATACTAGAGGACATGCCCCTATCTATGTTAATGGGGATGAAATAGAAATGATCAAGAACTTCAAGCTTTTCCGTGTCACTAGCAATCTGCCCTGGTCCCTCCATGCTGATGCTATATTTAAGAAAACACAACAATGCCTCTACTTTCTCAGAAGACTAAGGCAATTTGACTTGTCTGCTATGGTTCTCACCAACTTTTACAGATGCACTACAGAAAACATATGTCTTAGTTACATCACACTCGATACGTCTCCTACTCTGCCCAAGCCTGCAAGAAATTATGAAAAGGTCATGAATGAAGCCCATCACTCAAACCAGCCTCTCATCCCTTGACTGTCTATACTTCCTGCTCACTTGATAAAGGTGAATATTAAAGGGAGGGCATAGTTAGTGGTTAGCAGTGCTACCTCACAGCACCAGGGACCTGGGTTCAATTCTGCCCTGGGTAACTGTGTGGAGTTTGCACATTCTTTCCGTATCTGTGTGGGTTTCTTCTGGGTGCTCCAGTTTCCTTCCGCAGTCCAAAGATGTGTAGGTTAAGTGGATTGGCCATGTTAAATTGCCCCTCAATATCAGAGGGATTAGCAGGGCAAACTTGTGGGGTTACAGGGAGAGGGCCTGGGTAGGGTTGTGGTCAGTGCAGGCTTGATGGGCTGAATGGTCTCCTTCTGCATTGTAGGGTTTCTGTGATTCTATGATTCTAAAAACAGCCAGCATTATCAAGGACTCCACGCACGCCGGACATATTCTCTTTCAGCTTCTTCAGTCAGGAAAAAGATACAAACATCTGTGGACATGAACCTACTGACTCAGGGACAGCTTCTTCCCTGCTGCCATCAGACTTTTGAATGGAGCTACCTCTTATTAAGTTGATCTTTCTCTACACCCTAGTTATGACTGTAACACTACATTCTGCACCCTCTGCTTACCTTCTCCACGTACGGTATGCTTTGGCTGTATACTGCGCAAGAAACAATATTTTTCACTGAATACCAATGCGAATGGGCAGAATGATGGCAAAGTGTTCAGCACAGTTGCCTCACAATCCAGGGACCCAGGTTTGATTCCTGGTTAAGGTCACTGCCTGTGTGGAATTTGTATATTCTTCCCATGTCTCTGTGGGTTTCCTCCAAGTGCCACGGTTTCCTTCCATAGTCCAAAGATATGGGGGTTAGGTTGATTGACCATACTAAATTGCCCCTTACTGTGCCAGGATGCATATGTTAAAGTGATTAGTGAGGCAAATATGTGCTGTTACAGGGATAGGGCCTGGGTGGGATTGTTGCCAATGCAGATTCGATGGGCTGAGTGGCCTCCTTTTGCACTGTAGGGATTCTATGTGACAAATAATAAATCAACTCAAAGTGCATCTAATCTAATTCCATTGAAGTATATGTTTAATCCAAGGTTATGGGGACTTCGATGGAGTGAATGGATTTCTTTTTAAATGCCTGTGCTCCTTGTTTGGCTGTGGTTAGCCTGGTAAAGAATGGGCTGCTTATTAGTGGATTGGACTCCCCGTGTTCAACAGCGACTCTGCAATTGTGTCTGCTCATCCAGCTAAATTATCGTTCTATCGTAGATAAATAAATGGCTGGCAATATATTGAAACATTTTAATTGAACTGGTAGAAATGAAAATCCTCTTTTGTCTGGTGTGCATTGTATGCACAGAACCCACAGAGCAAGCCAGTAAATGAATGCTGATTGCTTCCCTCACATCGACATGACTCATAGACTACTCAAAAAAATCAACCCTGTGCAACCGCGATTATCACAGAACATTTGTCAGTGGGACGGCCGCTACTGGAGGAGCTGCCATCAATTTCTTGGCCAACATTTCACAGATTGAGTTCTACAAATATTTGAGTGTCATTCTACTCCGATAGGAACACAGATGTGTCCTGTTCAGATGGAATTCAGGGCTAGTGGGATTGAGCATTAATGGCCAACTTTTAAATATAAAGAAGAAAACGAAAAAGACTTGCATTTGCATAACACATTTTATATTATCCCTTTGGAACCAACAAAGTAGTTTTGCAGTGCAGCAGCCAAAGTGCCCACAGTGGGCCCCACAGCCAACAAGATAAATGCCAGAGCATTTGCTTTAGATGCAAGTTGAGGGATAAATGTAAGATGGGATACTGCTATTCTTCATTGCAATCGTGCCATGGCAATCTTGTACATTTATCCAAGAGGACAGACAGAATCTCAGTTTAACCACAAGCTTGTGATGAACCAAGGCTAAAAGACCCTCTCAGGGCCTTGCACGGTGGCACAGTAGTTAGCACTGCTGCCTCACAGTGCCAGGGATCTAAGTTCAATTTCAGTCTTGGATGACTGTCTCTGTAGTGTTTGTACACTCTTCCTGTGTCTCCATGGGTTTCCTCCAGGTCCTCTTCCCACAGTCCAAAGATGTGCAGATTAGGTTGATTGGCCATGCTTAATTGCCCCTTAGCATCGGGGGGCTAGCTAGGGTAAATACATTATGATTATGAGGATTATGAGGATAGGGTGTGGGTGGGATTGTGGTTGGTACAGACTTGATGGGCCAAATGATCTCCTTTTGCACTGTCTATGATCAAAAAGATAGCACTTCCAATAGTCCAGCACTCCCTCAAGCATTGTATTTAAATGTCAACATGCTTGCGATAACTTTCATGATCTGCATGGAGAATGAGTAATTGACCTCCCAGTTGAGTTCATTGAATACAAGATCCCTGAGAACTAATAATTAGTCAACTAGGTGAAGGTTATATAGCAAGTCTTGTATAAAGCAAGACCTTTAGAGGGTCCTTAACCTTTCAGTCCTGGTTGGAATTGCTGCATTCACCACAGGCATGTGCTTATTATTTATTTTCATTTTGTGCAATAAAAGCACAATTCCTTCACAGTCGACTCCCTGAGTCTCATGAAGTGGGACTTGAACACAGTCATGGACAAGAGGATCACCAATGTAACAACAGGTAGCTCAGTAGCATTTTATTCCATAATATGTAACTGACAAGAAGTGCAAATGTGTTCAAGGAACATATTTCTGGGGAGAGGAGGGGTTGAAGAATGTGATAAGAATCTCCATAATGCTGACCCCACAAAAAAGCAACTTGATTTATTTGGGGGCAAATATCTTTCTTTGTTGTAATACAGCAGGTACACATCTCATCATTGAGAAAGACAAAGCTTTTTCAAGGTAAACACCCTCAAACTGAAGTATTGACTCATGCCCAGAATACTGAAAATACAGAACCAACAATTCCCATTTTAATTTCAATCAGCAGAGGTTTGTTAAAACACTGTAAGATTTAATGCTTCAGTGAACACCACTTGTCTTTCAATTGGATTATTGTAATTTGTAAGACATGCGCAAAAAGTAAAATATTTACAAAACACTTAAATTCACCCTGAAATGTAAACACTTACTTCCCTGAGCAGAATGTCTACTCCTTAATCCCTGGTTTACTTCTGTTAAATATTCATTTAATAGACCTGAATGGTTTCTTGAGTGCAGAATCTCATATTGGGAATAATAATATCGATGGAGGTTTATTAATACATTTTCAATGGTTAAATAATAATGATGTTATAACTTATAACAAAAACGATGATTTGTTGTTCATGTACCTTTAAGACCTATGATGCCAATTCAGCCATTGCCAAAAGGATCTAATGTACTGTTTTTGCAGGTAATAGGTGATTATTCATCAATATCGGAATTGCCTGGTGTCATGCTACAACATGGGCTTTTTCAGTGCAGCACTGAATGAGTGCTGTGTTGCTGGATAAAAAGTCCAAGTGAGGAAATGTTTTTTTAAAGTTTAACATTTATTTATTGGTGTCACAAATAAGTTTTCATTAACATCACAATGAAGTTACTGTAGAAAGCCCAAGTCGTCGGTGCCTGTTTGGGTACACTGAGGGAAAATTTGGCATGGCCAATGCACCTAAGCAGCATGTCTTTCAGACTGTGGGAGGAAACCCACACAGACACAGGGACTGCATGCAGACTTCACACAGTCGGTAACCTAAGCTAGTAATTGAACCCAGGTCCCTGGCGCTGTGAGCAGCAGTGCTAACCACTGTGCCACCTGTGCCATCCCTTAAAGTGGACGTCAACAAGTCCATAGCACAGGGAGTCAGTTTTGCTCAATATTTATCATAGAATCCCTACAGTGCAGAAGGAGGCCATTCGACCCATCATGTCTACATTGACCACAATCTCACCCAAACCCCAATAACCTGATGCATTTACCCCAGCTAATCTGCTTGACACTAAGAGGCAATTTAGCATGCCAATCCATCTAACCCGCACATCTTTGGACTGTGGGAAGAAACCAGACAAAACCCATGCGGACATGGGGACAATGTGCAAATTCCGTACAGACAGAGATCCAAGCTGGAAATTGAACCCGGGTCCCTAGCGCTGTGAGGCAGCAGTGCTAACCACTGTGCCATTGTGCTACTACCAATTCTCCAACCAATGCCAGTGAAAGCAGACTAATATTGGCATTTAACGAGATTTTGCTGGATGAAAACAAGTCATTGCATTTTCTGACAAAACTAAAATAACTAACTTTAAAATCAATCTTTGCCAATAGCAATTCAGGACTGCCTGAGGTTGTGAAAGGTGAGATATAAATATGTGTTTGTTCTTTACTGTATCTCAAGCAAATCTTGGATTTGCTGTGAGAATTCTTTTTTAGGGAATTTGAAATTAAATTTGACCTCACGTGCAAATCCAAGAGGTAAAAGCTGTGATTCAAAAAGAAGGATGCTGCTTTGGTGTATGGAGAAATAAATTGAAATCACCTCACACAGTGAGAGCAAGATCTTCATACCTGCATTACTTACAATAGATGGCAGTATATTGTCAGGAACACGACTTGTGAAGCTATAAATAAGGTCTTTGTCTAGCTTAAGATAATGAATCAAATCTGAGAAAATCAAATTGGATTAGTTGCAGTATTTATAGCACTTGCTTCTTGAAAAAAGAAGGAAAGAGGTTAGTGCTCTCAGATACTGTTCTGCCCCATTCATGCCCTTAGCTGGTTTCTTCTGTGTTGCTCTGATTATATAATCTTGTGAATTAAATCCCACAATTACCAAAGACCAAAGATCAGTACAGCACAGGAATAGCCTTTCGGCCCACCAAGTCTGTGCCGATATACTTGCCTCTCTAATCTAATATTTTCTTGCCTGTACATGGTCATTGAATCCATAGAATCCTTACAGGACAGAAAGAGGCCATTGAATCTATACTGACCACAATCCCACACAAGCACTATTCTCATAACCCCATCCATCTATTCTGCTAATCCCTTTGACATTAAGGTCAATTTAACATGGCCAATCAACCTAATCTGCACATTTTTGGGCTGTGGGAGGAAACTGGAGCAATCAGAGGAAACCCACACAAACACGGGGAGAACATGCAAACTCCACACAGACATTGACCCGAGCCTGGAATTGAACCTGGATCCCTGGCACTTTGAGGCAGCAGTGCTAATCATTGTGCCACTGTGCTGTCCGTATCTGGCCCATAATCCTCTATTCCCTGCCTATTCATGTAACCATCCAGATGCCTCTTGAATGATGTTACGGAATCTGCTTCCACCACCTCCTCCAACAGCATGTTCCAGGCATTCACCAGTCACTGTGTGAAAAATTTGCCCTTTACATCTCTTTAAATCTTCCCCTCTCGCTTTCAACCTCTGCCCTCAGGTAATTGACCCGTCAACCCTGGGAAAATTCTATCCATTCTATCCAAGCCTGTTATCATCTTGTAAACCTCTATTAGGTCTCCCCTCATCTTCTGTGCTCCAATGAAAACAATCCAAGATTGTTCAACCTTTCTTCACAATCCACATCCTCCAAACTGGGCAACATCCTGATAAATGACCAATGAAGGTCAGCATGCTTTTACCTTCGTGACCTGCTTGTCTAACTGAGTTGTCTCCTCCAGGGAAGTGTAGATCTGCATCCTACATCACTCTATATGCTAATATTTCTAAGGGCTCTACCATTTACTGTATACTTTTCTTCAGCAATAAACCTTCCAATCACATTGCTTTACATTTGTCTGAGTTAAATTCCATCTGCCATCTTTTGGTCCAGGTCTCCAACTGATTTATTTTCTGCTTATCTTTTGACAATTCTCCTCACTATCTGCTACTCCACTGATTTTTGTATCATCTCCAAATTTGACCAAAATCATCGCTCTGAAAAAAATTGCTCTGAAAAGAACACTAAAAAAATCCAATTTGATAAGCATGACGTAAAGATTTAACCTTTGGCGCCTGTGTGGTGAAGGTAACATGCCCTTCCCAGTTCCACACAAATACAAGCTTTAAGATAAAATGTTTGCTACTGTTTCTGAGCAGCGAGAGATGGTTCCTTTAATAATGAAGGGAGGAAGTTGAGTCAAAACTGAGAGCTTTAGCAGAAGCTAAACTTGTCCAACCAACCCGAAATGATGAATGTTAAACCAAACAGTCAATGGTTGCATGCAAGTCGGAGATAGTATTGATCAAAACTTATGCTGCTTTAACTCTGCCACACCTTGACTATCGCAATTGGAATCTTACCAGCATTCATGCAGGTGGGATTTTCCCATTCCGCCGCAGTGAGTGGAGATTTGGCTGGCCGCAAAATTCTCCAACCTCACTGCTGCGGACCTTCTGAGACCCTGGTTGTACCTCTACCCCTTGGAACCCTAGAAACTAACAGCCTCCCTGCTTGCCAGGACTGCCCCTCTGCTAACCCATCCCTTTTACCATGCAGAGTTTGACCCTTCCTACTATTGGAACTCCACCCCCTGACAACAGTCCAATCCCCCAACAGCCAAATCCATCTTCCTCCCCCCAGTCAACACAGACCCACTCTATCTACCCCCTCCACTCCGGCCAGCTTCCCTTTTGTTATTCCCCTACCATGGGCATATCCTACCTTATCTTGTGGCCTTTACAGACAGAATTTTCCCATAAGTGATTAATGTGTTATTTTGGGTGATTTGCAATGGTATGTCTGCGCAAGTTGGACCACAATCATCATGCAGCTTGGAAAGTGGTGAGTTTTACGGCAGTTCTGGGAGGGGCAGGGCTTAAACACATTGGTGAGTCCAGCTGCAAAGCGATGGGGTACTGATTGAAAAGGACACCTCAATCTCACAGTGCAGTGGAAGACTCCTTCTCTCCCCCCGTAGACATCTGGAACCACCCCCACCCTCCAACATTGGTAGTATGTTTATCCACCCCCATCTGACACAGATCACCGGCATTGGGGTTTTCCCAATGGGCCCCCCCTTCATGACCACTGACATGCCTCCCCTTCATAGCCCACACCCCCCATCATAGCCATTGTCATCAACCCACCATCTTCACGTCCCATCTCTTTGTGCCACCAATCATGCCCATTCCCTTCATGATCCCCGGTCAGGCCCCATTAAGACCCCATCTCTTGGCACTGCCCCTAGCATACTTGCACACCCACCTGGCATTATCCAACTGTCAGAGCCAGTGTGCCAGGTTGGCATAGCCAGTTGGACACAACCCAGCCATGTCCCCAGACATACAAAGCTTCACTGGCTTCTGAGCACCCCCCCACTACGCTCCCCCCACACCATCCTCCTCCCCTCACTGCCACACCTCTACTCCCCCCTCCGCCACTGGCATGGTCATTACGTTTGTTCCCCCCCCCCCCCCACCCCCCCCCACTCCCTTCCCCGGGAGATTTCACTGTCAAACAGGCAAGGCATGTTTAAATGCTACTTTAAATAAGCTGTTTAGCTTTGCATCCTTTCTGAGCGAGATCTGGTTTGTGCCTGCAGAAAGGGATCGGGGACAATTGCAAATTGTTTGACGCCAGATGAAAAACACTTTTTTAGGCCCACATGCAAATTTCCAGGATTGCAACGATCTGCCTCAGACACGGTGAGATCGGAAAATTGTGACCAGGGTCTCACCCACCTGAGTGAAAGCTAACGTTGGCTTTCAGGCAGTGAACTGATGGTAAAATTCCACATTGTGTGGTAATACTGACTTCTAGCATCCCCCACTCTGTCAACACCCTCCAAACACCCAACCGCTGGAGTTAGGGAGGTTAAAATCTAGGCCAGTTAGTTTACCTCAGTCATAGACATTTTTTGTCTCTTCTTGCTGAACTGCGTCCTTCGTAATAGCCAGAATCCTAAATGAGACAGATGTCCCTCAATCTGTCTATCAGTCAAGCCACATATTTGCTTTTGTTATTGAGATTTATAGTATACATATATTTGTGTCACCAAGGCCAGGGACAATACTGAATTTTCCATTTATAATACCTCTCTGTGCAGTCTTTCTCAGTTATGGAGAAGAGTTTAGACAGTACTATAATCTTAGCAGTCAGATGATGTCTATATCTCTTTACAACTGTTGCTACAACAATAATTGTCTCTACGTAGCATCTTCGATGTGAAAGAAAATCTCAAGGTGTTTTGTGGAGGTGTAAAGAAAACAAAGACATAGGCCAACATGGGAATATTAAACTGAGCAATAAAAATCCTAGTTAATGAGAAAGGATTTAAGGAGGATCTTAATGGATTGGAGAGAGACGTGGGAAGGTTATAGCATTGAGGGAGGGAATACCAGAATTTAGACCTCATCAGCAGAAAGCTGATGGTGGTGGCTGCAGCAATGCAGAGAGGACAGACAGAAACATGGAGAATGTGAGGGAATTCTAACACTGGAAGGGACCTCAGAGATAAGGAAACCATGGTCAACATTCTACACTCTGGGACCCCCGTGAGATCTGAGGTGGGGACGGGGTGAGTCGGAAATTGCATGGACAGGATTCCCAATTCCCTCCGGGATCCTGCCTGCTGAGCTGGTCACGATTCTACTGCAAGGTGGGCAGAACCTTAGGCAAGAAGTCCAATCTTGTCCCAATTAAGGCCTTTAAGTGGTCACTTAATGTCCACTTAAAGATCCTTTCCTCCTGAGTCTCAATGTTTATGTTGGTGGGTGGATGATAGGCTGGGGAAGGATCGGCTCAAAACCGACCTAAGTTTGATCTTGGGAAAGAAGTGGGTGGGGGGGGGTGGCAGTAGTGGCGTTAGAGGAACACCTCTATCAGAAACCCCTCTCCTTCAGATCCAGTAGATGTCAAACCTCCTTCAACAATCTGCTCCTCACCCATTCATCCCCTCCCCCTCATCCCAGTCCCAACCAATCCACGAGTCCCCAATCTCCTCTCTCTGCAATCCCTGCAGGCCTTCCTTATCCGCAGTCCATATAGGCCTAACTTCTCCATGTGCCCTTATCTCCCCCCACCCCTGTGCACTCACCTAAACTGCCCCCGCATCTAGTGCAACCCTTCCTCCCCTCCTTTACTCCCTCCACCCTCACCCCTCACCCCCCCCCCCCCCCCCCCCCCCCCACAACACACCACACACACACACACGCAGAAGCAGCATTGAAAGGCATCACAAATGAAGAGAGGGATTTTTCAGCCGCACTCATCCCAAGACCAGAAAATTCCACCCGAGGTCAACAGACCTTCGCATGGTCCAGTCCCGTGAAGGGTGGGACAGGAAAATGCTCAGTTAATTGTTAATCCAGTGCTTCCAAGTGTCATGTATCTAAATACTTAACAGAAAGTAAATAATATTCGGTTGAAGTCAGAAACACTATGCCTGCTGCCACCATTGTGTATAATATGGCATTTACACTCTTCACATTTAGAGCAAATTAATTCACTCATTCACAATGCCAAAATTATTCTGTCAGATGCATTACAAGGTCCTCGAAGCTTCCCTTAATACCAAAGGAATCAGTTCTGAGAAATTTCCCTACATTTCACTCAGAAATGAAATGCTATGTATTTGAAAATGCAGCTTACAATACTCTGCTCTGGTGTTCATGGGATAATACATGGGTGAGTTACTGCTCATCTTACATCCCACAACAACATTAAATTCCGTTTCTATCCTTCTGACACATTCAATATTTACTCACCAAGTAATAAAATGGTACATTGTGGCTATAAAATTGTAGATACAGTTGAATAGATGCGTATGCAATCCTCACCAATCCAGGCATATTACGAGCAGTGTTTTGATATATGCAAACTGTTCCCAGGAGACAGGTTTACTCCTCACACACTAACGATACAGTCAATCTTGTTATGTACAACTTTTTTTATAACAACAAAAAACTTGCATTTATGTAGCTTCAGGTGTAGTGAAATGTACCAAAGTGTAGAATCAGATAAAAATTGACCTGGGACAAAAGTGAGGATTCATTAGGAAAGGTGGCTAAACACTCTCTTGTAAGAGGTAAGATTTAATTAGCACAGTGAGAAGATTGAAATGGATGGGAAAAGTGTTTTGGGGAGGGAATTGCAGAGCTTAGTGGGTTGAAGAAATCCTGCCGCTGATGTAGGTCAGAGTGTGGATTTGTAGGAGGAAAGGGTTTGAGTAACCGAGAGAAGTCATGATGTAACCGAGAGAAGACAGAGAGATGTAGGTTTGGTAGAGGTTACAAAGATAGGGACGGATGGGGTCATAAGATCACAAGACTTATGGGGCAGAATTGTGGCCCATTGAATCTGCTCTGCATTCAATCATAGCTGATATTTTTCTCATCCCCATTCTTCTGCCTTTTCCCCACAACCTCTGACCCCTTTATTAATCAAGAACCTATCTATCGCAGTCTTAAAGATATTCAATGATCTGGCCTCTGTGGCAAAGAGTTCTACAGATTCACCACTCTTTCACTGAAGAAATTCCTCCTCATCTCTGTTTTAAAGGATTATCCCTTTAGCCTGAGGTTATGCCATCCAGTTCTAGTTTTCCTTACTCATTGAAACATCCTCTCCATGTTATGAAGGGATTTATCCTTGAGGATACAAATTTTAAATTTGAAGTTTTGCCGGAGAGAAGCCATTGCAGGTCAGTGAGCACGAGCATGATAGTTACGTAGCTTCGTCCTAGTTAGGGTACGGACAGCAGAATTTTGCATGAGCTCAAGTTTATGCAGGGGGAATGATAGCAGGCAACCCAGGAAAACACTAGATTAAAGTCTGGAGGTAAACAACTCATATCATACAATCCCTATAGTGCAGAAGGAGGCCATTCAGCTCACCGAGTTTGCACCATCTCTCTGACAGAGAACCGTACCCAGGCCCACCCTCCCCACTCAATTACTCCATTAATCCTCTTAACCTACACATCTTTGGACTGTGGAAGGAAACTGGAGGAAACCCATGCAGACATAGGGAGAATGTTCAAACCCCATGCAGACAGTTGCCCCAAACTGGAATCGAACCTGGATACCTGGCCCTGTGAGGCAGCAAACAACTTTACTTTCCCCTCACACCACTAATATAGTTACAAGCTCTCAGCTCCTCTTACTTCTTTTACAGTTATGTTCCCATTGAGCCGTCTCTTCTTAGTTGAATCCTATTGCCAATCTCTTTTCCATCTTTCAGAAGTGACATTAAACCAAGGCCTATCTGTGCTTCCAAATGGGCATAAATGAGGCCACAGCTGAAGAGCAGAAGAGTTCCCTCCCGAAAACACTTTTCCTATCCATTTCAATCTTCTCACAGTGCTAATTAAATCTTACCTTTTACAAGAGAGTGTTTAGCCAACTTTCCTAATGAATCCTCGCTTTTGTCCCCATGTCAATTTTTATCTGATTCTACACTTTGGTACATTTCACTACACTGGAAGCTACATAAATGCAAGTTTTGTGTTGTTATAAAAAAAGTTGTACATAACAAGATTGACTGTACTTATGTAAAGGGTCAATATTTCCCTCAACTAACATCACTAACATTGATTATCTGGTTAGGATTACACTACTACTGTTTGTGGGGCCTATTTGTACACAAATGATTTGCTACGTTTCCTAAATTAGAACAACGATTGTACTTTTAAAAAAGCATTTCATTAGCTGTAAAGCATCTTGGGCTGTCATAAGATTGTTATGATGTGGAGAAGTTGGGGTTGGACAACACCAAACGGCCACAATACTAAGTTTCACAACACCAGATTAAAGTCCAACAGGTTTATTTGGAATCACGAGCTTTCGGAGTGCTGCTGTTTCATCAGGTGAGTGAAGAAGCAGCGCTCCAAAAGCTCCTGATTCCAAATAAACCTGTTGGAATTTAACCTGCTAGTGTGAGATTTCTCACTATGCCATAAGATTGTGAAAGGCATTAGACAATGACAAATCTTTCTGGTTACTCTCTGACACTGTAAAAATAAGAAACAAATCTTCAAATTGTGAATTTTCAATGAATATTAACATGGGAGATCTACGAATGCTGCGGAATTATAGAATCATAGAATCCCGACAATACAGAAAGAGGCCATTCAGCCCATCAAGTCTGTACTGACCACATCCCACCCTGGCCCTATTCCAATCATTTATCCTGCTAATCCCCCGAACTAACGATCAATTTAGCATGGCCAATCACCATTACTTGCACATGTTTGGACTGTGGGAGGAAACTGGAGCACCAGGAGGAAACCCATACAGACACAGGGAGAATGTGCAAACTCCACACAGTTATCCGAGACCGGATTTAAACCTGAGTCCCTGGCGCTGTGAGGCCGCAGTGCTAACCACTGTGCCACCATGCTGCCCTAAATTATAGGCACCCATTTGTGATTTTAGCCTGTAATCTAACGACATGAGACTCAGGCGATGATTTTCCATCAGGATGAACTCTTTGATAAGATCGCGGCCAATTGCAGATCTGCATTATTCTCTATTTATCTAGCAATAATAAACCGAAGAATTATTTATGAAGCCAATTTTAATCAGATATATTTTTGTGTGAAACAGGCGGGTCTGCCACTGCTATAAATGCATTATTAAAAATATTATTAAAAGTTTCTTTAATCCAAAGACAATGCGCAAACATTACAGAGTCCAGTCAGAGTATAAACATTATTTCTGAAATTCAAACGAATAAATGTGCTTGCTTTAGTCTAAGAATTACATTTCTAACTTCTATTTTTGGTGCAGCCCATCAGTGTGTGAACTGAAGGAGAAGTTGCCTGCAGGAGAAAAGCTTCATTTTAATCGCTGCCACCTTAAAATGGGAGATAATCGGCTGGATTTTAGCAGCCCTCTGAAGATGGACTGTGAGATGGGTGAAGGATGGGTGCTGCCTGTAAGATGGCGAGGGAAGGATGAGTGGGTGATGGGGACAGGGGGATGGGGAGGGGGGGGGGGGGGGGGTAGTGGCGGAGTGTCTGATTCTCTTCACCGCATTTTACCAGGTGAAATGGGGTAGGTGAAAGATAGTTGCCCTTCCTTTTCCCATTGGTGAATGCATCCTCCACCATGTGGGGGAGACTGTGGAAATATCATAGAATAGAAACCCTACAGCGCAGAAAGAGACCATTTGGCCCATCGAGTCTGCACCGCTCGCAATCCCACCCAGGCGCTACCCCCATATCCCTGCATATTTTACCCACTAATCCCTTTAACCTATGCATCTCAGGACCCTAAGGACCAATTTTAGCATGGCCAATCAACCTAACCTGCATATTTTTGGACTGTGGGAGGAAACTGGAGTGCCCAGGGAAAACCCATGCAGACATGAGGAGGATGTGCAAACTTCACACAGACAGTGACCCGAGTCGGGAATCGAACCCAAGTCTCTGGAGCTGTGCTACCATGCCACCCCACTACCACACTCGTGCCCCGAGTGGTATTAACGAAAAGAGGTAGTTAAATTATATCTGTGTTTCTCTGTGTTGGATATAGCTTTAAGTTTAAATTTTATTTTTAAAAGTTGTGCATACTTTTTGGGTTGTTCAGATGCTTACGTTTTTAATGCAGTTTTTAGAATCATAGTAGGCTGCAAAATGAGGCCATTCAGCCCATTCACCTACAACAATCCCACCCAGGCCCTATCCCCATAACTCCACAATTTTATCCTGCAAATCCCCCGACACTAACACGCACATCTTTGAACTGTCAGAGAAAGCCGGAGCATCTGGAGGAAACCCACACAGACATGGAGAGAACATGCAAACTCTGCACAGACAGTGGCCCAAGCTGGGAATCAAACCTCTTTCCCTAGCAATGTGAGGCAGCAGTGCTAACCACTGTGCCACTATGCCACCCAATTATAAAACAAATGCAGTGTGTTAAAAACTGTGTTGTTGCTTAGTAACAAGGAAACCAAAAGCGGTTTGGGCAATCGAAGTAAGATAAATAGTTTTTCACAGAAACTTCAGGAAGAGGCACAACATGAAGGGAGAATGCAGAGATTGAAGAATGAAAAAGTCTCAAAAACTAGGGAATGGGGCAGAAGAAAGTTCTGGGAATACTGTGATGTCAAGGAACAAAGAAAATGAATCTAGGAATAAAATACTTTCATAAAGTTGAGACTGAGGAGCAAAAAGAAGCTCCAAGTTAAAGACAGGTCTTTAATGTGCAGTAAGAACTGTCACAACAGCAATTAAAATCCAATAATTTATTTGGAATCACGAGCTTTCAGAGCACTGCTCCTTCATCAGGTGAGTAATGTGCACAGCTGGGGTATCAGCTTGTGAGAAGCCAGTGATCCAAGTGACCAGAAGATTGGTGACTCCATACCAAGGACTGTGAAACATTGGTATTCTGTTGACATGCTTGAATACATGTGGTGAAACGGGAAAGAAATACCAGAATCACAAGAGTCAGCTGAAGAACTAGTAACTTAAAAATTGAAACATTTATCAAACAAAAGATGAACAATGTTTATACTAGTCCTTCACCCCATTATACCTTCATACTTATGTACAGATTCATAGGATAATACAAATTACAAAATCTATCTTGAATACTCATATTCTTAGTAAGTACACAGTCCATGTAAACTCATAGGTAACTTGTGGTCAGACACCTCACACTCTATAACCAAGTGACAGATGCCACCCAACAACTTCCATCTCATCAATTCGTCCCCTTCCCCATCTCCCTCCATCACGGTCTCACCAGAATTCTGGCCAGAATTCTACAGGCCCACCTGCCATGGGAATCGGGACAGGTAAGGGGCGGGCAGCATGGGGTGATCCCTTATCCTCAGGCAGGATTTTATGGTTTTGGGATTGGAAAGACTGTAAAATCCCATCCTTCGTCTCCCACACGAGGATTTCCAATCTCTACTCTTGAAGAATATGTCTTGGAATCTTCTACCAAATGACACTTTCTCCTGGATGTTTTCATCTAGGATCCACCTCCAGGTGAATCCAGAACTTTCAAACTTTTAGTCATTATACTCTTCTCAGTCAATAAAACTGCCCTTTGCCATCACGTTTGACACTCCTACATTACAATAATCGTAATTTGAATACTTCATTGCCTGGAGTTTCTTATGCGTCTTTCTTCCTTTGTCATGACATCTATTTGCATTGGAAAATTATTAATTGTGGCTTGCCCCATTCCGGGTAATTAAAATTTAAGGTTGTGAACTCTGATTGAAGGTATTCTTTGAATTTTTATCACATGAACACCCGCATCAAGTCACCCCACCCCCCCACCATAGGAAGTGCAAATTCCAGAGTGGAACCCATTGCTTTGGTCATGGGAACAACATGATACTGGATGGGTTGGCTGGTCCAAGGCAGCAACCAGGCTACAACAGATTAAAAGGTCCTAAGCACTGACCATCCAGACACGATATCTCCAAGAAACATGCTTTGATATTTTTGATAAAGTGTGGCAATAAAAGGCCAAGATGGTTGAGTCTTGAAATGCAATCACCAAAGAGAGTTAGCAGTGTTAACCTTATTCGCAGATCAACAACATTAACCAGAAGGCCAAGCTGTGTGAGGAGCAATAAGTATTAGGTAGATTATAAATATCTACAGCGCAGAAAGAAGCCACTTGGCCTATCGATAGATGCGAAGCTGGTTTGCATGATTGATTATTTTTGACTTATGTATCATATTGTTCCATGGAGGGGAGGGAATTAAAATCTGAGCACTGCTTCAATTAGAGTCCAAGGCCGGGCCATTGGAGTGGGAGTCAATGTTCGATTCAAAGATTGTAGCTTGCCTGGAATTAGACTTGGGGCTTGCATAGGGTTCAGGGCTGGCCTGGTGCTGGGCTTGTTTTAAGCTCAGGGTCAGTTGGAGCTCAGAGCCTAGCTGTCTGCATTCAAATGTCAGAGACATCTTACAGACTGCACTTGGAAATGACAATCAGACACATAGTTGCAATTCTCAAAATAATCATGGAAGTACCTTGCTGGATTTGAAGCTGTCAGTGCAATGGTAAAAGGTTTTGGAGGTGTTAGAGGTTTTGAATAAAGTCTTCATGGAGGTTCTTCATGGAGTCTTCTATCTTGCATATTTCAATTTTAAATGCAACTCTAAAGTTAAGAGAATAGTTACCTTTAGGGGCAGCATGGTGGCATAGTGGTTAGCTTTGCTGTCTCACAGCGACAGGGACCTGTGTTCAATTCTGACCTCAGGTTACTGTCAGTGTGGATTTTACACATTCTCCCCGTGTCTGTGTGGGCTCCCTCCGGGTGCTCCAATTCCCTCCCACAGTCTAAAGATGTGTAGGTTAGGTTGATTGGCCATGCTAAATTGACCCCAGTGTCAGGGGTATTAGCAGGGTGAATATGTGGGGTTATGGGAATAGGGCCTGGGTGGCATTGTGGTTGGTGCAGAGTCGATGGGCCAAATGACCTTCTTCTGCACCGTAGGGATTTTATGATTCTATTTTATGATTAGGCTGTTTGCAGTCCAAATTTATTTCATTCCCAAGGCATCGCTGGCAAAACCAGCACTAATTGCCTTAGTTTTCCTTAAAATATGATGGTGGATCTTCATTTTCCTGAAGGCCTGCAGTTTGCAGAGTGATTCTCTACACAGAATCAATTTAAATGGGTAGCTTATTAAATCATTTCAGTGGGCAGTTAGCAGTCAAACACATAGTTGAGTGAATGGAATCACATATCAATTGGATAATTATGATGGTAATGCTCGTTCCCTAAAGGACATTGTGAGTGAGTTGTGTTTTTCCCATAATCCAACGGCTTGTGGTACTGCTACACTATTCATTTTTAGATCTATTTTAGAACTGAGTTCAAATTCTCAAACATCTGTGATGGAATTAAAACACATTTTTTTAAATTGTTAACACAAACCTCTGGATTATTAGTGCAGTAACAAGTCTCACAACATCATGTTTAAGTCCAGCCAGTTTATTTGATAGTAATCCCACAAGTTTTCGGAAACGGTGTTCCTTTGTCAGGTATGTGTGAAACCTTCCACATACCTGACGAAGGAATAGCGTTTCTGAAAACTTGTGGGATTACTATCAAATAAACTGGTTAGACTTAAATCTGGTGTCGTGAGACTTCTTACTGTGTTTACCCCAGTCCAACGCCAGCATCTTTACATCATTACTAGTGCAGTAACATGTCCACTATATTACCATACCCACTATGAATGCTGGACATTGAGTTTGTGCTATCTACCAAATATGATGGCTTTTATTGCCATGGAAGTAGATTCAATTTAATTGAGTTGTTGTTGGATACTGTATGTAGCTTTGCAGATTTCATGAAAAAGTTCTAAGTCTTCTTTAATTTAACAATAAAGTATACTAACTACTTGTAGCTATATACACATCTACAGTATAAAGTCTAAGCTGTGAGTTGTCTCCATGCAACACACGTCACTGTCCAGTACAATACTTCCCTTTAGACTTGGGTCAGTTGTACTTTACATCACAGTGTAATTGCACCCGGTTCTGTATCCCATCCCATGTTAATCTTTTCAATAAGAAGTCTCACAACACCAGGTTAAAGTCCAACAGGTTTTTTTTAGTAGCAAAAACCATTCAGAGTGCTGCCCCTTCATCAAGTAAGTGGGAATTCTGTTCACAAACAAGGCACATAAAGACTCAAACTCAATTGGAACAGGCAGTCACCCAAGGTTGGAATCGAACCCAGGTCCTAATGCTGTGAGATAACAGCATCAACCACTGTGATCAATTATCCCAACAACATGACATCCATTTTGTCCGGCATTGCAAAAACTTGCGTTTAATTTTAAAAAAACTTCTAAATTTAAACTTGTTCTAAACAATATAGCTCAACATTTCAGCAAACATCTTCACTAATCTTCGTTCAAGAGCTCTTTTAAGTGGAATGCAATCTTGCCAAAATGTACTGTCAAAACATTTCTTCTTAACAGCAGATAAAATACAAGGACAACAAATTACAGAGCAGATACACTTAAACTAAGAACCCTGCACTTCTGAGAGACATTTTATTATTTTATTATTATTAGTCTAGTTAGCTTGTGGCAATGTTTTGTCTTACATGGCGTCGTGTAAGACCCAAGGTTATGCACGGCTGTCAGATAGCTACATAAATGGTTTGTGCACATTCATGTGAAAAATCTATTTGAAGAAATGCAACAAAAAAAAGGCTGAATAAAACCAATTAACACGAAGGTCAGGCAAGTTATGAAATAAAGCGAGGAACTGGAGGCATTGCAATGAAATGTTTGCTGTAGACGTCATCTTCATTTGAATGCACCAGCTGCGCTGCAGATGAATCCTTTGGTATTTTTCTGAAGCAGTTTTAGATGCACACAAATTAATCATGTAAGTAACGTTCACCTTCAATGTTCCAAAAGCAATTAAAATATAAAACCAGAATTTCCATAATTCATTGAATTTTAATGTCGGCTGGAGTGTGACAAAACAGCCTTTTTTCTGTGTGAGGAGTTTGATGTGAGTGGACTTTCTTTGTTTGAGCTCTCAGTCTTCATTAGGTGCAAATTTATCAACTCCAATACGACAAAAGATTCGGCCAAACCAAACCATCTAGAGAATTGGCTTTATACATTAACGTTTCTCTAGCTCTTCAAGAGCTGTGCTGGTTTATAAAAGGGGTCAACTTTTTTGTAACCTGCAGTCAGATAACAGTACTACCCCCCCACTCTCCCTACCAAATCTAATCAATTTAATGCCCTTAGTATTGCTTCTCATGGAATGAATAATCTTCTTTAAAGTTTACTTATTAATATCACAAGTACGCATACATTAACACTGCAATGAAGTTCCTGTGAAAATCCCCTAGTTGCCACACTCAGGTGTCCTTTTGAGTACACTGAATTTAGCATGGCCGATATGCCGAACCAGCATATCTTTCAGACTGTGGGAGGAACCGGATTGCCTAGAGGAAACCCACGCAGACATGAGGAGAATGTGCAGACAGTGACCTAAGCTGGGAATTGAACCTGGGCCCTTGGCGCTGTAAGACTAACCACCAAGCCACTGTGCCGTCCTAAATCTTGTGACGTAATCAAATCTCTCCTCATATAGAAGAACATAATGCTCTCTTTCCTTTCCTTTCCCTCCCTCCTTTTCTTTCTGAAAACTCTGGCTTTTGCAGTGGTTCAGTGCTTCAGGTACTGCAGTTCCTTTGATATTAGTCTGGTCATCAAGTCCAGCCATTGATCAGATTATAGGTGGACAGCACAGAATAGTGGGTACTTAAAGGCTGTAATTCATCTCATAGTCCAACTCACAACACCATGTTAAAGCCCAATAGGTTATTTGGTAGCACAAGCTTTTGGAGCATTGCCCTTTCATCAGGTGAATGAAGACTTTGTTTCACACACAGAGTATATATAGACACAAACTCAATTATAAGATAAGTTGCAGTCCAATCATTATCCTGTAATTGAGTTTGTTTCTATATATGCCTTGTTTGTGAATCCAACTGATGAAGGGGCAACGCTTCAAAAGATCCTGCTGCAAATAAACCTGTTGGACTTTAATCTGATGTTGTGAGACTAATTTCTGTGCCTATCCCAGTCCAATGCTGGCAAATCCACATCATAGTCCGACTGAGGTTGTAACCGATTTTCAGTGCAATTTCTTCCTCCCCGATCGCTTTAGTCCATACTGACGAATAACTATCACTCGCTTTATCAGTGTTGATTTCAAGGACATTGCCCTCCCCATTTTGAATAATTGGACTGCACTCACTCCCCAAGCTGATAGTCAGCTGGTTAAACACCAGAGAAGTGGCTGTATTCTACATTGGCTCAGGGAGTAGATTCTGTGGGCAGTTTAAAAATTTGCATGAAGAAAGACACGTCTGTTTTTTTTTCCTGGATTTAATTTGCTTCGTTCAAGAGGCTCAGCATAACATTAGGAGAAAACTGCTTTTACATACTGCATTTATATAATGCCCATAATATAGGAGTGTTTGGTGGGTGTTTCACAGACATATTATGGAGCAACATCACTTAAGGTGATAAAAGGTCAGACAATCAAAAGTCTTATATATTTACCTCACTGTAGTGCCACATTGTAGTAATGTGGTGCCACATTGATGTCATGGGATGTAGAATTGGAAACAGAGAAGCAACAGATATGAGACAGAACATACCACAATAAAGTTATGTTTGTTTATTGAGTGTTCCTGAGTGTTATTCTCCAATATACAATAAAAAAGCTTGAGAAAAGAAGCAGGATTTAACGAACATTATCCAAGTGGCATGACATACAGAGAGATGGAGAGCTTTAGGAAGCAAATTCCAGATTTGGAGCCTTGACAACTGGAGGAATGGCTGCAAATGGTGATTAAAATTAGGAATGTCCTTAGGGCCAGAATTGGTGGAGTGCAGCTATCTCGGAGGGTTATAGAGTCATAGAGGTTTACAGCATGGAAACAGGCCCTTTGGCCCAACTTATCCATGCTGCCCAGTTTTTACCACCAAGCTAGTCCCAATTGTCTGCATTTGGCTCATATCCCTCTATACCTATCTTACCCATGTAACCATCTAAATGCTCCTTTAAAGACAAAATTGTACCCAACTCTACTACTGTCTCTGACAGTTTGTTCCAGACACTCATTACCCTTTGTGTAAAAAAACTGCCCCTCTGAACCCTTTTGTATCTTTCCTTTCTCACCTAAAACTTACGCCTCCTAGTTTTAGATTTCCCTATCTTTGGGAAAAGTTATCTAGCTGATCTATGCCCCTCATTATTTTATAGATTTCTATAAGATCACCCCTGAGCCTCCTATGCTCCAGGGAAAAATGTCCCAGTCTATCCAACCTTTCCTTATAACTCAAACCATGAAGTCCCGGTAGCATCCTAGTAAATATTTTCTGCACTATTTCTAGTTTAATAATATCCTTTACTAATTTAATTATGGATTGATCAGAAGTGCAGAAACAGCAGCCTTTAAGCCTATTACTATTTCATTGGGCGGTGCACAGCTACGATGCATTTCTGTCCTCGCTGAAACCATCTCTTTCCTCTAGATCTGAGTCAGTGCAAATGATAAAAACATATGCAATCAACTGTAATCTACCAGGTGCCTTCAACTGAGCTCTCCTGAACCCGAGAGCTGATTGGATAATGGAAGGAAATAGTTAAGACATTCAATGACAGCAAGATATTTACAGCAGCATCCAGCAAACATTATCACTGAACCATGGAATCAAGATTTTTTCTTAAATCTGCTACCGTCAGACCAATGCACTCTTGTAGAGCTTAAGGAAATTGCATAGGGAAGAGGAAGGATACGGAAGAGCTTTGGCAACAAGAATGAGAATTTGAAAATTAAGGTGCTAATTAATTGCTTAATGAAGTAGCACCTTAAACAACAAAAGCAGGTGTGATGGGTAAGCAGGATTGATGTGAAGAGGATATGGATGGAATTAGCATTCATTTAAATGGCTTCAATATTCAATAATAGTTGCTGCTGGAGATCTTTGAAAGTTGGTCAGCTTATATTGGAATAGAACTAACAAAGGGATGGATGAGAGTTTCAGCATCAGATTAGAGTCATAGACATTTACAGTATGAAAACAGCCTTCAGCCCAACTTGTCTATGCTGTTCTTTTTTTTAAACCTCTAAGCTAATCCCAATTGCCTGCATTTGGTCCATATCTCTCTGTACCCATCGTACCCATCTAAATGCTTTTTAAAAGACAAAATTCTACCCATCTTCACTACCACCTCTGGCTCTGTATAGAAAAAATTGCCCGGGTGGACAATTTTGTATTACTTCCCTCTTAAACCTATGCCCTCTAGTTTTAGATTCCCTTGACTTTTGGAAAATATATTGACTATCTAGCTGATCTGTGCCCCTCATTACTTTCTAGACCTCTATAAGGTCAGCTGCCAGCCTACTATGCTCCAGAGAAAAAAGTCCCAGTCTATCCAGCCTCTCTTTATAACTCAATTCAGCAAGTCCCAGTAGCATCCTAGGACTTTTTTCTGAACTCTTTCTAGTTTAGTAGTATCCTTTCTATAAAGGGTGACCAGAATTGCACACAATATTGCAAGTGTGGCCTTACCAATGTCTTGTACAACTTTAATAAGACAGTCCAACTGCTGTAGTCAATGTTCCGATCAATGAAACCAAGCATGCTGAATGATTTTTTTCCCCACTCTGTCCACCTGTGACTCCACTTTCAAGGACCTATGAACAGGTACCCTTAGATCTCTTTGTTCTGTAACTCTCCCCAGTGCCCTACCATTAACTGAGTAAGTCCTGCCCTGGTTCAATCTACCAAAATGCTTCACCTCACATGTGTCTAAATTAAACTCCATCTGCCATTTGTCAGCCCAATTGATCAAGATTCCGTTGCAATTGGAGATAACTTTCTTCACTGTCTACTATGCCACCAATTTTAGTATCATTTGCAAACTTACTAACCATGCCTCCTATATTCTCATCCAAATCAAATTAGGGAAGGCAATGTTGATATTGGATGATATTATGGAAGTGGATGTAAGGGCTTGCACTGATCAGAATTCTCAGTCACCTGACGAAGGGACAGGCTGTCCCAAAAGCTTGCGGCTTTTGCTATAAATAAAACCTGGGCTTGGGTAACTGTTGGTGTGGAGTTTGCTCATTCTCTCCGTGTCCACGTGAGTTTCCTCCAAGTGGTCTGGTTTCCTCCCACAATCCAGTGATGTGCAGATTAGGTGGATTGGCCATGTTAAATTGCCTCTTAGTGTCCCATGATGTGTGAGTTAGGGATCAGTGGGAGATACACTGTGGTAAATGCGCGGGGTTACAGGGTGGGGAGAGGGAGGTGATCGCTGCTGGGTAAGATGTTCTTTCAGAGAGCTGATGCAGACTTGATGGGCCAAATGGCCTCGTTTCACCTGTAGGAGCTCTCTGGTTTTAGTGCAAACTCTTGGAGATTTCGACACTGTCTTTAACAAAATAGAAATCAGGTGATTCATTTGCCCTTTAAAGAGGTGGTGCTAAATACAGAGTACTTCAGAAATTAACAAAAACTTCTTAAAGCTTGTTCTAATTTTAAAACTTGCCACATTGCAAAACATTTACGTTGATTACCACTAGATATCCTTCTCCCTAAAGTTGAAAACTCGTGCATGTGACTATTCCTATGGACCCACTCACCCCTTTACAATCCTGGGCTTCAACTAATAGTTTAGGCTCACTCAGTATGCAGCGATTACCTTCAGAGTGGATATCATTAAATATGAATTAAAGAAACTGTTCTTTTGTTCAGCAACTCTAATAAGAGTCAGAGGTCTTGAAGCAATGAGTTTGAACCCCACTCCAGGGCTTGTTAACCAGCGAAGGAACGTCAATGATGTGGTTCTAATTGGTTGATAATCAGCCTGTGAATCATTCCCGCAAAGGGGGAAATATGTATGGGCAGATAAAAAAACATACTTCTAATAAGATATGCTACTAACAACAAAACTGATCCAAGTGGAACTTTCTGCACTCAAGAATTGAACTGTGTCATTATTTTAAAAAAGATATTAAAATTCAGCCATCTACTTTTTGGCACCTTCTCTTCAATATAAATTGAAGGCTGTAGGGGGTGACTTTTCCCATTCCACCCACCATGGGAATTGGAGCAGGAAAGGGACAGATCATGGAAATGTTCATTGACCTCGAGTGGAATTTTCCGGTTTCAGAGTGAGTGCAGCTGCAAAATCTTGCCCATTACCTCCTCTCATGGTCCTGAAAATGATGGTTCATCTTTTGAACATCATTCCTTACTTTAAGGTGTAACTTAAGCTTTTGATAATGTTTCTGTTTTGAAAATGCTGCCAATGATCCCTCGTCTATAAATATACACTTTAAAGGAAGGTACTGCAAATGAGGGAAATAATATTTTGTTAACCTATCAAAAGCTGGGGTGATGGAAGCACATCGCTGCGAATGTATACCCACAAGCACAGGAGTGAAACTTGGACATTGAGCAGGATAGAGTCTGAGACAATTTTTTATTGAACAAAGTTATCAAGGGATTTGGGGCTTGGACAGGTACATAGAGTTGGCCACAGATCAGTCATGATCTTATTGAATGGTGGCACAGGCTCGAAGGGCTGAATGACCTATTCCTGTTCCAATATTCCTATGAGTGATGGAATCAATGGAAAGGGGAGAATGGAATTTGCCAAGAAAGATATATTAAGATGCATTTGAAATGCTTTATATTATGCAATTATCCAGAATATATTGGGCAGCACGGTGGCACAGTGGTTAGGACTGCTGCCTCACAGCACCAGGGTCCTGGGTTCAATTCCACCCTTTGTTGATGGTTTGCGTGAAGTTTGCACATTCATCTGGTGTCTTCATGGTTTCCTGCCACATTCCAAAGATGTGTGGGTTAGGTGGACTGGCCATGCTAAATTGCCCCTTAGTGCCAGGGGAATTAGCAGGATAAATATGTGGGGTTAAGGATAGACTCTGGGTGGGATTGTTATTGGTGCAGGTTCAATGGACCAAATGGCTTCCTTCTGCACGGTAGGGATTCTATGATTCTATGATATTCCCAATTAGTATAAATATTTATAACACAAATATATTTTCCTGAGCTAGGTTTTTGATGCATTTTCCTTATTTCTCAGTGTACTCTGCTCCCACTCAAAATGGATGCTGGAAATCTATTTCACTCAGTGCCCGTGATCACTGAAGTGTTCGCCAACAAGAAGGGAACAGTTTTGCCTGGAGATTGTCGAGCGATGTTCATTCATCCAGTGTCATAGTATCTGCATGGTCTCCCCAATGTACCATGCTTCAGGACATCCTTTCCTGCAATGTATTAGGTAGACAACGTTGGCCGAGTTACAAGAGTATGTACCGTATGAACATGGGACACGGTGGACAGAGTACCCTTTGTTGTCCAGTATTTCCCGGAGTGGAGAAGCTATGACATCTTCTCCGGAGTTTTCAACATATCATTGATGAAGATGAACATCTCACCAGGGCCAGGGCCAAACCCATACCCCCACTTCTTGCCTTCAGACAACCGCGCAAACTACCCAGTTCACAGCAAACTCCCCAGCCTTCAGGAGAACAGTGACCACAATACCACACAACCCTGCCACAGCAACCTGTGAAAGACATGCCGGTTCATTGACATGGATGACATCATCACACGTGAGAATACCATCCACCAGGTACATGGCACATACTCTTGCAACTCGGCCAACATTGTCTACGTAATACGTTGCAAGAAAGGATGTCCTGAAGCATGGCACATTGGGGAGACCATGCAGACACTACGACAGTGGACGAATGAACATCGCTTGACAATCACAAGGCAAAACTGTTCCCTTCCTGTTGGCGAACACTTCAGCGGTCACGGGCATTCGGCCTCTAATCTTCGGGTAAATGTTCTTCAAAGGGGCCTTCACAACACACGACAGCGCAGAGTCGCCAAGCAGAGACTGATACCAAGTTCCACACACATGAGGACAGTCTTAACAGGGATCTTGGGTTCATGTCACACTATCTGTAACCCCCATGACTTGCCTGGGTTAGCAAAAAACCTCACTTATTGTGCTGTCTGGAGACAATACACATCTCTCTAACCTGTGTTCAGTGCTCCTTCCACTCACATTGTTAGCCACTTTAAGACTTGAATAGCAGGTTAGGTGTAAAGATTCGCATTCTAATCAGTAATCTGTAAATAGTCTGTGCTGGTATGTGTGCTATTGGAGACCAGAACACCTCATTCACCTGACGAAGACCATAGGGTTGAAAGCTTGTGAATTTACTGTCAAATAAATTGGTTGGATTTAAACCTAGTGTTGTCAGACTTCTTACTGGTTATACCTACATCCCATGGACTGCAGTGGTTCAAGGAGGTAATTCACCACCGTCTTCTCAAGAGCAATTAGGGATAGACAATAAGAATGCTGGAAAAGCCACTGACACCTACATCCCATGAAAGAATAAAAGGAAAACTACTAGTTTTAACAGTAAGTTAGCACTCTCTGTTTGATGGCTACTTTGAGGAGGCCATGGGTTAGTGGCATTCCCACTAGACTATTAACCCAGAGGTTCAGGAGGACCTTGGTTCGAATACCACCACAATAGATAGTGGAATTTGAATTCAAATAAAAATATCTGGAATTAATAACCAGGAAATCATTATCGATTATCATTAAAAATCCACCTCGTTCATTGATGTCCTTCAGGGAAGGAAATCTGCTTCCCTTACCTGGTCTGACCTACTTGTGACCTCAGAGCCACACCTTCTCAGCCATTAGTGGGATCTTCCAGTCCTGCTGAAGGTGATCCTCCTACAGCTGCTTCCCTGGAGACTTGGCTGGTAAGCAACACAAATAGTCATTGGCTTTGGTGGGACTGGAATATCTGACTGGCAGCCAATGATGAGCTGCTTGTGCTGCCAGTAAATCTGCTGTGGGGATGGGGAGGGGGGTGGAATTCCAGATGATACATTTATTTGTTCTGTGTTGGAAGTCAATTGTAAAATCTGAAATTTGTCTCTCCTGAGAGCTCATTTATTCAGTTGGCTGTCCTTCTTCAATGAATCCTTTCAGTTAAGATTGTTGACAGATCTCTCCCTCTCTCTCACTCTCTCTCAGGCCACCCTTTCTGCATTTAGGTCCATCAATACATTTCTCATCCAGCGGAGAGAGCAGCTTTGATAAGCATTGTGAAGGTATTGCTTTGTAAAGAGTGGATTTGCTATTGTGTTAGCAACTGCCTAATTTTAGAACTGCTTGGGCCACTCATCCGTTACAAAAATAAAATACATTTTCTTACGATTCAGGAAAACACTGAGAGAGGAATAAAAAAAGAAAAAAAGGCTCCATAACACAGGTAATTCATCTCTCCACGCTGCTGTCGAAATGATTCATGATTTCCAATTTACTTTGAGCTCAAATCTAAAGTAAATCAGCCAAGAATGTTTTGCCCTTTGTCTGATAGAAGTGCTCACAAGTACAAAGAAGACTTTCAGATTAACATATCCACAATATTCATCTTGTTCATTTTTCACTTCCTGACTGTTACACTCGTCTTACACAGATCACCACACAATCCTTTATTTTTAGGCATCGGATGGTGGGAACAATCAGGGACCCTTTAACATTCTGCTCACTCACTCACTGATGGCTCTAATCTTATTCTTTCACATGGGAACCCAATTTCTTTCTCTTCCGATATGACACTGTAACATGGCTTGCTAGGAAAGTCTTGCAAGAGACTAAAACATTATGCCTTGAATTTTTAACTCCTGAACTCTCTGCTGGTTGGGCACCTGCCTCTTTGTTTTAACTACTTAACTGAAAAACCAGGCAAGACCCAAGGAGTCGGCTATAAAGGAGCAATGCTCTTACTGAACAAATAAAGTAAAGCAAAAACCACAAGCCTGTGGCGAAAAGAACAGACCCTGAACTGGGATAATACAATAATGGACCCACTCAGGGGCTTGCTTTATATAGGGTTTGGTATACGAGTTCCACCCAATTAGTTAATTACCAATCCTCAAGGAGTTCATATTCAACAAGTCCGACAGGGAGGTCAGTCAGTGATTCCTCATGTAAGTTATTATCAACAAAGAACATTGTAGTATCTTGCAAAGATGGGTGACTATCAAGTAAAATTAACAAATCCACAGTTTATTAAGGTAAATATACATAGAGTGATATAATGGCTATTGTACTCTATGACTCCAAACTCCTAATTGCAAAAAAAACCCGCACTCAGCTCAATAATTTGTACACAGCAACCTGATCAGTCAAAATTAGTCACATGTCCCTCTGACCGCATTCCCATTGTAGGGGCACGCTACCACATCTCATCCCCTTTATGTTCCCAACTAACGTATTTCAATAACAGCTGAACTATTTCCAATATTATACAATAAATAGATCTCAAACACAATCCATTATAAACTAAGTCAGTCCAGGAACTTGTTGGGAGTGTACAATTCATGAGCAGATGCTCCAGCGGAGGAGATCTGAATGTTGGTTTGAACCTCAATGGATTGACTCTTGAGTTGCGAAGATGTGTCAGTGCAAATAACTTCTCCAGTCCCATTGGAACATGACTTGACTCTTCCTGGGGGTAGCTTGCTGCTGTATTACTTTTATCTGGAGCAATATCAGTGACAGGCATATTAGGATCACACTGCCCCACTGGTTCTGTGTGTGGCTCTCTCCTTCTGAGATGGTCCAGCTGTTTCTTTATGTAGATAAGAATGATTTCTTTTGAGAAAATTGACAAAATGAATGAAGAGGGTAGCCCAGTGGCACAGTGTTAGCACTGCTGCCTCACAGCACTAGGTTCTTCGATTCCTGGTTTGGGTCATTGTCTGTGTGGAGTTTGCTTGTTCTTTGCAGCTTAAGCTGTCTTGGTGAGTTCCGTGCCCCTCGTAATTGTGATACACTCAAGAATATTATACAGACTTGGGCAAGCCCAGATTTGCAGTAGCTATTTAATCAGGTGAGGAATATACTGACAATTTGTCCACAATTACAAGAATCAAAGCAATACTAAATTAATTTAAACAGAAAATGCAGGAAACGCTCAGCAGTTGAGCAGCTTTATAATGATACTTTCTCATTGCTTAGGTCCAATCTGAATGCACTCAAGTATCGCAACAGTAGCTCTCTCATGTGACATGGAGTTGCCTGATAAATTCGAGTTAAGAGCTCTGTTGAGCGCAGCTATGTGCCTCAGGACTGGAGAGCGGTCAATCAAATGCCTACTTTGAACAAGAGAGCTAGGTAATTGCTGACTGGTTAGCTTAAGTCTCTGGGTCTGATATTAATGAGTGTTCTGGGCTGGGGAGGGAGGAGGAAATCATAGAATCACACAAAGCAATTTTATTGCCTTGCCTGTCCAAATCTCCAGTCAGCAAATGACTGGATGGGCAAGGCGGTAAAATTCTGGCTATAGAATTTCTACAGTGCCAAGAGAGACCATTTGGCCCATCGAATCTCATTCAGTTCATTCCCCTCATGTCTGTGCGGGTTTCCTCCGTGTGCTCTGTTTTCCTCCCATAGTCCAAAAATGTGCAGGTTAAGTTGATTGGCCATGCTAAAATTGCCCCTTAGTGTCTTGGGACGCGTAGGTTAGAGGGATTACTGGATAAATATATAGAGACATGGGGGAAGGGCCTGCGTGGGATTGTGGTTGACGCAGACTCGATGGGCCAGATGGCCTCTTTCTGCGCTGTAGGATTTCCATGACTCTCTGACAGAGGATCTTACCCATCCCTGTAACCCCATTAATCCCCTTAACCTACACATCTTGGGACACCAAGAGGCAATTTTGCATGGCCAATCCACCCAACATGTACATCTTTGGAGTGTGGGGGAAAATGAGAGCACCTGGAGGAAACAAATACACAGCCATGGGGAGAATGTGTAAACTGCACACAGTCACCCAGTGCTGGAATCGAACCCAGTCCCTGGTGCTGTGAAGTAGCAGTGCTAACCACTCTGTCACCCTGCCTCTGAAATGATATTGTGTAACCCAGAAATGAATTTAAAGACTAAGGATTTCTAATTTAAATGTGAACAATTGCCTGATAGGATGTCAAATTGACTATTTAAAAGGTCAATGCAAAAATGGAACTTAGTGAAGCCAAGATGTGTTTAGGATGGAGTCATGAAAAGGCTAGAATCCAGCTTCAATGATGCTTCTGTTGTTCCCCATTGGTACAGGCGGGAACAAGAGGTGACCCTGGAAAGGGAGCATGCGGCCTCCATAGGCGCCATTGAAGCCTTCCATACCTATTGGGCACCACAAGGTTTGAAGTGTGTTATTGACCCTTCAATCACATTTTGCTTTGATGTTTTAAGTTTCCTTGATGCTTTGTTTTGGGTGGTCCCTCCCCTTTAAGGGGCTGCCACTTTTATTTTGTCCCTTGGCTTGCTGAATTTAATTTAATTTTAGCTCTTACCTCGATTAGAGGTGATTGAGGGTCTGAGCAGTAGGGACATTGAGTGGGAACAGGTTTAATGGTCTTTACTAGGTCAGGAAAGTTGCATTCCTTTGCTGATTCACCTACATCTCTTGGTACACAACCCCATCCACTGCAGCCTCCTATCTATTGAATCTGTCTACACTTCTTGCTGCCTTGGTGAAGCAGCCAGTATAATTAAGGATTCCATGCACTCTGAACATTCTCTCTTCCACGTTCTTCCATCGGGAAACAGATATAAAAGTCTGAGATCAAGTACCAACTGGCTCAAGAGCATCTTCTTCCCTGTTACTGTCAGACTGTTGAATGGACCTACCTTATATTAAGTTGATCTTTCTCTACACCCTAGCTATGACTAACAGTATATTCTGCACTCTGTCCTTTCCTTCTCTATGAATGGTATGTTTTGTCTGCATAGTGTGCAGGAAATGATACTCTTCACTGTATATTAATAATGTGACAATAAAAAATCAAATCAAATCAAAATCATTCTGTCTTGTCAAATGTACTCCATCATATCAGTTCTCATTCCCATTTAACTTTCAAAAGTACACAACCTTCATGCTGTACGCACTTTTTTACCTTCTTCTTTATTCTCCCCCCCACCTCTATTCAACCCACACTTTATGCAATGTGACAAATTTGTCTGCTAGTCACCCTCACTGCATTCTATAAACTAGCCCTTCGTTCTGTTTTCCGGCAACTTGAATGTTGGACTGCCTCAGGATAAAGGCATCACAATGGCTGCTCGGGGAATCTGGTGAATGCCTGCAAAAACATCTCCACATCCACTGTCCATTGATACAATGAAATCATCATTGACAAATCCTCCCGGTTTACACGGTAGTCTTCAGATTTCCCAATTGGACACTCAAAGGCATCCTCTACCTGTGACAAGCCACCCAGGAAAAATAAACCAAGTGCCCCCTCGTTTGGCTATAGATGTAGCAGGGAAAATTGACATTAGCTGCCAGTTTGGCAAACAATCCATCCTTGAGCTGTCTTATATAGCTAATTGAGGGACCCTCTGGTAGTGCACTGGGGATAGAATCAGGGGTAAATAAATTCAGTGGTGATTTTCAGAGCAAGAGACATTACTTGGTGACTAGAACCAACAGGGAGCAACTCTTGAAGGAGGTGCATGTGTCTCAGACTGTGTCATATCAATCTAAGCCTGTGGAAGTACTACTCCTCAAATAAGTCAAGGAAGTTGAAGCTATGTCTGTGAACTCCACCACATTGGCTTTTTTAGCTTCTATCATGGGGGGGCAAAAGTCCACTGGACTTACCTGCTTGACCCTCCTCTGGCCCAAGACATCAGGTCAGAATGTCAGTGACAGGGTGCAGGGGACATGTTCCCTTGGCACTGCCAATGCACATGGCCTGAAGGGGAATCTGAGGAGGGAAGGGAAGTCCAAGAGTCAAGGGGATTTGAGTGAGGATCTGAGGAAGAGAGGGGACTAAGTTGGAGATCTGTGGGGGAAGGGTATGCGTGATCAGGGTCTGAGTAAAAGGGAAGCCTGAATGGGGTCTGAGGGGTAGCAGGGACTAAATTGGAGATCGGTGGAAGAAGGGAAGTGTGAGTGAGATACTGAGGGGAAGAATCAGGTTACCCTCATGACTGCAGAGCGTGGGTTGGCTTACCCATTATTTGTGGGTGGGGGTAGGACACCCTTCTTTGTTGAGGGCTTGGTGGTGCTCCCATGGTCAGTGGGGGTAGTGGGGGCGGGAGGAGGGCCTGTCTCTACGGCCTGGCCAGCGGGTTCTCTGAGATGAGCTCATTAGCATCTTTCAAGTGACTGAGTCCTACCTGACAAACACTGCAACACCAATGGGAAACACTCCTGCTTTTTAGCCTGAAAATGGAAAAATGCTGTCTAATGTTTCCACTTGTGCATGAAGTTCAAACCCAGAAACAGTAGATACACCATTATCACTGAAAAATCTAATAAGAAATTAAGGAGGAATTTCCTTCCTCAAGAAGTGCTGAGAATATGAAACTTGCTACCATGTGGATAGATTAAACACATAACATAAATCCATTTAAGAGAAAGCTGTTGTATTTAATTGTTCAACTGCTTAGGAGTTGTTTGTGTGTGTCTGTTGACTGCTCATTGTACTGTATGCTGTGGGTGTGGTTACAGAGAAAGGAAAACTGAAGTAAATTGGAAGCTAACGAGAGCATGCATTTTAAAACAGCATTTATATTAGTCTTCTTCATATAGGATCGGGTGGATGTCATTTCTGCAGATCTCTGAGTCACAAAACATGATAGAAGCTAAAAAAGTACGAGGAGGGAAAGAGTAGACATACTTGCTGACAGTATGAGATAAAATAAGTGGTAGTGGGCTTGTGGAGAGTACAAACACAGGAACAGACCTGATGAAAGGCCTGTTCTTATGCTCTAAATTCTATATATCATGTAATTTTGATATGATAAGCAAATTTTGGCACTGCTAACTTAAAGACTTTATAAGGTTTCCAAAGATGTGCAGATTAATTTGATTTGCCATGCTATATATATTGCCCTTTAGTGTCCAGGGTGTGTAGGTTAGAGGGATTAGTGAGGTAAATACATGGGGTTATGGGGTAGGGCCTAGGTGTTGTTGTTATCGGTCAAGGCTCCATTGGCCAAATTCTTTCTTCTGCATTGCCAGGATTCTATAATTCTAAACTCAAATCATTAATATAATGCCGCTACCAGGCTACAAAGGAAAGATCCCTCGAGGGTCCTGGCATTGGATAGACTTGGGATCGGAAGCAAGTTGTTGACCTCACTCTCCTTCTGGGAATCTAATGGCGGACATGTCCCTTCTATCCCTTATTAGTCCTAATTAGTGGGTTTACATTATTATCAGATTGCCAACCGCTATGGACAGGAACCCAATCACTGCCAGAAGGGTGTGCTTGATGAATCCCAATTGCCTTGACACTCATTGGGAATCCTGATTTTTGGCAATGCCCCATTCAAAGGGTATTGGGTTTCTTACAGGACGTTGTCCAAGGCTGCAGAATCCAGCCCATCATCTCTACATCTAACTTATCAAATCCCTTCATAATTAGAAAGATCTACGCTGGGTCTTCAGTTATATACTGTTTATTCAGTCTTTCCTAATAGTTGTTATTATTCTTTAAAATCTGTCGTGCATTGAAATGTTGTTCAATGGTGTGTTAGTTTCTTCTCTACTATACCATCTAAAGCTAACGGGAGGAAGTTCACTGGCCCCTATTGCTAATAGTGGGAATCTTGATGGCCCTCTGAATCGGGGCTAAATCAGGATACACATCAGGCAGCGGGCTCATTGCCATCCACAAGCTCCACTCCATGGCCCTGATCAGATTGGGAGAGAACCTGTTGATTCTGCGGAATTGCTAATTTGAATGTAGTTAGCAGGCCCAAAGCCCAATTCAAAGCCCTCCCACCATTCACCCTCTTCCCCAGCAGCATCTGCACTGGGTGGGCTTTGGTGCTGCTCATGAGTATTGTGGGATAAATGCAGTGTCCATATGTCCCTCTGCTGCTTTTGGCTGCAGAGGGAAGGTTCTCCAATGGTCCTGGGCATTGGATGGACTCAGGGTGGGCAAGGGATTGACCTATACACTATCCCCCAGGATGGATGTCTTGTAGCTCAACTGACTCTTCCAGCTCTGGGACACTTGAAGGTCACTCTTAGCATGGTGACTTCAGGCATCTCTCTGAACAGATCTGAATAACTATTGGTTTTCCCGCTGGAGTGGGCACTTAGGTTCAAAATGGACAAATCGCGGCCAATATTTCTGAAGTCGATCATGTGAACGTTCGGCTAACACTTGAGTTCTGGTATAGATGGAGCTGCCTATTTTATCACAGGGCAACCTACAGTGGTTGCAGCAACTTTACAACTGCAAATGCAAAACATTGCATATGCATAACCCTTCAAAAATGATTGTTATTTACTTCAGTGTTCAAGGGAGTGGGAGAAGTCTCGATGCAAACCCCAATTGTAAAACTACTTTTCTATCTGTGCAGAACATGACAGGACTTCAACTGCCCAATCTGCTGAGAAACACAATGCAATTGGTTGATTTTTTTTTCCTCTGAACAGCCACAGTAACGTTGAAAATTGGAGTAGTGACGCTGTGGGAGACAAGAGGAATTGCATGCTGTCTGACAGTCCCCGCCACTGCCTGATATGTTGCAACTGCTGACAGCATAAAAGACTGTTAATATAAGTGTAGCGGCATAATATGTGTCGCACACGAGATAAACAGTGTTAAGATAACAGGTAATAATTTAACATCCATTTTATCGCCAACTCCATCATCGAATCCAACAGCAAGGCAGGGTGTAAAACAGCCCACTGAACACCTCATTTTCTGAGTATTCTCAAATAGTCCTTTATAAACATAGCATAAAATTCTTACTTTACCTGCACTCCACATTTCTAATCAACCAAGAACATTACTTACATTGCAGCTCTTTGGAGTGAAAGCTAAGTTTCAAAGTGTGCAATGAATTGACACTTTGCTTAGTCTGAGGGAGTGTGGTAGCATGTTTCCTGAGGTCATCGAAATGCAATTTGATGATTTAGGGATCCAGTTCCACTGCCAGATTGCTTTTTCAGCTACAAATCAGATAAACTGGTGGATGATAATGATACTGCCTCTGGAGATAAATCTCACACACCATTTACAACCAAATGTACATGGAGATACTGGAAAGAATCTTTCAAGAAGGGGAACAGAGAAGAAGAAAAATTAAAAGGGGAACGTAGTTATCAGAAACCATTGTTAAAATCCCCATCTTTCTTTGAAAGCACTGTGGAGGTGAAGCAAAGCAAAGCAATTAGATATGTTGACTAATACCACTTAATTCATTTTGGATTCCTGTTATCTGAATTCCAGTTAATCAATATCATGCGAAGATGATGATATGGAATTAGGCCACAGATTAGTCGTAATCTTTTTGACTGACAAAACAGGCAAAGATTTGAGGCAGGATTTTACAGCCTCGCTCGAGTGAGATTGGGAAACATCACCCGAGGCCAATGGAGATCTCTGTTCTGGGAACACCACCTGCCCCAAATCCGGATGGGCAAGGTGGTAAGCTCCCAATGCAGATAAGTTGGAGAATTTGGTGGTCAGGCAAATTTCCATTCACTGCAGCGGGATGGGAAAATCCCACTGCCATGAAGAGTGATGAGATTCCGGCCTTGATTTTTTTGAAAATCCCCATCAAATTGCCTGGGTTAAAACTTGAAGAAAGCACAACAATAGAAATGTTAATATCAAACACTGTACAATATCCATTGTATGACATTAGGTTTTTGATAATTGTGAAAGAGTGTTTAAAGTTGATGAGTTTGCACTGAGAAGGAACATGTCACGCTGGTCATAGGAAATCATCCTTCTTATTTGAACTTGGAGATCATATTTATTGGTGCCCTGAACTGCTAATCAAAGAACAAAAAAACAGCACAGTAACAGGTCCCTCGGCCCTCCAAGCCTGTACCGAACATGCTGCCCTATTGAACTAAAACCTCCTACCCTTCTGGGAACCATATCCCTCTATTCCCATCCTATTCCTGTATTTGTCAAGACACCCTTAAAAGCCACTTCTGATCCACTTTCACTAACTCTCCTGGCAATGAGTTCCAGGCACCCACGACCCTGTGTAAGAAAAAATCTGCCTTGTAAGTTCCTTTAAACTTTGCCCCTTGCACCTTAAACCTGTGCCCCCATAATAATTGTTTCTTCCACCCTGGGAAAAAAGCTTTTGACTATCCACTCTGTCCATGCCCCTCATAATTTTGTGAACTTCTATTGAGTCTCCCCTCAACCCCTATCGCTGCAGTGAGAACAAACCAAGTTTCTCCAACCTCTTCTCATAGCTAACGCTTTCCGTACCAGACAACATCCTGGTAAATCTTTTCTGTACCCTCTCCAAAGCTTCCACATCCTTCTGGTAGTGTGACAACTAGGATTGAACACTATATTCCAAGTGTGGCCTAACTAAGCTTCTATAAAGCTGCAACATGACTTGCCAATTTTTAAACGCAATATTCCAGCTGATGAAGGCAAGCACGCCGTATGTTTTCTTGACTACCTTCTCCACCTGCATTGCCACTTTCGGTGACCTATGTATCTTACACCCAGATTCCTTTGCCTATCAATACTCTTAAGGGTTCTGCCACTTATTATATATTTCCTATCTGTATTACACCTTCCAAAATGCATTATGTTGCATTTGTCCAGATTAAACTCCATCTGCCATCTCTCTGCCCAAGTGTCCAACTGAATTATAACCAGCTGTATCCTCTGATGGTCCATTTGTGTGACATTAGGTTCTTGGTAATTGTGAAAGAACATTTCAAGTTGGTAAACTTGAACCGGAAAAGAAACTTGTCACATTGATCATAGGAAACCATCCTTCTTACTTGAACTTGGGGGTCATATTTATTGGTCACCCTCAGCTGCTAATCTTTGTTCCATGCTAAATGTCTTGTTCAGAATAATATGAGACCCAGCAACTTAAGATGCTACTTGGACCAAAGCTCCTGCTCTTAAAAATTAAGCCAATCCATGTTTTCAAACGTAAGGTCAGACAAAGGTAATAAACATGCAAAGTGTTATCTCTACCAAAACTTGTGACCAATGTGCGCTTTCTCATTACTGATAGCAACAAACAGAAAATCTCATTTTTTTAAAGATTTCTTCGGATTGTGTAAAATCTTACAATTGTCACTAGTGACTGGGATGGCACAACAGTAGATGACAGGGAAGCCTCATCTAAGCCTCATCACACCATCTGAATACATGGGAGAAGCAGAATTGTAGGTACGACATAGGACAACCTAGAGGGGGTACTTGAAGCGGTGAGACAAAGCTCTTCTAATGCACTGTAAACTAACACTGCAGCACAACCTATGGTTTCCGTCTGATGCATCAACTCATCCAGGATCCGATACTAGTTGTGATTTTTCTCCTCCTTGTCCAGCAAGTATGACTGTTGAGCAGTTGTTCAATTTAGACTCTAATGTGAGAACGAGACAAAGAAGAGGTGGCACCATGGCACAGTCATTAGCATTGCTGCCTCACAGAGCCAGGAACCCGAGTATGATTCCGGCATTGGGTGACAAAGTGGAGTTTGTATGTTCTCCCCATATCTGAGTGGGTTTCCTTTGCGTGTTCCGGTTTCCTCCCACCAGCCAATGTTACGTGGATTGGTCATGTTAAATTGCCCCTCAGACTCCCAAAATGTGTAAGTTATGGGGATTAGCAGGGTAAATACAATGGGGTCATGGAGACAGCATGAGCTTGAGTTACATACTCTGCCAGAAAATGAGTGCAGACTTGATGGACCAAATAGCCTCCTTCTGACTGTAGGAATCCTATGATTCTAGGAATAAAATGGTCGTGGATTTGTTTTGAATTCAACAAACTAAAGGGAGTAGTAAGAATGTGGAACTCATTACCACAGGGAGCTGACAGTAATGTTCTATTCAGTGAGACTTCAAGTTACCATTGAATCACAAATGTTAATTCTTCCATTAAACAGTACAATCGATCAGCATCCTTTTTTTTGTAATTCCAGTTAAGAAATATTACCTGATATACTTAAAAATAGTAACCTGTTTTATTGATACAGCTAAAATTTGGTTTTATCAGCAAAATTAAACAGTTTTAATTAGGAAATAAATGCCTCTGCCTGTGAGGCCACTGAAATGACTTAATCAAATAGCAATCTATGTATTACTACTTCCATCAAGTGGACACTAATCAGTTTCTTAGTCAATGAATTATTTTGTGATGAGGAAAACACTCAGGAAAAGTATCTATTGGGTCTAAGAACCTGAGAAAATGAGCAAGTGGAGATAATGGCCTAGTGATATTATCATTAGACTATTAATCCACAAACTCAGCTAATGTTCTGCAGATCCAGGTTCAAATCCCACCATTGTAGATGGGGGAATTTGAATTCAACAAAAAATATCTGGAAATAAGAATCTATCAATAGGTCAGAAAAACCTATCTGGTTCGCTAATGCCTCTTAGGGAAAGAAATCTGCCAAGCTTACTCGGTCTGGCCTACATGTGACTCCAGAGCCACAGCAATATGGGTGACTCTCAGCTGTTCTTGGACAACTAGGGATGGACAATAAATGCTGACCAGCCAGTGGTGTCTCATGAATTAATAAAGTAAATGTTTTGAAGAATCTCCGCTGACCAGTGCCATCAATCAAATATCACTAGGGCAAATCTCCCAGCCCTCTGCATTGCTCTCGCAGCACAATGGGCCAGAAGACATCAGTGGAGGCCATTTAATGAGCTCTCTGCTGGCACTGTGGCTTCCATGGAGATTTTTGTGTACTCAGCTCTGTGCTGGAAATCAGGTTGGAGTTGATTTCCATATTTAAATTCCCACTTACATCTGATCTTCAGGTCTGAATTGAAGTCTCTGGACATGTTAGCATCTTCCTGCCCTGCTCCAGCAGGGTTTACAACAGCTCCCAATGAATGGGGACCCCACCTCACTCAAGGGAACAGAGGCCATGGAGGAATCTCTATGAGACTGGAGGAAATGGCGGGGGTGCCAGCCTGGCCACCTGGCACTGCCCAAGGAGCGAACTGGCAATGCCCAAGGGGTACCTTGGTACTGCGCATTGGGCAGCGTCAAGAGGGAAGGGCAAAAGAGGCAGGGCCTATTGTGGGAGTGATCAGTGGCAGTGGGGTTCCCACTACCACTCTGCAAAAAGCATAGAACATAGAACATTACAGCGCAGTACAGGCCCTTCGGCCCTCGATGTTGCGCCGGCCAGTGGACCCTCTAACCTAAACTATTCTAATATCATCCATATGCCTATCCACCGAACATTTGAATGCCCCCAAAGTAGGTGAGTCCACAACTGCTGCAGGCAGGGCATTCCACGCCCTCACCACCCTCTGTGTAAAAAACCTGCCTCTGACATCCGTCCTATAACTACCACCTCTTAATTTAAAGTTATGTCCCCTTGTGTTGGTCATCACCATCCGAGGAAAAAGGCTCTCACTATCCACCCTGTCCAATCCCTTGATCATCTTATACGCCTCAATTAGTTCACCGCGTAACCTTCTTCTCTCTAATGAAAATAACCTCAGGTCCCTCAGCCTTTCCTCATAAGGCCTTCCCACCATACCAGGCAACATCCTGGTAAACCTCCTCTGCACCCTTTCCAATGCTTCCACATCCTTCTTATAATGCGGCGACCAGAACTGTACGCAATACTCCAAGTGCGGCCGCACCAGAGTTTTGTACAGTTGTAACATAACCTCACGGCTCCTAAATTCAATCCCTCTACCAATAAAAGCTAACACACCGTACGCCTTCTTAACAACTTTATCAACCTGGGTGCCAACTTTCAAAGAGCTATGTACTTGTACCCAAGATCCCTCTGCTCGACAACACTATTAAGGGTCCTTCCATTAGCCCTATATTTCATACGCCTGTTATTCCTACCAAAGTGAATCACCTCACACTTATCCGTATTGAATTCCATTTGCCACCTCACGGCCCAGCTCTGCAACCTATCTCTGTCCCTCTGCAAACTGTAACATCCATCCTCGCTGTCTACAACTCCCCCCACTTTGGTATCGTCAGCAAATTTACTAATCCAAACCTCTACACCCTCATCTAGGTCATTTATAAAAATGACAAACAGCAGTGGCCCAAAACAGATCCTTGAGGTACACCACTTGTAACTGCACTCCAGGTTGAATATTTCCCATCAACCACCACCCTCTGTCTTCTATCAGCTAGCCCATTCCTAATCCAAACTGCTAAATCACCTTCAATCCCATGCATCTGCACTTTCTGCAGTAGCCTACCATGGGGAACCTTATCAAACGCTTTGCTAAATTCCATATACACTACATCAACTGCCTTACCCTTATCTACCTCTTTGGTCACCTCCTCAAAAAACTCAATAAGGTTTGTGAGGCACGACCTACCTTTCACAAAACCGTGCTGACTATCCCTAATCAATTTATTTCTCTCTAGATGCTTATAAATCCTATCCCTTATAATTCTTTCCAAGACCTTGCCCACAACAGAAGTCAGGCTCACCGGTCTATAATATCCAGGATGGTCCCTACTCCCCTTTTTTGAACAAAGGGACAACATTTGCCATCCTCCAGTCTTCCGGCACTATACCTGTAGCTAACGATGACATGAAGATCAAAGCCAAAGGCTCTGCAATTTCCTCTCTAGCCTCCCAGAGAATCCTAGGGTAAATCCCATCTGTCCCAGGGGACTTATCAATTTTCATACCCTCAAGATTCGCTAACACCTCCTCCTTATGAACCTCAATCCTGCCCAGTCTACAACCTAGTATCACAGTATTCTCCCCGACAACATTGTCTTTCTCCTGCGTGAATACTGACGAAAAATACTCATTCAGTGTCTCTCCTATCTCCTCAGACTCCATGCACAACTTCCCACTGCTATCTGTGACTGGCCCTAATCTTGCCCAAACCAATCTTTTATTATTTATATACCTGTAAAAAGCTTTAGGATTCTCCTTAATCCTATCCGCCAAAGTCTTCTCGTGTCCTCTTCCAGCTCTTCTCAACTTCCTCTTTAGCTCATTCCTGGCTAATTTATAGCTCTCCATTGCCCTAACTGAGCCTTCACGTCTCATCATTATATAAGCCTCCTTCTTCCTCTTCACCAGAGATTCAACTTCCCTAGTACACCATGGTTCCCTCACTTGACCACTTCCTCCCTGCCTGGCAGGTACATATTTATTACGGACATGCAGAAGCTGTTCCTTAAATATGCTCCACATTTCAGATGTCCCCAGCCCCTGCAATATCCTGCTCCACCCTTTGCATCCTAAATCTCTCCTAATAGCTTCATAATTACCTTTCCCCCAGCTATAACTACTGTTATTTGGTATGTGCCCATCCCTTTCCAACACTGAGGTAAACGTAATCGAATTGTGGTCACTATCACCAAAATGCTCACTCACCTCCAAGTCTAACACCTGGTCTGGTTCATTACCCAGTACCAAATCCAATATAGCCTCACCTCTTGAATCTACATACTGAGTCATGAAACCTTCCTGCACACATTGAACAAAAGCTGACCCCTCTAACGTACTTGAACTATAGCTTTTCCAATCGATATTAGAAAAGTTAAAGTCCCCCATTACAACTACCCTGTTACTTTCACACCTCTCCAGGATCAACTTTGCAATCCCTTCCTCTACTTCTCTGGAACTTTTTGGAGGCCTATAAAAAACTCCCAACAGTGTGACCTCTCCTTTCTTGTTTCTAATCTCAGCCCACACTACCTCAGCAGACAAGTCCACATCAAACGTCTTTTCTGCCACCGTAATGCTGTCCTTAACTAACAATGCCACTTCTCCCCCTCTTCTACCACCACCTCTGCTCTGACTGAAACATCTGAACCCCAGAACCTGCAACAACCGTTCCTGCCCCTGCTCTATCCACGTCTCTGAAATGGCCACAACATCGAAGTCCCAAGCACCAATCCAGGCTGCAAGTTCATCCACCTTATTGCGTATGCTCTTCGCATTAAAGTATACACACTTCAAACCACCCTCCCGTTTGCCACTATACTGCTGCGACCTAGAAACCTTATCCGTGACCTCCCTATTCACATCCTCCTGTATACTGGCACAACAATTCAGGTTCCCATCCCCCCCCGAATCAGTTTAAACCCCCCCCGAATAGCACTGGTAAATTTACCCCCCAAGATATTGGTACCTCTCTGGTTCAGGTGCAGACCATCCCTCTTGTAGAGGTCCCACCTTCCCCAGAATGAGCCCCAATTGTCCAAATACCTGAACCCTTCCCTCCTGCACCATCCCTTTAGCCACGAGTTCAAATGTTCTCTCTCCCTATTCTTTTCTATGCCATACTGCGGCACAGGTAACAAACCAGAGATAACCACTCCATTTGTTTTAGCCCTAAGTTTCCCCCTTAACTCTCTGAATTTCTGCTTTATATCCCCATCCCTTTTCCTACTTACGTCATGGGTACCTACATGCACCACAACTTGGGGCTGGTTCCCCTCCCCCTTAAGGATCCCGAATACTCGGTCAGAGATATCATTGACCCCAGCGCCCGGGAGGCAACATACCACCCGCGAGTCCCGCTCCTTCCCACAGGCTCTCCTATCTCCCCTTAACTAGGGAGTTAAGCAGGGGGAATGAATGGGGTAATTGGGCCTGGATAGGAGGGGGTTTGAGGAGAAGTTCACAGTTTGCCAAAGGGTTGAGGTGTCAGGGTGGGCAGGCTGGTTGGGGGTTGTGAAAGACATTGGTGCTGGCCCAGAAAGGTATGGGAGGCCAGCAATTGTGAGGGGGGCGGGGGTGACTGTTGGGGGGGGGGGGTCAGAGAAGCAGTGATGGGGGGGTCGCTGCAGGGTTGACTAGCAATTGACCAATCAGGAGACTGGCAGCATGGGGCCACTGCGCATGTGCCGATCTCTGCTTTGACAGATCAGCACTATGCTGCCAGCCTCTACAGTGGAAATAGATTTTTTTCCTAGATTTTCAATGTGAACCCCACCGGGGCACTCTGCAGTGCTCAGAGTGTGGGAGATTGATTCTGAAAATCCCACGAGAAAAATCAGTGGGATTTACTCCGGTTTTCATGCGAATTCGACACTTAGAATTGTTTTGGGAGAATCAACCGCCACAATTATGACCTTGGGACATGACCAAATGAACTTGATCCTGAACCGATGCAAAAGGTTGTGGAAAACTAATTGTTTTGGACGTAATGCACTCACATTTTAAAATTCTCTAAGGCTGGGAAGTTCAATCTTTAGAAAAGCAAGGGGAATGAAAAATAGATATTGACAAAATGGGGGACAAGGCTACAAACAAGAGAAGATAGAAATCAATGTTGGAAAGTGTGAAGTGATATGTTTTGACTGGACAGCAGTAATTAGACTCCCAATGGATGTAGGATCAGCACTGTTGGAAAGCCAAAGGGTTTAAAGGTCGCAGAGATTCAGAGGATATTAAAAGCAGGTTTTCAGATAGCTGAAACCACAAGTCAAGAGGTAATAATGAACTTATATAGAAACCTAATGAAGTGGCAATCAGAATGATGTGAACAATACCAGATTGCACATTGCAGGACAACTATTTAGGGAGACTACAATACAGCCAGGTTGCTGCTGGATAAAATAGGGGTTAACTTCCCGTTCTGCGGACCACGGGAATTGTAACGGGCGAAGGGCGAACCATGGAAAGGTTCATTGACCTTGGATAGGATTTGCCAGTTCTGTGGTAAGTGTGGCCAGAAAGTCATGCTCAATAAAATAGAAATGTAAAAGCTTAAAAACTGAAGCTTTTTCTCACTGGAAGAGCACCAATTATATGTGAGTATTATGTAAATGTTTAAAAGAATGAAAGAATTGGACTAGATAAACAGAAACAAACTGCTTAAAGTCATTGAGGGTCCAAAACGAGGCAACATAGATTGAAGATTAAATGTTAAATGTTTGGAATGGAAGGCTGGTGTAATTTCTTTACATAGACAGATGTAAGACAGCGTAATGCATTAAGGGTTACTGATTGAGGCATTCACGGTTAGGTTGGATAGCTAGTTCAAGAAGAAGAACATGAGAACACGATGAATCATACAATTTCTACAGTGCATAAGTGAGATATTAAGAGGTTAACATTGCATGCAACTAAGATCTTTTGAGTTGATTTAAAAATGACAAGCCTAAAACATCTGTGATTAACAGTTCTCTTTCTTTCAACATAACGATATTATGACCTCAGATATGGTTAATCTGACTAGAGCAGTGTCTTGTGGTTAGCTATATTGCATGTGATCATAAGGATTGTAAAGTTACATAAAGGGGGACTATCCCATTATTCAGCACACCTTTGCTACCTGACTCCCAGCATTGGGTGGAAGTTACATAGCAAAGGTTTGTCAGCTTGCATATGTAAGAAGAATAAAGAACTTTTGAATCATTTGGTGTTTGCCTTTGTATCAAGGATGGGAGTGTCTTGCTAGAAATCAACTTAACATAAGGACACCACTCAGCCCATTGAGTCTGCACCAACTCTCCAACAGAGCATTTTACCCAACCTGCACAACTTTGGAGTGTGGCGGAAACCGAAGCACCCGGAGAAAACCCATGCAGACAGGTGGAGAGTGTGTAAACTCCACACAGTCACCTATGGCTGGAATCAAACCTGGGTCCCTGGCGCTGTGAGGCAGCAGTGTTAACAGTAGTGAGAAGGAGACCTGAGAAGAGTATACACTGACTGTGACCGCCTGGCCTGAATAGACGATTCTCATCCAGCAACTTGTATTTACTTCTGAGCAAAATAGGAAAATGTAAATGGGATGAGAAGGAATTTTTTTTTCACAATTTCATTTTCTGTCTTAGTAATTAACAATGGACACTGACAACCTAAATATTTATTGTGTTATGTGAGGAAAGGTATGCAAGCTATTCCAAGTTGGACAATATTAGTCAATTCCAGTCCTGTTCTCACCCAAATGGGCATCTTTGAACATTGGTTAAGAACATTAAGACTGCTGTAATTTCTCACATCCGTCCATTACCACTAAGGGAAATGGTAAGACTCACTTTATCATTCCAGGACATGGGCATCATTGGAAATTCCCACACATCCAATGCTGATTCCTAGTTGCCCTTGATATAGTAGTGATGAGCTGCCTTCCTGGGCTAATGTAGCATGTGTAGGAAGGTACTCCCATGATGAAATTAGGTAGGAGGTTGTGTCTTTTGACGCAATAATGATGAGAGAAAAATATTGATGGATGTTCACATTAGGATGGAGTGTGACTCAAAGGAGGGACTTGGAGATAGTGGCGCTCCCCTGTGTCCTGCTGCTCTTGTCTTTTTGAGTGCTGAAGGTTTTGGGAAGTGGTAGCAATGAATCAATAGTCAGCATCAACCAAGCTAACTCAGCACAGGCTAGGGACTTGGCCCAGATGGCTTTAGTTCCATTCTGTACGCATTTATTCATCAAACTAATCAGGGTGATCAAAAATAAAGACGTTAATGTACACATAATTTAGTGAAGCACATTGATTAATTTCAAATGTGGAAGTAAATTGCATTGATCAGTTTCACTGAAGCCAGGGACGCATGCTAATCAAGCTTATTTAACCAAATGGAGAAATGAATCCAGAGATAATAGATGCTGTGGATGAGAATAAGTTGGCACTTCACACAATCCAAAACAACCATAAGATTTTCTTTCAACTTTATTTATTATCTGAAAGGAATATTTGTGCACTTTGCTTCTCAAGGGTAAAAGATCCAAAAAACCTGTGATTTTGTATTAAAATTCATTGAATGATGGCACAGTGGTTAGCACTACTGCCTCACAGCTCCAGGGACCCGAGTTCGATTCCCAGCTTGGGTCACTGTCTGTATAGAGTTTGCATGTTCTCCCCATGTCTACATGGGTTTCTTTCAGGTGCTCCAGTTTCCTCCTACAATCCAAACGAACAGGTTAGGTAGTTGCTTTGGCCTTGCTAAATTGCCCCATAGTGTCCTAGGATGCACAGGTTAAAGGGATAACTGGGGTAAATATGTGGGATTATGGGAATAAAGCCTAGGTGGGATTGTTTGTGCGCACTCAATGGGCCAAATGGCCATCTTCTGCATTGTACGATTTCTGTGAAGCTTACATTCAATTTAATTTTTAATATGGAAGGGGAGAAACCTCTTGTCAGTTGGAATGGTTCCTCCTCTTCGCATGGTTACGCAGACGGGGGGAAACTGATTACGAGCTTGTGCTAATTTTCTTTTCTTGGGCAGTATGCTAACAGATGGGTGAACAAGATGGTAGTGTGAATGATTGCAATTAATAATGATAGGGAAAGAAATAAGAGGAATTAAAACAGGTGCTTTCTTACAAAAAAAAAGAGGGGAGGGACGTAATCCTGAATTACACAAATCCAAAACTGATTCCGAAATTGGCATCTGACTGTATCTCTGCACAGATGCCACTGTTTACTGATGGCTCAGGAGGTTGCTGCTATCCTGCAGCCCCTGTGAAGCTGAAAGTGTGAAGCTGCTTTCTCGAGCTGGGTTTTTTGTTTGCCAGAAAAGCCATCAGCGAGAAATGTCAGGATTGCAAACTTGCATTGCAGAAGTTTTCATCTTTCTAAACATCTACTAAAAATATAAAATTACAAATGTTTAAATTGAGCTCTTCTCCTTAGTGACATTTCGATTTATATATAAAACCTAATTACATAGAATTACAATAGAATGTAACAGTACGGAAACAGATTATTAGATCCAACTGGTCTGTACCGGTATTTATGCTCCAAACAAGGCTTTACTTCATCTTAGTCTCACAACTCATTCCTCTATTTCTATTTTCTATTTCCCTGAGACTTATCGAACTTTCCCTTAAAGGCACCTATGCAATTTGCCTCAACCTCACTACATAATACAGAGTTTATATTCTTACTAATCCCTGGGCAAAGTTTCTCCAAATTTTCTATTGGGTTTCTGGGTGACCCAGGTTACTGAGGGAGGCAAGAATAAAATTGTTGGGCCTCTAACAGAAATCTTTGTTTCTTCATTGGCCACTGGAGAAGTACCAGGGGGTTGGTGGATGGCCAGTATTGTCCCATTATTTAAGAAGGGTAGCAAGGATAACTTGGGTAATTATAGACCAGTGAGCTTGACATTGGTGATAGTAAAACTGTAGGAGAATATTTTTAGAGATATACACATTTGGAATTGAATGGTCTTGTTAGTGACAGACAGCGAGGTCATGTTTCACTAATTGCTTTTTTTAAAAACAAAAATGATTGATGAAGGAAGGGCTGTGGATGTTGTCTATATGGACTTTAGTAAGGCATTTAACAAGGTCCCTCATGGCAGACTGCTACAAAAGATTAAATCTCATGGGATCAGCGGTGAACTAGCTACTTGGATTCAGAACTGGCTTGGCCATGGAAGATGGAAGGTAGCGGTTGAAAGGTATTTTTCTGAATGGAGGTCTGTAATTGATGGTGCTCTGCATGGACTAGTGCTGGAAGCTCAGTTGTTTGTAATATATATAAATAATTTGGAAGAAAACGTAGCTGGTTTGATTAGCAAGTTTGTGGATAATACTAAGATTGGCAGAGTTGCAGATAATGATGAAGATTATCCGAGTATACAGCAAGATGTAGATAGACTGGAAAATTGGGTGGAGAAATGGCAGATGGAATTTATTCCGGATAAATGCGAAGTGATGCATTTTAGTAGATCTAATTCAGATGGGAGCTATAAAATAATTGGCAGAACAATCAGGAGCATAGACACGCAGAGAGATCTGGGAGTACAGGTCCACAGATCCTTAAAAGTGGCAGCACAGGTGGAAAAGGTAGTGAAGAAAGCATTGAGTATAAAAGTTGGCAAATTATGTTACAGTTGTATAAAACATCGGTTTGGCTACATTTGGAATACTGTGTACAATTCTAGTTGCCACACTACCAGAAAGACGTGGGCTTTGGACAGAGTGCAGAATAAGTTTACCAGGATGTTACCTGGTATAGAGGGTATTAGCTATGAGGAGAGATTGAGTAAGCTGGGATTGTTTTCCTTGGGAAAATGGAGGATGAAGGGTGACCTGATAGAAGTTTATAAAATTATGAGCAATATGGATAGAGTGAACAATTAGAATCTTTTTCCCAGAGCAGAAATGACAATTACAAGGGGGCACAAGTTCAAAATAAGAGAGGAAAGATTCAGTGGAGATGAACGGGGCAAGTTTTTTTACACAGAGGGTGGGGAGGGCCTGGAATGCATGGCCAAGTGAGGTGATTGAGGCAGTTACATTAGCCACATTGAAAACTTATTTGGTAGGCATATGAACAAACAGGGAATAGGAGGATATAAACATTTAGATAGGTAAACATGAACAGCGCAGGCTATGAGGACCAAAGGGCCTTTTGCTGTCCTGTACTGTTCTTTGTTCTTTGACCGTCTTATATTTATGAACTCTGGTTTTGGTCTCTTTCCTAACTGGATACAGTCTGTGTCAGTGCACCAGCCCTCTTTGACAGACATGGATATATTTTGGGTGGGAATCTTAGTGGGCAGGGTTGGACCATGCAAAGGTCCATTGACCACCTTTGTCCAAAGACCGGAAAATCCCACCCTTTGACTTTGTGTGATTAGGGAAATTTAATCTCAGAATTCCCACAGTGCAGAAGGAGGCCATTTGTTCTATCGAGTTAGCACCGACCACAATCCTACACAGGCCATATTCCATAACCCCACACATTTACTCTGCTATTCCCCTGACATTCAGGTCAATTTAGCATAACCAACCAACCTAGCCCCCTAGGCAATGTTTGAACTGCGGAAGGAAACCAGGGCACCCGGAGGAAACCCACACAGACATGGTGAGAATGTGTCAACTCCACACAGACAGTGACCCAAGGCCAGAATTGAACCTGAGTGCCTGGCACTGTGAAGCCACCATGCTGCCCTACAGTGTGATGGTGTGATAGACGTGCGATACAAACCAGACACCCACTTTACACCTCTTCCTTTCTTTATTCCAGTTACAGTCAAATCAGGATAAACATAAAATGAGTTGCTGCTGACTCTTACCTGGTTATGTTATCCCACAAACTCCATTGTTTGTTAACTGTTGTCAAGTTAAGAGATCAAGTGACTTCCATAACTGGCATAATTTTCCTGCAGCAATATCGTTGCAGTGATTTACAAAAATCTACCTAATTAATGTTGCTTAAGAAGAATTATAATAGCACGGCTTATTAATTGTTATAGTGCTTCAAAATGAATTATTTTGTTTTCAAAGACAACATCAATTACTTCTCACACAAATAATAAAAATGCAATTAATCTTTAAAACAGGATATGCTCTTTCTGGTTATCAGTTCTGTCGGAGGCGCTTGCGGGCAGCTTTGTTCTACAAAAACTGTTCCGATTGTAAACAATTATTTCAGAAGCACTACTTCTGTTCCCCCCCCCCCCCAACAGAGAATTGATGACAACTCCTCTCACACACTTTTACCGTCGCACCTTATAAAGGATTACACAGGGTAAATGGAACAGCAAAGTTCATTCTATCCAACCAACCCATACTTTGGTATATAGTTTATTGTTTCTCTGGATATTTCATTCATAGCAAACTCACGCAAACACTTTTTGCAGCATATTGTTTGTAGCTAAAAGCTCTGGGACATTGGAATCACCAACCTGTCCTGGTACCTCCATGCCAACACTATAGTTTTAAGAAAGCCCATTAATTCTTCTACTTTCTCAAGAGGTTAACAGCATTTGGCGTGTCCGCTACGACTCTCACCAACCTTTGCAGGTGCACCATAAAAATCATTTGTTCTGGTTGTATCACAGCTTGGGATGGCTCCTGCCCTGCCCAAGACCACAATAAACTACAAAGGGTCGTGAATGAAGCCCAGTCCATCACACAGACCGGTCTACATCCATTGACTGTGCCTACACTTTCCGCTGCCTCAGAAAAGCAGCCAGCATAATACCGGATCCTATCCACCTCTTCCATTTTCTTCTGTCGGGAAGAAGATACAAAAGTCTGAGGAGATGTACCAACAAACTCAAGAACAGCTTCTTCCCTGCTGCCATCAGATTTTTGAATGGACCTACCTCATATTAAGCTGATCTTTCTCTGCACCCTTTCTCTGCTATGACTGTAACATAAATTCTGCATTCTCTCTTTTCCCTCTCTACGGATGTGATGCTTTGTCTGTATAGCATGCAAGGAACAATACTTTTCATTGAATACCAATACATGTGACAATAATAAATCAAATCAAATCATTTTTTTCCACTATCTGGATGCCCAGACTATACCTGGCAGTGTCATTGCACCTGATTGTTCATTAGCTCCAGCCAAATAGATATAGTCTTCGACTACACTGGACATCCTTTCTATCCAACATTGCAATGTTCTCCTTAATCAATACTGCCGCCTTTTGTCCTTTCCTTCCTTTCTAAGCTAGGGCAGCATGGTGTAGCAGTGGCACAGTGGTTAGCACTGCTGCTTCACAGCACCAGGGCTCTGAGTTTGATTCCTGGCTTGGGTCACTATATGTGCGGAAGGTGCAAGTTCTCCCCATGTCTGTGTGGGTTTCCTTTCACATTTCAAAAGATACGCTGATTATATGCAGTGGCCATGATAAATTCCCCCTCTGTGTACCTGAACAGGTGCTGGAGCGTGGCCACTAGGAGATTTTCACAAAATTTTCATTGCAGTGTTAATATAAGCTACTTGTGACTAATAAATAAACTTTACTTTAATCTACGTTGAGCAGGCATTTTGTATGTCAGTGACCTTTTAGTTGAAGTTACATGGTACTGCAGGGACTTTTTATTTGTTATTCTTATACTAATACGAAGCAGCTTCAAGCATTCATCAACTCAAAATTCACAGGAAAACTTGGGTGTCATTTCAGTTCTCTTAATGCCTAAGCTTGGTAAAGAAACCAGCTCGCACATCAGTTAGGGTGTAGCACCAACCAAGTTTAGGAGTTTGTAAATCAAGCTGTACAACGCAAACTCTCAGGATCTTTTAACATTCTGCTCCAAAGTCTCTTTAATGTTGTAAGAGAAGGCAAGCTTTCTTCCACAGCCCCCTAATGTGAAGATCAGCCAACAATGGAACTTTTAAAACATTTTTAATGAGATGAGGGCTTTGCTAGGCCAGCATTTATTGCCCGTCCCAAATTGCTCTTGAGAGAATGGTGGCTCGGCACCTTCTTAAATGCTGCAGCCAATGTAGTGAAGTTCCAACCACAGTGTTGTTCGGAAGAGCAGTCCAGGATTCTGATCTAACGACAGTGAAAGAGCAGTGATGTAGTTTGGATCTCCATGCATGCAGTGAAGAAATGTGAATAGTGCTTCTTTATACTTGAGATCAGTGAGGTGGAGAGGGGCAGTGTAGTATAGAGCAGGTGTCTTTGCATTGCACTAAAAAAACAACCAAGTTCAGATCCACCTTTTTGGTATAATGGACTGGCCATGGATGATATGATTTATCTAAAAAGCTGCTCTGATTATGCAGTGGTGAATAATACAAATGCACCTTAAGCAGTTTCTAAGTGCATTTTTCTATTGAAATTCATGTATAACGCTCCAGTTACAATGTAGATTACAGGTTGCTGGTTTATGGCAGTGATGATGGATACACTGTGTTATAGTGGCCCACTATATTCTGTTCTCTACCCGGTACACAACAAAGCTCTCTCCATGCAACACGAACAGTGCAAACGTGACCTGAGACAGAGCAGTCAGCTCTTCTATAAGAGCTGAGTTAAGAATGCCTGAATTTAAAAAAAAAACATCTTTCTAAATTGCTCAGTTTGCATTGATACTGCTGTTGCTGTGAGGCTGAGTAAAAGTGATTCTGCAACTGCGACTGTGATGGTACTGACCCCTGGATAATAGGCAATGGGATGGGCGAGTCAGTGAAAGGCCAGGGAGACACTTCAGGAATGATCCCGGATACAGCCTATTTTTGACTGGCAGGAATGGTAATGGCTCAGTTGTCTGTCGACTGGAAGCAAGTGCCCGAATAATGAAAGGACCAGCTGATGCCCATTTTCCCAGGGTTCCAGCATTTTGCCAGTGATCAAGATACAAGTTTAGTCTACTAAAGCTCTGGCGAGAGCCTCAGCCATGAATTGTGACTTTCCTAGTACGCAGAGAGCTCTGTGTTGATGCCACACCATGCAACTTTTAAAATGCGGGGGCATTTAATGATCTCCGTGGAATATAAGCAGGTAAGTAGCAAGTTTGTGGTCAGGTTGTACGTGGAAGGGAAAGTTCATTAGGTAATCTCGATGGTCCAGGTGACAGCTGGGCCTTGATGGCAATGTAGCATCATTCTGTTCCCGTTAACACAAGGGATATAGGCTTCCTGTCACCATTCTTCAGGAATTGTATCAAAACCATGTCAAGGTCCACGAAGGAAGTGTGGACAGACACTACAGTGGGCAGTGCTGGATTTCAATGTGCCACACAGCTGAACAGACTAACCCATCTTTAATATGGTGAAAGGCATTGTGTTCCTCAAAGGCCACGGATGGCCTTTCTTTAGGAGATCTCATCGAGATTGTTTGATTGTGGGTAAAATAGGATAAAATATTCCACTTGTTTTTACCATCCATTGAATCCCTATAGCACAGAAGGAGGTCATTCAGCCCATCAAGTCTGCACCAACCACAATCTCACCCAGATCCTTTTCCTACATATTTACCCTGCTAATCCCTGACATTCGGGTCAATTTAGCATGTCCAATCCTCCTAACCTGCACATCTTCGGAGTGTGGGAGGAAACCAGAACACCCAGAGGAAATCCACGCAGACATGGGGAGAATGTACAAACTCCACACAGGCAGCAACCCGAGGCCGGAATTGAACCCAGGTCCCTGGCGCTGTGAGACAGCAGTGCTAACCACTATGCCACCCTGCTACCCCCAGGAATTGCTATTCACCTGTGCTACACTTCGGTTGGGGAAAGTCGGTAATGGCCTTTGTTCTGTTGGGGTCCAACACGATCCCCTGTTTTTGAGTGATCTGGCCTAAAAATCTAGCGGTGATCTTGCAAATTGACAGTTATAAATCCAGGTGAGACCTGCTTGCTGGAGGAGTTTAACAACTTCTTGGACCCTGTTGATAAATTCTTCCTTTGTAACAATATCATCCATGCGGCAGATGACTTCTGTTTGCTCCCTAGGATGATAGACATTTTGACTGCTGCCTACCTCCTGTACAGAATCTCCAGCACATTGTTACTAATGTCACCGATACATCATAGTCTACATCACTTATTAGCATTTCTATTCTATTAACCCAGTACACGACAGGAGGAAGCCATCCAGTTACTTTCTGGTGGAATCTTGGTTTCTTAAAGCTCTATGGTTCAGAAAGTGGATCCCCAAAAGCTGCCCTCATGGGTTTGACTCCACCATTATGGCTGGAGTCCAATCACCAAGATAAGGCGCCCGGCCGTACCATGGCAACGAATTTCCTATCCACTTCCAGAGGGCCTGAAAATGGAGTCATCCTCCTTTTCCTTTATAATCTCAGCAGTCTTTCTTGGTGGCATTGCTGAGGCTCCAGAATTGCTATCCCTCAAGCCTAACTACCCTTCCACAAAGATATTTGCCTCAAGTAACGGCGTTGACCAGATAATGGATCTGACAAACTTGATCTATCCTGACTGTGCTGTTTTGTAGCTGTGTTGGCTCTTGTAGCTGTTGGACCATTTTCCTCGATTAGAGAGAGAAGCTGAAATAGAAAGAGAGAACTATTCCCATAGCGTGTAATTAATTTCTTAAGATTAAATGAGGCCATTAAGCTGCCTTTTTTTTAAACAGCCATGAGCCTGACAATTACAGACCAATCAAATAATGTCAGATGGGAAAATTCTTACAAATAAGAAGCCCAGAGCAAGTCTATAAACATTGACTCTTGAACAAGAATTAAGGGTCAAGGGCCTCTTGAACAAGCAGGGACTAATGAAGGAGAGTCAACATAGAATTGCTTGAATTTTACTGAGGAGGTTAATTAAAGCATGAACTGGGGCAGTGCACTTGATGTCATTTATATGGAATTTGAACAGGCATTTAGAATCACAGTTATAGTAATACAGCATGCAAACAAATCCTTCAGTCGAACTATGGCAGCTTTCTTGCGAGTTCCAATTGCCCAGTTTGACCCATATTCCTCTATTCCTTTTCCATCCTTGTACTTATCCAGTTGCTTTTGAAATATTGCTATTTAACCTGCCTCAACCACATTCTCTGGTGTTCATTTCATGTACACAACACCATCTGTGTGAAGATGTTGCTCCTCAGATCCCTTTGAAATCTTGCCCCTCTCACCTTAAACCTACATCCTCTAGTTTTCATATCCCCTTCCCTGGAAAAAAAGCCTATGAGCGGGATTTTATGGCCTCGCTCATCTCAAAACGTAAAATCCCAACCAGTATTCAAAGACCTTTCCATGTACCGTCCCTCACCTGCTCCGATTCGCACTGCGGGCGGGACAGTAAAATTCTGGCCATTGTGTCCATTGGCAGTACACTTTAGAAAGAATATTAATACATTGGAGAAGATACAAAATAGATTTACTCCAATGGTTCCATAGAACCATAGAATCCCTGCAGTGCATCTACAAAGGCCCAGCATCTTGTCCTATCCCCATTACCCTGCGCATTTAACATGGCTAATTCACCTAACCTACACATTTTTAGACACTAAGGGCAATTTAAGCATGGCCAATCAATCTAACCCGCACATCTTTGGACTGTAGGAGGAAACTGGAGCTCTTGGAGGAGATCCACCCAAACACGGGAGAATGTGCAACCTTCACACAGACATTCACTGAAGGCTCGAATCAAACATAGGTGCTAACCACTGTGCACCATGCCACCAAGGTTCCAGGGATGATGGTTTGTAGTTATGTGGATAGATTGGAGAAGCTGGATTTGTTTTCCTTTGGTGCAGAGAAGGTTAAGAGGACATTTGATAAACATATTTCTAATTTTCAAGAGTGTAAATTAAACAATTAAAGAAAAACTTTTTCCAGTGGTTGAAGAGGTTGCAAAAAGAAGGCAGAGATTTAAACTGATTGGCAAAAGAATCAGAAACAATAAAAGGTTTTTATAAGTGGTTAGGATTTGGAAAGTACTACCTGATAAACTAGTGAATACAGATTAAGTAGTAACATCCAAAAGAAAATTAGATAAGAATTTGGAAGAGAAAAAGTTGCAGGAATATGGGGAATGGTGAGATACTGGAACAAACTAGATTGGTCTTTGAGAGAATGATCATGGACCCAAATGGGGGTAATAGCATTCTTCTGTCCTGTACTATTTTACAATTGTATGATTCAGTGATCTATGTAAGTACAGTAATCATGAGATCATGATGGTCCAATCAATCCTGTTATATGAAGAAAATAATGTTTGCAATGAACTTACTGTGAAAATCCCCCCAGTCGCCACTCTGTGGCATCTGTTCGGATATACTCAGGGAGAATTTACCATGGACGATGCACCAAACTAGCACGTCTTTCAGACAATGGGAGGAAACTGGAGCCCCAGAAGAAACCCACACGGACATAAGGAGAACATGTAGCCTCCACACAGACAGTGACCCAAGCTGGGAACTGAACCTTGATTCCTGGCACTGTGAGGCAATAGTGCTAACCACTGTACCACTAATCATTGAAAGATAAGAACAAAATATTTTCACCCATTTTGAAATGAATTAAAAATTGTTTTTCAGGCTGGAATGCGAAATGGTATGACTGGAGGTAATAGTAACCAGAAGATGAATAAGAACAGACAAATTCTGCAAGATGACTTTCCTTTTCAAGGTTCCCATGGTAGAAGTTACCAGCCAGAAGTCATGGACCTGGTCAACCATCGAGCCGCTGATAAGCAAACAAATTCAGTTTCTCAATGCCGGATAACTTGCTGAGATTATTTAGCAGCCTAACAGTTGATCAGTACTCTGTGTTCTGCAATAGTGGCCCATGTGTTTAAGGATTCATGAGTATTGCCAGAAGACATTTCTCTATAGAGATTCACAGCATTGGAAACCTTCCCAGATCTGAGGAATTAAAGCTCCAGATCTCTTGAATATCAGCTTTTGTAATCTTATTCCAAAACTTCCAAAGATTTGACATGCATACTATGAGTGTTAACATCGGGACCGGTATCAACTGTCACTCTGAAGTTTAATTTATGAGCATATTTTGGCAGCTCAAATACAGGCAGATGATGATCAAACTTCACATTGTTCCCAATGTGACTGAAATCTGGAGTTACAAAAATAACTTATTGAGGACATCCTGATTTCAGAGATTGGCTTTATAGAATGACTTGTTAAAGTTTGCAAATTAATGTAAATATGCGTGAACGTCTCTGTCAGGTGTAAGCTTTCCATTAGTGTTGGATTAAGATGAAAGGTTTGATCTGCTGAAGATTACATCTCACTTCTGGGAACTCTAAGGGCACCTGAAGCAAATTTTGAAACTCTAAGGATCTTCCTAAATACATATTTTATTTCACATCCTCACAAACTGTGAGAGAGATCACAGCGGTTTTTCAAAAAGTAGTTTTCATTCAAAATTCAACAAAGCTGGGATATATTCTGGAGATGTGATGGGGATGAGGAGTGGAAAATCACTTTGCCTCTGGGTAGGACATTATATAGCATTGCATCATACTTAAACAATGGAGATCTTTGACATCAATGAATCCCATGAACACACACCATTTGTTTGGATGTGTTGCAGAGTGCAAAACCTTACCTTAACTATAAATTTAATGGTTCCCTTTTATTAAAATATGAAGTTACTAACACTTGATTTGATTTGACTTATTATTGTCACACGTATGGGGAAAGCTTGCATTCTCTAGATTCTTCCCATAAGCCAAAGATATGCAGGATAGGTATATTGGCTATGTTAAATAGCCCCAAAATATGGAGGTTAGGGGATTAACCATGGTACATATGTAGGATTATGGGGATAGGGCGGAGACAAGGCCTGGGTAAAACAGAGGGTGGGATTTTACAGCCTTGCTCATCCCAAATCTGTAAAATCCCACCTGAGATCCATGATCGTCCCATTGTCAGCCCCTCACCCACTCTGATTCTCGTGGTGGGCGAGGTAGTAAAATTTAGGTCAGGAAATCAGAGAGTCAGTGCAGACTCGAGGGGCCAAATGGCCTCTGCTGCACGAGAGGGATTCCATGACTTTATCGTTTCTTGCATGCTATACAGACAAAACATACCATTCATCGAGAACATAAGGGAGAAAGAAAGGAGGTGCAAAATATTTTGTTGCAGTTACTGAGAGACTGAGGAGAAAGATCACCTTTATATATATATATATATATATATATATATATAGGGTGGCATGGTGGTTGGCACTGCTGTTTTACAGCGCCAGGGGCCCAGGTTCAATCCTTATCTTGTGTGGAGTTTGCACATTCTGTGTTTGTGTGGGTTTCCTCCAGGTGCTCTGGTTTCCTCCTACAGCCCAAAGATGTGTGGGTTAAGTGGATTGGCCATGCTAAATTGCCCCTTAGTATCAGGGGGATTGATCATGGTGGATTTGTGGGGTGGGGCCTGGATGGATTATGGTCAGTGCAAACTCAACATGCCGGGTGGCCTCCTGTGGGATTCCGGATTCTGGATATGATAGGTCCATTCAAAAGTCTGATGGCAGCAGGGAAGAAGCTGTTCCTGAGTCGGTTGGTGCTTTTTTTCATCTTTTTCCCGAAGGAAGAAGATGGAAGAGAGAATGACTGGGGAGAGTGGGGTCCTTGATTATGCAGCTGATTTCTCCAGGCAGCAGTAAGTGTAGACAGAGTCAGCAGGTAATTTTCTGTGAAATCTATTACTGAAATTTAATAGTTTTATCCAAAAGATAAAATACCAGCTACTCACTACGTCACCATCCTTGATGTGTGTCTATATCAGATTGGTGCACTTGTTGCCTGCAAGTTCAGTCACCTGAGTGCATTGTTTCTAAATTTGGGATTGAGTCAGCGCTGCGAGCTTAAGTCATGTCAGTGTGAGTGTGGGAGTGAGTGCGCAGCTGAATTTTTTCATAACACCCCTGAGATTATGTGCCTCAGTCACTGCTGTCTCTGCTTCAACCTTTGATCTTTCCAACTGTGAGCCATAAAATCAATGCTCTATTTATTCCAATAAATATTCCTGCTGGACAAAAGTGAGAAAGTTTTTTTTTCGATTACTCAGGAGCATTTTTGTTTTCTTCATCTCGGGACATTTTTCATAAATACGCCTTCACGTGGGAACAGTAAAGCAAGCGGAGACAATAGGAAACAAACACTTGACCATCCACTTTCAAAACCTGTTCACTTACTTAATCCATGTTGAATGTTCATGATCTCTCTATGTGGGCAAGTATAGTAACTGATCATATTGGACTGGTGAGGATATCTATCATGTATTCTTGGGTATCTGAAAACAGGATTAGCTGAAAGCTGGCACAGCGGTTAGCACTGCTGCCTCACAGTGCCTGGGACCCAGGTTCAGTTCCTGGATTGGTTCACTGTCTGTACGGAGTCTGCACATTCTTCCCACCTCTGCGTGAGTTTTCTTCGGCTGCTCTGGTTTCCTCCCACAGTCCAAAGATGTGCAGGTTAGGTGCATGGGCCATGCTAAATTCTCTGTCAGTGTACCTGAATGGAATGTGGCGATTAGGGGATTTTCACAGCAACTTCATTGCAGTGTGAGTGTAAGCCTACTTGTGAAACTAATAATTAAACTTAACGAATGGGGGGGGGGGCAGCAAGAGATGGTTATAAGGCTGGCAGCATTACTAGATGTGTGAGGGTGAGGCAGAGTAACTGGGTGCTCGGTGTTCTGAGTGCTAAGCAGTGCTACTAGGTGAGTGATGGGGATGCGAGAGGCCTGTGTTGTGGTGGGTAAAGTATGTCATGAAGATGCATTCACTGACTAAATAACCAAAATCCAAGTACCAAAAAAAAAAACCTTTTTGGACCTTAATTTCCAGCTTCTAGACTGAGCTGAAGTTGAAACCAATTTATTCAAAAAGGTATTTTGCATCACAGGAATATTAACTAAACAGAATTTTAACTCTGCTACAAGTTTCTGGAGCTACACCCTAAAATGTATTGCGGACAATCCGTAATCATTATTATCTCAGAAATATTTCAGGAAACCAGTCACACTGACTGCATTTCCCCCTCTTCTGAGCATTGCATATTGCAGGCAGACAGGGACTTATACCTGATCTTTGAATGCTCACAATCGGTAAAACACTCATTGAAATATATGTCTCTGGTTTACCTGTTGGGTCAGCTCACAATTGGATTTTTAACCTAAATACTTAAAGGCCTTGCAGCTAAAAGCTGCCCAGTAAATATTGATAGACAAATCCAGAAGGAGCTGTTTTGCTGTTTGGAAATACTTGCCTCCCTTGCATGTCTTTTAAAAATCTTCTTTTTTACTTACCTACATTGGTAAGGCCACATTTGGAATACTGTGTACAGTTCTGGTCACCCTATTATAGAAGGGATCTTACTAAACTAGAAAGAGTGCAGTTGCTACAAGGACTTGATGGTTTGAGTTATAAGGGGAAGCTGAATAGACTGGGACTATTTTCGCTGGAGCACAGGAGGCTTGGGGATGATCTGATAGAGGTCCATAAAATAATGAGGGCCCACATCAGCTAGATAGTCAATATCTTTTCCCAAAGATAGAGGAGTCCAAAACTAAAAAGCATAGGTTTAAGGTGAGAGGGGAGAGATACAAAAGTGTCTGGAGGGACAACTTTTTCACATGGACTGTGGTGAGTGTCTGGAACAAGCTGCCAGAGGTAGTAGTAAAGGTGGGTATAAAATTTTGTCTTTTAAAAAGTGTTTAAACAGTTACATGGGTAACATGGCTACAGAGGGATATGGGCCAAATGTCGGCAATTGGGACTGACTTAGTGGTTAAAAAAGGGGCAGCATGGACAAAGGACAAAGACCAAAGAACAAAACAGCATGGGAAACAGGCCCTTCAGCCCAACAAGCCCACGCCGCCACCCCGATGTTCCCATCTCTACCCGTGATCCCTGTCTATGTTTATAGATCTATGGATTAAAAACCAAATTTGAGACAATTTTGGGAGAATTTGTTTTGCCAATTAGCCTAAGAGCACATCTTTGGGATGTGGGAGGAAACCGGAGCACCCGGAGAAAACCCACGCAAACACAGGGAGAATGCGCAAACTCCCACAGACACAGGCCCAAATCCATGTATCTGCATAGTACAGCAATAGTCACTGAGCAGTCGTGTTGCCCATCAAATGGTCCAGGTCAAGCGTACACTAACGACGTGAAGCACTAGGATACTCTCAAAAAAAAATCCAAAAGCAGCCCTCTCACGACCCATCCCGTGTAAGCCCCATGTTAGACCAAAGCACCTGTAGGATAAAAACAAGTACATCAATAGTTGGGCCGAAGGGCCCGTTTCCATGCTGTAAACCTCTATGACTCTAATTACCTCTGTTCACTGCACCCTCTCCTTTCGTCCTCTCCTATGTGCTCTATGAACGGTACATTTTGTCTGTACAATGCACGAAAAGCAATACTTTTCACTGTATCCCAATGCATGTGACAATAATAAATCAAATCAAATCACTGATTTACTCTGGAGTGGGGATTCAAAGACTTTGGCCAACCAGCACGAGCTCAGCACATCAGACCTACCATCTGGTGGTTCTGATCAGCATGATTTGAATACTGGTGTTAACAGTGCTAAAAGCTATTTAACATTAGTCTACTGACTATTTGAGCATGCTGAATCCTCAAATGTGACACTATGCACCCACTTTTCAGTGGTTACACAGAGAATTTACAATAAAGCAACAGGCCATATGGCCCTACTAATCTTTGCCACATCCTCCACAAGAACTTTTTCCCACTTTACATTGTTATACTGATGAAAAGGCACCAAACATTCATAAAGGATTGAATAAACACATTATGGGTTCATTTCTTTGGACGAAGGGAACAGTTAGACATGAGTAGAAAGCTTGAAGGCAGCAGAGTAGTGTATGTGAGCACTCTGCTTAAAAGCAAAAGCAAAACTAAGACTGATCATAAAACATACTTCCCTTCCAGTGATGTCATGTTGCTACCCCTTAAAGGCACATTATGACTCTTAATTCATGTAATCTTATCTTAACATCACTATTCTTTCACGCTGATGTACTCACTTAGTTTCCATTAAATGCATACATGATATTTCACTATTATTCTGACAAAACTCATCTCCAAACCCCATGGCTTGAGGTTCGACTCCTCCCTCTGCGACTGAATCCGGGACTTCCTAACCACAGACTACAATCATGTAAGGATAGGCAATGACATCTCCTCCATGACCATCCTTAACACCGGTGCCCAGTAAGGCCATGTCCTCAGCCTCTTGCTATGTGACTTTCACATCTATGACCATGTGGTTAAATTCCCCCCCAACTCAATTTTCAACCTTGCTGATGAAACCACCCCATAATCGGTCAGATCTCAAACAACGATGAGACGGAATACAGGAAAGAGAGTCTGGCAACAACTACAATCTCTCCCTTAACATCAACAAAACCAAAGAGATAGTCATTGACTTCAGGAAGCGTAGTGGAGGACATGTCTCTGTCATAATTGATGTGCCAAATTTCTTCAGTTTTCTGAGAAAGTAGAGGCATTGTTGGGCTTTCTTAACAATAGTGTTGGCATGAGGGAATCAAGACAGGTTGTTGGTGATCTGGACACCTAAAAACTTGAAGCCCTCGACCCGTACTACATCATTCCCGTTTATGTAGGGGCATGCTATCCTTTATGCTTCCTGAAGTCAATGATAATCGCTTTCATTTTGACAAAAAGTACAATTCAATTCAAAAGCAGTCACTAATAAATTCAGGAGAAAGTTCTTTATTCAGAGAGTGTTTAGAATGTGGAACTTGTTACCACATGGAATATTGATTTGAATTAATTTGATTTATTTTTGTCACATTGATAAGTATTGTTTCCAATCCATACGCAAACCAGCCACCCATCCATTGACTCTGTCTACACCTGTCACTACTTTGGCAAAGCAGCCAACGTAACTAAGGACCCTACACACCCCGGATATTCTCTCTTCCACCTTCTTCTTTCGGGAAAAAGATAAAAAGTCTGAGATCACGTAGCAACCGATTCAAGAACAGCTGTCAGACTTTTAAATGGACTTTCCTTACATTAAGTTGATCTTTCGCTATACCCTCGTTATGACTGTAACACTACATTCTGTACTCTCTCGTTTCTTTCTCTATGGACGGTATGTTTTGTCTCTAGAGGGGATGAGGATAGTCGGGTGGTGAGGGATAGTCAGGGGTAGTTGGGGTAATCAGGGGTTGGGGAATGGTCAGTGGGGTGGATAGGAGAAGGGACTCCAGTCCTGGATGGAGAATAGATAGTTGTGTGGATAATTGGGATCAGGGATAGCTGGGGACTCAGAAATGCAGTCTGGGTGTCTGCAGGATAGGCAAGAGAGCATACAAGGTTGCTTTTAAGGGATATCATGCCCTTGGAATAAAATAGAGTTCAACAAAGCAAGAGTTATTGTGTGAATGGAGACTTGATATGTTCTAGTGAGTCACATGATAGAAACTGTGTGGTAGGGTCTGGGAGGGAGCCGGCAAGGAGACAGCACCCATGTATGTCAGTACTTTAGATTTGTACATAGTTGTGGATTAACAGATCATAAAGAATTGACCTTTTTTCAAAAAAAAAGGAATCGAAAGGCTGAGAGAATACAAAATCTTCTGTGCAGACATAAAGAGTGAAGGCAGAGTCAAGACGCCTGGTGAATTGTTTTGCTAGCGGTGAGATTCTCTGGTTCCGCTGCTGTCAACGGAAATTCCCATTGAACATAGAACAATACAGCACAAACAGGCCCTTCGGCCCATGAGTTGCGCTGATCACATCTACCAATCCACAGACCTATCTATAACCCCCTATCCTATTCGTTTCCATATGATGTTGCCCCGTGCCAGTGGGAAACCTACAGGTGGGGGTGCACTTCCGGCAGGAGGTTTTCACTGACGTGACTGGCCAGAGAATTCCGGCCAACATCTGAAAAATATTCCAGATGAATGCCTTTTCACACTTGGGTGGTGAACTTGCTGATGTAGTCATCCTTATACAGCACATTAATAAATCCTTCACCAGCTTCTATGAAATATTAAATGCCTTTGACAAACATTCACCTTCAAGTTGTGTGCTGTGCAGGGTTTATGAAGAGACATAGAATGCCCCCAGAAAAATATCAAAAAAGGCAATAAATAGTTCCTGAACAAACTACACTATGGTGCCAAAGAGACACAGAGCTTTCTAGAAGTTCCAGACATCTATCTTTTTAAGCAGTCTAAGACAGACCATTTTGAAGACACAGACATGTTTTCAGAACTGTACTAGCATCCTTTAATGAATAACAAGGAACAGTCCTGTGGCAATGTGACAGATGCCAAAATAAAATCAGAAAATGTTGGTATCAAAGCTGATCGGGAAGATTTGAAGCACAAGATTCCTTCTGGATATATATCTTTGGAAAGGTAAGCTAGACTGCAGTTGTCAATGAGCCAAACATTTTGAAATCTGAACAAACAGATTTAAGAGATAACACAAAGGTACAGGAGGGAGTAATGACCCTCAATTCCACAGTGGGCAAATAGACGTGGGAGTTAGAAAACTCAACTAGCTATATAGCTGGCACAACAACAGGGAGAAAAGATACTCAAAGAAGCTGCTGATCCTCTTTGAAGAAACAATACATAGCCATGGAAAAACATGAGGAGTTAAACAAAGATGCAGGGCAGCGAGGGATTTTCTGTTCCCCCACAGTATTTTCTGATGGTGAAGGAAGCCCATCGTAGACCAATATTGGGATCTTCCAGTCCCATTGATGTTTTTGTGGCTTTGCATGCCCTGCACCCTCTGCTACTTCAGAATGTACTACAGGTGGCTGTCATTGGCAGGATGGAAAATCCCACCGGCAGAAGGATTGGAAAATATTAGCTGTTGAATATAACTTCAGCAAAGTAGCATTGGAGCTATCAGTAGAGACAAGCAGTGGACTAAAGTGCAGCCTGATTAGCAAAAAACATTGAAAGAATAACTGAATGTCCTTCAGAATCAAATGCAAAAGGACTGCATAGCCCTTTAGCAGCATAAAGAAATGAAGACTGAATTGTGGCTAGCACTGCAGTCTCAGAGTGCCAGGGACCCGGGTTTGATTCTCAGCTTGTTTGTGTGGAGGGTGCACGTTCTCCCCGTGTCCACATGGGTTTCCTCCAAGTGCTCTGGTTTCCTCCACAGTCCAAAAAATATGCTGTTTAGGTGCATCGGCTATGCTAAATTCTCCATCAGGATACTCAAACAGGCGCCAGAGTGTGACAACTAGGGGATTTTCACAGTAACTTCTTTGCAGTGTTAACGTAAGCCGACTTGTGACATGAATAAATGAACAGTAGTTTAATGGAAGAGAGCAGGAGAAATGCAAAGAGATCCTGTTGAATTGCAAGAAAGTTCAAGCTGAAGCAACTGAACTTTGCCAGGGATAGGAAAATCAGTTGAAAAACCTTCAGGGAAGGGAAGTAAAATTAATTTAACGTCACTTTGAGCAAGCTGAAAAACCAGTTGGCAGAGAAGGCCCAGCAATCTTTTCCATTCCAGGAGGAAACTAAGAGATACAAGAAAGAGACTGAAGAAAACAGATGGACACTTGGAAGAAAAGTTGAAAACTATGTATGAAGAAATGAAATTTATGCACTGAGATGACAAGAGAAAGTACATGTTGGGGGGGTGGGTAGAGGAGGAGGGAGGATCTGGAGGGTAGTCTGGGGTGGGGGGGATAATCAGGGGCTGAGAACTTGTCAGGGGGTAGTCAGTGGGACCAAGAGAGAAGTGGGGAGTGTGAGGGTAGTTAATGGTGTAGTCAGAGGGGTTGGGAAGGTAGTCAAGGAATGGGGGTGTAGCTTGGGGTTCAGGAGTGTAGTTAGTTCAGCGCAGGGTTATTAGCGAGTCTGGGACTTGGTAGTTGTGAGGGTGGGGAGGGTAATTGGGAAGGCGGCATATAGTCAGGGGAGGTGGTGGCGTAGTGGTCTATGGACTAGTAAGCCAGAGACCCAGGGGACCCGGATTCAAATCCCACCATGGAAGATGGTGAATTCAAATTCAATAAAAATCTGGAATTAAAAGTCTAATGATGACTATGAAAACATTGTCAATTGTTGTAAAAACCCATCTGATTCATTGATGTTTTTTAGGGAATGAAATCTGCCATCTTTACCTGATCAGGCCTATGTGTGACTCCAGACCTACAGTAACTTGGTTGACTTTTAAATGCCCTCAGGGATGGGCAATAGATGCTGGTCCAGCCAGTGATGCCGACATCCCATGAACGATTAAATTAAAAAAAAGTCAGGTGTCAGGAGGTACTGCAGTGGGGTCAGGTAGGGAGAGGTCAGTCCTATAGTCACCCAGGAGTTAGAGCAGGGTTTAATTCTTCCACTTATTCTAGGATAACTATTCTGTTAAAAGCATTGGGACCGACTGAAGTTTCTGATTTAACTCAGAGTTTTGGATGGTTCCCAAGCAAAATAAACGTCCATTAGAAGTTTCAACTTCCCGGAGAAGTTTCATGCAATCCTTGCTTGATGATTTCTTTGGGAGAGGAAAGGGGATTTCCCAACATATCTTCTGAGGCACTTCTCCAGCATGACCCATCGAAGATTGGAAATGATGGCCCCTGATTACTTTCCATCCTTGTTCCAGGCTCCCTGTAGCCAATTCAAACATTTTTACTTTTTATGGAAAGAAAGGGAGATCTTTCTTTTACATAGCACCTATCTCAACATCCAAAGAACTCGGCAATCAATGAAACAATTTTAAAGTGTCATCACTGTTGTACTGTAGAGCAACATGGCACCCAATTTGCACACAGCAAGATCCCATAAACAGGAATGAGATACATTATCAGTATAAGCTATTTCTTGTGATGACGAAATTCAAACATAAATACTGACCAGGACACTGGGAGAACTTCCACGCTGTTCTTTGAAAAATGTTGTGGGGATCACTGGCTTGACTGGACTGGGTAAAAGAGGTCCTAGTTGAATGTCATTTCTGAAAGATGGTGCATCCAACGCAGAGCACACCCTCATTACTGCCCTGAATCCAGCAGAGTTCAGTTAACTGAGGAACACTCAATTAGCATCTTTCTTGATCTGCGTAGTTCAGCATTACAGAGGCATAAAGAGACGTGGGAGTCCTTTCTCAGGATTCTCTTAAGGTTAACATGCAGGTTCAGTCGGCAGACAAGAAGGCAAATGCAATGTTAGTATTTATGTCGAGTGGGCTAGAATACAAGAGCAGGGATATACTTCTGACGCCGTGTAAGACTCTGGTCAGACCCCATTTGGAGTATTGTGAACAGTTTTGGCCCCGTATCTAATGAAGAATGTGCTGGCCTTAGAAAGGCCAGAGGAGGTTCACAAGAATGATCCCTGGAATGAAGAGCTTATCGTATGAGGAACAGTTGAGGACTCTGAGCCTGTACTTGTTGGAGTTTAGAAGGATGGGGGAGGATCTTATAGAAACTTACAGGATACTGCAAGACCTGGATAGAGTGAACGTGGAGGGGATATTTCCACTGGTAGGAAAAACTAGAACTAGCAACACAATCTCAGGATAAAAGGTTGACCCTTTAGAACAGAGATGAGGAGGAATTTCTTTAGCCAGAGAATGGTAAATTTATGGAATTTGTTTTCCACCAAAGGCAGTGAAGATCAGGTCATTGAGTATCTTTAAGACAGAGATAAATAGGTGCTTGATTAGTAAGGGATCAGGGGTTATGAAAAAAGGCAGGAGAATGGGGATGAGAAAAATATCAGCCATGATTGAATGGCAGACAGACTCGATGGGCCGAGTGGCCTAAGTCTTCCCCTATGTCTTATGGTCTTATATCTAGCAAGGGATTTACCAACTGGTTCATCAACTGAAATTGTAGCTGTCATCTATTTTATTTTATTTACAGTAGAGGTATAAGGATAGTCATTGAACCATCAGTGCTGTGAAAACTACAGGCCAATAAATCTGTGCAATCTAAAACCAAAGACAGACAATGCAGTACAGCCTGAATCAGAGTCTGCAACAATAAAGGTCACCTCATACTGCGGCTGCCAACTTCCTCTCTGTTCAGTTAATTAACATTTGGAAACATTTTGAACTCAATGGCCCTGATTTTACTGGCACACCCAACCCGAGGCTCACAGAATTGATTCCCCATTGGCGTCAGGCGCGATCTTACGAGCCTCAAGTGGATGTGTCGGTAAAAATCAGGCCAACGTTTCATTTGATTTGAAATATTATCGACCAGTTTAAGTGGAAATTTGCCTGCATGTGTTTGATGATTTTAAAATATATGGAGTAACTTTATGAGGATAATTTGCTGATGTGGAACTACATTAGTAACAGTGACCCTATCCATACCCATATTTTTCTGCAGTATTCTTTTATTCATTCATAGGATACTAGCTTTGTGGCTGGCCAACATTTATTGCTCATCTGTAGTTGCCTCTTGTTCAAAGGCGGTTGAGAGTCAACCACATTGCTCTGGCTCTGGAGTCACATGTAGGTCAGATCTGGTAAACATGGCAGATTCTCTTCCCCAAAGGACATTAGTGAAACAGGTGGATTTTTCCAACAACCAACAATGTTTTCAAGGTCATCTAGATATTTTTATTAAATTCAATTTCTACCATCTGCTGTTGTGGGATTCAAACCTAGGTTCGCAGAACATTAGCTGAATTTCTGGATTACTAATCTAGCAATAATACCACTAGGCCATCACCTCCTGTGCTGTAGTGTTTTAGATAATAATAAAATTATCTTGTATATAAGCATCACTGCAAGTTAGATTTTACCACATGTAATGTTACATTTGCATTAACATCAAAGATTTACCTTTAAGTAAACCTTCGCAGAACAAATTTATAATCCGCTTTCCTGGTTGTTAGTTTGATCGGGGAGAGATAGTTGGCATTAGTGATGTTCAGTTGACCTACGGGCACTGTTTTATTCTGTTTGTGTTTTGTTCCATTTGATATCAAGCTTTGCATTATCATTTATCTTCTAACTGGAATCTGAGGAGAGTTTAAATGTGATCTTGAATCGAGTAAAAGAGTTTGTAAGAACAATGGTCCGTGAATTGCCTCAATATGGAGTATTGGGATAAAGCCTTGGAAATGGGACTACAATGAGGTTTAGCTTGAAAACTATTGAACTTAATGCTGGATGTTGGTTAAAAACACAAACAGTCAAATCATAGATATTATCAGGTAATTAGCCATAAACTTCAAATGTAATTAATCCTGAAAGATTTATGAATATACAGGACATTCCTTGAAGCTATCATAAAAGCATTTGAAAAACTTGAAACTACCATTGAGGAAAACATCCAATGGGTCATAAACTTCACCCCAATATATGTGGAATAAAAGCTTGTATTAGCTTAGATTTTTATGCTAAATTTTCAGGATGGGACTGAATCACATTGGAGGTAAGAGTGCTACTAACTGAGCTACAGACAGCGCACAATAGCTGACAAGTTAAAATTAGGTAGCCAGGTTGCTAGATAAATTTGTGTATATATTGATGATTAGCAATAGATTGAATATGTCCCTTTTACCAAATTTATACTTGCCTCGTTGAGAGGTGAGTTTGGGATCTTCAAATACCAACAAACTTTGGACTTTCTGGGAGTGAGTTGCACATGAACAGTTCAGCAGCGTAATCTCCTTGAGGTAAGGTCAGGGTCAATGTACCAGCTCAGAAAAACAACATAAAAATCTGTGTTGGGTGACTGGGAGCAGAGCAGCATGGAAGACTAGAGTCCCAAGCAGAGGATAAGGAGGGGGACAGGAAGTTATTCCAAAGAGGAGAGGGGAAAGGGAGAGGTCCCAAAGAAGGAGGCTCAGGGAGATATCCCAAAAGGAGAGGGGACAGGGAGAGATCCCAGAGTGGGAGAGGATTTTCAGATACCCAAAGGGAGAAGGCATCACGAGAAGTCTTAAAGAGAGAAGAGACAGGAAGATGTCCCATAGGAGAAGGGACAGGGAGAGGTCCTAAAGAAAGAGGGGACAGGAATATATCCCAAAAGGAGAGGGGACAGAGAATAGCCTCAAAAGGAAAGGAAGTAGAAGGAGGTCCCAAAGGGAGAGGGACAGATAAGCAGTCTCAACAGGAGAGGAGACAGGGAGATGTCACATAAAAAGAATTACAGAGAAGGTAATGAACAGGAAAAAGTTCCAGCTCAGTTAAAAAGAGAGGAACAGAGAAACAGGACCAAACAGTAAAAAAGCAGCAGGGAACTAACTTGTAAAACAGGCAGCCAAAGGTTGGTGATTCCATGCTGTGGGCTGTTGGGGCCACGATACACTTTGAAGGAATGGTGTTCTTCTGGCTGTGGCCAAAGAGGTGAATTTCTGCATGTGAGTTGGCATTTGACTATATAATTGGGAATCCAAAGGAATGGAATCTCACGAAGTGAGATTGAAACCCTGCGGGGTGGACCATTGTTGATGCATTATTGGAGCAACTTTTGGAGACAATTCTCAGATTAGAACTTCAAAAGTGAAGACTGGAATTTCTTGTGAGAGAGACAGATGCTGAAAAATCTCCATCCTCATTGGTGGCTGGGATTCTCTGGTGCTGCTGAAAGTGAATGGAGTTTTGAATAGAATGTCAAATTCTCTGTTTTCACTTGCAGAGGGGGGAGAGGGGCATGGATAAGATCAGAGAATCCTACCCGGGTTTGTTGATTCACAGTTTTATTGATGTCTGGATGGGTTGTTGAGAAATCTGTAGGCTCTGTCTTGGTCACATCTGTTATTTATTGTGCAGTGCAGTCTGTTTGGCCACAGTTTGCCTGTTAATTTATATTACCCTTAAATGTTCAAATGTAGGATAGATATTTTAAATTATCTCACTGACCAAGGAGAATAAAGTTTATTTTTGTTTGTCCAAAACACATGGCACTTTGTGGCTTTATTTACTGAGATTCTTGAATCTCAAACTTAATTTGCTTCAAACAAAATGTCATTCATCCCAAACTGGATCTTACCAGCAACTGACCAAGAATCATAACATCCTTTTGAACAGAATGGTTAGGGAAATCTCTTTCCTTCTCTGGGAGGCAGATAATAACCTCTGGAGCACTGACTCAGTGTGATGCTTTTAACAGTTAAGTTGTGGCTTCTACAGAACTCACCTTACACATCAGATCGCTATACCAGCTAATTTTCCTCTCACTTTCTCAACCTCACTATCCTAGCATTTAGGTAATACTCTAATCTCTGCCTGTGGCAAACTTCTTGAGCAATTTATTTTGACTTAGATAACTTGTTATTTGTCCTGACAGATCTATACTGATAGAGTACTACACCGTATTCTACACCTATAGTGGAATTACTATCAAATAAATAGGTTGGACTTAAACCTGGTGTTGTGAGACTTCTGACTGTGTTTACCCCAGTCCAACGCCTGCATCTCTACATCAAGAGTGCTACACTGTCAGAGTAGCCATCTTTTGTATACGATTTAAGCCTCAGCCCTGTCTTCTCTCTAATGTTTGTTTATTTAAAGTTTATTTACTAGTATCACGAGTAGGTTTACATTAATGCTGCCACATTTCGGTGCCTGTAGGAGTACACTGGAGGAGAATTTAGGATGGCCAATGCACCTAACCAGCACGTCTCTTGGACAGTGGGAAGAAACCAGAGCATCTGGAGGAAACCCACGCAGTCATGGGGAGGAGGTGCATATTCCACACAGACAGTGACCCAAGCCAGGAATCAAACCCAGGTCCCTGGTGCTGTGAGGTAACAGTGCTAACTATTGTGCTGCCCCTGGGGCGCTACATTAAAGGCAAAGCCCCAAAAGCTAGAGGGGTTTGCTACCAAATAAACCTATTGGACTGGTGTTGTGAGACTTCTTACTGTGTTTACCCCAGTCCCACGCCGGCATCTCCACATCAGAGCTACATTGAAAGTGAGCAAGGAAGAAGTCCACAGTGCCCTGACCAATGTTTATTCCTTAATCAACATTGGAGAAAGAGATTATTTCATCATTGCTGTTTTGTGAAAGCTTGATCTGTGTAAATTAATTGCTGTATTTCCTGCTTTACAACAAAAACTGCATGTGTGTAAATTAATTGCCGTATTTCCTACTTTACAACAGAAACTGCATTTTAAAAGTACTTCATTGGCTACAAATACCTGTGTGATGCCCTGTGATTCTCCATGTATGAACTTCTGCACAATGGCACATGTTTTTCCAGAACTCTCTCTATCAACTCTTCTTGGTTTCTTTATTCCTCTCATTCTTCTTTGTGTCTGTGCATCATGTACCACCACACCCTCCCCCACCCACCCATCCACTTTCAAAAGTCCTTTTCAGATATTTTAAAAATCAATGCAGATTCCCCAAATGTTTTAAAGTTCGTGCAAATGTGCCTTACTGTTACTGCTTCCAGGTCAAAGGTCATCAGAAAATTCCTCACAGCAGATAAATAAAGCAGCAAAAATAAGGGCAATAATATTTTGGGTATTATAAAAACAGTGCTGAAGCAAAGTGATATAACTGTGCAAGGCAATGATTTGGGACACAGTTAGAATACAATGTAAATTTTGTATGCGATAGTTAAAGGGACCAATATAGTGTAGATCCATAAGAACTTGTGATTAATTGGAGAAAACTGACATCCTTTGAGAATCAGTAAATGGAGTGAGAGAGAAATGGGGTGTGGGAGAGGGTATCATGACAAGAAAATAGCATCAACCACATTCCCACCCAGACCTTATTCCCATAACCCCACATGTTACCTTGCTAATCCTCCTGACATTATGGACAATTTAGCATGGCCAAGTAACCTCACCCTCACATCTTTGGACTGTGGGAGGAAACCAGAGCACCCAGAGGCAATCCACAGATACAGGGAGAATGCACAAACAGTGACCCCAGGCCACTGAGTCTCTGGTGCTATGACACAGCAGTGCCAACCACTGTGCTAACGTGCTGCTCCAAGTTGTTTGAATGAAAAATATATGCATATTTGAATCAGAATAGGGTTCAGAGTTATGGTCAATAGAGATAAATTTTGGGTTGCCTTCACAAGAAGGCAGCACAGAATAACCTTTTTTGAATTTATAAATCTCTTTGATTCTATAACTGCACAAATCAAAATTTGCTGTGCAACTCACTTCATCCCTGCAATGTTCTAATGTTTAAAAAAAATCTGATATTCTAATCTGCATTGGTTTATTATAACAGGCAGAGATCTCAAAGTGTTTCATTATCAGGTTATTGGCAAGTTTGTTTTTGCTGACAGTTAATGTTTGCCCAGGAGTGACCAGCAGTAATTCTGGAATGTATTCCTCCGTATTTTGCCGGGAATTGGATCATTGATTTAATAACAATTCTGTAATTGGTTGTCACAACATTGGAAAGAGCTCTATCTATCTGCTTTATTGTTTCATATATAACAAACTGCAATAATAATATGTTTCTATTTAATCACTGCCGCACTAAGCTTTTGCTGCTTGCCCTTCTAAGCATCAAACACCCTCTTCTTCCCGTTATATCATCGTTATTTTGAAATCAAGTTTGTTGATGCCATCTCTTACAGCAGCACAGTAAATTAAACTGAGAGGTCCACAGCGAAGCAACAATGTACACAATAAGGGAGGCGATAGCGTCGTGGTATTATTACCAGCCTATTAGTCCAGAAACTCAGCTAATGTTCTGGGGACCTGACTTCGAATCCCACCAGGACAGATGGTAGAATTTGAATTCGATAAAAAAAATCTGGAATTAAAAATTTGCTGATGACCATGAAATGATTGTCTGGAATCTCATCTGGTTCACTAATGCATTTTAGAGAAGGAAATCTGTTGTCCCGACATGGTCTCCAGATCCACAGCAATGTGGTTAACCCTCAACTGCCTGCCAAGGGCAATTAGGGATGGGCAATAAATGCTGGCCCATCCAGTGACATCCATGTCCCACAAATGAATTTTAAAAAATCACCACTGAGTTCGATGAGAGCCACCCAAAATATTCCAACAATCTTCTTGACATGGATCTTTTCCATCCCAATGTCAATTTGGATTTGGTGCCAAATCAAAGGAAATTCCAGAGGTCCAGCAGCAATGACATCATCAAACAAGATAAGCCACTGAGCTAGCAGGAAGTCAAAACCCCAAAATTCCTTAGCTTTTAATTTTAAACTTTACAAATAGTGAAATAAATTTGGGATGTGAAATGTGGTGTATTTTTCCCAGACTTGAGGCGGCACAACGACAAGTGTTTAGTAATGCTGCCTCAAACTGTCAGGGACCGAGGTTCGATTCCCAGCTTGGGTCAGTGTCTGTGCGGAATCTGCACATTCTCCCTGTGTCTCTGTGGGTTTCCTCCGGGTGCTCTGCTCTCCTCGCACAATTCGAAAAGCGTGCTGGTTAGGTGCACTGGCTGTGTTAAATTCCCCCTTAATGCACTCAAAAAGGTGCCAGGGTGCAGGGATTTTCACAGTAACTTCATTGCAGTGTTAAAGTAAGCCTTCTTGTAACAATAATAAAAAAAAAACTTTAATACTACTGCCACTATGGGTTGATGGTGGAGGGACTGAATGTTGGATGTTGGAAGTCTACTTTGGCCTGGATAATGTGCGGCTTCCTGAGTGCTGTTGGAGCTATACCTATCCAGTCAAATGGACAACATTCCCTCAAATTCCTCACTTGTGCCTTGTATAAGATTAATAAGCTTTCGGGAGCAGAAGGTCAATGATTAGCCACTGAATTAGTAGCATGTGACATGCTACTACATCAGCAGATCTCACAATCAATCAGTCTAACTTTATTCAGAAGAAGAGAGCACACACACCATTGGAGAAAGTGGGAGGGGACATACCCAGCATCTGACCTCTTGTGCAATTTGTGTGGCTGATAGTTGAGCTGGAAGGGGAGGATCCTAATAATGCCTGCACCAACAACGAGATCAACATTTCCCCAATCATTTAGTGAGGAATGATGCTTAACTTTGGAAAATCCAGATGACTGATGAGTGCCAGTTCTGAGCCAAACTGGGCAGTCACTCATTCTCTTCCTTCTCCACCCTAGGTGCCAGCAGGAAAACTGTGTGGCCAGTTCCTGGAACCTGAAGCCAACTTCAGCCCCCAGGGCATTGCGGGAGAGGGACGAGGACAATGGCCACTTTTACAGCCATCATAACGTTTATCTGCACTTTCCACTGGCCCATAGACATGCACTTGATGCAGAGGTTATCCTCCAGGTCTGAGTCAAAGTCATCACAGGCAAGAGGACACAGTAGTCAGCAAGTACCTTCACTCCTGCTGAGGGTGTTGAGGAAATATCTGGTCCAAGGATATTCAGCAAGTCTGCTACCACTCTCACCAACTTTTGTAGGTGAACCATCCTTTCTGGTTGTATCGCATGTTGGTATGGCTCCTGCTCTGCCTAAGACTGCAAGAAACTACAAAGGATCATGAACAAAGTCCAATCCATCACACAAACTAGCCTTCCACCCATTGACATGGTCTATACTTCCCGCTGCCTCAGAAAAGCAGCCTGATAATTACAGACCCCATGCACCCTCTACATACCCTCTTCCACCTTCTTCCGTCAGGAAAAAGATGCAAAAATTTGAGGACGTGTATCAACTGACTCAAAAACAGTTTCTTCCCTGCTGCCTCAGGCTTTCACATTAAGTTGATCTTTCTCTGCATCCTAGCTATGACTGTAACATTACATTCTGCACTGTCTCCTTTCCTTCTCTATGAGCGGTGTATTTTGTCTATACAGCACGCAAGAAACAATACTTTTCAGTGTACGTTAACACATGACAATAATAAATCAAATCAGAACATAGTGAAAGTGAGAGAAAAGTGAAAACGTATTGAGTTAATTATAATGGCAAAGTGTAAAATAATTGTGTATCATTTTATTAATATATGCATCATTTCACTTCATGGAGGTCTCCAGGGCTTTTCTTGCTACAGCTGGTGATATTGAATGTGGAAAATCCCACACACAGCATTATTGGATCTCTGCCTCCTGAATTGTGCTTGCAGGTGGAAGCATTGCTTTTTGCCAAAGTCCATGCAAGCCATCTGTGAGAAGCTTCCTACTCACACCCTCCCATTTCCTTCTATTCACCTCTACATCTTACAGAGGGAGTCTTGCTGTGTTAGCATAGGTTAGCTGGGTTTTTCTTTGGTTACGCAGTTGAGCTGACCTTCAGCTTCAGCCACCTGACAACCCTCCCCTCACCTCATAACTTTTCATTTGGACATCGCAGGCATCATGCCTGATGTTCCTGGATCATGGTTCAGGATGATGCAAATCTCCTTCCTGATAGTGTCAAATGCCTTTAAACCTCCTCCTCAAACCTATCCTCTATGCCCATAACCATCAGCGAGGCAGATGGCAGATTTGCGGTTCCTATCAGATCAGCCATGATCTTATTAAAAGATACAGCAGGCTCAAGAGGCTGAGTGGCCAGCACCTGTTCCTTGTTTGTATGTTCATATGTTCTCACATATCCCGCTCTCAAAGTCACAGTACCCTTATGCCGCTAGGACACATGGTTTGCCCCACAAGATTACCTGAAACAATGACAGCACTGACCTCTCTCTCTGAACAAATCCTCCCCACCCGACTTCAAGACTTGCTGGTTCAACACACCTCTCTCCCACCCACCTCTCCCCTCCATCTTCCAGCGCCTCCCTCCTTCGTGTTCCCATCAAGAAGCTTCACATCATTCAGGACAAGGCAGCCTGCTTTATTGGCACATTGTCCACAAACATCCATTCCCTCCGCCACCAATACTCAATAGCAGCTGTGTATACTATCTACAAAATGCACTCCAGCAAATCACCAAAGATCCTTCCAATCCCTCGACCACTTCCATCGAGAGGGACAAGTTTTGAGTTAACTGGGAATACTATCACCTGCAAGTGCCCCTCCAAGCCACTTGCCATCCTGACTTGGAAATGTATCACCGTTCCTTCATAGTCGCTGGGTAAAATCCTGGAATTCCCTCCATAATGGAATTGTGGGTCAGAGCATGAATTTCAGTGATTCGAGAAGGCAGATCACTGCCATCTTCTCAAGGGCAACTAGGAAATAAATGCTGGCCAGCCAGCGATGCCCATGCCCCACGAGTGAATAGAATAAATCCCATCATTCAATCTTCCAGGGACCTCCTTCTGGTCATCTCTGTTTCTGCCTGCCATGAACCTCATTGCTGGTTCTGTCCAGTGAGACTAAAATCTGGATTTTGCTGTTTTAATGATGGGAAAACTATTAATGCTTCCCTAAAACAGGCAGCAACATCTGGAGACTGCACATGTGCAGTTGCAAACAGCAATCAGGGATTTGTCCAGTGCCTCTATGCTTCTGTGCATTGTTGAGTGCTAGTGGGAATTGGAAAATTTTCCAGCTTGATGTGCCTGTCTCGGGTGAAAGTGCACAAAGGCAATCAGGCAAAGAATTTTCCCATTCCGTCTCCTGATTTCTATGTTTAACTGCATACGTGCAGTCTCCAGACGTTACTGTCAGTTTCAAGAAAGCATTAACAGCTACACCATCATTAAAACTGCAAAATCCAGACCATTTTTCTCAGCTATCAGACCATGGAATTCCTCATCTCTTCCCCCCCCCCCCCATCATGCCTTAATTCCAACCATCTAAAAACATTATTTCATGAGATGTTGGGCATTGTCAGCAAGGCCAGTATTTATTATTCATCCCTACTGGCCCTTGAACTGAGCGACTTGCTGGGACTTTTCAGGCAATTTGAGTCAACCATGTTGCTATGAGTCAGTAGTCACATGTAGATCAGACCAGGTAAGAACTGGCTGATTTCCTTTTTTAAAAGGCCTCGTTGGGGATTTAATGGTCACTATTACTGAGATAAGCAATATGTTCCTGAGTCTGTTAAGTACGTTTAAATTCTGCCTGCTGCCCCAGTGGAATTGGAACCCATGTTGCCACAGCATTAACCCACACCTTTGGATCACTAACCCAGAGATATCACTATTTTGCTACCAATTCCATACCTATATACCTCAACATTAAATAACCACTACCTTTTGACAAATTCTGGATGGGATTTTCTGGTCTCCTTCACCCTGCTACTGCTGCCAGTGAGAATGGAGAATTTGCTGCTTAGCCAAATCTTTGCTCGTAGCAAGAAGACTGGATAATCCCAGTTATGAGTGAGATCGGAAATTTCTGGCCTTTGTCTCTGCTCCTACGTCCATTCTTGCTTGTATCCAGAGTAACAATTATACGATCATAAACTCCTACAGTGCAGAAGGAGACCATTTGGCACATCGAGCCTGCACCGACAACAATCCCACCCAGGCTCTATTCCCATAACCTTACATATTTACCCTATCATTCTCTCTGATACTAAAGGCAATTTAGTATGACCAATCTCTGGACTGTGGGACGAAACCGGAGCAATCAGAGAAAACTCATGCAAGCTTGGGGAGAATGTGAAAACTCTACACTGATAGTCATCCAATTTAGGAATTGGATCTGGATACCTGGTGCTGTGAGGCATCAATGCCAACCACTGTGCCACCGTGCTGTCACCCTTCAACCAAGTTCTGCCTACCAAAGCGATTGAGCCGAAAGGATTGTGATGTTATGGTAATTATGAACTCCAAGGCTTGCAAATATTAAGGCTTTAGTACTGACTTCACACCAAAATAATTAAAAAAAAAACTATCATGCCTTCATACTAAGCAAAACAATACAATTTAACTTAAACAATATTATTATACCTCCTGCGAGAATCAGAGAATCTTACAGCACAGAAAGAGGCCATTTGATCCATCACTCTTTGAAAGGGTTATCCAAAGTCCGTCTCCTCATATTTCCCTATAGACTTGTAAATCTTTCTTTTTCAAGTCCTTATCCACTTCCCATTTGAAAGTTATCACCCAATCAGTTTCCATCACTCTTTCAAGCAGTTAATTGCAGATCCTAACAACTCTTGGCGTTAAAATAATTTTGCCTTATCTCTCCCCAGTTCTTTTGTATAAAAGGCAAATTGAATTAATGATGCAAGCTAGAAGAATATTACAAAAAGTCATTGACTTTTAAATGTAATTAGGAAATGTCTCCATGGTAAATAGTAACAGTACAAAGCAGTACTGGGTAATGAAATAGTCATATTCTAATGATTTGTGAGTTGATGCTGCTTATTTCCATTCAAAAACGTTCTGATTGCTATAGTTAAAGACTTACGTGTCGCTTGGCTTTGTTAGGATTCAAGCTATTTTAAGAGTTCTATAAGACCATAAGAAATAGTTACAGGAGTAAGCCATTCAGCCCTTTGAGTTTGCTCAACCACTTAATAAGGTCACGTCTGATCTAACATTCATTAAGTCCACTTTCCTGCCTTCTCGTCGTAAACCCTTAATTCCCTGACTGATTAAAACTTATTGATCTCAGCCTTGAAAATCTTCAAGGACTCGACCTCCACAGCTTCCTGGGGTAAAGAATTTCAAAGATTCATCAATATTTGAGAGAAAAAATTCTTCTTCAAGTTCATCTTAAATTAGCACCTCCTTACTCTGCGACTGTGCCCTCTGGTATACACTCTCCCATGAGTGAAAACATCCTCCCAATATTTACCCTTTCTAATCCGCTAACTATCTTTTATGTTTCAATCATGTCGCCTTTCATTCTTATTAAGCTTATTAAAAAATGGAACTGCCCTCCTATATTCATACTGATAAGTGCACGTTACAGCAACTATGCACTAGATCTCAATATGATTGCTTACCCGCATAGCCATTCAAAGAACAGGTAATAAATAGCTCGCTGTGTCGGGGTGCTGCTCACCAACTGCCCACTATAGTGTTTCTGAATATAAGAACTAAGCCACCATATTTATTTCTAGATGGGAAATGACAGGCGGGGTTTTCCAGCTGCAATTACCCCAAGGCCAGAAAATCCTGTCCGAGGTCAATGCTCCTTAGTGTAGTCTGTGTTCCAACCACTACGATTTCTGTGGCAGGTGGGACAAGAAAATGCTGCCCCCTATCTTTAGTTGCTACCCTAGCATGATTTTTAAAATTCATTTACAGGATGTGGACATTGCTGGCTGGGCCAGCATTTACCTCCATTCTTAATCTTCAGCCCAACTCTTTATTAAACCCCTAAGCTAGTCCCAATTGCCTGCATTTGGCTCATATCCCTCTATACCCATCCTACCCTTGTAACTGTCTAAACGCATTTTAAAAGACAAAATTACCTCTACTACTATCTCTAGCAGCATGTTCTAAACACTCATCACCTTCTGTGTCAAAAAATTCCCTTGAGAGGGTTGTAGTGAGCTGTCTTCTTGAACCACTGCAGTCCGGGTGGTAAAGGCATAGCCGTAATTTTGCTAGGGAGGGGATTCCAAGATTTTGAGCCAGCCACTGTGATAGAATGATGATTTAGATCCAAGCCAGAATGTGCGTGATTTGGAGGGGAACTTCCAGGTGATGGTGTTCTCTTGTGTCTGCTGCCCTTGTCCTTTGGTGGCTGTGTAGTTGTTCTCTTTCTTCTGCGCCATCATTCTGATGCCAAGAGCCCACAATAAGAAAACATAGGGAAATTCTCCTGGCCTGTCTGCCACAGGAAATGTAGTGGTTGGGGGAAGTGGTTGGCGCTAGGCAGACCACACAAAGGCCCACCAACTTTGGATGGGATTCTCCGATTTTGGATGAGCACGGCCGGATAATCCTACCCTATAAATGTTTACTTACAGACCCTCCAATTTGTTGGTTCCAGTTAGATTCCTAACTGGACATTTGCTATTGTAGTGTGACTGTGTCAGCTCTTACTATTCCGATTATTTCTGCACTGCCATTTCACATTGTCAGACACAGTAGTTATCTTAGTAAGTTAGGATATAATTAACAGTTAGCTAAATTAAGAACTAAAACTTCAGATTGTTTTCTCTATATTAATGCTAGCTATAGAGCATGGCCCATGATATAACAAGGGTGGGCTACACTTTTAGAGCAAGAAATAAGGGGGAGAAAGAAATTCCAAGATCATTGTGATGTTTATTTGTGATTCTATCTCATTCTGTATGCACAACAACAATTATATGTAATTCTTTAGTATCTATTAAAGCAATGAACAGTTGAATATGTTAAGGGTTCAAGCACTGGTGTTGCAAAGCTAAAGTGCATCAACAAATTAGGGGTGTTTGGGCAGTGGAGAATGAAAAAGGAAGAAAGACTGACATCTAAAAAATAGCAAGAGAAAAAAACACTCATGAACTCTATAAACATGGACAGAGATCGCGGGTAGAGATGGGAACATCGGGGTGGCGGCGTGGGCTTGTTGGGCCAAAGGGCCTGTTTCCCGTGCTGTTTTGTTCTTTGAAAAGGAAGCTGATGATTATGAATGAAATTTGATTGACTGATTGACAAACTGGGATGTCACACAAGGTAAGAGCACCATGTAAAGTGGAGCAAGGGGATAGGATCAATCATGGACAGGGGGGAAGGGAGGGTAATAGTCAATGGAGTGGGCGTTGTTCAGAAAAGAAAATGGAGTGGGGAGAGGTGGCCAATGGGGCAATGGATTGCCATCCAAATGGTGGGGGAGAAGTGTTCTACTCATATGGACTGTTAAGTCTGGGTATAGTGGGGGTGGGGGTAGGGGTAGGTGCGGGGGTGGGTTGAGGTGGAAATGAGGGTTTCAGGGGAAGAGGCAAGTTGGAGACTTTGGGCTGGGCAGGCCTCAGGGGAGAGGATGGGTATGATACATTGGTGAGGCTGGATTGATTGGAGGTTGCCAGGGTGGGGAGAATCAGGCACTTCTATTTTTCAAGAATCAGATTTCAAAGGGGTCATGAATTTGGAGGATTTTAGTATTGTAAAGGGTTTTGGGGGCCTGGTGGTAAAATGGAAGGTTAGAGGTGTCAAAATGGGTCTCAGGCCTTTGGAGTGAGATTGCTGATGGATACCTGAATCCCAGAGGTAGGTGTGAAGGCACTTTTCACCTAAATCCAGCGGAGGGAGGTGGGGTATGACATGGTAAAACGGTGGTTAGCACTGCTGCCTCACAACGTCAGGAATCCAGCTTCGATTCCTGGTTTGTCTGTCAGAGTTTGCATGTTCTCCCTGTGTCTGCGTGGGTTTCCTCTGGGTGCTCTGGTTTCCTCCCACAGTCCAAAAGACATGCTGGTTAGGTGCATTAACGATGCTAAATTCTCCCTCTGTCCCCAAACAGGTATTAGATTGTGGCGACTCGGAGATTTTCACAGTATCTTCATTGCAGTGCAGTAACAAATAAACTTTAAATTTTCACCTCAGTGATGCTGACGGTTTTCCCCTGTCTTGCTGTGCTACTCCCAGCCACAAGTATGTAGCAGGCTGGATAGACCAATTGGTCTTTACCTGCCCATCACTTATGTATTACTATATGTTTAATAATGAACGTTAATATTTCATGAAATTAATTTCTTGAAAGGCTTCAGGGAGTATTGAAAATTTATAAAACTGCAATAACAAATGCTGGATAGATAAGCTATGTTACAAACAAAAAATAGAACAATAAATTGCAAGTTATATTGAGGAAATGAGAAAGGATTATGGAATGTATATTCACATATTTGCAGATTAAATTTAATGCAGACATTAGCAAAACGATAGATTTTGGTAGGAAAAGTGAGGAAAGGCAATATAAAGAGAGAAATTCTAAAGCGTACATGATCCTGGACTTTATAAGGAGAAGCAATGGGAAAACCCAAGCTGTGCAATTTTGAGACTTCCAAAATATACATCTGACACACATGTCTTTGCTTGGGTCTTTGGCCCTTTGACACAGGGGTTTGATTTGTTTTGCATGTTGAGAATCACAATGGTGTGCATGAGGAGTGTGGCTACGCTGCCAGGTTAGTTAGAAGTGTTAGGGACTAGTTCAGAAACCCCAAGATATATTACGAAGTTAGACTAGATTCCGACTATTTTTTTAGTTCAGCATTACTACGAGCATAAGGAGTTCCACTCCAGGTGTGATTCTATTGGCACATTTGGAAACTTTTCTCAAAAGAAACTTTGAGAAGTTTTCCAGCAATGGTCCCCACAACCATTCCCAGGCCAGCCCTGACATCCCTATCATCCCAGAGTCCCCTGATTTCCAGTCACCACCACCTCCCCCCCCTAGTCCTCCACCCCCCCCCCCCTTGCAGTGAGGATCCACCTATTCCTCCTCCACTAGATACCCCCCCATAGGAGGCAGACACTCCCCTCCCCAGCTCGTCCTGATCGCTGGTCTCCTTCCAGTCCTGACCCATCCCCACGCACAGTAGCAGTCGGACCCTGCTAACCCCACCAATCACCCCTAGGCTCATCCCCCCTTGGTACTGCCCAATGCCTGGTAGGCAGTGCCAACATGCTCCCTGAGCATGGGCACTTTGCCCTTTGGAAAGTGCCAGGAGATGCAGATTAGCACAGCCATGGTGCCCATGCCCAGAGAGCATCACTCCACTGGCCCCTAGCCCCCTTGAGGGCCTTGATTGCCCACCCCCCCCCACTTTTTACACCAGCAGGTCTCCCACTTGCTCCCCAAAAATGGGGTCTACTCTAAACCCAACAGAGTGAAATTGCACTGGCAGTGGTGTGGGAGATGCCATCAGGCTTGGAGGATTCAGTCCCGGGGTTGATAATCGCATTTAAAATAGAATCAAATAAGATTAAAATCACTTACTTGATGTTGCTGCCAGTTTCCAATGTGGTCTCAACCGTCCCGAATATCTAATGCTCGGAGATGCACACGTGTCCGGAATGTATGCTGCGAATCGGAGCATGCGCAAATCTTCTGCTTGAGTCACCAACTGGCCAGTTGGATTGGAAAGATTGGCTCCTTAGTGTCCCATCAACAGTGTACCCCCATCGCAGGTTTCCTGGGAGGGAGAGGTGAGTTCAACAGAAAACTCTGTCGACAAAGGCTGGACCATAAGATCCTGGCACCAGCGTGCAGTGTGCCAACTCCTGCTGCTGCCCAACATGCCATGGGTTAGGAGACAAATCCCATTCACTATGTGGAACTGAACTGTTAATGAGTAAATCTATAGAGAAATAATAGAAAAAGTTGATGAAGCATGTGGCATATTACAAAGTTTAAAAGATAATTGTTCCATTTGTGTAGTTAAAAAAAATCATGGATAACCACGAAAGGTTTACAGAAGTAACAACAATTTCCATTAACACAGCATCTTTAACTTTGCAAAAGGTCTCAAGGTGCTGCACAGAAACATTATCCAACAAAATTTGACGTTGAGTCACATAAAGAAATCTTCGTACAAGTGACAAAAATTTGCTCGCATTGGTAGGTTTTGAGGAGCATTTTAATGGAAGTAAGAAATGCTTAGCAATAAAATTCCAGAGTTTGAGGCTGAAGTGGAAACATAGAATCTCTACGGTGCAGAAAGAGGCCATTTGGTCCATCCAGCCTGGCCCTAACCCCATGTATTTACCTTGCTAATTCCCCTGGCATTGAGAGAGAATTTAGCACTGCAGTCTTTCAGACTGTGGGAAAAAACCAGAGCACTCCGGAGGATACCCATATAGATACAGGGAGGACATGCAATTGCCACACAGCCACCAAGGCCTGAATTTGAACCTGTGTCCCTGGTCCCATGAGGCAGCAGTGCTACCCACTATGCCATCCTGCTGCCCATAGAGCAGAAGACACCATCACCACTGGCAGAGTGAATTAAAAATTCAGGCTGTGCGGGAGTCCAGAACTGAAGCAGTGTGGGGAAATTTGAAACTCGGATGAGATTTTCAAACTGAGCTGTGACCAGGCCATAAGCCAATGAAAGTACAGGGATGATGGGTGAACAGGATATTGACAGCAGATGTATTCTGTGAGATCCTGCTGTGCCAATAAACATGCCACCGGCACCAAAGAAAGGAAAAATGGAAATCCAGCAGAGAGCCAACGGAAGCAATAAGATTAAAAATACAAGACGCAAAAAAGGGAACGTAAAAACGCAACATCAAAACTAAAGGGCAAAAATAAACACATTAAGAGATATAAGGTTCTGAGAATTCTTGACAGGATAGCTGTTCAAAGGATGTTTCCTCTTGTCAGAGAATCTAGAACTAGTTGTCACAGTTTAAATACAGAGGGTTGTCCATTTAAAATGGAGTCAAGGCAAAATGTTTTCTCTCTAGGGGTCTTGAGTCTCTGGAACTTCTTCCTGGAAAGATGGCAAAAGCAAAGTCTTTGAATAGCTTTAAGGCAGAGGTGGAAAGATTATTGGTGATGTTGTGCCTGCCACACGATCTGTTTGAATACTTACAGAGGGCAAAGAATTACACGTAGACTTCTTGTTAGTACAATGATATTTATTTACACACACAATTGATATTAATCACCCACACAATCAATACTAAGTTATCTTTCAGAATCCTAAAGTTCAAATCCAATATCAGACCTTGACCTACATTTTGCATGACTGGCAAGTACCCAAATAGATATTGGCCTTTTTCTGCCTGTTGGTCTCTGCAGTCTCTTCGTAAAATGGTCTTTCAGTCTGATCTGGCTCTGGCCTGCCTTTGATCTGGTCTAATATTCTGGCTCTATTCTTCCTTCCTTCTTTAGTGTGGTGGCTCTCCTCACGCTGGTCGTTGCTGGCGATAGTCATCGTTATTGTGGTTCGTTTATTGGGGAGAGAGAGAGATTCTTCCATTGTACAGCACCTTTTATATCTTGCTGGTTTCACGCCCATTTTGGCCATTGCCAATCAATCAATCAGGACTTGATCACTCTGATCGATGGCGTCTAATCAGATGCTGCCACACCGATCTTTGGGTTTGTACCCAATAGCTGTGCCTGTAGGTGTCGGAGGCACGTAGGTCACATACCTCCTTCCCAAGTAAGAGGTTAAGGTGCCCCTGTGTCTGGTAAACAACCCAGTTTGACCACAGTGTGAGAGAGATGGTCTATATCCTGTGTATTCCAGCTCCTGCAGTTTCAGTCCGTTTCACTCTGTCAATTTCTTTTGAGGCTGCAGCAGTCTGTTTTAACGCTTGTCCAACTTTCCCAGCATGCTCTTGCAAGCCACCATCTTAGGTGGCCCCTTTGGCCACAGTGAGCAAGGGGTGATGGATTATCGGAGATAGGCAGGATTCAAATTTGAGATTACTATCTGATCAGCCATGATCTTATTAAGTGGCATAGCAGGCTAGAAGGGCTGAATGGCCTATTCCTGCTCCTTGTCTGTATGTTTATATATAGAGGGTGGAGACATAGAATCACAGAGGTCTACAGCATGGAAACAAGCCCTTGGCCCAACTTGTCCATGCCATCCTTTTTTTTTAAACTGCTAAGCCAGTCCCAATTGCCCACATTTGGCTTATATCTCTCTATATTCATCTTACCCATAGAAGATGGAATTTAATGGAGACACAAAGAAGCCCGTGTGGCTTCTTTTCGAGAAGACCAACCGCATTAGGTAGTTAACTGGGCAGAACTTCCTCAGGATCAAGCAACAAGAACTTCTGCTCACTGACACAAGCCAGCCAGACAGAGACTGGCAGTTCCTCATTGTTCAGCATCACGACTGGGGAGGTGGTGACTGCTGTTGGTAATGCATAGATCTGCTGAGGAACGGTGGCAGGAGGAGAATGGGGTTCACGGATAAAAGGGGAGGGGTCAGTAACAAGGACAATGGGTGACCTTCTATCTGCCTGACCTTCTCAATGCCAGATCCCTCCCTCACCCACAGTTGGCTGAATACCCTTGAGTGGGTATTAATTACCCACTTACAGGGCTCAGTTGGCAGCAGGGCATGAAGGCCATCCCCTATTGTGGACTCAATCAGGTGGAAAAAGGTGGAGATCCACCGTTCTGTCTCATCAACTGTCCACCCACGACCAAATTTGCTGGGGGTAGGATTACACTGGACAGTTTCATGGACATTTCAGTGATTCCCAGTGTTATGGTAGGACTAAGAAATTCTGTACGGGGTGAGTGAATGTGAAGGACAAGAGGTCTGTGAGTGAATGAATGGGCTTGGAGGCATGGGGGTGAATGAGGAAAATGAGGATAGATAGCATGAGGATATGTGGGTTAGAGGACATGGGGAGTGAGGGCTGGATGAGGGATCAGGGAGAGCTGTGGGGCAGGGAATTTCAAACTCATCTACAGGATTGAGCTGATCAGTCTATAGACAAAGAGAGAATGACTACAACAATGATTTGAACAACAACAGTGGCAATATTGCCTTTAAAAGAGTATTCCAGCTGAGAATTAAGCATGCTGGGACTTTTGGTCAACTTATTACTGAAACCAGATGTGAATCGTAAAGTTGCTTTGAGTCAAAGTCTGATGTGAGAACTATGACCTGAAGCTTCCTGTGTTGGCCAAAGCATGAGAAGTTGTTTACTCTGGAATAGCTCTAATGACACTGAGGAATATGGGAGACATGTAATTTGAACCAAGCAGAATGGTGTCTTTTACAAGGAATTTCTTTGGCTGTTTGAGTCGTGTGATCAGTTTCTGGTTGCACAATTGGCTGCATGACAGAGAATCTTCTGGGAGCAAGTGAAAGAGTTTGTAGGTAAGAAGACATGTGCATTCTTTTGTTTCCAGCAATATGTCTAGACGTTCACCGCGGCAGAAGCATGCCCTGAAGGAATATCTTCAGAGAAGACTACGAAGTTACACTGGAAAAGAACTGATCAGTTTTTTTTTAATTGTTCAGTTAAGAGTTCAGAGAGTGGCAACTGTTTAAGTTTGAACTGGTACCTGAAGTGTTAAATAAAAGAAGATTGTTGAGTGGATTAAGAGTTGGCACTTATCTTGCTTATCACATTAAACTGGAATATTTGGAGGGGGTTTAAATTAGTAGCCGAGCAGTAAGTCCGATCAGACAAGCGGACCTGGTGTTCTAACCTGGCTGCCTCAGCATTCATCCTCCTTTATTTCAGCCTTTGCCTTGCTTTGTGAGGCTGCAGTCCTTGACTCTGCACAGGGGAAACATGGTGGGGCAGAGGGAGAGCAGGAGCGGTCACTCAGGAAGTTGGGGAATGTCCTGAGTCCTGGCTGGAAGGGTAAGATGTGTAAAATAGTGTAGCAGCAACCTGAGAAAGGTGTTGAGTTACTTGTTGCCCTGTCCATGCCATGGCTCCAACTGGGTAGAGTCCAAAGATTTATTGTTGGGGCAACTGCTGTTTCAGGTGGGAAGCAATTAGTACTAAATAAATCCAGAACTCATGCTGCACACAAGACTCTATGTGTAGATTTGGGGTGCAAAATAGACAAAGCGTAAATTTTCTGCTCCTCTGCACTGGCATTGAGCGGTCCTGAATGTCCACAATGTGTTTTTAACTTTTGCTTTTGTCGGCCCTACTTTGCCACCTTTAGCAAACTCAGGTCCATTGCCAGCCCTTGTGAGCCCTTACCCTTTCCTCCAAAGCTTCACCACCCCGCTCCCTCCAAACCCCATGTGACGCACTCTGAATGTGGAGATGCCAGCTTTGGACCAGAACCCCCAGCCACCTGAGAAAGGGACAGCCCTTTGTCCTGAAAGCTTGTGGCGTTTGCTACAAGTAAACCTGTTTGGACTTTAAATTGGTCTTGTGGGATTTCTTTGCGTTTTACACAGTTTGAAACGAGCTAATGTCCTGCTTTCCACCATTAGCTGGAAGGTTTGAACTCGGCTGTGGCTGAACAAGTGCCAGGACTCAAAATGTCACAGGCCTCACGATGATAATAACAGGTGAGTGCTGGGTGCACCTTTCTGCAACGTGCCTCAAATTGAAAATCAGCCCCGTTTGGTGACGGTGAATATTTTAAAAATGGAATTATCACAGCTGGGGTTAAAGGAAAATCCAAAGGCCAAATCATGGGAAGTTTTTTTTTTAAATTACTCTTTAGAAATGAGCTAAACGATTATGTGAAGTAGGACATTCAAGTGCCAATTTAGGTCAATGCAAGGACCTTTATAAGAAATAGGTATCATCCAGAGACAAGAGCTACTTGAGAAGATAAATTGTAAATTAAATTTGAAAGGTAGCACGGTAGCACAGTGGTTAGCACTGCTGCCTCACAGCGCTGGGGATCCAGGTTCAAATCTAGGTTTGGGTGACTGCCTGTATGGAGTTTGTATGTTATCCCTGTGGGTTTCCTCTGGATGGTCTGGTCTCCTCCCACACTGCAACAACATATAGGTTAGATGGATTTGCCATGTTAAATGCTTGTGTGGAAAGGGTGGGGAGTGGGCCTGGATTAAGATGCTAGATCATAGCAGGTATAGACAAGATACTCTTCGGAAAGTCCGGATTCGACTGGCTTCCTTCTGCACTATAGGGATTGTATAATTCTATGAATTCAACAGGGAAAAGATCCAGAAAAATATCAAATATGATTACAAATTGAAAAGCATTCAGTAATCTAAGTCAGGTTAACTGTTGTCACAGTGCAAGACAGACATTCAAAGACAAATAGAATATTGCTTCTTAAACCATAGAATCAAATTAGAGATAATATGAGAGAATGTTTATGAGGGTTTGATAAGAAATAAGCTGTGCACGACCTATGTGATCACCATCTATATAAGAAGATATTGAAGTGCCAGTGACGATTCACAGAAAGTCATCTAGACTTTGAATCAATTGAGATGATTAAAAGTAAACATGACCCAAGTTTGCAGTGTAATAAAAGAAACCAATAATGTGGATGGAGGGAAGTAATATGTGCAAATACAGAATGGGAGTTGCAGGAAATCATTGGAAACTTTAATACAATTTAGAAATGAACTGTCTGAATGTATGATTCATAACATGTTAGAATCATAGAATTCTTACAGCACAGAAGGAGGTCATTCAGCCCATTGAGCGTGTACCGACAACAAAGCCATCCAGGCCTTATCTCATAGCCCCACATATTTACCTTGCTAATCCCCCTGATACTAAGGGCCATCTTAGCATGGTCAATCAATTCAACCTGTACATTTTTGGAGTGTGAGAAGGAACTGGAGCATCCTGAGGAAACCCATGCAAGACACTGAGGGAACGTGCAAACTCCACACAGACAGTGACCAAAGGCTTGAATTCAACCTGGGTCCCGGGCGCTGTGAGGCAGCAGTGCTAACCACTGTGCCGCCGTGCCACGTCAGACTGACATAAAATTAGGCCTTTCAGTCCATTCTGTCGTGCCAACTATTCAAGTGTACGGCTATCCAATTAATCTCATTCTCCTGCAGTCTTTTCCTTGGCCTGTATTCTTTTCCTTCAATTATTTATCCAATTCCCTTTGAAAGTTATGTTTGAATTTTCTTTTGCTACCTGCCATGATCTTATAGATAGTGTTAGATCATAACAACTCACCGCGTTAAAACATTCTCAGTTTGTCTCTGCTTTTTTAGCTGGTTACTGGAAGTTTCTCTGTCTTTTGCCTGCAGGCAGCTCTGCCACTGCACACAGCTATTTTCTATTTACTCTAACAAAGTTATTCATAATTTTGAATACTTCTATCAAATCTTTTCTCACTCTTCACTGCTCTCGGCCTCCAAACCTCAGGTTATAAGTGAAAGTAGGCCATTAAGGGTGGCAAGGTGGCATAGTGGTTAGCACTGCCTCCTCACAGCACCAGAGACTCAAGTTCAATTCCAGCCTCTGGTGACTGTCTAACTGGAGTCTGTATGCTCTCTCCGTGTTTGTGTGGGTTTCCTCCTGGTGCTCCAGTTTCCATAGTCTAAAGGTGTACAGGTTAAATGGATTGACCATGCTAAATTGCCCACTGGTGTCCAATGATGTGCAAGTTAGGTGGTTTGGCTATGCTAAATTGCCCATTAACGTCACAGGATGTGTAGGTTAGATGGATTAGCCATGATAAAATGTGGTGGGTTACAGTGATTGGACAGAGGAGGAGGCCGAGGCGAGATGCTCTCTCAGAGAGTTGCCGCAGATTTGATGGACCGAATGGTCTCCTTCTGCACTTATGGATTTGATGATCTAATAACAATAGATCTCATTCAAAGGCCACAGAAAGACTTCCACTATGCTAACATTGATATTGGGGGGTGATTCTCCCATCCCAATGCACTGATTCTTTAGCGCAGCAGCTCAACAGATTCCAGTGGCATCCAACTCTTGGCATCTGTGCTGATAGCATCTCCCATCGCTAGATTTCTGCTACCCTGCTGGCGCCACATATATTATTCAACTGCATATTTAAATATATTTTAAATACAATTAGTGATCCGGAACTGAAATCTCCAGGCCCACTGTTATCTCTCCTCCTGCCAGACTGTTTCACTCAGGGTTGACTACAGTTCCCCACTTTTATACAGCTGACATCATGGTCCCACTGTAGTGAAGACGGGGCAATCAAAGCCCCACCCAGAGGGTTGGGCTCTGGCAGGTGGTGCCCCTTGGGCATTACCACCTTGTCAGTGCCAGCCTGGCCCCCCTAACACTGCCCAAAGGGCAAAATGCCAGTGCCCAGAGGGCACCTTGGTGCTACCCTTCAGGGCCTAATAGGGATGGGGCCTGATGTTAACGGGCGGGGCCTAATGGGGTGATCTGTGTTTGGTGGGGGGGGGTGTCTCATTGTACCTCTGCAAAGAGGATTGGTAGGGTGAGAAAGAGACCAGTGATGAGGGTTGTCTGTCTGGGTGGAGGGGGGAGACAGGTGAGGGGGGAGACGGGTGAGGGGGGAGTGGGCAACCTGCTTGGGAGAGGGGATTGCATGGGGGGGTTGGGACTGCCGGTGTAGGAGGATATTGTGGAGAGAGTGCAGGGTTGGGGGTGGGAGATGGGGGGGAGTTGGGGGCTGGTTGAATGGGGGATGCAGTGGTCGAGGCTGACCCGGACATGCTTGGGACAAGGCGCCAGCGCTTGGGGCGTGGGGGTGGATGGCCAGCATTGCGGGAGTTGCAGGCTTATCCAGCGATTGAGCTGGCCTGCAATCGGGTATACAGGAGTCACTGTGCAAGTGCCCATCTCGGCACTGATAGATCAGAGCATGTACCCACTCAGTGCGATGCTGCTGGCATGTGCTGTGGGAATAGGCCCCACTCACAGATGGCGAATGTGACTCACACTGGTGCCCTCAGCAGTGGGCAGAGAGTGGAAAGTTCTTTTCTGAACTCCCACTGAAAAAAAATGAGATTTACTTCAGTTTTCACACAAATTCAATGCTCAGAATTTTTTGGGGTGAATTGCGCCCAATATATTTTAGTGGGTATCTACATATTTTTACGTAACCACATACCTGCATTCCACATCCTTGTGGGGCATTGAAATAATGCAGTCTTCTTTCAAATTATGGATTGAAGCTCAGTAATTGTTCTGTCAGAGTTTCCTGTGCCCTTCCCCTTACGTACTTAACTCCACTCACACTGTCTGTACCCTTAAGACTCGATTAAGACTTGCATTCCAATCATGATTTTATAAATTTAGTTTGTCTCTTTATGTGCCCTGATTGTGAACAGAACTCCCACTGACCTGATGAAGGAACAGTGCTCCGAAAGTTTGTGCTGCCAAATAAACCTGTTGGACTTTAACCTGGCATTGTGAGACTTCCTACTGTTTTTATCCCAGTCCATCAGCGGCATCTCCACATCAAGACCCTTTCTTTATATCAGGATCATACATCTCAGTGTCACAGAGGTTGTTCAGCATGGTCGACCATCTGAGCTAAGAATACTGGTTATATTTGATTGATGGTCAGAGCCTCTCACCAACTTGTCGGTCTATTTGAGAGGAGGCGAAGAACTGTGAACCTCTTTTGCAGGGTGCAGGGATGTGTCAGCGCTGACAAGCTGCAGGAGATAACTGGAAAATGCTCCCAATGAAGCAAGCGAGGATGGAAAATTTGGCGCTCAGCCAAATCTTCGTTCACTGCAGCGGGACCAGAAAATCCCACTGGCATGAATGGCTTGGAAATTCTGACCCACTTTCCTTCTGCTTTGAGCTGATTTAATATAAACCTGAGTATCTGATGCATTGCCTGAGTGACATGTGCTGAATTAGTGAGCTGCATTTTCATCATGGAAGAAAGAAGAGAATCTCATTAGGCCCTGCACACAAGATTTTCGCACTGAGGCTGGGTTATGGGGGGTGTGGAGGGCATGATAGGCTAGGGCCTGCCACCTACAGAGGCATTTTCAATGACGCCATGGGGACAGGCTTGTTCCAGGGTGGACTGGTTAGATGGCTCACCTCAGTTCTTTGAGCCGACCCAACTGTCAAAAGTCCAACCCAGTGTATTCAAAAAGCAACATTGAAAAAGTAACCCAATTAATTCCGAGATGTCTCAAGGCGAAAGATAAGCAGGAATGGGAAATCATGTTGATAGAATTAGATGAAGGAGGACAGGAGGGCAGAAAACCCCATGGGGACCGTTCAGCACCCCAGAAAGGAAGATCTCTCTGCATTTATCTCACATTTGATCTCATAATGTCTACCTGATACTCTCCGCTAGTGTTACTGAGGGCTATTTTCCCATGAGACAATATACCGAGACCCTGTTGAATTGGTGTTAAAGGTCCAATAATGACTTTGAATCCAACTGGGACTTGGAAGAAGAGCAGGAAGTCCTTTTGGTAGATTGAGGTGAAGTATTCATAGAATCCTTACAATGCAGAAGGAGGCCATTTGGCCCATCATGTCTGCACCAACCACAATCCCACTCAGCCCCAATTCCCATAACTATTGTATTTACCTTGCTAGTTCTCTGACACTAAGGAGAAATTTACCATGGCCAATCAACCCAACCCACATGTCTTTGGACTGCAGGAGGAGATGCGTGTGGAACATTGCTGGCATAGACTTGGTGGACCAAAATCATTATTCTATTTAATTAATTCTATAATAAAAGCGCTTGCATTAACATGGCACGATGTACAACCTCAGGATATTGTGAAGTGTTTCACAGCCAATTAAATACCATTGAGGTTTAGTCACTGCTGAAACTTCAGGAATGCTGGTAGCAATTTGTGCATGGCAAGATCTTCAGAACATTGAGATAAACAAACAGATCATTAGTGTTTCCATTACGGAGGGGGATAAACATTGGCCAGGACACTGAGTATAAGACCAACATAGAAAGAAAGATGTGGTATTATTTCTTGGATGTCAACCTTGGCTATGTGGTAGCACAGCTCCCTCGAATCAGAAGCTGGGGTGATGGAGGATTCAGAGGATAAAGTATGCTGACACTTCAGGTATTGAGGAAATGCAGCACTATTGTAGGGAGCAGCTTTCAGATCAGACATTAAAGGTTTGTCTGCCTTTTAGGTAGATGTGGGTTGTGGTCACTTGCCCATTTAAGGGGCAAGTTCTTGGAGGGTCATGTGATCTGTTGGCCAATCAGGCCAGAGTGTGCCGATCCTAAAGAAGATTGTGGATTTCCTTGCCAATTAGAAGTCTGGAGTTGTGGAGTATGGCAGCATCATATCCCTCTCTGTTCATAGTTACATACCCTAATAAATCGTTCATTTGTCAATCTACTTAGTGATCACCCATCTTTGCAAGACATTGCATCAGAGACCCCATGGCACTCTTTGAAGAAGAACACGGGATTCTTTGCAGTATTTCTATCTCAAATAACATCACCACAACAGGTTATTTGTTAAGTAGAGGCGGCGCAGTGGTGCAATGTTTAGCACTCTTGCCTCACAATGCCAGGGAGATGGGTTCAATTTCTGGCTTGGGTTACTGTCTGTGTGGAGTCGGCACGTTCTCCTCCCCGTGTCTGCTTGGGTTTCGTCCAGGTGCTCTGGTTTCCTCCCATAGTCTAAACGGTATGCTGGTTAGTTGCATTCTCCCTCAGTGTATACCTGAACTGGTACCACAATGTGGCGACTAGATTTTCGCAGTAACTTCATTACAGTGTTAATGTAAGCCTACTTGAGATACTAATAAATAAACGTTAAACATTACCTCATTGCTATTTGTGTGATCTTGCTGTTGTGCAAGAAGGCTACCAAGTTTTCTGACATTACAGCAGTGACTTCATCTCAAAAGCACCTCATTGGTATACTTTGTGAAAGGCATTGTCTGAAGGCAATCCTTCCTTCTTTAGATAAAATAATGTGCAAACATAATGTGCCAGAATGTTACCAGTGTTCATGCTGGTGGGATTTACCCATCCCACTGCAGTGAATGGAGTTTTGGCCAGTTGCCAAATTCTCTGACTTCCCTGCAGTGGGAACGTGGTATGAGTGGCAGGCAAGATTACACCCAATGTGTAAAACAATTAGATTATAACGCTGGAAGAATGATTCCTAACATAAGTACTTGTTTGAATGCAATCCTCTCACCAATGTAGATAATGCTGTGATAAACCTTGTCCAGTGCTGGCTCTAACATACATCACTGGCATGAAGAATGTAATAAAAATAAGAGCCAAGGTGTTACTTAAATATCATGAAAGCCTCATAATTTAACACAGTTCTTTGTGGGTTTCTTTTGCACTTCAGATCCAAAGGGAAACATTTGTCGAACACTAAATAAATTAGGCCATACGTATGCACATAAAGGTGTAAATTAACTCCTGGATTTTCCAGTAAATTGATTACAATTCCAAAATATATTCAGTAGGGACATTTTTTTGAATATACACTGGTGGCAGGTAAGGTTATGTTTCACCTTTCTGTGCTCAGAATATTGTCCCCATTCAATCAGTGACCTTTTAAAGTGTTTCTTTAAATTACAGAACAGGAGGGCAATGGTGGAAATCCCAGTGATAAGCTGGAACTTATCTGCTGGAAGGAGATCCTCTCATGATTGAATACTTAAAGGAGAGGAGTGAAAACAAGGAATCTCTACCTGTCAAACAATTTCAATAAATGCTGAAAACTTAAAGTGAAACCAGAAAACGCTGGAGGCACAACAGTGGTATTGACCTCTTTTTTAATTCATTGATGGCGTTGCTGGCTGGTCAGCATTTATTGCCCATTCCTTGAGAAGATGGTGGTGAGCTTTGAATCACTGCAGTCCACCTGCTGTGTGTTGACCTACAATGTCTTTAGGGAGAGAATTTCAGGGTTTTGATTCCTGATTGCTTTGATGCCCATCAGGAACCCATTGATGGCATTGAGTGAGTTGGGCCAGTTTGCTCCATCATCACCCCAAAACCCTCATGGAGGGTCTGGTGGCATTGGTGGGGAATGCAATCTCTCAATCCCTGCGTGGTGGAGGACGGAGAGCTGGCTGGAGAATATAATGCAAGAGCCTGAGGAGATTAGGGCCAAGGTGGAGAAATTGGTGATGTGACTTGTGACGTCTGAGTATTAGTAACTGCCAGGTTTAATCTACTCTGAGCTGAGGAGATGTTCGATATATGGGGAGAGTGGGACATTTTGGATGTAGGGCTGGATTCTCCTGCCCTGTGAGACAGCCTGTGGGAATCCCGATGCTTCGCAGAATGGGGCGCCGGCCAAAAATCAGGATTCCTGATGGGAATCAACGCAATCGAGATTCACCCACCCCACTGCCCCCAATCGAGTTCCCTACCATAGTAGGCAGCAAACCAATGATTAATTCTAATATCATTAGGTCTATTCATTAGACCCTGCCTTGCACCCGGCTCCCCCCGCATTGGGAATGGCACTGGGTGGGCTTTGGTATTGCTAATCACGAGCAGGGACAATGTGTGCTGGACCTCAAGCATGAAGGGTGCATCATCAATCCCTCATAAAAGAGAGGCAGCCTCCCACTACTCCCCCTACCCCAGCTCCACACCACTCCAATCACAGCTCACCCCCTTCAAACCACGCAAATATGAGTTTGACTCAACCTGATCCTTCCCCCACCCCATGTGCTCCCCTCCCTGCTCTGACCTATTGAGAGCTTGTATAATCTGTGATCAGAGTGCTATACTTTCAGAATAAGGCAAGAGAAGTGACATGTGAACATGCACTGATGTCGCAAGACTGCTATAACTGTAAATTGCCAGAATTGTAATTACAACGACATCTCTAATAAGATACTTTAAATGGAACATTAAGACCACTACTGCAAGGTTACAGAGTAAATGAGCATTTCAAAAGCTTAATAAGCAGGAACAATTTCATGATGAATTCAGATAATTATTGACTCTGAATATAATAGGTACAAGTCATTCACTCAGACTGCAGAACTGGCCAGCAGTAATAACAAAAGGTTATAACTGTTGGTGTAGCCTTTGTATAATGCATCAACATGTGGACAATACTGGCATAGGACTGAAATTACAGCCACCACACAATGATTCAGCAGGGTTTCAATTAACTGAAAGATACAACTTTAATAAGGGCAACTTTAATAATTGTGCTTTATTTACCTGAAAGTGGTACCATTACTGATACAATGGTGTCCCACTAATACCTCATTTTTTTTCCCCATGTAACTATGATGACAAGTCTCAGTAGTCAGGAGCAGGCACCCAGTAATCACACTGACATTCCTTCGAGTGAGGCATGCCAGGTTGTCTGTAACACTACATTCTAACTCTTTTATTTCCTTCTCTATGAATGGTATGTTTTGTTAGTAGATAATGGAAAATTTGACAGGAAATTGAAAAACCTAATATGGAGACAATCAGAGGCAATTGAACCCCCTCAACATTTACGAACATACAGGTTTGAATTTTCAGCCATTCATGCTGGTGGGATTCATAGAAACATATTAGATAGCTGCAGGAGGAGGCCATTCAGCCCTTCAAGTCTGCCCTGCCATTTATTACAATCATGGCTGATCATCCAACTCAATACTCTAATCCTGCTTTCTCCCCATAACCTTTGATTCCATTCGCCCCAAATGCTATATCCAGCTGGCACTTGAATACATTCAAAGTTTTGGCATCAATTTCTTCCTGTGGTAATGAATTCCACATTCTCTGGTTCTGCGACAGTGAACGGAGATTTTACTAAGTACCAAATTCTCCGGCTTTGCTTGCAGCAGCAACAGGGTATGAACAGCTGACGAACTGCAGCCATAAATTATAAGCAGATAGCTATGGAAAATGTTGGACATATTCAGGACACGTAGGGAATGCTTCATGTAGGAAAAACAGAGGACATGGAAGAAGAGTTAAATGTGTATTTAACATCTACCTTCACAAGGGAAGTAGACGGTGTGACGGTTACTGTAAAAAAAGAGGCAGTTATGGACAGGATAGCAATAGATACAGTAAAAAGATCAATATTTCTGTCAGTTGAGAAGTAACCCAGTTGGGACAATTGCAATGGATTGTTGAAAGCAATAAAGTTTGAAATAAGAAAAGAATTGGTCACAATCTTCTTATTCTTCATGGATACAGGAATAACGTCAGAGGATAGGTGAATTGCTGATGTTACACCATTGTTGAAGGAGAGTGAAAGGGATAAACTGGAAAAATACAAGGCAGCCAGCCTAAAGGCAGAGGTGATGAAGTAATTGCAAACTATTATCAGGGACATAAGAAACTTTGATAACTATTGGAACGGTTAAAAATTAATCTTGTCTGAATAATTTGATTGAATTATTTGACAGAGAAGGTTGATCAAGGTGCTGCAATAAATAGGTATATATGGGACTTCAGAAAGCTAAGTGCCACAATTTGATTTGATTTGATTTGTTGTTGTCACGTGTTAACATACAATGAAAATAATTTTTTTTTGCACGCTATACAGACAAAACATACTGTTCATAGGAAAGGAAACGAGAGAGTACAAAATGTAGTGTCATAGCTAGGGCGTAGACAAAGATCAACTTAGTGCAAGTTAAGTCCATTCAAAAGTCTGGCAGCAGCAGGGAAGAAGCTGTTCTTGAGTCTTGTTGGTATGTGACCTCAGATTTTTGTATCTTTTTCCTGATATGGAAAGGAGAGTAATGGGGTGCACGAGGTCCTTCTAATGCTGGCTGCTTTGCCGAGGCAGTGGGAAGTGTAGACAGAGTCAATGGATGGGAGGCTGTTTTGTGTGATAGATTGGGCTACATTCACCACCTTTTCCAGTTCCTTGCGGTCTTGGGCAGAGGAGGAGCCATACCAAGCTGTGACACAAACAGAAAGAATGCTTTCTATAGTGCAGACTTGATGGGCCAATTGGCCTCCTTCTGCCCTCTAGGATTCTATGATTCTAGTAGATAACATCTTGTTTGCCTTTGAGCATGGTCAGCATGACATATTGAAGAGCCTTAAAAGTAGACAAAACACTGAGAGGGAAGTGGTTAAAGCAAAATCGACCAATAAAGGCTGTCACTAGCCTAGGTTCTTTGTCAAAGAGTATTTGTCAAAAGCCACTGTTCGTATTGAGTTTCATATAGAGAATGCCATTGTTAAGCTTAGCCGAATTATCATTTATTGACGTCATTGAGTTAACTCTCCTCTGCATGGCTTTATTGAGCTGTTTACCAGACCCACACAAGACTGGAGGCAGCCATTAGGCTGGCATTGATGCCACGTCATCATGTGCCCCACAGTTTAGCATATCTATTCTATTAACATTTTAAATGACAGTCCCCTGCCAGACAGAATTCCATTATGATCAGTGAGGTATTGGCTCTCCAGCTTCCTATTATGCAGGCCAGTGGCAATTTCAGAATGAGTGAATTGCATTTCTGAAAGCTGAATACTGGGAAGTTATTGGGTGACAAACCTCATTGAATCTGGTTAATATTTCCCTGGGTATACAGTCAGCTGCTTTCAAAATATGATAGACAGTTGACCAGCACACCTCATGGTAAGGCTTATAATATAAATATAGAAACTAGAAGCAGGAGTAGACCTTCTGGCCTGCTCCATCATTTAGTTTGGTCATGGCTGATCATCAAATTTGATCCTGTCTTGACCCCATATCCCTTGATTCCTTTCGTCCCAAGAGTGCCACCTAATTTAGTCATGATTTATCAGCATGGTGACTCAGTGGTTGGCATGTCTGCCTTACAAAACCAGGGACCCGGTTCAATTCCGGTCTTGGGTGACTTTCTGGATGGCATTTGCATGCCCTCCCACCCCAATGTCTGCATGGGTTTCCTCCAGGCGCTCCGATTTTGTCCCACAGCCCAAAGATGCATAGATGAGGTTGATTGGACGTAATAAATTGCTCCTTATCATCAGGGGGGGCAAGCAGGGTAAATTAATAGGGTTATGATGACAGAACCTGGGTGGGATTGCAGCCTGTGCAGACACAATGGAACAAATGGTCTCCTTCTGCACTGTAGGGATTCTACGATGAAGCTCAGGATCGGTTTGCCTCCCTGAGGTACATTTCCAAGTTGATTTGCTATAGAGATTATTTTATTTTCCATTTTGTTCATACGGACGGTGACTTGAGAAATGTTCTTTTTTTTATGTTAAATGCAAATTGTTTTTGTTTTATCCATTGATATTAAATGCGTGCAGTAAACTCAGCCAATTAGTGAATAGAACAATGATCTACTCGCCCAGACTTTGGCATTTCTTGCCTGGCAACCTAATTATGTAAGAAATCTGGTTATGATTGTGATGCTGCTCCAAATAAATTCTTCCTGTTGACTGCTGTCTTTAGATAGTTTCTTTCTTCCAGGAATCATTTCACAACCAGAACAATGTTATCCTGTGTCTGCCCTGCAGACAGGATATATCTGACCTAGCTGAATTGATATCAGCAGTAAAGCAGCAAGTCTGACATGAGATAAGTAGGTTTGGAGCTGCAGGTTATTTGTCATTCATTTGTCTGCATGCTGGAATGATTCCTGCTCAGAGATCTTTGATGGAGTGCACCTTAAAGAAGCAGATCAGAGAGCTTTTCTGATTTGACTCATTATGCCTCTGCCCTACGTTCTGACTTCTGCCATTATTCAATCGCCACCACAATTTCAATGGTTTGAGGCAATGGAGCAGGAAGAAAAGGGCAAAACACAAGGTGAGATGTTTCACTTAAACCTCTCTTTAATCAAAGGTGAACCGCAAGCTCTAATACAAGGGAAGGGAAAAGTTTGAAAGATGATCTGGAGAAGGGTGAAAATGGTGATGGGCAGTGGGGTGATTATAAGGAATGGAACACTTTGTTCAGCTAATGATTCTCTGGCAAAGTTGGGGTAGCACAATGGTTAGCACTGCTGCCTCACAGTGGCAGAGACCTGGGTTCAACTCCTGACTTGAATGTCTGTCAGTGTGGACTCTGCACATTCTCTCCGTGTCTGTGTGGGCTTCTTCTGGATGCTCTGATTTCCTCCCACAGTCCAAAAGACATCCTGAATAGATGGATTGGCCATGCTAAATTCTCTTTCAGTGCACCCAAACAGGCGCTGGACTATGGTGACTAGGAAGTTCCACAGTAGCTTCATTGTAGTCTACTTGTGACACTAATGAATAAATTTTCAACTTTGTGTTTGCTTCTGTTGATTAATATTTCTAATTGACTTGTTGATTGTAACCGTTGAAAATTAAGAACTGTTGTTTATGGAGCTATCATACACTTCTGCCTTTCACATATTTAAGGAACTCAAAGAACATTCAAAATGCTGTTCACATATAAATTATTAGATTTTGAAAAATCTCTCAGGTCACTCAGCAAATTTACATGTTCAGCTGGTTAGATATTAAAAATTCACAAGTTAGAAGTAAGCAAAGCAATGTAATGGCTATGAATTTCTAGTTACTTTGGAAAGTAAGTTTGCCTGTTAGTGCCAGGGTGAGGGATATCTCTGACCAGCTTGAAAGGATATTGAAGCGGGAGGGGGGAATAGTTGTTGTGGTCCACATTGGGTCAAACAACATAGGCTAAACTAAGAAAGAAGACTTCTTTGGGGATTATCAGGCAGAAGAAGTTAAATTAAAGAACAGATCCTCAGGAGTTATAATCTCTGGATTACTATCCGAGCCACATACAAATTGGCATAGGGATGAGACAGCCAGGGAAGTAAATATCAGACTGAAGGAATTGTGCAGGAAAGAGGAGTTCCATTTCACGGGGTATTGGAACAGAGGAATCTGTACTGTTGGGACGGTTTTTACCTGAACCGACCTGGGACTAGTGTTGCGACAGAAGGGATAAATAAGGTAGCCATAAGAACTTTAAACTAGCAAGTTGGGGGGGGAAGAGTGGGGAGGGAAGGGTAAAACTATGGGAAGTAAAATGGTTAATGGAAAGCAAAGCAACAAGTTAGCATGTGGGGATGAGGTTTCAAATACATGGAAAACTATGAAAAGGGTTAAAAGGGGAGGAAGAACTCAGGAGATGTTATTTATGGAGATATAAGGATTCAAAACAAAGGTACAAAAACTAGTGTAAGGGCACTTTGCCTAAATATTCATAGCATTCAAAACAAGTTAACTGAATTGACGGCACAAATCATTGCGAATGAGTATGATTTACAGGCCATTACAGAGACATGATTGCAAGCTGGTCATGACTGGGAATTATTATTCAGGGGTATCAGACTATTCAAAAGGGCATACAAGAACTCAAGGGAGGTGGTGTAGCTCTGATATTTAAGGGGTGACGATGTGGTGATGCCGGTGTTGGACTGGGATAAACATAGTAAGAAGTCTCACAACACCAGTTTAAAGTCCAACAAGTTTATTTGACAGTAAACCCACAAGCCTTCAGAACGCTATTCCTTCATCAGGTGAGTCTATTCACATGGCCAATAACCTGATGTTGAGAGACTTCTTGCTATATTTAAGGGTGACGTGAGGGTAGTAATGAGAGATGATATAGGTTCCAAGATAAAAAGATTAAATCTATTTGAGTGGAAATTAGAAATAGTAAGGAGAAAAAGTCTAAAGACCACCAAATAATTACATCATGGTGGGGTGAGAAATAAACAAAGAAATAACTGATGCATGTAAAAATGGTACAGCAATTATCATGGGGGATTTTTATTTACATGTTGATTGGTCAAACTAGGTTGGTCAAGGTAGCCTTGGGGAAGAGTTCGTAGAATATATCACAAAAGTTTCCTCGAACACTATGTAATGCAACCTATGAGGAGGCAAGCCATCCTAGACCTGGTTCTGTGCAATAAGACAGGAATAATTAATGATCTCATAGTTAGCAATTCTCTCAGAAGGAGCGATGGTTGAATGTAAAATATTGATGGAGCACGAGAAGGTAAAATCCAATATCAGTGTCTTGTGCTTAAACAAAGGAGATTTCAAAGAGATGAAGGAGAAGTTGGCTAAGGTACACTGGGAGCAAAAACTTTATGGTGGTGACACAGTGGCAGAGTGATTAGCACTGTTGCCTCACGGTTCCAGAGACCTGGGTTCAATTCCTGGTTCAGGTCACTATCTGTGTGGAGTACTCGCCATGTCTGCAAGGGTTTCCTCTGGGTTCTGTGGTTTGCTCCCACAGTCTGAAAGATATGCTGGTTAGGTGCATTGATCTGGCCAGGCACTGGAGTGTGACAAGGGGAATTTCACAGTAAACTTCATTGCATTTTTATTGCAAGCCTTACTTGTGACTAATAAACAAACTTTAAACTTTACTTGAGGATGACTTTCAAAGTGATTTTTCACAGTGTTCAGCAAAGGTATATACCAGTTAAGAGGAAGGATTGTAGAAAAATGAATTATCAGCTATGGATATCTAAGGAAATGAAGGAGTGTATCAAATTGAAATAAAGTACATAAAAAGATTAGTGGGAAATTAGAGGATTGGGAAGTCTTTAAAGGTCAACATAAAGCTACAAAAAAACTATTAAAAAAATAAGATAGACTATGAAAGTAAACTAGCTCAGAATATAAAAACAGATAGCAAAAGTTTCTGCACATACATAAAATGAAAAAGAGTGGCTAAAGTCAACATTTTTCCTTTAGAGGATGAGAAGGGGGATTTAATCACTGGAAATGAAGAAATGGTCAAGGAATTAAAAAGGTATTTTGTGTTGATCATCACAGTGGAAGACACAAATAATATGCCAAAAATTGAACACAAGGAGGTTATGGCAGGTGGGGACCTAGAAATGATCATTATCATGAAAGAGGTAATGTTGGGCAAGCTAATGAGCCTTAAGGTAGACAAGTCCCCTGCTCCTGATGTAATGCATCCCAGGGTACTAAAAGAAACGGTGGGGGAAATGGCAAATACCTAGTGGCAATTTTATCAAAATTTGCTGGACTCTGGGATGGTTCTGGCAGATTGGAAAGCAGCAAATGTAATGCTACCGTTTGAAAAAGGCAGATAGCTATAGGCCAGTTAGCTTAACTTCTATAATGGTGAAAATGCTTCAACCTATCATCAAGGAAGAAATAGAGGAACATCTCCATAGAAATTGTCCCATTGCAGCGACGCAGCATGGTTCGTGAAAGGCAGGGCTTATTTACTGGAATTCTTTGAGGACATTATGAGTGTGGTGGACAACGGGGAACCGATGCATCCCTGAGTCCAGCAAATTTTGATAAATTACCACTAGGTATTTGCCATTTCCCCCACCGTTTCTTTTAGTACCCTGGGATGCATTACATCAGGAACAGGAGACTTGTCTACCTTAAGGCTCATTAGCTTGCCCAACATTACCTCTTTCATGATAATGATCACTTCTAGGTCCTCATCTGCCATAACCTCCTTGTATCTGGATTTCCAGGAGTCTTCTGGTGTATCTGGATTTCCAGGTGTCTTCTGACAAGGTGCCACACAAAAGGCTGCTACATATGATAAAGGTGCACAGCATTATGGGTAATATATTAGCATGGATAGAGGGTTGATTAACTAATAAAAAACAAAGCAGGGGGGAAATGATTGTTTTTTTTCTGGTTGGTGAACAGTGACTAGCGGTGTGCCTCAGGGGTCAGAAGTGGGACCGCAATTGTTTATAAGTGCAGTGTGTAAAAGTTCACAGATGACACTAAGATGAGTGGTAGAGCAAAGTATGCAGAGGACATTGAAAGTCTGCAGACGGATGTAGTTTAAGTGAGTGGGCAATGGTCAGGCAAATGGAGTACAATGTTGGCAAATGTGAGGTCATCTATTTTGGCAGGAATAGTAGCAAGATGGATTATTAAATAAAAGGGAAAATAATTGCAGCATGCTGCTGTGCAGAGGGACCTGGTTTGCAGGTGCAGCAGGTAATTAAGAAGGCAAATGGAATTTTGTCCTTCATTGAAAAACTGGGAGGTTGTGTTATAGCTGAATAAGGTACTGGTGAGGCCACACCTGGAGTACTGTATACAGTTCTAGTCTCCTTATTTAACAAAGGACATACTGATACTAAAGGAGATGTAGAGGAAATTCATTAGTTTGATTCTGGAGTTGAGAAGGTTGGCTTACGAGGAGAAATTAAAAAGACTGAGACAATACTCATTGGAAATTAGATGAATGAGAAGGCAATCTTATAGAAACGTGTAAAATTGTGAAGGAAATAGATAAAATAGAAGCAAGGGAGGTTGTTTCCACTGGCAGGTGAAACTAGAACTAGGAAATATAGCTTCAAAATAAGGGAGAGAAGATTTAGGACTGAGTTGAAGAGGAACTTCTTCATCCAAAGAGTTGTGAATCTGTGGAATTCCCTGCCTGGTGAAGCAGTTGAGGCTATCTCGTTGAATGTTTTTAAGGCAAAAATAGATTTTTGAACAATGCAGGAATTAAGTGTTATACTGGATGGGTGGGTAAGTGGAGCTGAGTCCACGAAAAATCAGCCATGATCTTATTGAATAGCGGAGCAGGCTTGAGGGGCCAGATAGCCTACACCTGCTCTTAGTTCTTATGTAAATCCATTTATGCAATAGGAATTAATTTAAGGTGCAATGATTGGACATGTTTCGTGAGAAAGTAGAGACTGAGGGAAAGATGGTTGTGGTTGATTTGTGATCAACAAAAAGAACATAGTGCTCTTTCTTTGTTGCTGAAATATTATGACCCTGTCATCCTTTCTCCTGTTTTTTACAATATTGAGAAGCTGTGTTTTTCTGAATTCCACACTCTTCACGTACAAACATGACAAGGAGAAAATGCTTTGTTAGAGTTCAGAAGAATGGGTGGTTATAATGGAAAAGAATCTCAGGGCCGGCAGAAATTCAGTCTTTCATGCCTAGGTGGCAGTGCAGAGCTAGCAGGAGGTCGAATGAACTGATTATGTGCTTATGATCAATATACCTTCATAATTACTCAAAGTGAATGAATGGCGGAGCAGGCTCAATGAACCAAATGGCCTCATCCTGCTCCTATCTTTTCCATTTCTATATTTATTTTCCTTTGTTTTTTGAGAAGTTTCTCTTGTACTTCTGGACGTAGGATAGATTGGCAAGATCGTCCTAACCTGTCTTCTGAACATCATTTCCACTGTTGACAGTAAGCCTATGTCTTAAGGTTTAAACATATGGGGATACGGAGATCTTTGTTTTATTTCTCTGTGCTTTATAATTAATTACTGACCAGTGTAAACCATTTCGTCTGAAATAGTGTGGCGAAGCTATTATCTGTTTTATGCCCCATTTAGCACGTTATGTCCCCAAATGGTCGGCCAGTGGGCTATGGCCCATTGTTTGATTAGATCTCTTCAGGTGTACCAAACAAGCTCAAAACTAAAGGCATTGTGTGTGGCATGGATGGACATGAGGCAAGACCCAGGAGAGTGGCATGCAAACAGTGCTACTCATGGCCCAGACTGTCAGGTAGACTCCAGGCTCTCACAGCATCTCTTGACTGAGAGAGAACAGTGAGTGGAAAGAGTTTGTGAGACAGAGAGAGTGAGTGAGTGAGTGTGTTTGCATGTGTGTGAGAGTGAGTGAGTGTGTGTGTGAGAGAGAGAGAGAGAGACAGAGACAGAGAGACTGAGCTGCACATGAACAGGCACACAGGACAGAGTTGGCTCTGTTTGGGGACACACACAAAGACCTTATGCCTGTCCCTTGCACTTTACTCCCTAATGACCTATCTACAAACCAGCTTGGGAAAGGAGTAAAACCAAAGCTGAAAGATTAACACACTCCAAACTCTCTCTTCCTTATGAATTCTGCTGAGGCCACCTTGGAGTGACAAATGCGTAGTTAGTGTCAGTGTGAACAAAATCCAATTTCTAAACTCAGCCTTGGACTCCACCCCGTTTAATGATGATTGGACTTGGGGTCTAAATTTTCTGGGCAGAATTTTACGGCCTTGCTTGACCTGAAGACATAATATCCCACTTTGATTTCTGTGATGGGCGGGACGGTATAATTCCAGCCCCTGCCTCTAACTCTGCTTCTTAATCGATATATCAAAAGGGTTTTTATTAGTCAGCTTTACTGATTGGCACCTTTTAATGGCCAGTTCTAGTTATTTAATTACTTTTTAAAAATCAATTTATTTCTTTGACATGGTTGTTTATTTTCTTAAGGCATGAGGGTGGCACTGTGGGACAGTGGTTAGCACTGCTGCCTCACAGCACCAAAGACCTGGGTTCAATTCCTGTCACTGTGCAAACTTCACACAGACATTCTCCCTGTGTCTACGTGGGTTTCCTCTGGGTGCTTCCACAGTCCAAAGATGTATAGATTAGATTGATTATCTATGCAAAATTAACCCTTAGCTCAGAAAGATCAGCAGGGTTACAGGGATAGGGCCTTTTTAGGATTGTGGTCAGTGCAGACTCAATGGGCTGAATGGCCTCCTTCTGCACTGTAAGGATTCTATGATCCTTATCATACCTTGGACTTATTTTTATAAAATTCATGTTTAATGTTGTGTCAAACCGGATCCCTGCTGCTGAGTTTCCTGGTGAATGGGAATGAGAGGCTGGCTGGATTCTAATTGCTTTGTGGAGAAAGCTGAGGACAAGGGGTTATTTCAGCTCCAGGTGAAACAGGAAGTGCTGGAAATGCTCAGCACATCTGGTACTATCTGTGCAGACGGAAGCAGAATGTCAGGACGAGCGCAGATAGTGGATCTGAATTGTTGATTCTGTTTCTGAAACTTGAGAGGAAAATGAAGTGAAAGGAAACTCAAATTGAAAAGGCAAAACACTCTGTAGACAACAGATGGGAAGTACAATAATAGACTACTCCTTATGTGACCTTGAAACAAAATATAATGGAAGAAATAGGACAGTAAACTCTTGCTGGGTCACCAGTGCTGAATGACTAAAAAGAGCTTGAAATAGAAATGATAACGTCCAGAATTCTTATACCTCACCCACCAAGGAATTGGTGCGGTCGCGGGTCCAACAACGGAAATCTCCATTGTCCTTGAGCGGGAATGCCCAGTCTTGCACAAGTGAGGCCACAAAATATTTTTTAAAGTTTTTTTTTATTATTAGTGTCACAAGTAGGCTTACATTAACACCACAATAAAGTTCCTGTGAAAATCTGCTGGTGGCCACATTCTGCCGCCTGTCTGGGTATACTGAGGGTGAACTTAGCATGGCCAATACATCTAACTAGCACATCTTTTGGATTGTGGGAGGAAACTGGAGCACCCAGCGGAAACCCACATAGACATGGGGAGAACGTGCAGATTCTGCTCAGACAATGATTCAAGTTGGTCCCTGACTCTGTAAGGCAGCTATGCTAACCACTGTGTCACCATGCTGTCCCCAACCATTCTGTGACATGCCATGTGTTGTAGTGGAGCTTAGTTGTTGAAAGATTATCACATGGAGCATAACTGCCTTACAATCTTCCTGGTGAATCAAAAGCTATTTACAAATCTAGATAAATATCTGCTGATATCTATATTCAGAAGGTCTACTTTGAATACATGTTGTGTGCATTATGGACAGAGATCTGTACAAAGTAATCTCTTCCTAGGCTTGATTCCACAAAATATCAAGTACACTGTTTACAGTCATAACAAAGCAAAGACTCGTGTTTAGAATATCATCAGTTACTATTGTCTGACTTGGACAGAAGCCATAGTTAATTGCTACAAAGGAAATGTAGTAGGATTTTAAATCCATCCAACGTAAGTGGATTTGAGGAGGGTAGTAGATAGAGACTCCATTAGTTCTTTATTATTTTCTAAATAACTTTCTGTCATTGTGCATAATTATATTATTTATCACTTACAAAAATCTATTTTTTTGATGTTGGCACAGCTTAACAATGCCTTTCTGTTTCTGATTAGATGTCTTCATTTATTCATGAAGAGTAAGAGTGGTAATTTGTATGAGTTGCTGTTGGTCTCTGTCAATTATCTAATTAGGGAATCATTTGTTCATGAAATTAGTAAGGATGTGTTAACTGATTTGTGAAACTAGTGGGCTGGCTACTCCCCAGCCTGATTTTCATTATGATCATATCTCGAGTTACAATGGTACTTCTAACTGAGTCTAGGTTTCATCTGATTTTTAGATTCCTGCCTTGCAGTCACTCAAGTGTGTGTGCATGGATTGAAATGTGTTCAAATTTTGACCTCTGAATTTACAAACAAACGCACGTCTTCTGGGAAGGATACAGAATAAAAGATTTGAGATAATTCTCTGATTCTAAATTCTTTCTAAATTGCATAAGATTGGAGTGCCTTTCCCCATGAGAATGGGAGGCATGCTGCGTACCAATAATGTCTTGTGATATGAAGTACACAGGCACAATGTTACTGCTGTGAGGTTTTCCCATCCTGCTGCAGCGAACGGAGTTTTGGCTGGGTGTCAAATTCTCTGATCTCGCTGCAGCAGGAGCGTGGCATGAACTGTAGTGAGATCGCGCCCTACATCTTTTAGTATTCTGTTAGTAGACTCAGGATCAAGAATTCCAACCTGTGTCTATCAATTTTAATTTGCTTAATTCAAATTTTCTGGTCAATCCAAATTGACATTGAAGTTGTAATTTTATTCAAGTTACATGACACAATTTTTTTTAAAATGAAATTAATTTAGCATGGCCAAGCCACCTAACCTGCACATCTTTAGACTGAGAGAGGAAACCGGAGCACCCAGAGGAAATCCACGCAGAACCTGCCAACTCCACATAATCACCCAAGGCCAGAATCGAACCCTCTCCACCTCATTCAGTTGATATCACACAGTAGAGAAATTTACAAGGGAAGGAAATATTACAGCAATAGGCCAGTGCTAAATTTTACAACAAATTTACTGACAGATTAATTAATATGAAGTTTTGCTGAAGGGCGGCATGGCGGTCCACACTACAGCCAACAGCACCAGGGATGTAATGAGGTGTTTGGATGGAATGGAACAGGTTAGGGTAAAATGACTGGAACATAAAAAATATAACTTTGTCTCAACATACACCAATCCAATGCAAGGCTAACAGGCAAAATCTCAGATCAATCCAAGGATTTAGGATTTCCTGCCAGAACCTAAAGTATTGAGAAGATATTCCTCGGTTTTTATCCAATCTCTAAAGTCAGAGGTGTCAATCATTTGTGCTGAAAGACATAATGGTTAAAACTATTGCACCAAATGCAGCTGAACAGATGTTTTGGAGTTATCAGCTTTTTGAATGTCTGCTAATCCCTTGACCATATACAACTTAATTAGTTCTTCACATAAAGCCTATTTTATCCTGATTAACTTCCAAATCAAATCAACCTGGCTAGGTCCCACACAAAACTTACCTCAAAGCCTGCTGACTGAGTCAATGCAGCTTTATTTTAGCCTCAGCTTTTTCAGAACTGCATCAAATAAAGTATATAAAACAACCTTCTTTTGCCACAGGATTTCTAACAGAAGTTTAGAGACTAGAATTAGTAAATTGGATTGAGGTAATTCTTTTGATTTGATTTGATTTACCATTGTCACATATATTAGTATACAATGAAAAGTATTGTTTCTTGTACACTATACAAAGCATACCATTCATAGAGAAGGAAACAAGAGAGTGCAGAATGTTGTGTTACAATCATAGCTAAGGTGTAGAGAAGATCAACTTAATGCAAGGTAGGTAGATTCTCTTTCTCTTCAGATAGAATATGGCCACAGAATCACAGAATCTTTGCAGCGTAGGAGGCGGCCATTCGGCACATTGAGTCTGTACTGACTCTCTGAAGGAGCATTATATTTCATCCCACTCCCCTATCTTATCCTTATAACCTTGCACATTCTCTCTGTTCAGAAAGCAATCCAGTCCCCTTTTGCCTCTACCATACTCTCAGGAAGTTTGTTCCAGACCCGAAACACCCTCTGGGTGAAAGAAAACTTTTCCTTCCATCACTTTTACTGCTTTTGCCAATTAGTGTGAGTCTGTGCCCTTTAGTTTTTGATGACTTCTTGAGCAGGAGAAGTTTCTCACTACTAAGTGAAGTCAAATGAGATGACAGAAATACATTGCAATTTCTCTGTTCAAGAGAACAGAAGAACTCAATTTTGATTTGATTTCTTATTGTCACATGTATTAGTGTATAGTGAAAAATATAGTTTCTTGCCTGCTATACAGACAAAGCATAGCATTCATAAAGAAGGAAAGGAGAGAGTGCAGAATGTCGTTTTAGAATCAGAGCTAGGGTACAGAGAAAGATCACCTTAATATGAGGGAAGAAGCTGAATTGGTTGGTGCATGACCCCAGCCTTTCAGCCTATTCAATTTTATGTTATCTTTTGTATTCAATAGTAATGAGCGTGGAATTGAATTGACAGCTTAAAAGTGATAGGCACTTGGATTGATAATGATTACACAATTGTGGACTAACTAAAGGAGGAGGCCATTCAACCTATCGAGTCCCTGTGGCTCTTTGCAAGAACAATTCAACTCATTCTAATCTCCCACAGCTCCTCTATTTTTTTTCCTCTTCACGTTCTTATCTAATTCCCTTTAGAAAGGCATGGCTGAATCCATCCCCACTGCCCTGTCTAGCAACACATTCCAGATCCTAACACTACAACAAGTAAAAATGTTTTGCCTCGAGTTAAGGGGGCACAGTGGCAGAGTGGCTAGCACTGCTGCCTCACAGCACCAGAGACCCAGGTTCAATTCTGGTCTCGGGTGACTGTGCGAAGTCTGCACATTCTCCCCATGTCCGCATGGGCTTCCTCCAGGTGATCTGGTTTCCTCCCATACTCCAAAGATGTGTAGATTAGATGGGTTAGCCATACTAAATTGCCCTTAGTGCCCCAAAACATGTAGATTAGGGAGATTAATGAGGTAAATACGTGAGATTAGGGTGCAGGTAACGTACTCTATCAGAGGATTAGTGCGGACTCGAGAGCCAAATGGCCTCCTTCTGCATTGTAGGGATCCGATTCTATTCTTCTAATTGCCAATTACCTTAAATGGGTATCTTCTAAGCCTTCCTAGTGCCTCTCTATCTATAGATGATTTTTAACACCTTCATCAAATCTTCTCTCAACTTTCTCTCCTCTAAAAATGTGAGCTTGAGCTTCACTAATGCATCCACCTAATTGAAGTGTCTTATTCCTAGAACCATTCCAGTAAACCCTTTTGTACCATCTCTAAATACCTCACATCCTTGCTAACATTTGGTGCCCAGAATTAGTTGCGATAATCCAGCTGAGGTCGAACCAGTGTTTTATGAAGATTCATTCTAACTCCCTTGCTTTTGTACGGTATGACTCGATAGAGGCCACAATCCTGTCTGATTTTTAAACAGTTTTCTAAATCTGTCTTGCAACCTTCAGCAATTTGTGCACGTAGGTACGGCCCCCACCTGTTAAAGGGACCACACAATTTTTTTTATCCCTCCAGCATTTTTACAATTTTTTAAAACTCTACCAACCTCAAATTCTAACTTCACAAAAGCAACAGTTAGCCTGGGTGACTCCCAAAGCCCTGACTCTGGGGAAGAGCCAGACGCATACACATCCAGCCCTCCTTCTTCTCCCTCATAAAATCCAATCCCCAAAGCAGGCTTGGAGGGGAGAAGAATCTAGCCTGACAGGCAACCTGATTCCGACCCCAGTTTTTGTGTGACTTCCACCAAAGCCAGCATAGAGTCGGTGTTACACTCAACTGCTTCTCTTAGCTCAGTAACCACTCACTCACTGGTACTCAGAAAATGGGACTAGTCTGTCTCATTGCAGCTTTATTTCTGAAGCAAAAAGGCAAAAGATGGTTTCATTGGTTAACTCTGCAGCATGACACTTTTTACTTGTTTCTTTATCAATTAAAGTTTTAAAAAATTTCATTGCTCTGACATCCAATTAAAACAGAAATTACTTTTAACATTGTGCCAAAACTTATGCTGCTGGAATTTTCTCATCTGCCCCTTGAGTGAGAAAAAAATTGAAATGTGTCCCCCCACCCATGTGAAAAGATTGGACAAGCCTGAATTTGATCAATTATTGCTCTATCGCCCTACTATGATGCCCTACTGGACAGTACAGTGGTTAGCACAGGCGCCTCACAGCGCCACAGACTCAGTTTAGGTCACTGTCTGTGCGGAGTCTACACGTTCTCCCCTTTTCTGTGCGGGTTTCCTCCGAGTGCTCCGGTTTCCTCCCACAGCCTGAAAGACGCGTTGCTTAGGTGCATTGGCCATTCAAAATTCTCCCTCAGTATACCCAAACAGATGCCTGAGTGGGTGAATAGAAGGTTTTCACAGTAACTTAATTATAGTGTTAATGTATGCCTGCTTGCGACTAATAAATAAACTTTAGACCACTCTCAATCAGCAGCAAGGTTTAAAAAAATATTGTCCACAGTGCTAACAGGTGGCATTAAATCAAAAATAACCTGCTCACCAATGCTCTGTTGAGGTTCCACCAGACACACTTGGGTCTGGATTTCATTGCAGCCTTAATCCAAAGATTAAGATTCTACACAGCAGAACTGTGGATGAACAATCACCATATGAACCCTCAATCAGTTAGGTGACTCTTTCAACAGTAAGTGGATACAATGCTAAATACTGCTTTCGTCGGAGATGCCTGCATCCTCTGAATAAATAAATCCTCTCTTTGAAATCACACTTTTTGTTTTATTTATTCATAGGACATGAGCATCACTGGCTGGCCTGCATTTATTGCCCATCCCTAGTTGTCAGAGGGCAGTTGAAAGTCAACCACATTGCTGTGGCATTGGGGTCAGATGTAAGCCAGACCTGGTAAGGGTGCAGATTTCCTGATAAAGGATATTGGTGAACCAGATGGTTTTTCTTTGACAATCAACAATGGTTTCATGGTCATCAGTAGATTCTTAATTCCAGATTTTCATTATTGAATTCAAATTCCAACATCTGCTGTGTTGGGATTCAAAACCGGGTCCCCAGAACATCAGCTGAGTTTCTAGATTAATAGTCCAGCGGTAATACTACCAAGCCTTCGCCCCCCCCATACTGAGTGATATTAGTGATGAAAGTATTGCTGGTTGGCGTGAAAGCACTCTGCTCTTCTATTTAACTCAAGACATCAATGTGCTAATTCGAGGCATCAATGTGTTAATTTTAAACAGGGATTTCAAATGAACCATTAATGTATTTTTAAAATTAATATTGAACATTGTGATTTCAAGATATTCATGGATTATCCTAATATAAAACCACCATTGATGAAAATAAACTCTCATGAAGAAATACGATATGGCCCAATCCTATTATTGACCACATTTCTGTCAATGATCTGCTCAGGGGGCAATTAGAAGGTATTTGATTCATGACTCTTCACATTACTGGTATTGGTTTGGTCGTGGGTATATTCTGAACAGAGTTAGCAAGACTTCCAAAGTGTCAGTTATATGATTGTATTTTTTTTTCCTCAAGATGGCACCGGAGCAAGTCGACTTTTTGCAAGTTGTGCCCAGCATAACTTCTATCTTTTATTCTCATTCTATACTTCTAAAACTTCATTCCAATTCTTTTAAATGCTCTAATCATGTACCAATTCAATACTGTAACACTACATTCTGCATTATCTCCTTTCCTTCTCTATGGACAGTATGCTGTCTGTATAGTGCGCAAGAAACAACATCTTTTACTGTATATTAATACATGCGACAATAATAAATCAAATCAAGCTAAATATTAGGTCTAAGCTGCAGTCTTACAATAGGAAGATACTCATCTGATATGTTGGTGTTTTTGCTTGCTTGCTGAGTAAAGCCAATGCACCCACATAAGCAAAGTTATTCTTCAGCTAATTCAAACTTCTTGTAGCAATCTGCAACCTCAATTTCTTTGGAGAGGAGTAAAAAATAACCTGTTGACAATTCTGGAGCCATTGATCACCAATTGTCAGCTCACAGCTTGATGTTGTGGTAGTCACATTCAAAAGGAGGAAGTTTCAGAAACATTGACATGAAAAATGGCACCATTTGAACAGATATGAGGTAGATGAAGTCACTGGGAGAATGGAATAGTGTCCTTACAGAAAGCTGGGTGAGAGAAAGTATAGTTGAGGTCCTGTGAGAGTTAGTGAGCTTACAACACAGTGATAAGCAACCTAGGCTAATGAGTGGGTCGCTTGACTGACCTTGATTCATCTCAGTGGGCCAGAAGATTGAAATTGGGCTTGTTCATTAATCATAACCCCATGAATAAGATTAAATAAATACAATGCACAGGTAGGATGGGATTCTCTGGCTATGCTCACCTCAAAACTGGAGAATCCTGCCTGAGGTCAATGGACATTTCCATGGTCTCTCCCCGCCCGCTACAATTCCCATGGTGGTTGGGATTGGAGAATTCCCTGCCAAATATTTCATAACAAGTCATGGAAGATGTTTAATCACTTATATATTAATAGAACTCTTATTAACTTCAAATCATAAAAGCGAAATAAATATTTGCAGTTTGGACGTAGAGGCAGTGCACAGTTCTCACAGTCAATGTTATAAGCAATCAGCATGTGCCTCACTTTATGTGCTCTTGATTTACATGCTGTATCACTTCAGTCACACTGTTAGGGAAAAAAACTGCGTGATTGGAAATCAGTGGACTCTGCACATGGGCAACAGTCAACAGAATGTCTCGTGGGCCACATTCAGGACCAAATGGGTTACATATGGCCCATGCTGTTCTAGCAGATGTTAATGGACAGCCTAACCTAGGAATGCTGAGAGTGAAATCAAAGAAATGAGGGAAGGATGTACCATGTAAATGTGAGGGGGAAAGATGGAAAATGAAAACAACATTAAAAAAAACTTTCCAGCGTGGATTGCACTAGGAAGGAACATCTTCACAACTATCAACGTACCAGAGAAAGTGGTGAAGGAGGTTATGTGAACAAGGCTAGAATAAATGATAAAGGGAAAATACTGCCATTAGCCATCTCAATTTGTTCACTCCTTCTAGCTGACCTTCCTCTCAACTTACTGCACTATTTTCTCAGCTCTAACCCTCATTTGGTAAAGATCCCACTAGTTTGTGGAGGTTGGATGTCTCTGCCCATCCACCTTCCCCTACCCCCAATCCTTGAGCATGAACACTTTGCTGAAAATCAAGTCAACATTTTCCTGACGGACATTTATTTCTTTCATATTATGGGATGTGGACATCGCGGATGCTGGAATCCGAAACTAAAACAGAAAATGTTGGAGAATCTCAGCAGGTTTGACAGCAATGGTGGAGAGAGAGATTAGAGCCAACGTTTCAAGTCTGGACGATGCTTCATCTTTACATATCCCCTGAAAAGATAGTCAGAATTAGGATCCAGAGTTTAGGCTTCACACTGTGACTTTCATTAAGAGGAACTGATTGGATCAAAGCAGGAGTTGATTAAATGTACCCATGCAAAGTGTGGGTGAATGGGGATTCGTTAGGCACACAATCAAAGAAGAAGTGGAGGGCCAACAGGCCATCCTAGTAGTTTTGAAGATGTAGAAATATTGAATGTATGGGGTGAAAGAAAGATGGTTACGGACAGAAACTAGAAGCAGGTAAAGTAGTTAAGGTTCTCAGAAGTGTTGAAAATGCAGTTTGGAAGTGACTAGATAAGGTAAGACAAAATATTGAGGTACATTATAAGGCACAATCAGACTATAATAAATTCTTCCAGGACAGCCCTGTTAGAGGATCTTGGGCAAAAGGTAGAAGTGGGCTACATATATTTGAGGGCTTATAAGACTGGAAGCCATAATGTGGATGAAACTAATGTCCACCTGGGAAATGCTGACTTGATTTTCAGCAAAGTGTTCATGCTCAAGAGGGGGTAGGGGAAGGTGGATGGGCAGAGGCATCCAACCTCCACAAAGTAGTGAGATCTTTACCAAACAGGGTTAGAGCTGAGAAAACAGAGCACAATAAGTTGAGAGGAAGGTCAGCAGGAAGGAGTGAATAAATTGAGATGATTATCAATGAAAGTATTAAACGAGGATAAAAGGCCAAAGGGAGAAATCCAAGTGGAATGTGAATTTTGTAAATAAGTGCAAGGTGGAATCACTTAATGAACAGAAGATAACAGCAAACCAAAAATAGAACAGTACATCTACAACTATATCTCAATATAGGTTAGACCATATAAGGACTTTGTGATTTCTTTGTCACTGTCCCTTACAAAACACAATATTCTTTGATGTTACTTTCATTTTATGACTGTAAGTTATTTGATGATAGATTGTACCCAGTTAAGTTATGATGTCAGGCAGATGTTAGATTAGACCTAATCAATATGCAATAGGCTCAGACACTCCCATTGCACATGGTTAGATTACTTGTACATTTAAAAAAAATCATTCATGGAATGTGGACATCAGTGACTGGGCCAGCATTTACTGCTCATTCTTGACCTTGACAAAGTGGTGACAAGCTATCTTCTTGAATCACTGCAGTTCACATGGTATAGGGAGGGAGTTCCAGGATTTTGACCCAACAACAATAAGGGAATGGCAATATATTTCCAAGTGACCTGACCTGGAGGAGAATTTGCAGATAGTGGTGTCCTCATGTGCCTGCTGTTCTGTCCTTCCAGATGGCAGTGGCTATGGGTTTGGAAAGTGCTCCCTTAGGAATCTTGATGAGTTCCTCAATGCCAGCAGTGCAAGCAGAAATGTTTATTTTTGAGTGCTGATTGGCAGTGGGTCTGCACTTGTAAGGAAGTTCCGCCTTGGAGAGCAGTGAAGCAATCTGATCAGCCAACAGCTTGCCAACCCAGCCTGGCAGTGCCCAGAAGAGGTGTTCCAGGCGGAGCACTGCAGCAAAGTGTGGGACCATTCCCAAGATAAGTGTCCAGGGATCCCGGGGACAAATGGTTGGGGATGCAGTAAAGCTTCAGGAGAGGAGTTGAGGGGGTTGTTCGCAATGTTGAGGGATAGGCCAGGGAAGACCAATATTCTCAGGTACTAGAGGGGAGGGCACCCAAACCTGAAGGGGCTTTCCTATCCCTGATTGAGAAAATTTGAAAATCCTGGCTGTTCTGCCCATGGGGCAACCTAAATATCACACAGATAATGTAATACTGGGCAGATAATCCCTTCAACTGGCTCTATAATCATTAGTGGGAGGCTGCAGATCCACGCCTGTACCTGTCGACTGAAATATCACATGTGTTGAGGGGGAGGGAGAATGGCAACAGTGATCCAAGCCTGATAACATCTCACACTATTTTATCTCTTTGTGTTGGTCGCCCAGGACATGTAATATTCTGCCCTTTAAGATTTTCAGTCTTTTGGCTAAGGTCAAGTGTAGGATCAAGCCCAAAATGGAGTGTAATCCCCTATCTTGTCAGCTTTGATCTTGTTTCTCTCTCATGGGGACAATGAATTGGATTCAATTTGAATTCAGTTTATGGGTTTGCCCATGTACCTACATCACATGATCTGCAGAGGTTTAACAAGGTGGTTTACTACAACCTGGTAAAGAACAATTAACAATGGGCAATTATTGCTGACCTACCCAACACCACCCACATCCTATGAAAGAATAAAAGAAACACTGCTGTCCCACACAAAACACACTCATCTTTGCTATTAAACTACAGCGTACAACTGAGATTCTTCTCGCACCTAAAATACTTCACCGCTCTTAACATAACCAAGCTTCATGATTAAGTGTTGTGCACACACTCCAGAACGTGAGACAGCCCATCAATGGCTCTGCATTTTGAAATGTTAACATTGCTTTCTGTTTGCCTTATGATTGCTGGGAACAAACGTTAACAGGAGAATGACCCAGGGATTTCAGCTCTTCAACAGTGACAGAGAAGGATTCATTGGATATTAATGGAATGCGAGTACAGAGAATGTGTTGGAGTGCAAAATGGATGGCAGGTGTCATTCTTCTCTTCTGCCTTAAAAGTTTTAATGTTTACTTATTAGTATCATGAGTAAGCTTAAATTAATATTGCAATTAAGTTACTGTGAAAATCCTCTAACCACTATGCCATTGCACCACACCTTCTTCTCTTCAACACTGTCCCAACCTTTGACTCAAGCACAGCACACGTTCTATTCTGTGTAGTCACTGGCTGAAGAGGTACTCATGATGTAAAGATGCTGGCGTTGGACTGGGGTAATAAGTACTCAGTAAGAATTTAGCAACACCAATTTTAAATCCAACCGATTTATTTGATAGTAAAATTGCGAGCTTTCAACACTCTGTTGTGTCTTTGTCAGGCAAATGCAGTGTTCTGGTCTGCAATAGCGCACATCAGCACAGACAGTCAGAGATTGCTATCTCTGACTTGCTATGTGAGTCAGAGATTGCTATCTCTGACTTGCTATGTGAGTCAGAGATTGCTATCTCTGACTGTCTGTGCTGATGTGCGCTATTGCAGACCAGAACACTGCATTTGCCTGACAAAGACACAACAGAGTGTTGAAAGCTCGCAATTTTACTATCAAATAAATCGGTTGGATTTAAAATTGGTGTTGCTAAATTCTTACTGAAGAGGTACTTAGCAGCCAGCATTGGGACAATAAGTTGTTTTCTATACTTTGGGCTTATTAGAGCAGTCTCTAGGCAATTACAAAACTCAGCAGCCTACTATTAAACCCAGTGTGCTCACTCCATCTGTCACAAATATCAGCACAGTGATACCTAACCTGGAACATTCAAATAAGAAGCTTGATGAGAGAACAAAACAGTGGAGAAGTAACAGTAGTGGAATTACTACTAGTAAATAGGTAGCCTATTGGCTTAAAGATCAGGGCTGAACTTCTCCGGTCTCACATGCCCTGTAAGAATGGAGAAGTTGGCGCTCAACCAATTCTCCATTCACAGCAGCGGGGCTGGATAATCCCAGCCACGAGTGAGGTTGGAGAATTCCAGCCCAGATAACATCCTTCCTCAGCTGCTAGGAAGTCTTGCTTACAAATGATGATCATTCTCTGAGACTATGAACATGAGAATTAGAAACAAGAGTGGGCCATTTGGCCCTTCCAGCCTGCTCCGCCATTAAATTGATCTGAATTCCACTTTTGTTGTGACACTTTGAAAGAAGAATCATATGAATGCGTATCCAGCAATTAGCAAGGGATGGCTTGGAAAAGTTCTCATGCTACATTTGCATAGATGTACAGTAAGATAAATTAGCAAGACTACCATGAATGGTATGGCAAGTCTCATAGTATTTGCAGTGCAATTTCCAATGGCAGAAATCTTCTCTTGATTGATGAGGCTGTTAAGATGGAGACCTTGAAGCCCCAATGTACAACACACTATCTTATTCAGTTCTACATTCAGCCTGCAGAGAGCCAGAATGCAGGTTTCCAATGACATTATTGCTACCCTTGCCTCTGCTCCTAGGGTGGTCAATCGCTATGCTGCACCCGTCTGCTAGTAGTGACAGTATGGATGAGACTATCTGTCCAGCTGATCCCATTCAATAGCTTGTTAAATAAAACTCCCAAAAAGTAGACAGGATCAGCTGATTCCTGCAGCAGCCGATGAAGCCAAAACCCTTTCAGGTCATCAAATGAACTGGCAATCGGAAGTCCAAAATCACGTCAACTTTTTTAAAATTCATTTGTGAGCATCACTGGCTGGCCTGCATTTATTGCTCATCCATACTTGCCCTTGGAGGGCAGTTGAGAATCAACCACATTGCTACGGATCTAGAGTCATATGTAGACCAGAGCGGCAAATTTCCTTTCCTAATGGACATTAATAACCCCCAGATGGGTTATTCCAACAGTCAACAGTGGTTCCATGGTCATCAGTAGATTCTTCGTTCCAGTTTTTTTTTATTGAATTCAAATTCCACCAACTGTCAAGGTGGGATTCGAACCTGGGTCACCAGAAAATTTGCTAAGTTTCTGGACTAATTGTCTAGCGATATTACTACTAGGCCATTGCCCCCCCTAATCAGGAGTGACATCTTGTGAACCACAAGAGGGACCATTATGACAGCATGGTGATACACTGGTTAGCACTGCTGCCTCACAGCACAAGGGACATAGATTCAATTCCTTGCTTGAGTTACTGTGTGTGGTCTGTACATTCTCCCTGTATCTGTACGGGTTTACTCCAGGTGCTCCGGTTTCATCTCACAGTCTGAAAGATGTGCTAGTTAGGTGCATTGGTCATACTAAATTCTTCCTCAGTGTGGCCGAACAGGCACGGGAGTGTGGTGACTGGGGAATTTTCACAGTAACTTCATTGCAGTGTAAATGATACTAGAACATAGAACACTACAGCACAAACAGGCCCTTCAGTCCACAAGTTGCGCCAATCACATTTATACCCACCAAGCCACAGACCTATCTATAACCCCCTATCCCATTAGTTCCCATATACTCATCCAGAAGTCTTTTAAAAGACCCTAGCAAGTTTGCCTCTACCACCACTGACGGCAGCCGATTCCATTCACTCACCACCCTCTGAGTGAAAATAATAAAAAAACTTCCATGCTCCTTTGATGGGGAGTTATTTAAAAGGATTTCTATGTAGGGTTATAAGTATGTGCTTAGTGTAGATCCAAACAGTGAACCTGGTTCTGTTGTAGTCAGATGGGTGTGTACGTCCAAGTGAATCGGTGGCATAACAATTTTTAAGAGTTCCTACAGTGCAAAAGCAGGCCATTCAGCCCATCGAGTCTGCACTGACAACATTCCCACCCAGGCCCCTTCCTCATAACCGCACAAATTTACCCTGCTAATTCCCCTGACACTAGAGCCAATGGTCAATCAATCTAACCCGCACATCTTTAGACTTTGGGAGGAAAGAGGAGCATCCAGCGGAAACCTAGGGAGAATGTACAAACTCCACACAGTCACTTGAGGTCAGAATTGAACCCAGATCCCTGGAGTTGTGAGGCAACAGTGCTAAACACTGGCCATCAGGTGCCAACTGATCTTGGCACATCTTGTTTGATATTCTACCACTTTGAGCATTGCGGTTGCAAGCCTTGAAAACAATCTGTGTATTTCTTAGTCAAAATGAGATTGCGTACCTTTACAGTAGGCAACAATGTACCCTTCCTCTTCAGTACTCAGTTAAACGGATGGACTTAACAAGGGGGTGCATCTTCAATTCACTTGGAAACAGGAAGGTGAAGGTACAAATGTTAATGCCTTTATTAAAATAGTAAGAAATCTCACAACACCAGGTTAAAGTCCAACAGGTTTGTTTGGAACCACAAGCTTTCAGAGCACTGCCCCTTCATCACGTGAGTGATTCCAAATAGACATGTTGGACTTTAACTTGGTGCAGTGAGACTTCTTATTGTGCCCACCTCAGTCCAACGCCAGCATCTCCACACCATGGCTTTATGAAAATATATTTGTTATTTGAGCATGTTATTCAAATGTGCTTGATGAAGCTCTTGTATAGAATGTGCGGGGAGATATGGGACACAGGCAGAAATCCCAAATCAGAAAATGAGACTGTGTACAAAGAAGAATCGGAGCCTATTAAGACCAGTCAAATTAGATTTGAGGCCTTGCTCATGAAATCTATGGATGCCGTTTTGATCCCCGACATTGGGACTGCGAGTCCAAAATATCAAAGGCACTTAAAGCTTTTAACTGCATGCCTCCGCTTAAGGGAATGTAGCTATGGGCTGTTATTGAAACAGATTTTCTCCTCCGGACTTAAGCAAAGGATTGACTGAATGGGGTTGACAAGGTGGTAAGATTTGATCAAAATCCAGTACATCTGTCACTTTCTGTGACAATTTAAATCAAAAGCCAGTAAGTGATTGATTCCCTCAGAGGAACTGAAATCCCCTTTAATAAAGAGCGAACAAACAGAAGAGAAGTTAGACAGCCCGGAAGAATGTGCGGCAGACTGGACTGAGTAATAAACATTGTCAGAACAGTTAGCAAAAACATAATGTGGAGTGAGTGTGTGCATTCACCGAGGCTAGCTCGAAACTTCCACTGCGATAATTCTGATGAATAGCCTCTGCAAGAAGAAAAAATAAATCTTTGAACTGTTGTGTCCAAATGATAAATAAGAGGATTATGCGGTGAGTAAGAGGACTGTACCCACTTTACGCGCACAAGGGGGTGATTTTCACCTTCAGCACTAGGGAGGCAGAGCAGATTGCCTGCCACTTCTCATACCCACACAATCTTCATTTGAAATGCAAATGTGGCCGGTTTCTCTAATAGCTAAACAATTTGCTCAACCAGTCTACTGCTCCAGTGAGGAAGGTCAAAAATTACCCTCCTTTCTGTTGTATTGTTTTGTCATTTTGGCACTACTACCATCATATTACACGATATGATATATTTTATTGATCTTGCCTCTCTCCATTATGTGAGCCAAAACAGCTTCAGAAGATTAACAGCTCCACTAATTAAAATGCAGGTGGTGTTACTGGCCACAAATACGAGAGAGCACTCATTATAAAAAACGTGCTTGCTAAATGTAAACTAATGCTGGGATCCCAGGCTTTCAGTGCTATTAAATTCCCGCTCCGAACATCATATAGTTTTCTTGCCAATCTCTAAGATGCAAAATGCACACATGTAGAGAAGCAGAAATCCACAATTTAATCCCAAGTCTTGTCAGGTGTCACAAGATAGATGGAAACAGTATGGGTTGATCCAAAATCTAATTTTCCTACTGTCATTCTGAGAAAGCAGCTCGACATTGCTTAATGAGTTACAATGACCAGTCACATATCCTCTATTTGTTCATGAGATGTGGGTGTCGCTGGCTGGGCCAGCATTTGTTGTTCATCCTTGAGGGCAGTTAAGAGTCAACTACATTGCTGTGGCTCTGGAGTCACACGTAGGCCAGACTGGATAAGGAGAGCAGATTTCCTTCCGAAAAGGACATTCGTGAACCAGATGGATTTTTCTGAAAATTGACAATGGTTCCATGGTCATCATTAGACTTTTAATTCCAGATTGTTATTTGAATTCAAATTTCAACATCTGTTGTGATGGGATTCGAATCTGGGTCCCCAGAATATTAATCTGGATTACTTTTGTGGTAACAATATTACTCTATCCCCTAGTAACCTCTGTTCCATTGCCCTGAGAGAAACACCAGAACTAAAAGTTGTATTTGTCCAATTAGGGTTTTCTTTTTGCACTTGTGTCCAAGATTATCTGGAATGGTCCACTCTGCATCACTCTAAGATGGCAAGGATGGAGCTTACTGAAAAACTACAGTCCTTGTGATGACAATGATGCTGTTGAGACAAATATTCTCAGCAAAAATAAAACACTTCACCCAATCCTTTAGCTCCTAACATCTCATGAAATAATGAGCTGTAATCCAGTGTTAAATACCGTGCAAAAATGGGCCCATTTAGCAGACCAAACCCAATGAGAAAATCAAGTGTTGAAGATGCTACTCATTCCATTTTCCAAGGCCTTGTAACAAAATCCTTCCAATTGTGAGAATGGTGAGACTTCAATAGTTGAAGTAAATATCATTTTTAATGAATGATGCTTACGTGTTACATTCTGGTAAAATAATTTAAACAAATGTATTCATGTCGCACAAACCTGGCAATGGATACTGACTGTAAAAAGAAAGTGGTACCTTTAATATGTGTTTATCTTTTACATTTAGTTGTGTAATCCAGAAACACAATTTGGATTACGGTACCGCTAAACCCAGACGTTGCCCACGTCAACATAAGAATTCCCAAATACACACTCATACACACGTGTAAATGAACTACATAGTCCATTATCTTGACTAGTATTCACCAATCCTTCAATTACTACAAGAGGACTTTTTGCTAAGAATTAGCCTTCAAAAATACCCCAAACCTTAGTTAATCTTAATCGATCCTGAAGATGATTTATTCATAGAATCATAGAATCCTACACTGTAGAAGGCGGCCATTTGGCCAATCGAGGCTACACCAGTAACAATTCTGCCCAGGCCCTATGCCCATAACCTCACATATTTACCCTACTGATCCCCTGACATCCCCTGAACAATAAGGAGCAATTTAGCATGGCCAATCAACCTAACCTGCATGTTTTTGGACATCTTTAAGAAATGTTGACTGTGCACAGTGTAGGATAAGTGACAGTGAATTGGCATCATGTTTTACATCTCTGCCCATTTTCATTTCCATTCATGGGCTGACAATTTGCTGTTACCCATTTTACACTACCTCACACAATTAAAATGTATCCTTTTGTCGCAGGATTATTTGGCTGACAAACTTGGAAACAGATTGGAAATTACAGCGACGAGCCAGAATGTGCACACAAGGGTATAATCAAAATACATTTTCCACAGCAAACTTTGAAGAAACTCGCCACTAACTAATGTACGTTATTGCGACTCTTTCCTGCATAATTTTGCCAGTTCAAAGTCAAACCTGAACTGCCCACACCTGAAGTACTATATACAGTTTTGGTCTCTTTACTGGAGAAGGTGCAGAGGAGATTCACTAGGTTGATTCCAGATTCCAGAGTTGGCTTATGAGGAGACACTGAGTAGACTGGGGCTATACTCATTGAAATTCAAAAGAATAAGGGGGGACCTTATAGAAACACACAAGATTATGAGGGGAACAGATAAGATTGAAGCAGGGAAGTTGTTTCCACTGGCAGATAAAGTAGAACTATGGGGCATGGCCTGAAAATAAGGGGGAGTAGATTTAGGACTGAGTTGAGGAAGAACTTTTCACCCAAAAGTTGTGAATCTGTGGAATTCCCTGTCCAGTGAAGCAGTTGAGACTACCTCATTGAATGTTTTTAAATACATTTTGACCAGTAAAGGATTTCAGGTATGCGGTGAGTGGGTGAATAAGTGGAACTGAGTCCATGAAAAGAGGAGCCATGATCTTATTGAATGGTGGAGCAGGCTCAAGGGGCCAGGTGGCCTGCTCCTACTCCTGCTCCTCGTTCTTAAGTTCTAACTCTAGAAGTTAACCTCAAACAGAGTGAAATGTAATGCTGAATTGTGGAGCACCTGTTCTCCTCAGCAAACAGTCTGGAACATGTAACAACAAGACTCTGGGGAGAAGAACACTTTTCATGAACAAGATTGATAATTTTACTGAACAGCAACTGCTAACTCACTCTCAGAAAATGACTACAGAATAATAGCTAAAAGTGAGCAAATCACTGTAAAGTCATCTAAGGTCAAGAGCCATCACAGACTGCAGATAGGCCAATCAGATTATGATTTTGATCTCCACTATAATTATTAAAAAAAAAGCACTGGTAAATTTCTTACAATTTATCTTTATTATATTTGCCAAAAGATATATTTTTCACTCCATGGCTCAGCTTATAGGGAATACTGCTGTCTTAAATGATCCAATCATAGAAATCCTACAATGCAGAAGGAGGCCATTTGGCCCACTGAACCTGCACTGACAACAATCCCATCCAAGCCCTATCCCTGTAACCCCACATATCTACCCCTCATATTCCCCTGATACTGAGAGGCAATTTAGCATGGCCAATCCACCTAACCATTGGACTGTGGGAGGAAACCAGAACACCCAGAGGAAACCCATGGTTTGAACCCATGAGCAAACTCGACACAGCCAATCACCTGAGGCCAGAGTCAAACCCAGATCATTGGCACTGTGCGGCAGCAGTGTCAACCACTGTGCCACCATGTCTTTCACAATCTTTGAATGTCACAAGATGCTTTAATGTCAATAATGAAGTAATTTGAAGTTTAGCTACTGTTTTAATGATTGGAATCTTCTGTAGTTCAGTGGCAGACACACATGGAAATGGCTTACCCGGATCTGGTGCTGTTTGGATCATTATCTACACACCTGCGAGGAGCTCACCAAATCTCACAGCGAGAGCTGACCACAGGTTGGCCAGCAGCCATTACCTGTGGGGTCAAAGGTTAGGGGGCCACATTTAAATGGTATCCATCAGCCATTCACCCACTGTGGGACAGAAGCTCTATATTCTCTATAAGCCATAATGTCACAGGGAAGACAACAACAGATGGCTTAGCACTGGCATTCTGAGAGTTCTCCTCAAGGATGTCCAGGAAGGTCAGGAGGTCCTGTTTCCCCAGGGTGATGGTAAGTGGTCCTATCTCCTGACCACAGGGCCTAAGAGGAGGTCACAGCAGAGGGTAGCACCCATGGATTCCATCTAAAAACCCAGCCGTTTTCTCCCACAGTCTGAAAGATGTGCTAATTAGGTGCATTGGACATGCTAAATTCTCCCTCAGTGTATACAAATAGGTACTAGAGTGTGTGACAATTAGAGGATTTTCACAATAACTTCATTGCAGTGTTAATGGAAGCCTACTTGTGACACTAATAAATAAACTTTAAACTTTGGAAAGAGGATGAATGACCTGTTATATGCTGTCAGCGCACTGACTATTCATTGCAAATTGACACTCACATGGGCGTCAGGGAATCTGGAGGTGGGATTCTCTGGTCCCCTCCCAGTGTGCACTCCAGCAGTGGGAGCAGAGTGGGATCTCCCAGTCCTGCCGATGGTAACAGTGTTTAGCGTTGTTTGCTGGCCGCGTTGCCACAGAAAGAGTGCCACCGTCGGTGGGACTGGAAGATCCTACTCTGCTCCCACTGCTGGGGTGCACACTGGGAGGGGACCACAGGGAGGAGCAGGGCCGTATCTGTGCTGAAGATGCGATAGGATTTTCCTAGGAAACCAGTGAGGGTGCCTTGCATTCGCACCTCAATAGTGTTATATTCTTTAGCACCGAGGTGTATTAACAAGAATTTACTCCACAGACAGGCATCAGGGAACATGAATCCTTATTGCAGTCTTACTCGTTCCACATTCCAAACGACAACTGTTCTCTCGGGGTGGTCCCCAGGCACATCACCCCACACCCTGGGTCACCTGACCCATTCTCTTAAAGGTGTTAATGTCCCAACAGAAGCCTGTTAATATGACTATAAATCCTTTCTTTTCTCTGTTCTCACCTCCAGATTCCCAGATGCCAGGAGCAAAAGCAGGGTGGTCAACAAGAGTGACTGGCCACAAACAGGCCAATCCCAATGCTGAAGAGGATGCATCCCACTATGTTATTCATCTGCACCCACCAGATGAATGGGCACAGATACTCTCAGCATGGTGATTGCACGTCCTAGCCCTTGCTAGTCATGATCATTCACCTGGCAGTCTGGAGGTTATATCACAAACCATATCCCCTTGAGGCATCTACCTCCCTTCTTCACTTCATCCCTGCCTCTGATAGCAGCTGATGGCAGATTGCACAAAATGAATGGGAGCTCCAGGCCTCAATGGGATCTCAATGTTGTGAAATCCATATGTTGAGACAAAACCTGTTGCTCTGCGGGTTCCACCTTAGTGAAGATAACATACTGAGAATTGTTCCCATCCAGGAGCCTTATGATCATCAATAAGGATCTTCCTTTATAAAGCCAATTGTGCTGATCTTATAGTCCAAAAAACCCCAGCTCCTACTCAGAAAAACATCATCGAATAGGTGGGAAATGGTTTGTGTCACATTCCAGACTCACTCCAAAACTTTATATCTCTCCCCTACCCATCACTTGCCAAGTTCCCCCTATTGCGCTTGACACACCAATATTTCTCTCTCCTCTGTCACATTTGAACCTCCTTGTATCATACTTGAACCTATACCCATTATTTTCCACAAATCTACTCTCCCCTCTGAGGCTACACCCTTTATTTTCCCCATGCCCACTTTGACCGTTCCCATTATCTGAACCAAACGTTTTGTCCATACTGCCCAGTAACCTCAGTTCATTGCCCAAGCTCCTGTTGCCCACAGTACCCATTCTGACCTCTAGGACTATCTTTCACTCCCACCCCATCCCTGTCTGGAACCGACCCTACCCAAGTCCATCTCATTACAGGACAATCTGCCCAGCAAACATTAATCTCAACCAAGTGCATCACATTTATACAATCATAACAGTGTTTATTCTCATTTCTCACTGGTGAGGACCTTAATTTGGAGGGGAATTTAATTCCAGTGAGATCATTTCAATAATCACCATGACTTATGATAGAGCTACACAACACTGTTCATCAGGAAGATCGACTAGCCTTAAAACTATCTTTAAATAACCTTTAAGGCTTAAGAACTGAACTCCTAAAATACATCATGCTGTCAGGCAACTGATTTTGATCCCTAAACTAAGGTCCCATTATGTCAAAGCACCCACTACTGGCAGGACTGGAAGATTCATCCCAAAATAGCAACATGTGAAAGAGTGGTATCATTACATTCATCATGATGAGTTATACTGGAATCTTTTTTTTCATTCATGGGGCTTGGGCATCAGTGATTGGCCAGCATCTATTTCCCATCCCTAACTGCCCTTGGCAGGCAGTTGAGACTCAATCACATTGCTTTGGAGTCACATATAGGCCGGATTAAGTAAGAACAACAGATTTCCTTTGCTAAAAGGACAGTAGTGAACCAGATGGGCTTTTCTTACAATCAACAATGGTTTCACGGTCATCAGTGGATTCTTAATTCCACATATTTTTTGTTATTAATTAAAATTCCATCACTGGCCATAATGGGATTCGAACCCAGGTCCCATTACATTAGCTGAGTTTCTGGATTAGTAGTATAGCAATATTACCACTAGGCCATCGCCTCCCCATCTTAAGGATGCTGGTTACATAGACCCATAGTGAAAGCCAATGCTTGAATTTGGTCTCTTCAGTAATTGCAGCTCTCTTTCCCAGTACTAACTGTTCTCAGCTGATTGTATATAAAAATGCAAACAATTTTATGCAAGTGTAGAATGATGTCTTTACTGAGCCATCTGTCTCTTGTTTCTGACAGGCAGTGGCCCAGGTGTCATACTTCCCACAATAACTTAACAGTTCTTTCCTGTGGTAGTTGCCCACACAAAATCTCTCTTCCTTACAGCTGTATATTTAAATAATTTTCAGTCAACTGGTATCCCAAGAATGCTCTTCAGCTCACACATCAAGAGTTGCCAACTATTGGATTGTACAAATGGATATGTTACACAGTCACCACCTCCCACTTGCCAGCAGGCCAATGTTCTATAAATTTAACAATGCAATCAAAAACGTGACACCTGACTTTGACAGCATTTATTTTTGTCTTCATTTCAGGTAACCTGGGGTGTCTGTGATTGCTTTATACTTCAGCCAGGATCAGTTTAGAAACCATGTTATCCTCTCAACATCTTGCTCCAATAATTGGGAGATTTCATTGTTATCCTGTTTATGAGTAAGAGATGGATATTCTTAGTAGCTCCAATCTTTTGATAAGGCAGCAGTGAAGTGTGAGCTTCTTACAGTGTAGTGTGCTCAACTCCTGGACTGAAAACTGCAAATATCAAACCCTGCCACAGTAAAACTCAAACTGATGGTATGATAGAACCCCTATATTGCAGAAGAGGCCATTTGGTCCATCCAGTCTGCACTGACTCCCTGACACGTTATCTTACCCCGATCCTGGACTGTGCCCTATCCCTGTAACACCACACATTTTTCATCTCTAATCCCCTCTCACCTACACATTTTGGGACACTAAGGAGCAATTTTGTGAGAAGTCGGAGACATGTAAAATCACCAGCGCCAATGCACCCCTCCTCAATGAGCTCAATCCAATCTATACTTGTTTTGAGCAAGAGTCTGCGAGAGCACGGCCTCCACTCCAGAAGCCTTGGACAAATCTATATCCGCATCAGAGCGGCTTTCTCCTCAAAGGTCAGCCCAAGGAAAGTGACTGACCTGGAAGGGGTAACAGACAAGCACTCAAATCCTGTGTGGACCAGCTAGCGGAGTTACTCACAGACATCTTTAACTTCTCTTTACACCTGTCAGAGGGGCCCTATCTGCTTCAAGTAAACGGCCATCATCCCGTTACCAACGAAAAGCCAGGGGTGTGCTTGAATAACTATCGGCCAGTGACTTTGACATCTAACATTATGAAATGCTTTGAAAAGTTAGCCCTGGCACGAATCTATTCCGGCCTCCAGGATTGACTGGAAAAGTTTCCCCCCAACTTTTCAAACTTCTTCCAACTTGGAAGATTTCCAGGCAGGTCAATGGGGGAGGATTTAGAAACTCTTCAGTTCTCAGCACCACTTCGCCTGTTGTAAGTTTCAAGGACGGGTTAGTTCCACTCCTTTGTGTAAGTTTACTTTACTTTTAAAAACAAAAGGTTGTTTTTGTTTCGTGGAGTGAAACTAAAGTGCGCAACAGGCCCACAGCAGATGCCATCTCCTTAGCCATGTACTGAACCCTGGAATACCTAGATAACAAGGGCACTTATGCCAGAGTCCTATTTATCGACTACAGCTCAGCCTTCAACACCATCTTCCCTGTGAAACCCATCTCTAAGCTCTGAGGCCTGGGGCTCAGATCCTCCCTCTGCAACTGGATCCTGAACTTCTGAACCCACAGACCGCAGTGAGTAAAGATAAGCAACAACAGCTCCTCCACGATCCTCAACGCTGATGCCCCACAAGACTCTGTCCTCAGCTCCTTACTATACCCCTTATACACCAATGACTGTAATTCCCCTCCAACTTGATTCTCAAGTTTGCTGATGACACCACCATAGTGGTTCAGATCTCAAACAATGATGAGACAGAGTACAAGAGATAGAGAATCTGGTGAACTGATGCGATGACAATAATCTCTCTCTCAGTGTCAACAAATGAAAGAGATAATTACCAACTTCAGGAAGTGTAAGAGGGACATGCCCCTATCTATAGCAATGGGGGTGAAGTATAAATGATTCAGAGATTCAAGTTTATAGGTTCCAGGTCACCAATAACCTATCCTGGTTACTCCACACTGACATTACAAAGAACAAAACAGCACGGGAAACAGGCCCTTCGGCCCAACGAGCTGTACCGCCACCTTGATCTCTTTAACCTGTGCTTAACCCTCTCTCCACTCACATTGTCTGTACCTTTAAAACTTGATTACCAGTAAAGACTCACATTCCAACCATTATTTTGTAAATTGAGTTTGTGTCTTTATATCCATGTTTGTGAACAGAACTCCCACTCACCTAATGAAGGAACAGCATTCCGAAAGCTAGTGGCTTGCGCTACCAAATAAACTTGTTGAACTTCTTACTGTGTTTAATCCCACTCCAGCACTGGTATCTCCCCATAATAATCCTATGGCACACTAGTCGGTAACTTACTTTTCACGGTTATTCAACAGAAGTATGGAACACATTGATAATGCACTCAGTCTTGTTGGTTGCAAATTGATTAAAATGCATCAGATAAGCTAAACTGAGCTACCTGGTTATCAATGAAACCTACTTCATTGCACAATAGTGGATCAAGAAGGGCAGCACAGTGGTTATCACTGCAGTCTCACAGCACCAAGGACCCAGGTTCAATTCCAGCTTTGAGTAACTATCTCTGTTCATAATAGATTATAGAACATTACAGCACAAACAGGCCCTTCGGCCCACAAGTTGTGCCAATCATATCTATACTTACCAGGCCATAGAACTATCTGTAATTCTCAATCCCATTAAATCCCATGTACTCATCCAGAAGTCTCTTAAAAGACCCCAGTGAGTTTGCCTCTACCACCACTGACGGCAACCGATTCCATTCACTCACCACCCTCTGAGTGAAAAACTTACCTCTAACATCTCTTCTGTACTTGCCCCTCAGCACCTTAAACCTGTGTCCTCTCATAGCGACCATCTCAGCCCTGGGAAATAGCCTCCGAGAATCCACCCTATCTATTCCGCTCATCATTTTATAAACCTATATCAGGTCGCCCCTGGGGTACAGGGCCAGGTATGTAGATGGGTTGAGAACTGGCTTGGGAGGAGGAGACAGCGGGTAGTAGTGGAAGGCTCTTTTTCCAACTGGAGGTCAGTCACTAGTGGTGTGCCACAGGGCTCAGTACTAGGACCTCTTCTATTTGTGATTTATATAAATGACTTGGAAGAGGGGGTAGATGGTGTGATCAGCAAATTTGCTGATGACACTAAGATGCTTGGATTGGCGGGTACTGAGGAGCAGTGCCAGGCAATACAACAGGACATAGATAGGCTGGTAGATTGGGCAGATAGATGGCAAATGGAATTTAATCCGGATAAATGCGAGGTGATGCATTTTGGCCGGAATAATGTAGAGAGGAGTTATAGGATAAAAGGTAAAACTATCCGGAGTATAGAGACGCAGAGAGACCTGGGGGTGCAGGTTCACAAGTCTCTGAAGGTGTCAGTACAGGTGGAGAAAGTGATAAAGAAAGCGTATGGTATGTTAGCCTTCATAGGAAGGGGTATAGAATACAAGAGTAGGAGTCTGATGTTACAAGTGTATAGAACGTTGGTTAGGCCTCACTTGGAGTACTGCTTCCAGTTCTGGTCGCCGTACTACCAGAAGGATGTGGAGGCCCTGGAGAGAGTGCAGAGGAGATTTACCAGGATGCTGCCTGGTATGGAAGGGCTGTCTTACGAGGAAAGATTGAACGCACTGGGGTTGTTTTCCCTTGAAAGACGTCAGCTGAGGGGGGATCTATTAGAGGTATATAAGATTATGAGGGGTATAGATAGAGTAAATGGTGGTAAGCTTTTTCCACCATTAGAATTGGATAGAACGAGGGGTCACGGCCTTAGGGTAAGGGGGGCTATGTATAAGATGAATATTAGAGGGCATTTTTTCACACAAAGGGTAGTGGGGGTGTGGAATGCGCTACCGAGTGGGGTGGTGGGAGCAGGCACGCTAGTGTTGTTTAAGGGTCTCTTGGACAGCCACATGAGCGGTCTGCAGATAGAGGGATATAGGAGGACTGTTTAAATACTTTATTGTTTCCACAGGCTATTCGGTCCACCTTGTTGACCAACAAGATGCATGCATTCGGCAGGTCGTGCGAGGGCTGCTCTTGGATGTTACTTCAGGAGTGGCCTAGTGCTTCATGTCGTTAGTGTATGCTTAAACTGGACCATCAGATGGGCAACATGACAGCTCAGAGACTATCGCTGTTGCTGTGCAGACACATGGATTTGGGCCTGTGTCTGAGGGAGTTTGCGCGTTCTCCCCGTGGTTGCGTGGGTTTTCTCCGGGTGCTCCGGTTTCCTCCCACATCCCAAAAATGTGCTCTTAGGCTGATTGGGTAACAAATTGTCCCTATATTGGTCTCTATATGTCATTAAAACGTTAGGACGGCGGCGCGGGCTCGTTGGGCTGAAGGCCCTGTTTCCCGTGCTGTGTTGTTCTTTGTTCTCTCTAGGGAGGAGACCTAGCTCTCTCAACCTATCTTCATAAGGCATGCCCCCCAATCCAGGCAACATCCTTGTAAATCTCCTCTGCACCTTCTCAATAACTTCCACATCCTTCATACAATGTGGATGACCAGAACTGCATACAATACTCCAAGTGGGGTCTGACAAGGGTCTTATAAAGTTGCAGCATTACCTCCCGACTCCTAAACTCAATTTCTCATATCGAACCAAACTGCTACTCCATCCTGGTTTCCAGAACTTAGGTTTCCCTCTCTAATACCATCATTTATTAACAGAGCAACCCGTCCACCTTTTCTTAACCTTCTGTTCGTCCTTGCTGTCACATATTCCTCAATATTCGGCCCCAAGCCATGTCACTGTAATAATTATCAGACTATACTTATTAATTTATATCTGCACTGTCAGTTCATCTGTTTTGTTTTGAATGCTTTACTGAATTTCGAAAAAGAGCCTTTAGTTTTGTCCTTTTATTATTTTTATATCATATAGCCTTACTTGCTGATTTATTCTTAGATTTGGACTCTTTATCCCCTCCCGCAATGGTCTGTTTCTCTGTTTATATTTGTACCTTCCTCTCTTGCCTGTGCTTTTAGATCTACCATAATCTTCCCTAATTTGATCCCTTACCACTATTCAGTTTAATATCTCCCTACTTCCCTAGTTACGTGACTGGCTAAAACATTAGCCCCAGCGTGGTTTAGATGTAGACCGTCCCAACAATACAGATCTGACTTTCCCCAGTACTGGCGACGTTGCCCCACAATTTGGAACACACTTCAACCAAACCAGTCTTTGGGCTACATATTCACTTCTCAAATCTCATTTGTTCTGTGCCAATTTACACATGGCTTAGATTTATAGTTAAGAAAGCCACCGAAGCCTCTACTTTCTCAGAAGACTAAGGAAATTTGGCATGTCTGCTACGATTCTCACCAATTTTTACAGATGCACCATAGAAAATATTCATTCTGGTTGCATCACAGCTTGGCATAGCTCCTACACTATCCAAGGCTGCAAGAAACTACAAAGGTTTGTGAATGAAGCCCAATTCATCACTTAAATCAGCTTCCCTCCATTGACACTATCTACACTTCCCATTGCCTTGGAAAAGCAACCAGCATAATTAAGGACCCCACACACTCCAGACATACTCTCTTCAAACATCTTCCATCAGGAAAAAGATACAAAAGTCTGAGGACACATTAATTAACTCAAGACCAGCTTCTTCCCTGCTGCCATCAGACTTTTGAATGGACCAACATTGCATTAAGCTGATCTTGCTCTATATTCTATTATGATCGTAACACTACGTTCTGCACTTTCTCCTTTCCTTCCCTATGTATGGTATGCTTTGTCTGTGTAGCGCGCAAATAGGAATAATTTTCACTTATATTAATACATGTGACAACAATAAATCAAATCAGTTTAGCATGCCCAATCCACCTAACCTACACATTTTTGGACACTGGGGCAATATACTAAAGCCAATCCACCTACCCTGTGGTTATTTAAACTGTGAGAGTAAAACAGGGGAAATCCATGCAGTCACAGGAGAACATACAAACTTCACATAGACAGTCACCCAAGGCCATAAATGAATTCAGTTTCCTGGAGCCGTGTGACAGAATTCCAAACCACTGTGCCATTGTACCATCTCTGTAAGACTGTGCCAGTTCCAGTAGTGCTGTTTGGAAAATGCAGCTTTCATTTTACATGAGAATAAGATCCCTTCATTGACCTATTCTTCTCCATTTCCATCCATTAAGACCATTGCTATTCTCCTCAGTAATAACGCCAACTTGGATTGCTCATCTGAACCTAATATAAAGTAACAATCTTGAATTGATTTCCATGTCTTCTGTTCTTTAAATATATTTATTATCATTGTAGATTTAAATAAAATATTTAGCAAGTTTGACAATGTCTATGGTCAGTCCATAACCTTTTCTAAACTGAAAGTCTATGACGATCAATGGACTATAATGGGCGGCATGGTGGCACAGTGGTTAGCACTGCTCCCTCACAGCACCAGGGACCCCGGTTCAATTCCCGACTTGGGTCACTGTGTGGAGTTTGCACATTCTCGCTGTGTTTGTGTGGGTTTCCTCCAGGTGCTCCCATTTCCTCGCACAGTCCAAAGATGTACAGGTTAGGTGGATTGGCCGTGCTAAATTGCCCCTTAGCATCAGGGGGACTAGCTAGAGTAAACGCATGGAGTTATGGCGATAGGGCCAGGGTGAGATTGTGGTTGGTGCAGACTTGATGGGCTGAATGGCCTCCTTTTGTACTATAGAATTCTATGATACATGTCATGTAGTGTTCCCTCTTCCAGCTCTTCCTTGCTTCTCTTTCTGGCTCTGGTTTTGTATCTTGGGCCTTGCCTCTATTATGCTCAGTATTTTTTCCCACCCTGTCATCTGGGATCTCGACAAAGGAGCAAGTTGACAGAGTGAAAAGGATATCAAAAAGAAAATCACAAAGCCTGTGCGGTCGTATACAATTTCAACATTCCACCTGTCATTGTCCCTGCAACATCCCCAGTGCCCGTGTATACAGAAGATCAAGAACACGGTTGGATATGTAACAAATAATGAAGACCAGGCATGAAAAATTACAATTTTTATATAACACAAAAGTGCGGCTACCCAGAGTTTGTCTCAATCATTCACGAATGACTGAGCATTGCTTAAGGCCTGGGGAAGTAAAATGACTGCAGACAAGCATGGAAATTGAATCTCAGGTCCCCGGGATAGTTGACTTTTGGATATAAATGTGTGTCTCTAAATTCAGGAATCAATACAGTTATATTTCCTACTTTAACAATAATACTATCTTTTTAGGTTATTGCAGTAAGCAATATTTGAGTTATTTTCTGAATTACTAACTATGAGAACAGACAAAAGCCTGCCTTAGTACACCATTAGGTGCAGCAAGAGAATTGGAATTGGAATATTATCTAAAATAGTCGGAAATTGCAGAGCGACCTGGGTATCTTAGTGCATGAAATACAAATGATAATATACAGGTATAGCAAGTAATTAAGAAAGATAACAGAATGTTATCGGTTATTGCAAGGGGAATTGAACACCAAAAATAAGGGCTCATCCATTCAAAACAGAAACGAGGCAATCTTTTCTCTCTCACAGGATGGTGAATCTTTGGAACTCTCTGGTAAAAACTATTGGTAAATTGGGTGGCATGCACAAGTTGGGCTTGTTTCCATGGTGTAAATTCTATGACTCTTCCTGAAACAATGGTGGAAGCAGAGGCAGAGGTGAATAGATTCTCGGTAAGCAAGGGGATGATAGTTTATAGGGAATAGATAGGATGCAGATTTGATGTTACTGTAAGATCAGCCATGATCTTATTAAATGGCAGAACAAGCTCGTAAGATTGAATGGCCGAGTCCAACTCTTTGTTCTCATGTTCGTAAAACCACTCTGACTTTGCTTAATTAGAACATAAGATCCAGGAGCAGGAGTAGGCCATCTGGCCCCTTGAGCTTGCTCTGCCATTCAATAAGATCATGGCTGATCATTTTGTGGGCACAGCTCCACTCAGCATAACCTTTAATTCTTTTATCTATCCTTGCCTTAAAAACATTCAATGAGGTAGCCTCAACTACTTCACTGGGTGGGGAATTCCACAGATTCACAACCATTTGAGTGAAGTTCTTCCTCAACTCAGTCTTAAATCTTCTTCCCCTTATTTTGAGACTATGCCCACTAGTTCTTGTTTCACCCATCAGTGGAAACAACTTCTCTGCTTCTATTTTATCTACTCCCTTCATATTCTTATATGTTTCTATGAGATCTCCCTTCATTCTTCTGAATTCCAGCCCCAGTCTACTCAGTCTCTCTTCATAAGCCAACCCTCCCAACTCTGGGATCAACCTTGTGAATCTCTTCCAGTGCCAGTACGTCCTTTGTCAAGTAAAGAGACCAAAACTGTACACAGGCTCCGGGTGTGGCCTCACCAACACCTTACACAGCTGCAACATAACCTTGCTGTTTTTAAACTCCATCCCTCTAGAAATGAAGGACAAAATTCCTTTTTGCTTTCTTAATTAACCTGCAAACCAACTCCTTGAGATTCTTGCACAAGGACACTGTGGTCCCAACGGCATGCTGCAATTTTTTTACCATTTAAATAATATTTTGCTGCTATTCCTCACATTTACCAACATTGTACTCCATCTGCCAGATCCTCGCCCAGTTACTTAGATTATCTATACCCCTTTGTAGACTTTCAGCGTTCTCTGCACACCCATCCCAGGCTCACTAATGACATGGAAATTGAGATTTCCTTATGGTAGTCAGTATCAGGCTGATATTCACAGACAATATTTACCCCTCAATCAATGAGGCTGAAAAATATATAAGCTGCTTATTAACACAAAGTTGTGACAAAGAGTCATCCTGTTTCAAAACATTGGCTCTATTCTCCCTCCACTGATGCCGTCAGACTTGCTGACACTTTCAGTTTTTGTGTGTGATTAATATAATCTTTTTGTGGTATGATGTACACAATTTGCTTCCTGCTTCTCCTACATTGCAAGTTTTTAATTTGATTTATTATTGTCATGTTATGGGATACAGTGAAAAGTGTTCTTTCTTGCGCATTACACAGACAAAACAGAGTATGTAGGGAAGAAGGAAAGGAGAGGGCGCAGGATATATTGTTACACATATAACTAGGGTGTAGAGAAAGATCAGCTTACTGTATGTTAAGTCCATTCAAAAGTCTGATGGCAGCAGGGAAGAAGCTGTTCTTAAGACAACTGATGCATATCCTCAGACTTCTGTATTTTTTTTCCCCAATGAAAGAAGATGGAAGAGAGAATGACTGGGGTGCATGAAGTCCTTGATTATGTTGGCTGTTTTTCCAAGGCAGCAGGAAGTGTAGACAGAGTCAATAGATGAGAGATTGGTTTGCATGATGGACTGGGCTACGTTCACAACCCTTTGTAGTTTTTTGCGGTCTCCATCACAGCAACTTTATCTACATCTCCAAAATGCATTGGCCGCAAACCATTTTAGGACAGCCTGAGGTTATATCAAAGCTAGGCTGTTCTTTCTGATCCAGTTCTGCAAAATTGGTGTCATTTTATATCATCATCTTGCAGAAATCTGCAAGATAGTGAATAGATCTGAAAGACCAAGGAGACAAACATAACTCTAAAAAGTTCCACACGACAAAAGGTATTATGATATACTATTCCTGAATAAAATATGGCATTGGATCAATAATTCATCAACAAACTTAGTTTAAGCAATCCAACTTCTGTTTTGGGCAGATGAATATTGTCTGATCCAAGTTACTTGCTCCATGAAACCGCCCTCCCATCCATGAGTAATTTGTTCAATACCATCTTCTAAAATATATTAAAGTTATAAACCGGGCATAAAGATCTCTGGTGAAATTGTATACCTATCTCCATTATTGATGCATATCTATATACAGATCAGCAGATATACTCTGGATCTGAGCCACGACATCAAGGCTATGCGACATTTACCGCTTTTTCAAAGCGCAGCCCACTCAGTGTGGCTAATCAAAAGCACCATTATTCCCCTGCGTTCAATCCTTCCATCAAAGCCAAACATCAAAATGGCATTTGCTTAAACAGAGTTTGCGTGACCGAGAAACTCATTCTGTGTATTTCTATTAATCAAAGTATTCATCAAGGCCCTTGGATTAACCTTTTCATTTTGTCTCAACATGTAAAAGCCTGTCCTGTGGGGACAGAAACAGACGATGAAAGGATAGAGGCACAATGTGTGAAAAGTATCCAAGGAGTATCCCAAGAGTTGCCACGGGACAAGGAGGAATTCTGAAAGATTGATTATGCTGACATGTTGTGTTCAGCTTCCCTGCCAATCAGAGTCTGTGTTGGACAATGGCCAACTTGTTTCAATGCCTTGGAGTTCAAAAAATGGTAATACTTTTTTTTTGGAAATTCAAAATAAAAAGAGAAGCTATTCTTTGATCAGTTGATCGAAATATCATTTGAAAAATGGCATTGAGTGAAATGAGTTTGCTTCGCAAATAAATTAATGCATTTGAAAATGAATTAAACAACATTCTTCAGTTCAATGATTAATGCGAGCAACTGAAGGACAGCACTGGATACGGGACCGTGTTAATGACGGCAAGGTCATTATATGGCTGCAAAGTCAACGGGTTGAATTTAATGGTGCGTTGATGTCACTAACCCTACCTCTTGGCTAAAAGCTTTGGGGGTGGGGTCCACAAATTAGATATGCAGCAATTTGGTGCCGAAAGCAGCCTTGATTGCTTTCGACAAGATTTCCACACCATGTCTAGGAGGGATGTCCCATCTTAGAGAGCTGCTTGCCAACTGAATGGCTGGAAGCTCTATCATCCCAGCAGTGCCCCAGGACTGATAGTACCAGCAGTAACTGAGAGGTCAGCTAAGACCACTGTCAGGGATTTTGGCGAGGGGAACAAAAGGTCAGGGAAAAGGTAAAAGGGCAAAGAGGTAACCTTAAGAGGGGGTCTCAGAGGTTCCTCCCTCCCAACCTGGCATCAACTGAATTTGCCATGCTTCCTGCATAGTGTGAGTGTCCCTGGTATGGGTAAGATACTGGCAGTGGTAGGATGAGGTCCTTCAAGTGGATTTTAGTTGGCTACTTCAGGTTCTCAATAGGCCCAAGAAGGCTGTATCCTGCCCCCATATTTGTAAAATTTTGGATAGGTCAGGTTGAGGGGAAGCAGTAGGGAGAGGAGTGCAGGAGGGCAGGGAGGTAATTGGCAGGAATGCCACCTTCTGGACTTTACCTCTGACCTTCAAACCTATCAATAGGGAAGAGTAAAGTCCAGTCAAAATTTTCAAAATGTGAAAAAAGGGCTGAAATTTTACTGTCCCGCTCACCACGGGAATCAGAGTGGGCAAGCAGCAGACCATGGAAAGCTCCATTCATCTTAGGCGGGATTTTGTGGTTTTGGGATGAGTGAGGCCGTAAAATTCCACCCAAGACATCACTTTCATTAACTCCATTGGAATTAGACAGCAAACATTATAGAGCATCTGGGTGATGAACCCTGAGAAATGTATATCTGCTTTGGCAAGGGACACTTGGATACAATGAAGTGCAAATTCATCTCAAGTGCCAGCACCAGATGGGTAACATCACACGGGCTGCCCAGTATGACAGAGCCTGCAGATCACTCACTGGATTTATCAGCCATCTCTTAACTCATCAAATTGGCGTGTAAGCAAGTGAGATTTGATTCCAAGTGACTGCCTAAGAACGAAGATGCTTGTTGGGAACAACTATATTTGAATCGCATCTTTGATTGGAGAGCTCTGTGCATTGGATGTTGACTGTTAAGTGGTCTGGTTCTGAACAGGTCATACAGTTTGGATTTTCACCACTTGAGATTTAACTGTCTGCTGCCTTTTCCCTTCACCTCTCATCTCCAGCCACTTCTACAGTTTCCTTCAGTAACAATAACAGGGGACAGTCTATCCCAGGAAACTGTAATCGTCAAATTTTCCATGCTCACATTAAACAATAAATTCTGAGCTTCAGGGCAGTGCCCGTAAGATCTGCTGCCCAACACCCCCCACACACACACACACGAGTTTCCAGTGAAGGTTTGCACAGTAATTACCTGGGAAGCTCAAGTTTCTGACGCCGGCACTCGGAACTATCTGAAAATGAAATTTAATTTCTAAACTTTGGATGGTTTCAATTGTGTTATGTGAATAGTTACCCAGAAAATGTTAGAAGAATTAAAAGCACTTCTAGCTTTTCGGTAATTATTGTATACGTCAACCCCGCCTGGGATTCCTCCCAATTCCCTGCAAGGCCCCATTTACTCTCCTACTCTGTCAGGACACCCCCAATCCCCAACTATCAACACCCTTCTTCCTTGTCCCGCTCATCCTCTGCCAACTTGACGTAACTCTCACTCTGTGACTGACCAATGTTCTCCTGCTTTCTGTCCGACCCTTTCCACCGACTGAGTCTCTCTTTCAACTCTTCAACCCAGCCCAATCTTGCCTTGCCCTCTTCAACCAACTGCCCAATCTTGCCTTGCCAAGAGTCCAACCCTGCCTTGCTAACTGCCCAATCTTGCCCCCCACCCCACCCAACTGCCCATCCTGGTCTGCCAACTGTCCAACCCTGGCCCTCCTCTTTGAATATCCAATTCTCCCTCTAACTGTCCAGCACAGCCCTATGCTCCCCCACCCCCCCACCCATTGTTGAGTGACTCGAATCCAAATTGTAGTTTCTCAGCTGACAAACATATCTCTTTCTGGTTGGACTTTAAAATTACCTGATGTCTGGCAGCCGCTACCATGAAAGGGGTTGGCTGCTTTCTTGCCTCTGAATTAGCATCCTCAACTGAAGGCTTCAGGAGTGCGCTGCACTGCAAAAGTTCTCACCCAACCTGAGTTGGAAGGTTGGGCGAGACAGGATTGAAAGCATTACAAGGTAGGAACAATCCCATTTTGATTACCTTTCCAGTTGAAAGTTTAGAGCTATTACGTTTTCCACCATTGTCTGTACTCAGGAGAGAAAACACTGGCAAATTTTCTTCTTCCTAACATATGGACAAAGTTTGTCCTTGCTGAGATTAACTGACTCAATTCCATTAAGAATTAAATAAATGGCCTCTTGTCCTTATGAGTTACTGTGCACGGAGACTACGGTGATACATGTGTCCAATGAGTCAAGAGATCATTATTCATAGATCAAATCCGCATTCATTAAGAACTGTTTGGGCAACGTTTATTCCTAAAGATTTCAGCTTTCTCATTTCGCTGATACTTTATTGATCAATTATTTAATTAGGAAAATAGGAAGCTGTTTTTCAGTGTAAATACTTGACAATACAGAGAGCTGACTTGTTTCTGCATCATATAATACATCAAAACCATTCCTGACTAATCTCCTCAAGATGTGGAAATGTCGGCGTTGGACTGAGGTAAACACAGTAAGAAGTCTCACAACACCAGGTTAAAGTCCAACAAGTTTATCTGGTAGCAAACCCCAATAGCTTTCGGAGTGTTGCTCCTTCGTCAGGTGAGTGGGAATTCTGTCAGCACTTTGAAAACTAGTGGTGTTTGCTACCAAATAAACCTGTTGGACTTTAATCTGGTGTTATGAGACTTCTTAGTGTAATCTTCTCAACTCAAATCAACTTGTCTCCCGGAGACAGCTTTCCGATTTTTCTTTTATCTTTATCACCTCTGATCTGAATCTGTTCTCTTCTTATCAATTACTCAGGCAGCTGATCTCTCTGACAGAAAGCAGGGAACTGGAAATATACTTCCCCTTGTCTTCTCCCATTGCCTACTCATTAAACTCTCTTGGCTTTGCACAGAGAGGATGGAACCCCTTTGGGGAAAGGTGAAAGGTGCAGAAAAAAAAGGAACAGAACTGATAGTGGGAGGGGTAGGACACAGAGAAAAAAGAAAGAGAGGGCGAGATTGAAAGGGAAAAAGGTGGGAAGTGGAGAGGCGGGAGAGAAAATAGGAGGGGGGGGGGAATGGCGAGATATGAAGGGCTTTCAGAAGTGGAATTTATATTGACAGGAGTAAGTGAATTGAGAAATGTGAAAACTAGTGGAGAAGGGATTGTTGGTGATGGGTTGGAGGTTGCTATGTATGTGAAGAGTAACTATGACTGGGGAGATGAAAGGAAGTGGGGCCAGCACTATGGCACAGTGATTAGCAGTGATGCCTCACAGTGCCAAGGACCAGAGTTCGATTCATGGCCTGGGTGACTGTGTGGAGTTTGCACATTCTCCTCATGTCTGCATGGATTTCCTCTGGGTGCCTTGGTTTCCTCCCACAGTCCAAAGACGTGCAGGTTAGATTGACTGGCCATGACTTTGATGCCTTTGTGCAAGAATCACAAAAAGTTGGTTTGCGGGTAACTAAAAAGGCAAATAGAATTTTGTCCTCCATTGCTAGAGGGATGGAGTTTAAAAACAGCAAGATTATATTGCAGCTGTATAAGGTGCTGGTAAGGCCACAGCTGGAGTACTGTGTATAGTTTTGGTCTCCTTACCCGAGAATGGATATACTGGCACTGGAGGGAGTGCAGAGGAGATTTACTAGGTTGATTCCGTAGTTGAGGATTGGCTTATGAGGAGAGACTGAGTAGACTGGGACTATACTCATTGGAGTTCAGAAGAATAAGGGGAGATCTTATAGAAACATATAAGCTTATGAAAGGAATAGAGAAGATAGAAGCAAGACGGTTGTTTCCACTAGCAGGTGAAACTAGAACGAGGGGGCATGGCTTCAAAATAAGGGGGAGCAGATTTAGGACTGAGATGAGGGGAAACCTCTTCATCCAAAGGGTTATGAATCTGTGGAATTCCCTGCCCAGTGAAGCAGTTGAGGCTCCCTCATTGACTGTTTTTAACCTATCCACTTATAGGAATAGATAATTTTTTGAAAAGTAAATGAATCAACAGTTATGGTGAGTAAGTGGGTAAATGGAGCTGAGTCCACAAAAGATCAACAATGATCTTATTGAATGGCTCAAGGGGCCAAATGGTTCTCATGCTCCTAGGTTCTAACTCCAGAAATCAATCCCAAACAGAACAAAATGTTCTAAATTGTCACTTTGTGTCAGGAGGACTAGTAGGGTAAATATGTAGGTTTATAGGGTAGGGGTTGGGAGGATCGTGGTCGGTACAGACTTGATGGGCCAAATGGTTGCTTTCTATACTGTAGGGATTCTATAGATATGTATATTCAGAAATAGAGGTCAATCCTTTTATCAATGGCCTCATGATCCTGTTTCTAATGCCGAATCCAATACAAGAACTGTTACAAGAAGGATAAAGGGAGAACAGATGGAGGTGCAAACAGATTAACAAAGATGACACCAGAATAAGAAGCTGTAATAGTCAGGAAAGATTTCTCTAAGAAACAGAAGGTTAGAGGGCTGATCGAATAGTTTGAAATAATGATGGTGTTTAATAGAGTAAATTTGAGAAGATAGTTCCACTGATGAGGAATTCAAAAACAGGAATCATAGAATAACAGAATCTCTAATGAATCTGGTAATCCGGTTAAGTTCATCGATCATGATAAATTCATCCTCAGTGTACACAAACAGGCACCCGAGTGTGATGATTAGTGGATTTTCACAGTAACTTCATTACCATGTTAATGTAGTCAACTTGTGGTACTAATAAATAAACTCTAGCTTTAAAGAATTTGGGAAAGACTTCTTTGTTAAAATATTGATTAGAGTGTGGATTTTGCTACACATGGAGTAATTGAGGTGAATAATATAAAAGTACTTAGAACAAGAGGAGAACATGAGGAAAGGAGGAATAAAAATATACACAAGATAAGGTTAGATTAAATATGGTATGAGAAGACTTACATTAAACACAAAAACCACAGAGATCAGTTGGGCTGAACGGCCTGTTTCTAAGCTGACATTCTTATGCAATGCAGCCCCTTGAGCCAGTTTGCTTTCAATTATTTAAGGGGTGATCCACATCTTAACTCCATTTATCTGCTTTGTTTCCACATCTCTTAATACCCTGTCCCATGAACGACAAGTGTCGGGGGCTAGGGTAGAAATCACACAGGTCAAATTTGGAGGAAGCTTTGAGAAGATTTGAAGAAATGAATGTCCATTGGAAAAGGGAGAAATGCACTTCCCAGGCAGCTGAATTGGGTGGAAGCAAAAGATTTATTGAAAGATAAAATTAAAGCTATTCAAGTTCCACAAAACACATCAGAATTAAAGTCATTCCTAGGAATGGTGCATTATTATTATATCTATCACTTTAGCCCCACTTCACCAACTGTTAAAGAAACATCAACTTGGAGGTGAGGAAAGAATGAAAAGAAGAATTCACAAAAATCAAGCAGGCTTTCCAGATGTTGGCACTACTTGCGATGCATCACCTGTATTGAGTGGGAGCAGTTTTGTGCCACAGGATGCCCGATGGAATAGAAAGGTCAATAGCCTTTGCATTGAGAACATTTAGATTTGGAAAAAAATATTCTCTAATAGTAAAGAAAGCTGGGTGGTCATTTATGCAGTGAAAAAGTTTCATCAGTATGTTTATGGACGACATTTCATAATAATATCGGATCACAACACATGCAGAGAAGATAAGCCTGTGCTGCCAGTTGCCTCTGCAAGGGTACAGAGATGGGCTCTTTTGTTAGCAGTGTACAATGATAGGTTCCAGCATTGTCAGGGAACACAGATATTAAATGTGAATGCCCTCAGCCATTTGCCCTTGCCACAGACAATAGTATCACTACCGGTGCCCCAAGAAATAGAATTCGCATCGAGGATGGTAGAAACTTTAGAGGTCTCAGCTAAACACAAAAAGATATAGACAGAAAGAGACACCCAGTGTTATCAAACGTTAAGATGGTGATGCGAGGATGGCGTTATGGTAAGTCAGAGCTGTTTAAACCCTACCAATAAAGAAAAATAAAGATGAAGTGTGAGAATGGTGTGTTATTGTGGGGGCTTACATTATAGTCCACCCCAAAAGAGACAGTTCTTAATACAGCAATTGCATTACTCACATCCAAGACAAAGTAGCCTGAAAGCACAAAGTTACATTTGTGGCCAGGCATTGACAAAGAAATTGAGAAGGAACCTATATTTCTATGAAAGAATGGCCTGTCAATGCCCAGTTGTGAAGCTGAACAGGCATTGCCACCACTGGTGAATGTGCATCTTTGGTGGTGACCAGGCAAGCCATGGATAAGATTACATATAGACTTTGCAGGACCAATTGTGTGCCATATGTTTCTTATATTAGTCAATGCACGTTCTAAATGGTTGGGTGTCCAATTGGTGAAGTCCACAAACATTACTGACAAATTGAGGAAAATATTTGCCTTCCATGGCATCCCAGAGGTCTTAAAGTCAGATAATGGCACGTCATTTATAGTAGAGGAGTTTTGAAAATTTGTCAAATCAAAAACTATTTGCCACGTTAGATCAGTACGTTACCACCCAGCCTCCGGTGAGTCAGGGGAATGCGCTGTACAAACATTCAAATCATTGATGGAAGAAACAAGATAACATGCCCCTACCTCTATGTTTCTTATTGTCATACAATACTTCATCAAATGTAACCAATGGGGTCACAGCAGCCGAGCTTCTAATAGGATGAAGCTTCCATACACAGTTGGATACATATTCCCAGATTTGGTGGGGAGATTGGAGGCTAAACAAGCCTTCCAGAAAAAAAATCACGATAAGGAAAAAAGACAGAGCTTTCTAAGTGATGATTTATTTCTAGTCAGAAAGTTTATTTATTAGTGTCACAAGTAGGCTTACATTAACACTGCAGTGAAGTTATTGTGAAAAACCCCTATTTGCCACACTCCAGCACCTGTTTGAAGACACTGAGGGAGAATTTAGCATGACGACCCACCTAACCAGCTTGTCTTTCGGACTGTGGGAGGGAACCAGAGTGCCCGGATGAAACACACACAGACACGGGATAATATCTGTCTGCTTGGAGTTGCACAATGACCCAAGCTGGGAATTGGACCCTAGCACTGAGAGGGAGCAGTGCTAACCATTGTGTCACCGTGCTGCCCCTTTGCAGCAGGACTGACATGGATGGCTGAAAACATTGAGGAAGAACAGGACCATCTCTTATGTCATAAAGATAGAAGGTTGTGCTAAATAACATCAGATCACGTGAGGTGGAGATCTGGGCCTGACACAAGGAATCAACAGTCAACACTTTGGGTTCACCAAGATTAGTTACAGGAATAAAGGCAAAATTCTGTGGATGCTGGAATCTGAAACCAAAACAGAAAATGCTGGAAAATCTCAGCATGCATCCAGCATCTCAGCATTGAATACGGGACTTGAAATGTCTTGAAGTTGTACAAGACATTGGTAAGGTCACACTTGGAATACTGTGTGCAATTCTGGTCACCCTATTATATGAAGGATATTATTAAACTAGGAAGAGTGCAGAAAAGATTTACTAGGACACTTCCAGGACTTGATGGCTTGTGTTACAAGAAGAGGTTGGATAGACTGGGACCTTTTCCTCTTGAGCGTAGGAGGCTGAGGGATCTTTTAGAGGTCTATAAAATAATGAGGGGCACAGGTCAGTTAGATGGTCAACATTTTTTCCCAAAGGTAGGGGACTCTAAAACTAGAGGGCATAGGTTTGAAATGAGAGGGGAGAGATGCAGAAATGTCCAGAAGGGCAATTTCTTCACAGAGGGTGGTGAGTGTCTGGAACAAGCTGTCAGAGGTAGTAGTAGAGGCAGGTACAATATTGCCTTTTAAAAAGCATTTAGATAGTTACTTAAATACGATGGGTATAGAGAGATATTCCAAATATGGGCAATTGGGATTAGCTTAGGGGTGTTAGAAAAAGGGTAGCATGGACAAGTTGGGCCAAGAGGCCTGTTTTCATGCCAAAAATCTCTATGACTCTATGTTAAATCAAGACTCTATGACAAGCATTTCAAGTCAAGATGACCAATTGGTATATTCTCTCTCCACAGATGATGTCAGTCCTGCTGACGTTTTCCAGCATTTTTCTGTTCTGGTTATTGGGATCCAGATTGTACATGTGAAATTGCAGTGACCAGCAGTTTCTGTAACCGATGAGACAGTAGCTAGAGAGGGCCATACTGGGTCACACCTTTGGAGTGTCGAGGAGGGAAGCTTAGCCAATCTTGAGCAAGGGCAGGTGTTCTTGGTCGGGGAAGATCCCAAGTTGGAGCCGATGAAGAGTGGAAAATAATTGCATATTCAATTCTGTCAGAGCCCTGTTTGTAAATAACTATTTATTGTGGGTAATAAACCCTTTTATACTTAGAGCCACAACAAGTCACATTCGATCCGATATATCAACCATTTGCAGTGGTGAGCAATGCTCTGGTTAAACAGAAATAACCACAAAAAACACCACTGCAGTGAATATTATTTAACTATGGGAATTCTAAAGAGTTATTACTTTGCCAAGGCAGCCATGAAGTCTATGTGCACCAAGTGATTGGTATAGATACCACTGGGGAGGAACGGTTTGTTTGTTAAGCTCACATTGTGATCGAAACTTGACAAGCTGTCACTATATAATATTAGCTGACAGCACAACATTCTGAGTGAAGAAAGGTTTTGCTCAAATATCACGCTTGGCGAAACAAAGCAAGAACAAATGGTAAAAATCAACACAACCTGCATGCATCAAATAATCAATCAGGATACTCAGAGATGCTACATAATCATGGTTAAAGTAACTGGCAGACAGGAAGTGCACACTTATTCTGGTCAGGGATGTGACTCCTATTGGATGTAGCCAAACAAGTGGCGCCATTTGCCTATGCCTGAGCTTTAGCCCCTTTGACACACTAATAAGTTGTCTAATACCCAGTTCCAGTCCAACATTGACTTGCCCTGAGGCAGCCAGCACCATTGAATGCTATACACAAAGAGAATCTAAGAGAAATAAGTTTTTTTTATTAATTCGTGGGAGATGAGCATCACTGGCTGGACTGGATTTATTACCCATCCCTATTTGCCTTGTTCTGAGGGCTGTTGAGACTCAACTACATTGCTGTGGCTCTGGAGTCACATGTAGACCTGACCAAGTAAGGACTACAGATTTTCTTCCCTTAAAGAAGATTAGTGAATCAGGTGGGCTTTTCCAATAATCAATAATCGTTTCAATGTCATCAGTAGTTTCTTAATTCCAGACATTTTTTTCTAAATGGAATTCAAATTCTACCAACTGCTGTGATGGGCTTTGAACCCGTGTCCCCAGATCATTGGCTTAGTTTCTAGATTCACAGTCTAGTGATAATACCATGAGGCCATTACCCCTCCATTGAGTAAGTAAACTGAGGTAAGTTACCTTAGCTCTAAATGTGAAGCCGAATACCATTTTCCCCTGGAATTTCCATTCCCTGCCCTGAGTTCTACTACACAGGGCAACATGGTACACACTGGTTTGCACTGCTGCCTCACGAATCTGGGTTCAATTCCGGTCTTGGGTCACTCTCTGTGTGAAGTTTGCACATTCTACCAGTGTCTGCTTGGATTTCCTCTCGATGTTCCTATTTCTTCCTACAAACCAGAGATGTGTTAGGGTTAGGTTAATCGGCCATGTTAAATTGACCCTTAGTGTCAAGAGGATGAGCTGGATAAATGCAAGGGACTGTGGGCATAGGGCCTGAATGGGATTATTGTCAGTGTAGACTTGATAGACGGAATAGTTTCCTTCTGCATTGTAGTGATTCTATGATTCACATCTTTCAATCATCACACCGCACACCTGGGGGGGATTGGTAAATTCATACATTCCCAAAGCTCACTACTCTCCCTTCTGCATGCCACTCCTCTCCCCCAAGGTTTCCAATGTACCTTGTTTCCTGCCCAAACACTGCTATTCAGCCACCTTCTAAAGCTTGTGATTCATTGCAATGCCAAATAACCCAGTGCGATTGGTGATTTGTCTTTTACTGATCTGCATATCTTTGCAATTTGGTGCACTTGCTCACCAAGCCAAAAAGAGAGGAGTTCTAAAAATCAGGTGAATGCATAGTAAAGTCAAGTAGATTTGCTAAAATATAGTAATCATTTTATAATCTTGGAAAGTGGGTGGTGCTGGCTAAGCTAGCATTTATTGCACATCCCTAATTGTCATTGAGAAACTGATGGTGGCTGCTATCTAGAACGACTGCAGTCCATGCGGTGTAGGTTACACCCACAGTGCTGTTACAGAGGGGGTTCCAGGAATGTGATGCAAGTGATAGTGAAGGAACAGTGATATATTTCCAAATCCGGTGAGTGAGTGACTTGGAGGGGAACTTCCAGCCAGTTGGTGATGTCCCCATGTTGTCCTTAACCTTCTAGATGGTAACATTCATGGGTTTGAAAAGTACGGTCTCAGGAGCCTTGGTAAGTGTATTTTTTAGATGATGTAAATTGCTGCTGCTGACTCTGGGTCATGTAACCTTTTTACATCACTGTGTAGATGGTACTGTGTTCAGTCACACGTTAACCTTCACACAATCGTTCAGATCAGAGGGTTGGGAGGAAAATTGGGTGATGATGGCTCATCAAGTTGTCAAGGTGGAAAAGTCAGAGGGCCAGGGAGGAAATCAAAAACAGTCAGGAGAGAATCGATGGCAGAGATGAAATCATGATGTGGAGATGCCACCGTTGGACTGGGGTAAACACAGTAAGAAGTCTCACAAACACCAGGTTAAATTCCAACAAGTTTATTTGGTAGTAAATACCACAACTAAATAAACCTGTTGGACTTTAACCTGCTGTTGTGAGACTTCTAACAGGGATGGAATCAGCCATGAAGAAGTTGCCATGGAATCTTGCCTCTGAGCCCCATTGTCACCTTGAATCCGCAAAGCCACTTCCTTTGTTAGAATCTTTATGGGGATGTTGGGAGTTTTGTCAATGTGAGTGATTGGGAGAGTCAGCTGTGTAGTTACCCAGGAGTTAGATTAGGAATTTTCTTTCCTAGGTAGCTATTCAGGTAAGTAAATCAGCAGCGTCCAAAGTCTCCCAATCTAACTCAGAATTGGAGACTTTTGTGGAGGGTCTTAAGGTGCAAGGAAATTGCCTCCCTGAGGTTGACCAATTCCCATATCTGTGCGCTGGAACTTCCAAGAGGTCCTGCATGGAATCTTGTGTTATACATCTGGTCTCGAGTTCTCCAGAGACCAGAAATCTGGGCAACTGTTGTCATTCCCTTTCTTCAATGAACTCTCGAGTTTGTGCCTGAAATAACTTCCCAGAGACCAAATATCCTCTGCACCAGATATCCTTTATTTACAAATTTGTCTCCACTCCTAAGAGTGCTTTAGGTACAAAGTCAGAATCCAGTGTGTTAGTGACTCGGACGTGCCGCAATATATACATACAGATTCCCTGATTGGGCAGGCAATCATTACCTCAATCAGGGAGCTCATACTCCAAGAGGCTAACCTAATGGGCCTTGAATTCATTACAGTGTCACCACCAATTAGTGTCTCCCATAGTCAAACTATTGAAAATGCTTCACTGAAAAGACAGGAAGAGACCACAGAAACATTACAACATACAAGTAGGCCATATAACTAATAAGTCCTTGGAGGCAGAAGTCCCTTCATCAAAATCCCTTTATTAACAAGTTTGACAACAGCATGCAGAGCGTGTTCAGTTTGCAGTCTACACTAGGAGTCCCAGAGGAACTGACACTCCTGGTTAAATACAAAGCAAGAGGAGCACTTAAATGGCGCATCAATTTGGTACTTAATCAGGCAGTTTACACTCTAACAGGCCCACCTCAAAATTGCCTGATTAAAGGTGCAGTAATAGCCAGCTGTTTCTGTGCTAGGTCTCTGTAGGAGCAATTTACCCAGTGCCACCTCCACTATCTTCTCCCCATCACACTATACATTCTTGTTTGACAAATAACCATCCAATTCCCTAATGAATGCCGTGATTAAATCGACCTCACTGCAGGCAATACGTTTTAGATTTTAACTACTCTCTGTTTGAAAATGATTCCCCTCACATTATGACAGCTTCGTTTGCCAATTACCTTAAATCTGTGCTCTCTTGTTCTCAAACCTTCTGCAAATGGGAAGATTTTTATCCCCCATCTTTCCTATCCATGACGTTAAACCTTTGCTTGCCTAGAGATACCCACAGCAGGCTGTGCATAAATGGCATAAAAGTAAGTCAGGCTGCAGTAAAATTTGACGTAATATCACATGACACCCCTTAAAAAAGTCTGACCGACTTTAGAAGAAAATCGTTGATTCAAATCTCGAACAAGAATCAGAGGGAATAAGTAATGCAACACAAAAGAAATGTCAACATACAAGTACCTGCTATAAAAACCATAGTTTGATTTCTTAGAACAATTGGAATGTGAAATGAAGATTTCTGGGAAAAACTTGAAGCTGACAAGAGCACGAAGCTTGCCAAGCAGAATTCATACAGTGCTGCGTCCATGTGTTACAGAACATTCAATCCAAATATGATTAATAAAATGAGAGAATAAACCAACAGGTTTATTTGGTGCAAACGCCACTAGCACATAATTACAAGGATGAAAAAGATCAGTAGAATTTGAAAAGTTTTTTTTATATGGCGGGATTTCCCTTCTGGGAAGTTGGCAACAAATTCTCCCCAGCGCCAGTGCTCACTGCCCCACAGCTGCTTAATTCTTCAATGAGAACTCGCTGACATAAGACAGAGCTTCCTACCTTGATGCAGGAGGGTGGGAAATCTTGAAATCCTGCCTCAGAGAACCACCAACTAATCTGATTTATCAGCTGACCTGTAATCACAGCAACACCAGGAGTGTAGTCCTTGAAGGAAGATGGGATCAGGAGCTGCAGTGGATAGGACTGGGAATGCAAACAGTCCCCAGGGTCTTAGGGTGGAATATTCCCATCCCATATGCCACAGGAATCATAGCGGTCGGGACACGGACCGTAGAAAGGTCCGTTGACCTCAGGTGGGTTTGTCGGGCATTGGGACGAGTATGGCTGGAAAATCCCATGAACTCAGGATCTGCTAAGTGTGACAGTTTCAGAATAGTGAAATGACATGAGTCCAAGAGTTTGGTTAGTGGGGGTTGGGAGTGTTGGTGGAGAGGCTGGGTGGTGGGGGCTGAAAGACAGGGAGGGCCATCGGTGTCCTGACCTTTTCCTTATTGGGGAAGGGAGCAGGGAGGGGGGCCTAACGTTGAAAGGAGGCTATTGATGAAGGAACCACTCTACACTATTCTATTCACTTAGATTGTAGCCTTCCTGTCTGAACCTGAAATCTTCTCGCCAGCCAGAAAATTGGTAATAGCCAGGGAATAGCTCAGGAGAGGGGTTTGCAGATGGTCCTACTCACCAGGGCCCATGCCACTCTGTGGCCTGGGTTTATTGGCTAAGTGGCCCTGTCGTTCTGGACGATCAGTTTCCAATGCAGCCAACCTGGCAGGTGGAACATTTGACAAGCTAACTGACCAATAATTGCTCTTCTTCAGAATAGCAGTAGTTATTGGCCGAGTAACAGGAAGTGCCAGATTCCCCAGTCTCTCCTCATGATTCCTTTTTGGACCTTTTTGTCACTGAGTGCTGCTTTCTTAATCTTCAGAGTTGGCTGGAAGCAGTTGGAACACAAGGGAAGGGATAAAGTCTCCAGTGCCTCACCTCTCTGGTCCTTGCCGATTCTCTCTGGCCACTACTCTTGGTGTTAATAGAGTTCCTCATGAAAGCCTCATTCACGTCCCTCTCATCAATATCCTGAGGCAGGTTCCTGACCAACAACCAATGATTTTCTGATTTACAAATTCTTGCTGCACCCTCCTGCAAAGTGCACATTTATTGCTTATCCAGAAACTCATCCACATGTACATACATAGACTGCTCGATGTGGAGACTCACTTTCTTTTCCTCTTCCTCCTATTCTCACACCAGTTGGAGGTGAGGAAAGCCCAGGTTAAAATGCATTCCGTTTCTGCACCCATTTCAAATGGATGCCAAAAGCCAATTCATGTGGAGTTTGCATGTTCTCCCCATGTCTGTGTGGGTTTCCTCTGGGTGTTCTAGTTTCCTCCCACCGTCCAAAGACGTGTGGGTTCGGTGGATAGGCCATGCTATATTGCCCCTTAGTGTCGGGGGATTAGCAAGGTAAATATGTGGCGATAAGAGGAAAAGAGCTTACGCAGGAATGTTGTCGGTGTAGACTCGATGGGATGAATGGCTTCTTCCTGCACTGTAGGGACTGTATGATGCATTCCAAATTGCTCCCAATCAGCCAAGCAGAATTGTGTCGACAAATAAGCAGATAGATTTGAATGGAAATGTAGGAGAAGAGAAATGCTTCTTAAAATGCACGTCTAGGTGTAATTTTGGACATGGTTAAAGTCTACTCCTATATATTTGGCTATGTTTCTTCCAGGTACTCTGAATTCATCTCAGTTTGAAAAACATATTGGTAAAATCTCACCCATTGGTTACAGCAGCTGCTCAAATTGGGTGGCATGTGGCACAGTGGTTAGCATTAGCGCCAGGGACCTGGATTCAAATTCTGGCTTGGGTGACTGTCTGTGCGGAGATTGCACGTTCTGCCCGTGTCCGCATGGGTTTTCTCCTGGCGCTCCGTTTCCTCTCAGAGTCCTAAAAACTTGCTGGTTAGGTGCGTTGACCATGCTAAAATTCTCCCTCAGTGTACCCGAACAGGCACCAGAGTGCGGCGAGTAGAGGATTTTCACAGTAACTTAACTGCAGTGTTACTCTAAGTGTAGTTCTATCACTAATAAATAAACTTAAACTTAATTAATTTTGTAAGATGTGAATGGATTCCTACAAAAGGAACTAAAATGTTTACATATTAATTTACATCATGCTATTTTCTCTGCGGTTCGTAAATTATATAGAAATAGGGACACAGTTACACAAGGCTGTGCCTTGTTTTATATGGAGACCTGCTGTTTTTAACTTGTCTCTTTTATTCAAAGGTACCGATTTCCAATTATTTTTACATGGTCCCGTATTGCCTTTGACAGTTTAATAGAACACAGAAGGAGAGATAGTACTGATCACACCAGGTGCAATCTTCAGAAGGAGAGATAGTGCTGATCATACCAGGTGTTATCTCTGCAAGCAGAGATAGTGTTGTTCAAATCCAGGTGCTACGTCCCTGTGTACAGATTACTAAAATGCAGTAGTCAGGTTGCAACAATAACCAAGAAACTATTGCAGTATTAGGGCGAATTTTTCCCTTCCACCCGCCACAGGAACGGTAGCAGGTGAGGGGCGGTAGCAGGTGAGGGGCGGATCATGGAAAGGTCCATCAACCTCGGATGGGATTTTCCAGTTTCAGAGCAAACCAGCCAGAAAATCCTGCCTCTAGCCTTTATAACCAGAGGACAATAAAATAAAGGAGATTTCTGCTGCTGCTGTACAAAGCTCTGGTTTGACAATAGGGCCTGGCTGGGATTGTTGTCAGTGCAAGCTTGAGGAGCCAAATGGCCTCCTTCTGCATTGTAGGCATTCTATGCTTCTAGAACATCTCGAGCACTGTTATAACCTTGGGCAGCACATTTCAGGAAGGTAGCCTTGGAAAGTGTTCAGCTGAGATTCACCAGAATGTCACCAGCATTAGAAGGGTAAATTTACAAGCAAAAATCGGAGAAACTGGATTTATATTCCTTGGGAGTAAAAGGTTAAGTTAAAAGGGCATCTCAGAGACCGACAGGACTAGACAGGGTAGATGCAGGGAAGATGTTCCTGGTGGTCGGTATGTCCTGGGGTAGACTGTTTATGATGGATATAAGGAAATATTTCTTCACCCAAAGAGTGGTGAGCCTGTGGAATTCATTACCCAGATGAAATAATTCATGCCAAAACATTAAATGTATTCAAGAGGCAGTTAGAGATAACACTTGGGTGAATGGGATCAAAAGTTATGGGCAGAAAGCAGGATTAGGTTATTGAGTTAGATGATCTGCCGTAAAAGGTGATAATCCTCCTGTTCCTATCTTCTATATTTCTATGTTAAATACAATTTAATTGAGACTTTCAGCTTTGCTTTTGAAAGATTTGGTCAGACAGGCAGAGAGAAACATTTTCCTTCAGTGGGAGGTGGTATCTCAGACAATAACCTTAAAACCAGAGCCAGGCCTCAGAGAAGAAGTAAAACTCCCACATGAAATATGTAGCAAAAGAGTTGAACTACTTCTCATAAAAAGTTGATGTGGCTCAATTGATATTTACCTCTGCCACTGAAGATGGGTGAAGCTAATGTTTTTGCCCCTGTTTGTTAGTCTGTAAACAAAATATCTCAAAAACTGGTAGATATATTTCAGTGAAACATTGTATACAGATGGGAGATGTCCCAGGAACAACCATTTAGATTTTGCCAAAACTGTGGATCTCGAACTTTTTTCAAGGATCCATTAACACTGGCCTTGAGGGCTAATTGAATTTTCCTAGAATCTCTACAATACAGAAAGAGGTTACTTGGTCCATCAAGCCTGCATCAGCAATAGTCCTACCCAAGCCCTAACCCCATGTATTTACCCTGCTAATCCCTCGACGCTAAGGGGTAAATTAGCATAGCCAATCAACCTAATCCACGCATCTTTGGAACATGGGAGAAAACCGGAGCATTTGGAGGAAACCCACACAATAAAATTATTTAAGATTGTTTTGGCTGTTTTATTTGGAAATTTATGGATTGTTTTTGAAATGTTCTGACTGGCTCAGCTGCCAGATATAATTTATCACAGATGTCAAACAATGAGCAAAATTTTCAGAGCAGGTTGTGGGATGTGGATTGGTCTCCTCCGTGAGATGAAATTTCATATTAAAAAGGACTATTTTTTTCAGCTTCGTAGTAACAGAGCATCAACCAGGCAAGAAAAAGCATCAAGGAAGAATTGCACAATTGTAATAGTATAGAGTAAACACAGTGTGGCTGATGTCTATACTCTATGGCCTGTCCTCTTCATTTGTTTTAAGCCTGTGTTCAATAGATTTACGCTAATATAAAGAATTAGTGAACCACGGCAAGTCGATGGAGTTAGGATACAGATCAGCTATGATCGGCATTAATGGTGGAACAGGTTCAAACGTCAGAATGGTCCACCTTAGTTCTTGTTCGTGTTTAAGGTTGCCTTTGACAACATGCTAGAGTGGTTAAGAGGGCAATATCATAAAATCTACAGTGCAGAGGGAGGCCATTTGGCCCATCGAGCCTGCATTGACAACAATCTTACCCAGGGCCTATCCCTTTAACCCCACACATCTGGACCCACTCCTGGTCCCTTTCATACTAAGGGGCAATTTAGAAAGGCCAATCAACTTAGTCCGTACATCGTTGGAGTGTGGAAGGAAACCGGAGCACATGGAGGAAACCCACGCAGAAACAGAGAGGATGTGCAAACTCCACACAGACAGAGACCCGAGGCAGGCATCGAACTCAGGTCCTTGGCAGTGTGAAGTTGCAGTACTAACCACTGAGCCATTGTGCCACTTCTGGTCACTATCATGGGTCACATCAGCTGATATCTGTGGGAGACAATCCTATCCCATTGGATGTTATCTCCATGCCTTTATACAGAAAAGTGATTATGTTTCTAAAGTAATTCATGTGTGATTAAGCATTTTGGGGGCATCCTAATGATGTGAAAGTTTTTATATAAATGGCAGGACTTTGCTTTTTAGTTTAACATTAGTTTTCCTCTGATCTCCACCTTCTAAAATCCTTGCAAACTAAATCAGAACTGACTCAGTTGTTGCTATGACTCTCAGTACTGATTGTAATCTGATCGGTGACACTTTAACCTCAAATAATTACGCAGTCAATTCACACTTCACAAATTAATTAGCAATAACAGCAATAAGGTTGGATTTGGATTGTAATGTTCTTCGAAACAGACCTTGAAAGAGGATTTTAAATTAAAAATGATTTTTATCCCACATGTAATGGCTAAACAAGGTCTGAAACTGTACTAAAGAATAGATTTTAATTTTGGACACAAAGTTCAAAAATTGATCTTCAAAATACCAATCGAAGAATTGCATACAAACCAGGTAGCGGCTAGTCTAGGACCGAGAATCAGTTGTAACTGGTTCTCAGTTGTGCAGCAAGTGGCAAAGCAATTATTATTCCGTAAAGTGATACGATGTTGCTTCACACCTGCAGTTTATAAGCTGTATACTTTGTCATGCTAGATTTCCTTCTCTAGTTATTCTAGCCTCTGATTTTCCAGAGTTGTTCAAAATGACTGCTGAAATTATAAACATCTCATACAATCTCTACATTGCAGAAGACGACCATTTGGTGCATCGAATCCGCACCAACTCTTCGACAGAGCATCTTTACCCAGGACCACCTTGCCCTATCCATGTCATCCCTCAACTTTATCCTGCTAATCCTCCTAACCTATAGGTGTTTGGACACTAAGGGACAATTCAGCATGGCTACTCCGCCTAACCTGCACATCTTTGAACAGTAGTAGGAAATGGCAGCACCCAGAGGAAACCCATGCAGACAACATGCAAACTCTACACACTCATCCAAGGCTGGAATTTAGCTAAAAGAGGCCAAGGCTGGAATTGAAACCGAGTCCCTGGCAATGAGGCAGCAGTGCTAACCACACTGCCACTTGCCGGATCTATTGCACATCTGAGGATATCTTGACTCTTCACTTTTAGAGGTAGGATTATATTTCATTTCACAGAGATGTGAAACAAAAAGATAGAATCCTGAACAGGAACATCAGAAAGAGCATGTGCATTCAGGAAGCTTAATGTGAAATTGAAGGATCTTGAACCAAGTTAAACTCTTGCAATATTGTAGTTGAATAGGGTGGTTAGGGTATGGAATGCCCTGCCTGCGGCAGTTGTAGATGCGCCAAGTTTGGTGGCATTTAAGAGGTTAGTGGATAAGTTTATGGACGAAAAGGGAATGGTTTAGGTCGTAGGGTCATTGCTTTTTCCTAATTGGTCGGCGCAACATCAAAGGCCGAAGAGCCTGTTCTGCGCTGTAATGTTCTATGTTCTAGGAGTCTATTCTTGTAATGGAACTACCTGTAAACAAATAAGGGGGGAAAGAGTTTTAGGAGATTTGTTGTTTTTCTTCCCTTATTTACGATCAACAGTTGCTGATGAATGATTCTTGGAAGTCCCATATAGATATTAGAGTAGAATGCTGGTCAAGTGCCAGAAGAACAGATTAGATGCACAATGACTCAGAAAAAATGATATTAATCAATTAAACACGGCAAGAAATCACATCAATCTGCGGGATCACAGGGGCAATAAATTGTACTTGATGCATGTCTTTCAGCATTAAGCACTGTGATCAATAAAGATCATTTTGCATTGGAATGGTTGCCCCCTCCCTCAAACTTCTGTTTGTTGAAAAAGGGTGAAGTATGTGAAGCTATGTATATTCACACACAAGACCCTGTTCTTTTGGAAAGAAAATGAACATGCATTGTCTCTTTTTAAAAGAATACTTGGAGCACAGGTATTCTCTGGTTCACTTCCTATGGTCTTGATCAGAGTTGACTGGCTTGGTTTGAATTGTTTGGTAGTTAAGTATTCTCTGGTGCATTCTCCATGGCAACACCTCTACTGCAGTCCACTTTCCAATCAATCACACCATCTTCTCATGAAGTATGTACAGTTATTGAAATTGGGTAATCTTGTGTCTGTCCTGATGAGTGCAAGATGTAAAGTTTCATCAGCATGTCTTTTTTTTTCCAAGTTTTGTCTTACCAAAGTTGTTATTATCATTTTGATTCCATTGAAGCGCACAGAAAAATATAACCCCAGACAATTTGGAGGTCCAAAAGGTCAGTCACGAGATGAAAGATATGGAGAGACAGTTTCTTTGAGTGACAAATGCTGGAAGAATCCCAACCTTTCAGTAATAATAGTGGCTGACCTACATTCTTGACTACTCCTTGATCACTATCATCATGATTCAGACCTTTACCAACTATGATGGGACTGTCTACGGAAGAGGTGTGTATAGGAGTGAGAGCTTCATGGTACTGCAAGAGAGATGTCAGGCCGGAAATTCCTGATAATTAGGTACATCAGAAGGGGAGGCAGGACCAAGAATGTGGGTAATGCTGGTGGTCTCCATCCTTCTTGTTGGTCTGATGATGAATTTTGATAGGGGTAGAGATATAGGATTGGGATTTTCTGGTCACGCTTGCCCCGAAATTAGAAAATGCTGCTTGAAGACAGTAAAACTTTGTATGGTACCCAGTTCCCACCCCCTCCCCTCCCCAACAACGCCTACCCGCCAACTTGCTAGATTTTCAAAGAACAAAGAACAAAACAGCACGGGAAACAGGCCCTTCGGCCCAACGAGCCCGCGCCGCCACCCTGATGTTCCCATTTCTAGCCGCGATCCCTGTCCATGTTTATAGATCTATGGATTAAAAACCAAATTTGAGACAATTTAGGGGGAATTTGTTTTGCCAATTAGCCTAAGAGTACATCTTTGGGATGTGGGAGGAAACCGGAGCACCTGGAGAAAATCCACGCAAGCACGGGGAGAATGCGCAAACTCCCACAGACACAGGCCCAAATCCACGTATCTGCACAGCACAGCGATAGTCACTGAGCCGTCATGTTGCCCATCAAATGGTCCAGGTCAAGCGTACACTAATGACGTGAAGCACTAGGATACTCTCGAAAAGAATTCTAGAACAGCCCTCTTATGACCCATCGCGTGTATGCTCCTCGTTAGACAACAAGGTGGACCAACGCACCTGTAGGATAAAAACAAGTACATCAATATCATCATCTATTTACACACTTCCCAGGGACTCCCAACACTCATGATCCCTATTTTAAATCAGTTTTCTATACCCCTCCATTCCCATTCTGTTCATGTGCCCATCTAAGTATTTCTTAAATAACTCCAGAGTACCTGCCTCCACCACTTTACTTGGCAGCGCATTCCATACCCCCACCACCCTCTGTGTGAAAAAACTCCCTCTAGCATCCAAATTATACCTTACCCCCCTCACCCTAAGCCCGTGACCCCTCATGCTATTCGAGTCCATCCTAGGAAAAAGCTTAACCCTGTTTACTCTATCTATACCCCTCATAATCTTGTACACCTCTATTAGATCTCCTCTAAGTCTACGTCTTTCTAAGGAAAACAGTCCCAATTTGCCTAACCTCTCCTCGTAACTCAGACCTTCCATACCAGGCAGCATCCTGGTAAACCTCCTCTGCACTCTCTCCAGACTCTCCACGTCCTTCCGGTAGTAGGGCTACCAGAACTGTACGCAGTACTCCAAATAAGCTCTAACCAACATTTTATACAACTGCAACATTAAAGGCCACATGGCAGATGGGATGGGAATGTTCCCGCAAAGTGTCTTCTTCAGTCTGTCCCACACATCTGCATGCATTAAGAGCATAGGAAGAAACATCAAGTTGTACAAACCTGCCAGGAATTCTATCAGTCCACATTTCTTTGTTGCCATACCGGAACTGTGCCTTGATGTATTCAACTATGACGCTCTGGTGCAGTCTATGGGGAGGGGATTGCCTCATGGTATAATTGTTAGAGTATTAACCCAGAAACTAAACAAATGGGGACCTGGGTTCAAATCCCACCACCATCAAATCCAGCAGATGGTGGAATTTGAATTCAATAAAAATATCTAGAATTAAAAATCTACTGATGGACATAAAACCATTGTCAGAAAACTGGTCTGGTTCACTAATATCCTTTAGGAAAGGAAATCTGCTGTCCTTACTTGGTCTGGCCTTCATGTAACTTCAGAGCCACAGCAATATGGTTGACTCTCAATTTTCCTCTGAACAAGGGCAAAGGGCAATAAGTGCTGGCCAACCAGTAACGCATATATCTCATGAATAAATTAAAAATAGTTTTATTAACATAGCTGAAATAGGTTAATCACCAAAAAAAAAGTTTGAAGCAAAGTGTCCTATCCACCCCCTTTGAATAACTTGCTTTTAAATCATTGAGAATAACTTAAAAAGCTAAACAGAACAATCTACTTTGTATAATTGGTGAACAATTAATTATTTTTTAATAAGTGACAACTGTTAAAATGTTTCTACTGGTATTAGTGTGCCAAAAATATCAAGTTCAATTGGAACATGCCATCAATTGGTCACAAATGGGCAGCACGGTAGCACAGTGGTTAGCACTGCTGCCTCACGGTGCCAGGGACCTGGGTTCGATTCCCAACTCAGGTCACTGTCTGTGTGGAGCTTGCACGTTCCCCCTGTGTCTGTATGGATTTCCACCGAGTGCTCCAGTTTCCTTCCACAGTCTGAGAGACATGCTGGTTAGGTGTGCTGACCCAAACAGATGCCAAACTGTGGGGACTAGGGGAATTTCACAGTAATTTCATTGCAGTGTTAACATAAGCCTTATTTGTGACTAATAAATAAACTTTACTTTTCTTTGAATGAACTCACCATCCTGATTATTTTATGTTAGGATATAAGGCATGGCTAATTTTATGTTTGGCACCAGCCTTGGAAAAAAAGGAATTTTAAACCTTTGTAAAAGATTGGGAAATCTTGATTTACGCTTGTTCTAAGGTAGATTTGAAATTCTCCCGGCGATCATTCTGGCTTGACAGATTTCACTGAGATTGCACTTATACAAACTCACAGACATTCTGTCCCAACATATTTAAGAAAATATAATTGAAGAAGCTCCTCAATTTTTAACGCAACAAAATGTAATGCCGTACCAAAGCGCACACAGTGCAGGTCTCAGTAAAGAGGAATATAATACCAGAATTATGATTTCTGATCCAGCTGTGCCTCAGATCTTGAATTCAAATTTATGCGCACTCAGAATTGGCATAACTGCAGGAAAGAACTGTTTTCTTCTCTCTTGTATGTGAGTAGAGTTATCTCAATGAGCTAACTGCAGTTTTGCTGGAAAATAACTTGAATGAACAAGGAAATAGGGCCTACTTAGCATTTCATAGAATCATAGAATCCCTACAGTGCAGAGGAAGGCCATTCGGCCAATTGAGTCTGCATCAACTCTCGAACAGGCCCTATTTCCATAGCCCCACTTGTTGATCCCACTAATCCCCTTAAACGACAGATGTTGGGACACTGAGGGGGTAATTTAGTGTGGCCAATTAACCTAACCCTGCATGTCTTTGGACTGTGGGAGGAAACTAGAGCACCAGGAGGACACCTACATAGATACAGGAAGAATGTGCAAACTCCTCACAAAGAACAAAGAAAATTACAGCACAGGAACAGGCCCTTTGGCTCTCCAAGCTGCACCAATCATTCTGCCCAACTGAACTAAAGCCCCGAACCTTCGGGGGACTATATCTCTCTATTCCAATCCTATTCAAGTATTTGTCAAGATGCCATACAGACTGTCAGCCAAGATTGGAATCAAACTTGGGTCCCTGGCGCTGAGAGGCAGCAATACTGACCACTATGACAGCAGTGCTGCCCAAGGTAAATTCATCTGCAGAGTCTTGTGGTAAAAACACAGAAGAGGATGTGACGGGAGTGAGCTAGGAGAGCTCATGTCTCTGGACCAGAAGAAGAGACAACGGAAGACCAAACAGAATGAAACATACAGGTCAGTATTTTGTACAACCTGCAGATTGTCACATTTTGTTCCTCTGTTTCAGTGATAAAGCTCAGCTGTCACTCTTTGTTTCGCCTGAGCGAATCGAATCCTGTCTTTACATTGCCTCATGATTTATGTGCATGGTTAGAATTCATTTATTTTGATGTTACCCTGACACGATGCGATGTCATTACCTGGCACGTTTTATTTTCCCCTGAAGATTCCATTGCTAAATGTCAGTCACTTAATCCAATTTTGAAGGATTGTGAGCTATCCTTAGCACACTTGGCTCACAGGACTGTGACTCAAAATGGTCCCTTTTCGAAACCAGTAGAATACTATCCGCTCCACAATCTGAGTGTCGAAAGAACAAGGTAAAGTCCACTGATCACATCATGATGTATGCACCGGTATCTCAGCAATCATATACACAGGGAACTGAACCTAGACGATGGTATCAGAGACAATTCAAGCAGTCCCACTTTCTTTGGTTGTTTTCCTTGGGCTCTGCCTCTTTCACAATCTCGTGTTTGTCCTATAATTCTGAAAGGTCTACTGCAATTCTGAAGAGGGTTGCAATGTTGGCTGAAGCATGCTGACATATTTCTTGAAGCCAATTTCCTGAAGTTCAGGAGAAGCCGTGACATGATGGGATTGTCACTGGCCTAGCAATCCAGAGGCCCAGGGTAATACTCTGGGGACAAGGATTTGAAAGCTGCCAAGGTAGATGGTGAAATTTTAATTCAGTAATAATCTGGAATTTGAAAGTCAAACGATGGCCATGAATGGTCGATTGTTGCATCTGGTTCAATAATGCCCTTTATGGGAGGAAATCTGCAATCCTTGCCTGGTCTGGCCTACGTGGGATTCCAGACTATGACTGATTCTTAAATGTTCTCAGGCATGGACAATAAATGTTGATCCAGCCAGTGACACCCACATCCCACGAGTGAATAAAAAAAATATAATCAATACCTCCCATCAGATTCTCAGTTTAGAAAATACATTTTAAATATCACAAATGTGCTCAACTACTGATTGTGTGGCCTGGGCAACATCTTTATTATGTTTGTGCTTAAGGAATTGGCACCAGAAGCTTAAATCTTGGGCATCTGGAATATAAAGCTGGGAGGCAGGAATGAGAGTGAATTGAGATCAGGGCAGGATAACGGAGTACAACACTCTCACACTGGTCATCTCATTGTGTATGAACATGTGAGAAGCATGGTGAATCTTGCAATGGGGATGAACAGGGTATTGACACCCTTGTTGCTTCCTCCTTAGCTGTGTTGCAGTAATAGAAGTGCAGGGTTGTCTAGAATCACCATCATGTATGACTACAGTGATTTATGGACAAACTGCAATGATCCATCTAGTTGAGATATTCTTCAAGATGTTGCCCCAGCCCTGAGCATTTCAGCCAATGGAAAATCTTGTAGCTGGCATTGGTTGACCCTTACTCCCTCCTCCCCCTACATCACCAAGGTCAAGTTCATCTGGAAAACCATAGGTGAGCTCTCCTCTGGTTCAAACATACACGTGTGCAGACTGTAATGTTGATTGGGATAATGAAAACTATGTTTGTGTTCCCTCCTTCATCACCCTCCAAAAGCATTCTAGATATCTTTGCCTTGCCATCATAGACATGATGTGGAGATGCTAGCTTCGGACTGGGGTAAGCACAACAAGAAGTGTCACAACACCGGGTTAAAGTCCAACAGGTTTATTTGGATCACAAGCTTTTGGAGCGCTGCTCCTTCATCACGTGAGTTACATACTCACCTGATGACGAAATAGTGCTCCGAAAGTCCGTGATCAAAGACATGCTGCTTGTTGTAAATGTTGTTTTGTGTTTCAAGGACTGTTCTGAGGCTTGTCCGGTGAAACATAAACAGTTTAGTTTTAAGTCATAACTATATACGCCTCTGAGACACTGCCATGCATTAGTGCTGTCTCCATATTGGGTCCTTCCACATTCTTCTCTGCAGTTTAATACCACGTGACTCTCTACAGCACTATGTGGGCGGTACTGTTTTCCAGCCCCACATTAGCCCTTGCTCTGCTGAACATCCTCATACTGCACCATCTGCCCCGTTATCAGCTTGGCCATTTATCCGGGGCCCTTGAAATTCAAAAGCACTGCATAGTTTTTGTTTTTCTGCCCTAGGATGAAGGGAGCTCGTGTCTGTCTCCCTCCCTCCATTCACCACTCACACACACACCACCACCCCCACCCCCCCCTCCTCCTTGAACCTCCCCTATGATCCCAAAGCCTCCACATGCCATCTTTCCCCTTTGCGGTTACAACCGTTACTGGCCCGGCACCCAGGCTGATCTTTCACACACCACCTGTTTAGTCCATTGCCATGTTCCTGTGCATCCATTCACCGCGCCCCCCTGCATTTTCCCCGAAACTATTCACCACTCACCCATGAGCTAGGCTTGTCACCTGACTGTATTCCACTCCCATTGCCAGCCGGTGCACTTCCAATTCAATGCCCAGGCCCCAGCATTTGACCCCACCCTCATTCTCCTACATACCAATCCTGCCTGGACAGCACACACCCAATAACAATTACCCAATCTCCCCTCTGCCCATCCAACATACAAGACCTTCACCACTCTCCCACATCTGACTGTAACACTCCATTCTGCACTCTCTCATTTTCTTCTCTATGAATGATATGCTTTTTTTGTAAACCAGGCAGGAAACAATACTTTTCTCTGTATACCAATACATGTTGCAATAATAAATCAAATTAAATCCCTGCACCCTTGACTTCCCTCCCTGGCTCCATTTTTACCCTCAATATCCTGTCTCCATCCCTACTTCCTGCCTGCCTCTAACAGCATGTTTCCTTCTTTGTCCCTGCCCTTATACTGCAGTAACATTCCAGATCATTGTCTCATTGAACAACTTCAACCTTACTTGCTGTACACCATTTACATGTAGAGGATCTGAAGATACACATTGCCTGCTTGTGAATAACTTAATAGGGAAGGGGTATGGAATGCAACTGGTGACAACTTTGTATTGGATGTAATGCGACCAATGGGAATAAAATGTAAGGGTCAGCTGATCTAGTACACCACTGAACCAATTACAGATTGATGTCATAGTCAGCTGACCAATTGATACACTATGAATAAGGAACTATGTAGAATTGTGGGGAAGCTTGGTGGGTTCAGGATAAGGCCTGAAGTTTGGAGTAATGATCTTTTTTAAAATCTTTCTTTGCTTTGTTCATTGGAGTAAGTTTTGTTGTATTTTCATTAGCTGCATTTTGAAGAGTTTTTTCTGAGGAAACAAAACAAACTTAATTCTGCTGAGCTGGCCTTTACAGAATCACAAAATTTCAGACTTGTTATAGCATCATGACTGCATCGACTCTCCAAACGAGCAATGTGAGTCATTGCTTTTCCCCATTGAATATTTGCAATCATCTAATGTCCTCTCAAATGCCTGGATTGGACCTGCCTCCACCACATTTCCACACAGTGCATTCCAGGCCCCAACCACTATAGAACATAGAACATAGAACATAGAACAATACAGCACAGAACAGGCCCTTCGGCCCTCGATGTTGTGCCGACCAAAATAAAAAGCAATGCCCCTCCTAACTAAACCATTCCCTTCTCATCCATATACTTATCAACTAACCTCTTAAACGCCACCAAACTTGGCGCATCTACAACAGCTGCAGGCAGGGCATTCCACTCCCTAATCACTCTTTGAGTAAAGAACCTACCTCTGATATCCGTCCTATAACTCATACCCCTTAATTTAAAGTTGTGTCCCCTCGTGCTAGCTTTTTCCATCCTAGGAAAAAGGCTATCACTGTCCACCCTAATAATGAGTATAACATGTGTTATGAAGCAGAAGTGGATCCGCCCTCTGAGAACTAACAACTAACCACCCAAAGAGGAATATTTCACCTCATAATCTGTTAAGTGTGTGTGGGAAGTAAATTGTGATCTTTTCTTTAGCAACTTTTATGGGTAAATCAAAATAACTCCCTCAGACTCTGTTTAAAATCAATAAGTAATAATCTATTTATTTAACTAACAGTGAACAAGTTAACTAAACTATTAACAAACCAGATAAAACACAATTCTAATGGAATGCTGGTTAGATAAATACAATTCCCACTTATTAACAAATAAATAGATTTTAATTAACTTTATTCAAATTACAACCAGGTCTGTCATCTTCTGAAATATTTTCGGGTTTCTCTGTTCTTTCTTCTCTGTTTCTATTTGCTTTCTCCATTACTATCGGGATGATCTTTCCTTAAGACATGGATGAGGGCAGATGATGGTTGCTTTCGCCATTTATTGTCCCTCTAATTGTTCTTTTATACTTATGATGATATAATCATAACAGGCTTGGTCTCCAATTGTCAAAACTATTAATTTCAAATTCAATAAGTGCTTGGTATCTAAGCACCTGATTTAAACTGATTGGGTGAATTCAAAAAAATTCAAAAGCCAGTTTGTTGTCTTGGCAACACTGCTACCTGGCCTTTTGATACAATATTTCAGTCTGAGTTCCCTTTATGCACTCACATTTTTTAAACTCTGTAAGCTGGGCAAAATAAAACATCTTTTTAAAGGGACCATGCAATACTTTTGCCTCTTAGCATTTTACAATTAACATTTTACTCAACTTCACAACACATGCAAAATGCCTTCTCAATCCTTTTCGTCAGTATGGGTTTGACCCACCTTTCAAGTTCTGAAAACTTAATTCCAGAAGTCCATTGAAATTCTAAACCTGGGCCTCCCACTCAATGAGGATCACCCATCCGTCTTTCTCACTCCCATCAGCAGCAGAAGATTCCATCCCTTGTTCAGAGGTCAAATTATTCATTCATTTGAAAGGAGAAAATACATTAAAACTACATTATGGAGACATGCTGGAATTATACCCACTTGAGGCTCGTAAGAACTCATTTGAGGCCAACAGAGAATGTCATTCTATGAGCCTCACTCACCCTGATTCTGGGGCAGAAAAGGTGGTAAAACTCCAGCCTCTGAAGCTTATCGAGCTCCAGATGAAAGGCTAGTCCTCGCCTCAGCCAGAAACTAGAAAATAATGACAGGCAGATCTGTGCATTCAGAACAAAATTCCTTAACCAATTACAGCCATAATTCCATGGAAGAAAGGGTTCTGCAGGGCAGAAATTTAATTTAAAGTAAATAATTGTGGAAGAGAATTTGCTGTATGTGCGAATGAACAAGCAGGAGGCTTTTGAAGGGCTAAAGATAAAGTCTGTGATTTCATTTGTGATTCATTCTCCTCAGACAAAGCAATTCTTTATTCCTTATCTTTCACTTAGGAATTCACATTGACATTAATTTAAAAGGAATTGCGTTTTCCTCTATTTTACTCCTTTCTATTCACAGAATACTGACCCATGCAGGGGTATCGATCCATGAAAGCTGATGATTTGACACAAATACCTAGACAAGTGTTGGCGTGATCAAACACAAATACATGGCAACCACCACCATCTTCACAACTTGGTTTCTGAGCGCAGCTGAGCTTTCCAGCAGTAGCCATAAATTGGCAGCCAAGAATAAAAGTTCCAGCCTGCTGCTGTTCCTTTGCTTGTTGCCATGTGTGTCATTAATGTACCTTTAAAGAGTTTTTTTTTTTAAATCATGTTCTCTGCAGCTCTCAGCTCTCATTATGGCACCAATTTGTCCACCAGGAGCCTTTTATTGCTTCTTCAGTGGCTTAAATGGAGACTAATTATTTTTGCTTTGGGAATTAGTTTTATGAGCTTGCACTGTCAGGAGGAAGAATGTTTTCAGGTCATGTGACAGGAGCTCTTTCATTTTCAGTTCTGAGCTGCAGGTTTTAGTTTAGAAGGGAGTGGACATAGAACGTAGAGCATTACAGTGCAGTACAGGCCCTTTGGCCCTCGATGTTGCGCCGACCAATGGAACCAATTTTATGACCCTCTAACCTAAACTATTCCAATGCTATCCATATGCCTATCCACTGACCATTTGAACGCCCTTAAACTTGACGAGTCCACAACTTCTGCAGGCAGGGCATTCCATGCCCTTACTACCCTCTGAGTAAAGAGCCCACCTCTAACATCCGTCCTATAACTACCACTCCTTAATTTAAAGCTATGTCCCCTCGTATTATCCATCTCCATCAGAGGAAAAAGGCTCTCACTATCCATCCTATCTAACCCTCTAATCATCTTATATGTCTCAATTAAGTCACCTCTTAGCCTTCTTCTCTCTAATGAAAATAACTTCAAGTCCCTTAGCCTTTCCTTATAAGACCTACCCATCATACCAGGCGACATCCTGGTAAACCTCCTCTGCATCCTTTCCAATGCCTCCACATCTTTCTTATAATGTGGCGACCAAAACTGTACACAATACTCGAAGTGCAGCCACACCAGAGTTTTGTACAGTTGCAACATGACATCTCGGCTCCAAAATTCAATCCCTCTAACACACTAAACACCTTCTTAACAAACTTATCAACTTGAATACCAACTTTCAAGTATCTATGCACCTGTACACCGAGATCTCTCTGCTCATTTACACTACTAAGAGTCCTACCATTAGCCCTATATTCTGCACACATAATACTCTTCCCAAAGTGAATCACCTCACAGTTTTCCACATTAAACTCCATTTGCCACTTCTCGGCCCAGCTCTGCAACTTATCTACGTCCCTCTGCAAACTGCAACATCCATCCTCACTGTCTACAACTCTTCCGACTTTGGTGTCATCAGCAAATTTACTAATCCATCCTTCTACACCCTCATCCAGGTCATTTATAAAAATAACAAATAACAGTGGTCCTAAAACAGATCCCTGAGTTACACCACTAGTAACTAAACTCCAGGTTGTATATATTCCATCAACCACCACCATCTGTCTTCTATCATCTAGCCAATTCCTAATCCAAATTGCTAAATCTCCTCAATCTCATGCATCTGCATTTTCTGTAGTAGTCTTCCATGGGGAACCTTATCAAACGCTTTGCTAAAATCCATATTCACCACATCAACTGCCTTACCCTTGTCCACTTCTTTGGTCACCTTTTCAAAAAATAATGCTGGGCTGATAATCCAGAGGCCTGTACTAATGTTTTGGGGGCATGGTATAGCCATATGGCTAACAACTAAAATATTAAAGCATGATGGGAAAAGAAGCCAATTTTTTACCAGCTCAACAGTGTACAGGAAGGGTCACAGCTTTATGAGCTGAGCAATCATCTTGTGATAAGGATCTAGTTAATGTGGAACTGCTACAAATTTTTAATGGAAACCAAAGGAGGAACAATGGAGCAGACATCTCCTGTGATCAGTAAGCAATTGGAAAGGGGATGGTGCACATTAAAGGACTTACATGGCAAAGGAGAAATGGTAAGAATCAACATAACCACAAGACACAGACTTGCTGACCAAAAAGAGCTGGGCAGAGGCCAGGGTTGTCAAAGAGACACAAAGGGTTTAGACCATTCAAGAAGGGGAGCAGTATCAGCTGCATAAAAAGCTGCTCAAAGAGCCATCACGCAAGGCAGACTGCAGGTCCATTCATTCCTTCGAATAGGCGAGGACAGCTTTGTAGTGGAAATAAATGAATTTCTTTTATTGAGCAGAACTTAAAGAAAATTAAATCATTACAAAAACTAAAAGAATAAGAAATGTCCAAGACTGCCATTTTCTACCGGCCCTATGTTGATCTCACACTGAACTCAAAAACAAAACCAAACTGCCAACAGAGCCAAAACTACAATACATGTCATTTGTTACCTTGTAATCGAAATTGTTTCAGATATGATGTCTCTAACTTGGAGAAACAGGCCTTGAAGCTGTTGTTTAGAAAAAACTTGTTTGGTTTACAAAAAGCCTGTTTGCTTGTATTGTAGCTTCAGTAATGCAGTCAACTGCTCGCTAATCAAGCATGCCTTCTGAGTTTTAAAATATAGTCAAGTGTTAATTAACTTCATACAGTATAGCCTATAAATGTAATTGCATAGGCAGAAATATCTGACAACGAAATCTTTGCATAGATGAAGCAAACCATACACAGGATCCCTCAACACAGACCCTGAGCCAGCAACCTTACTAGGAAAAGACTAATCAACTACAATCTCATCAGGTAATATCTGTAAGTTCAAGTTACTGAATCTTACTCTTATGCATTATTAATAAATATTCGTTTATTAATGGATCCAATAAGCGTATTTATCTATAATTCTACCTGAGCAAAGCAGGACTCTGACCCTCAACAATGGGTTCAAATCCCACTATGGCAGTTGCTGGAATTTGAATTCAATTAATACATCTGTAATTGAAACTGGGTTTCAAGGATAGTGTCATTGAAGGTCGCTATAAAAGTCTGAGTAGCTTACCAATGTCCTTCAGGGAAGGAAATCTGTTATCCATGTTTAGTCTCGCCTCCCTGTAACTCCAGATCTACAGTAATATAGTTGACTTCAAATGGCCCTTTGCAGTGGCCTAAGAAACCATTCAGTTCAGGGGTAATTAGACATGAGCAATAGATGCTAGCCCAACCAGTGGCACTGACATTTATTAAAGAATAAAGAAAAATAAAACTGTCTCTAATAGGTTCAGGCATGAGACAAGGAAAACCCAAAAGTGGTGGAAAACTTAGAGAATAGGTCCAAAGTTACTTCTATGCAACATGTAATGTTGACCATGTCATAACAATTATTCTTATATTGTGTCCCAAAATATTACTTTCTGAATTTAATATTGGAATGAATCAACACAAACTGCTTCCTCATCATTCTTGGGATCCTGTCCAATGGATTCTTTACCTATTAATCATCACAGAATCCCAACAGTGCAAAAGGAGGCCATTTGGTCCACTGAGTCTGCACTGATCACAATTCCATCCTCACAACTCCTCTTAGTTACCCTGCTAATCCCCCTAACACAGAGGGGCAATTTACAATGGCCAATCAATGTAACCTGCCCATCTTTGGACTGTGGAAGGAAACCAGAGCACCCAGAGGAAACCCACGCATACACAGAAAGAATGTACAAACTCCATGTACAAATTCCGAAGACTGGAATTGAACCTGGGATCTGGGCACTGTGAGGCAGCAGTGTTAACCGCTGTACCAGCGTATTGCCTCTATATAACGATTGTGCAGATTATTCTTGATTTGAGTTTTCTGAAATAGGTAAAAAGATTTGTTGTGGCCCACATGATCTTGTTCTAGAAAATACATCAGGTGGAATTTCCCCCCAAAAATGGGAAAGTACCAGCTTCTGACTGAAAAGTGATGTGTTTCTCTGAAGAAATCTTTTGCTTACTTTATCAAAAAGAAACATATTTTGCACCATCATTGTGATGAGGCAGGATACAACTGGCACCACAGGGATTAGAGTGTCCTGATCTCAAAATAAATAGAACATAACAGCGCAGTACAGGCCCTTCAGCCCTCGATGTTGTGCCAGCCAGTGGACCCTCTAACCTAAACTATTCCAATATCATCCATATGCCTATCCACCGAACATTTGAATGCCCCCAAAGTAGGTGAGTCCACAACTGCTGCAGGCAGGGCATTCCACGCTCTCACCACCCTCTGTGTAAAGAACCTGCCTCTGACATCCGTCCTATAACTACCACCTCTTAATTTAAAGTTATGTCCCCTCGTGTTGGTCATCACCATCCGAGGAAAAAGGCTCTCACTATCCACCCTATCCAATCCCTTGATCATCTTATACGCCTCAATTAGGTCACCGCGTAACCTTCTTCTCTCTAATGAAAATAACCTCAGGTCCCTCAGCCTTTCCTCATAAGGCCTTCCCACCATACCAGGCAACATCCTGGTAAACCTCCTCTGCACCCTTTCCAATGCTTCCACATCTTTCTTATAATGCAGCGACCAGAACTGTACGCAATACTCCAAGTGCGGCCGCACCAGAGTTTTGTACAGTTGTAACATAACCTCACGGCTCCTAAATTCAATCCCTCTACCAATAAAAGCTAACACACCGTACGCCTTCTTAACAACTTTATCAACCTGGGTGCCAACTTTCAAAGAGCTATGTACTTGTACCCCAAGATCCCTCTGCTCGACAACACTATTAAGGGTCCTTCCAATAGCCCTATATTTCACATGCCTGTTATTCCTACCAAAGTGAATCACCTCATGCTTATCCGTGTTGAATTCCATTTGCCACCTCACGGCCCAGCTCTGCAACCTATGTCCCTCTGCAAACTATAACATCCATCCTCGCTGTCTACAACTCCCCCCACTTTGGTATCGTTAGCAAATTTACTAATCCAACCCTCTACACCCTCATCTAGGTCATTTATAAAAATGACAAACAGCAGTGGCCCCAAAACAGATCCTTGAGGTACACCACTTGTAACTGCACTCCAGGTTGAATATTTCCCATCAACCACCACCCTCTGTCTTCTATCAGCTAGCTAATTCCTAATCCAAACTGCTAAATCACCTTCAATCCCATGCATCTGCACTTTCTGCAGTAGCCTACCATGGGGAACCTTATCAAACGCTTTGCTAAAATCCATATACACTACATCAACTGCCTTACCCTTATTTACCTCTTTGGTCACCTCCTGAAAAAACTCAATAAGGTTTGTGAGGCACGACCTACCCTTCACAAAACCGTGCTGACTATCCCTAATCAATTTATTTCTCTCTAGGCAACAAATACACAAATAGGCACCAATAACCCCCCCCATCCCACTGTGACCCTATCCCCTCCCCTCCAACCCTACAGACAAGAGGGACACCACCAACCCTTAACAACACGGGCACGGTCCCTGCAATTACTAAATGTTTGGGCACCTATCACACACCACACAGTTATCTATCTCCCACTCATCCTGGCTGGCATCTCCCCCCAAACTTAATTAGTCCATCAGCACCGCCACCTCATCCATCCTCACCAGTCAGCACACATTCCCCCTCCCTATTTATCACTGGCATTGTGTGCCCCATCTCACCCCATAGTTGCTCAGCCCCCCTCAACATCATGGGAACGCCACCCCCCCTCCTCAATGAGGTTCCCATAAAGGCCCCATCTTGGCAGTACCAAAATGGCACCCTTTTCTGGATGTGAACTTGATTACGTCGCTGGTGGGGAAGATCTTAAACTGAGGTATCCCTGTCACAAATCCCATTATTGCCTTCTCGTGAGAATTTGCGGCCATAGTGGGATTTGGTCCCCTGGCAAACAGGCCCCGAAAATAACCTCCCCTTCTCCATTATCAATTTCCACAAGTGAGCTGAAGGCACCCAGATTGGCATCAAAATTGTAGAATAAAGAGTTAAAATTATGTGAGTACTCAGAGTATATCATCAGTGATGTCAGATAGTGTCAGATTATAACCTGCAGGAAGAAGGTTCTAACGGAGTCATGCTAAAGTCTGTTCACTAATTGCTCAAGATATCTTCACTAGTTTGCAATAGTCTGATCTCCAGCTCTCTTCTGGCGCAGGCACTCAGAATCTGGTTGTGATAATACAAATAACACCTCACTCAACACTCTGCTGTCTCTATCAGACTGCGAACCTGACATCCATTACCGGATGAGCAGAACGTTCCTACAAATGAATATTGGAAAGAAGAATGAAGCCATTGAGCGAAATCTTACCAAAAAAAAGGCCCAGAGTCAGTTCTGATGAGAAAAATGGCATGTTTCTCTCCAGATCTTACTTCACTCTGCCATTAAAAAAAAACCAGGAGGCTTGTTTCACACCATTCAGTAGAGGGAGGTGGGGCCTCAACTGCCAAAGTCCCACTGCACTGAGATTGGGGCACCACGAGTAAAGGACACCTTGATCAGTACAAAAAATGACCCCTCCCCCCGCCCACCATCCCCAAACACATTACGGAAGTCTCAGGGACTCTCCTGCATCGGTATTTAGCCCTGATGAATGACACGAGACTGATTGGAAGATAATTAAAATCAAATAATACCAAAAGATTTAATTTTGAGGGGTAAGTCACAGCTCAAAATCTCAAAGCTGTGCTGTGCTCCTCATGTTCTGTCTAAGAAGCCAGGAACATTTCCAGCACCCAAAGCCAAGATGTGTACAGGAAATGTCTCTAGCTGCAGCTCCTGGAAGCCAGGGTTTCAGAGCAGGAGCAGCGGCTGGGAACACTGTGGAGCTTCTGAGAGGCGGAGAGTGAAATGAATAGCATGTATGGAGAGATGGTCACACAGCAAGTGAAGAGTCCTCAGGTAGGAAAGGAATGGATGACCACCAGGCAGAGCAAGAGGACTTAAGCAGGGAGTGCAGTAATCTCCTCTGGCTATTCTCCTGCAAAACAGATATACCATTTTTAATCACGTTGGGTGTAATGGCCTCTCGGGGAAAGCAACAACAGTCAAATTTGTTGCACCATGTTTGGCTCTTCTGCACAAGAAACAAGTAAAAAAATGTGGGAATGCATATTTATAGGATGTTCAACTGTAAGTGGAATATATAGCATTTCTGTGACCAGAAAGAGGAATACAGGATGGTATGTTGTCTGGTGCTCGGATCAAGGGTATCTCAGAGCGGCTACAGGGTATACTGGAAGGGGGAATAATGACCAGCCAGTGGTTACACATTGGCACAAATGACATAGGCTTAAAAAACTGAGGCCTGAAAAGCAGAATGTAGCAAGCTATGAAGTAAATTGAAAAGTAGGACCTGAAAGGTCATGATCTCAGATTTACGACATATTGCTCAGAGCAGAACAGCAGGATATATCATAGAATCCTACAGTGCAGAAAGAAGCTATTGGGACTAGTTCTGGGAGAAGTGAAACCAGTACAATTGCCTGGATTCATTACACTTCTCCTATCACCACAACAGGTCCGCAGCAAACACCATCTCCCTGGCCCTAGATTGTTGTATCACAGCGTGCTATGACTTCTGTTCTGACCAACACCTCAAGAAACTACAAAGGATACCGAATGTAGCCCAGTCCAGCATCATTTATTACACAATACCCAGTCTAAAATGGCCTGTTCTCAGATTAATTCCTCGATATATTTGTCCAGAAAACTATCCCGTATACACTCCAAGAATTTCACCTCTACTGTATTGTGACTAATTTGGTATACCCAATCTATATGCAGATTAAAAAGTTACCTGATGTTCTTTTATCACGTGGCTGTAATTTCTTATTTAATGTCATCCCAACCTTACCACTACATTTTAGTATCTATTTACAACATTCACTAACATTCTTGTCCCTTAATGTTTTTCAGCTCTACTCATGAAGATTCCACATTGTTGGAGCTAATATCCTTCCTCACTATGCATTTATTTCCTCTTTAACCAACAATTCAACCTCACCACCTTTTCCCTTTGGCCCTACCTAAATACTGAATATCCCTGAATTTTCATTTCCCTGGTCACCATACAGCATGTCTCCATAATCACACTATAATCATAACTGTTCAAATCTATTTGCAAGATTACTTTCTCCATGTGTCAACTGTGATTTGATTTACTACTGTCACATGTATGAGTATACGGTGTAAATTATTGTTTCTTGCACACTATACAGACAAAGCATGCTGTATATAGAGAAGGAAAAGAAAGGTTGCAGAATATGGTGTTACAGTAGGGTGTAGAGAAAGATCAACTGAATATCAGGGAGCTCCACTCAAAAGTCAGATGGCAGCAGGGAAGGAACTATGCTTGAGTCAGTTGGTACATATCCTCAGATTTTTATATCTTTTTCCTGAAGGAAGAAGATGGAAGAGAGTGTACCTGGGGTGTGTTTATGTTTGATTATGCTAGCTGCTTTGTCGAGGCAGCAGGAAGGGTACACAGAGTCAAAGGATGGGAGGTTGGTTTGGGTGATGGGCTGGGCTTTGTCCATGGCCCTTTGTAATTTTTTGCGATCTTACACAGAGCAGGAGCCATACCATGCTGTAATACAATAAGAAAGAATGCTTTCTATGGTGCATCTGTAAAACTTGGTGAGAGCTGTAGCGTACATGTCAAGTTTCTTTAGCCTCCTGAGAAAGTAGAGGTGATGGTGGGCTTTCTTAACTAAAGCCTCGGCATGGGGGCACCAGGACAGGTTAGTTCGTGATCACTTCCACTAGAACATTTTGAGAAAGCTACTGACAGTAGGTTTGCTGAAAGACAGAAAACAAAGGGAGTGGAAGGGAATGGGAAATAGAGTCCCGTAGGATTAATACTGATCCACAACACATTTTCTCATTTTCAAACAGTATCAATTGGGAGGGATTGTCATCGCTGAGAAGGATGCAACAAATTACTGGTGGCACAGTAGTTAGCAGTGCTGCCTCACAGCGCCAGGGACTTCGCTTCAATTCAGCATCAGGTGAGGCTCCATCTTTGTGGAGTTTGCATGTTCTCCCTGTGTCTGTGTGGGTTTCTTTCAGGTACTCTGGGAATCCCTGCCGCAGTCCAAAGATGTGCGGGTTAGGTTGATTGGCTGTGCTAAATTGTCCCTTAGTGACAGGGGGATCAGCAAGGTAAATATGTGGGATTACAGGGATAAGGCCTGGGCAGGATTGTTATCAGCGCAGGCTTTATGCATGAAATGGCCTCCTTCTGTAATATAGGGACTCTGTGATTGTGTGAAATTATAAGAATGCATTAATAAACTTGAGAAACAGGCATACCACTTGTATATGCATTTCAACAAAGTGTTAGGTTTTGGTAAAGAGGTCACTGATGGCTCAGAAATAAGAATCCAAATGGGGCAGAGGTCCTCAATATAGGATCTTCAATAACTAATCAAGTGGGGAATTTTCCGTTGAATCTTCATTTATTCCTGAGTGTGGCAGGAATACGGGAACTCAATACCACAGGGAGTAGATGGGGAAACAGTATTGATGAGTTTAAAAGAAAGTTAGATAAGCAGAAAATGGAGGATTATGCTGATGTAACTAATTTGCTGAAGAATGGAGGGGGAGGTGGGTGGGCGAGGTGGGGGAGCATAGTTAACTAAATAGAAGGAACACACTGAACTCAAAGCAGCATTTAATGTATTGTACAGCATGTCAGTCTGGATTAGATACTCACTTTCTGGAGAAAGAGTTGAATTCATCACCTTCTGAGTCTTAGGTGAAAGCTTGATCACTGAGTGTAATTGACACCTGATATGATATTTCTCTGTATAGTTCAGTGCGCCAACTGAGCTATTGGAGTCCGTCTGTAGTTTTTCTTAAACATTTTTATCACCAACACAATGGGTCTTTCCATATACCTGTCCAGCTACTAGTAAAATAAAGATGTTTCTTTGAAAGCAGACCCTTTACTGTATTGTAACACCAGCATGGTGACACAGTGGTTACACTGCTGCCTCACAACGCCAGGAACCTGGGTTCAATTCCAGCTTTGGGACACACAGTCTGTATAGAGCCTGCGCATTTTCCCCATGTCTGCATGAGTTTCCTCTGGGTGCTCTGGTTTCCTCCCATAGTCCAAAAGATGTGCTGGTTAGTTGGTTTTAGTAAATTCTCCCTCAGTGTACCCAAACAGGTGTCAGAATGTGTGCATCAGGGGCATTTTCACAGTAACTTCATTGTACTGTTAATACAGGCCTACTTGCAACAGTTAAGAAATAATAATTACAAAGGGTGACTAGCAGAGTAAATACATGGGATTAGAGAAATCTGGCCCAGGAGGGATTGTTGTTGGTGCAGGATCGATGGGCTGAATGGCCTCCTTCTGCACTGTAGGGATTCTAATGATTCACTATATTACAAGCTAATTTTCTTAGAGAATGTTTCTGGCCTTTATTTCCATTGTCTCTGATCAAACACTACAATAATGTATCAGGATACAGAAACCTTCACATTTATCGGATATCGAATTAGGAACTCGCAATTAACACAGGGCTCTTGAAAGGGCTTTTTTTGCAGTACTAACAAATTGAATAACTAAATAAAGCACAATATATTTATAGTTTTTTTGTAAAACTGTATGCAAAGGTCTTCTTTATTAGCATATAACACCCATGGAGATTTAGTGAAATGAATCGCACGCTGCATCTGTTAGCATATTTGAAGGTCAGAATGGTATTTTAAGAAACTTGCCACGTAATTTTAATTATGTATTTCTTTGTCACAAACATATCTGAAATAATTATTTTCATTTCACATTGCTTTTAATTCCCTTTCTCGAATTTCCTCTCTTCTATCAGCTGTAACCCCTGGTAAATCTTAATTTTACCGAGATATCCAACCATGTTACATTTTGGAGAATGAAAGTAAACTACGCTGTGGGAAAGAAACATATTGCAGTCAGCAGAAAAGTGGTCTTAAAATGTTCTCTCACCACTGGGTGTAGTTACGGTTAATAGATGCAGAAATAATTCCATGAAGTGGTAAGCAGGAAAATGGTCTTTGTTGTGAATTAAAAAGGACCAGGTGCAAATCAAGGTTGCGACTCCATATGTAATGCAGTAATAAAGATGGAATTGGAACATCAGGACATAGGGACTGCAGTTGACCATTCAGCCTCTCCGAACCTGTTCTCATGAGGTATTGTAGCACAGTGGATAGCATCCCTGGCTCTCAGCCGGAATAGGACAGCATGGTAGCACAGTGGTTAACATTGCTGCCTCACGGTGACAGGGACCTGGATTCAATTCTGACCTCGGGTCACTGTCTGTGTGGAGTTTGCACATTCTCCATGTGTCAGCGTGGGCTTCCTCCAAATGCTCCAGTTTTCTCCCACAGTCCAAACATGTACAGGTTAGGTTGACTGATCATGATAAATTGCCCCTTAATATTAGCAGGGTAAATATGTGGGATTACAGTGATAGGGTCTGGATGGGATTGTTGTCGGTGCAGACTCAATGGGCCGAATGGCCTCCTTCTTTTGATTCTGTGATTTTCTAAGCTCTGGGTTTGAATCCCACACTAGGACTTGGTGGCCATGGAAAGTGCACTCGTAACACGGTCAAAGAGATTTTGTGTGTTGACCTGTAAATCCTTCCAACATGTCAATGGCTGGCAGTAAGAGTGGGAGACATTCTTGGTCAGCCATGTTTGATGTGGTGTGGCATTCAAGCTATAACCCTTGGTAACAGACAGCTACCTGTTCTGGCAAATATTAGCTATTGAATCAGACAAAAGTCTGCCTTAGTGCACCATTAGGTGCAGAACGAGAATTGGAAACCCAATGAGATCATGGCTGGTCAGTATCTCAAACCTATTCAACTGTCTTGTAGAACATAGTTAACCTGCAGCCAAAACAAAGTACTGATGATCAAGTATCATTAATCAGAGAATCCCTACAGTCCAAAAGGAGGCCATTGAACTTCGAGTTGGCACTGACGCAATCCCACCCAGGCCCTGTTCTCATAACCCCACATATTTACCCTGCAAATCCCCCGCCACTAGGTTCAAGTTAGCATGGCCAATCAACCTAAAGCGCACATCTTCAGACTTGAAAGTGGGAAATGTACGAGATTCCCTGTGCTTTCTTTTTCTTCGGTTTCATTTCGATTTGACTGATTTAGAAAGAATGTAGTTGGGAGAGCGTTTCCATCGGTGAATGAAACATCCAAAGATGTGTTGTGCATCTGTATTCTGTTTCCCTGCCAAGAATGATAAACTCATCAGTGCACATGCTCCTGTCCTTCCGCCTGGGGCAAGGTGCCCTTTATCCTGCTCTCCTTCTCTCATTCCAGTCAGCAGGAGCACACTAGGGAACATATTATCATTTCTAACATGTCACCTAGCACACTTCCATTGACTAACAAAGGCAATACAAGAAGAAAGGAAAATAGCTCGCCTGAGGCAGGATGACATTCACATAGACAAAAGGCCTCCTAGTATTTTTTAAAATGGAGAGGTAAGTATCAACATGAGCTGCCAAAGCCATAGAACATTGCGCTAATTAACATGAGGTTGACACGCTTGGAGAACTCAAACGCTTTCCCACTTCTGAAGCCTCAATATAATATGAAGCATTCCGAGTTTAGGTGTACCAAAGATCGAAAATATTTTCCCTGGTCCAAATACCTGCGTTAATCACCACTTCAGCAGAGTATCCCTCCTTCACTGTTCGATGCACTCAATCTATTAATTTATTAAGGCAGACCAAACTTCACCAAGTCTTCCATCATCAACATCTTCATTTACACAGCGAATAAAGCACCGCTATTGCAGCTACAGTACACAAGTCAAAGGCTTGACAGCTTTTGCCCTGATCTGGGTAGAATCAGCTAGTTTTAAATTCCTACTGCTCCTTTCCTATTGGGGCAAGCCTCTATTTACTCAATAGGAGAATTCATACTCCACAAGTCCATGGAGAGATCTATCAATGATCCCCTGTGGCCAGCATAACAGCAAAAATAGGAGCTATTAGTTTGCAGTTGACTCACACTTACTTGGGACAGAAACTGCAAAGGTAATTTCATATTTGACTCTTTCAACTGGCAGACAATGAGGTATTTGATCCTAACAATTCACAGAATTATAGAATCCTACTGTGCAGAAAGGACTGTTTGACCCATTGATTCTGCACCAATCACAAAATCCCATGCATTTATCCTAGCTAATTCCCCTAAGAATTAAGAGGCAATTTAACATGGTCAATCCATCGAACCAGCAGCATCTTTGTACTGTGGGAGAAAACCAGAGCACGAAGAGGAAACCCATGCAGACACAGGGAGAATGTGCAAACTTCACCTAGATAGTGACCCAAGACAGGAATCGAACTCTGGTCCCTGTTGCTGCGAGGCAGCAGCGCAATGCACTGTGCCACCATGTCACCCCAAATAGTGTAAACTTCATTAATTAGTATCACAAGTATGCTTCTATTAGCACTGCAATGAAGTTATGAAAATCCCTGAGTTGCCACACTCCGAGCTTGTTCAGCAACACCGATGGAGAATTTAGCATGGTCAACGTACCTAACTAGCATGTCTTCCAGATTGTGGAGGAAACCAGAGCATCTGGAGGAAACCCATTCAGCTGCAGGGAGAACGTGCAGACTCCACACAGACAGTGACTCAAACCCGGGTCCTTTGTGTTGTGAGGCAATAGTGCAAACCATGGGATGAGATAAATTGCGAATTGTGAACAATGAATTCGTAAATAAGGGAAAAGTATCGAGGTGCTCTGGCCCAATTACACAGTTGGGGTATCCTGCAGTTATTAATTAAAGTCTGCCAAGTCAGGCCCTGTAACATTGGTTTGTTTAATTCCCACAGTCCTCAGTGTTCTCCGTAGTGAAGAAAGATGAGGAAAGTGCAGCTTACAACTCTTCGATGTCACAGTGCCATTGATTAGTATTTTAACCCCACAGGCTCTCCATTAGCTGGACACATTGATGAACAATCTATTCCATTTTTACTATCTGTCATTTTGTTCGCTGAAATGGATTTTCAAAGTATATTACTCGCATCAAGCAAGATGCTAGCTTTCATCCCCCCACCCACCCCTCTGAAATTTAGTTCTCATGACCTTGTGACCTTCTATTGTGTTCTTAGGAACGACAGTCAACTTAGTAATAACATTCCATATCTCTTAAAGGGGCTACAAAACTCCACATTAACTATAATGATCTTGGAGAACTCCGTCTTGACTACAGTGTCTGTCCTCTACTTTTTTGAACTCACTCAATTTTTCAGCTGGACCCACCCTCACTGGTCAACTTGCTCAGAAGTCAGTGGGTATCTTCGAGTCAGAGGCTGGAATCTTTTGACCGTTCATATTCCATTGCAAGCGAGGATGGAGAATTTGGTACTCAGCCAAATCTCCGTTCACTGCAGTGGGACCAGAGAATCGTGCCAACACGAATGGCTGGAAAATTCCCAGCCAATGTAGAGCTTCATAGCCGATTGTGTTTGCTCCGGCCATCGAGCCCGTCTTTTCTAATCCTGCTTTCCAACACTTGATCAATAGCCTTGTATTCCCTGGTGCTTCAAGTGCTCGTCTAAATGTTGCGAGGGTTCGTGCCTCTGCCACCCTCTTAGGCAGCTAGTTACAGTTGCTTGTCTACCTTATCTATATCCCTCGTAATTTTGTACGCCTCAATCGGGTCCCCCACCTCGACCTTCTCTGTGAAAGGAAAGCGTTCCTTTACAGAGGCACCTCTCTGGTCCCACTGCAGTGAACGGAGATTTGGCTGAGTACCAAATTCTCCATCCTCGCTTGCAATGGAATATGAACGGTCAAAAGATTCCAGCCTCTGACTCGAAGATACCCACTGACTTCTGAGCAAGTTGTCCAGTGAAAGTGTGGGTCCAGCTGAAAAATTGAGTGAGTTCAAAAAAGTAGAGGACAGACACTGTAGTCAAGACAGAGTTCTCCAAGATCATTATAGTTAATGTGGAGTTTTGTAGCCCCTTTAAGAGATATGGAATTTTTTTTTAGAGCAACACAGCACGGGAAACAGGCCCTCCGGCCCAACGAGCCCGCGCCGCCGTCATAACTTTATAGTAACAATTCCATTTTCCTATTCTAATTTTAGGTTATTCCTAATATGAAGGAATCTCACTATAGGAACAATTTGTTTCCCAATCAGCCTAAGAGTGAATTTTTGGGATGTGGGAGGAAACCGGAGCGCCCGGAGAAAACCCACGCAACCACGGGGAGAACATGCAAACTCCCACAGACACCGGCCCAATTCCAAGTGTCTGCACAGCTACAGTGATAGTCACTGAGCTGTCATGGTGCCCCTCAGATGGTCCAGATAAAGCACTCATTTACGACATGAAGCACCAGGCAACCCATGAATCAACATCCAAGAGCTGTCCTCGCACCACCTGCCGAATGCATGCTCCTTGTTGGTCAAGTTGGACCGAATTACCTGTGGAAAAAAAAAGCCGTAGTTAAACAGTCCTACTATATCCCTCTATCTGCAGACCACTCATGTGGCTGTCCAAGAGACCCTTAAACAGCCCTAGCGTGCCTGCTCCCACCACCTTACTCGGCAGTGCATTCCACACCCCCACTACCCTTTGTGTGAAAAACTGCCCTCTAATATTCGTCTTATACATAGCCCCCCTCACCCTAAGGCCATGACCCCTCGTCCTATCCATTTCTGAAGGTGGAAAAAGTTTACCACCGTTTACTCTATCTATACCCCTTATAATCTTATACACCTCTATTAGATCCCCTCTAAGCCGACGTCTTTCAAGGGAAAACAACCCCAGTCTATTTAATCGTTCCTCATAAGACAGTCCTTCCATACCAGGCAGCATCCTGGTAAACCTCCTCTGCACTCTCTCCAAGGACTCCACATCCTTCCGATAGTACGGCGACCAGAACTGGACGCAGTATTCCAAGTGAGGCCTAACCAACATTCTATACAATTGCAACATCAAACTCCTACTCTTGTATTCTATACCCTTTTCTATGAAAGCTAACATACTATAAGCTTTCTTTATCACCTTCTCCACCTGTAAAGACACCTTCAGAGACTTGTGAACCTGCACCCCCAAGTCTCTCTGCGTCTCTATACTCCAAATAGTTTTACCTTTTATCCTATAACTCTCTTCTACATTTTTCCGGCCAAAATGCGTCGCCTCGCATTTATCCGGATTAAATTCCACTTGCCATCTATCTGCCCAGTCTACCAACCTGTCTATGTCCTGTTGTATTGCCTGGCACTGCTCTTCTGTACCCGCCAATCCAAGCATCTTAGTGTCATCAGCAAATTTGCTGATCTCACCACCTACCCCAACTTCCAAGTCGTTTATGTAGACCACAAATAGAAGAGGACCTAGTACTGAGCCTTGTGGCACTCCACTAGTGACAGGCCTCCAGTCGGAAAAAGAGCCTTCCACTACTACCCTCTGTCTCCTCCTCCCGAGCCAGTTCTCGACCCATCTACATACCCGGCCCTGTATCCCACGCGCCTTCACCTTCTCTATCAGTCTACCATGAGGAACCTTGTCAAACGCTTTACTGAAATCCATGTAGATGACATCAACAGCATGTCCTTCATCAACTGTTTTTGTCACTTCTTCAAAAAATTCCACTAGATTTGTAAGACAAGACTTCCCCTTGACGAAGCCATGCTGCGTATCCCTGATCAGATCGCAGCGCTCCAGATGCTCATACATCCTGTCCCTGAGGATCCTCTCCATTAGCTTACCTATAACTGAAGTCAAGCTCACCGGCCTATAGTTCCCTGGGTGATCCCTCTGACCTTTTTTAAACAACGGTACTACGTTTGCTATCCTCCAGTCCTCTGGGACCTCACCTGTGTCCAAGGAAGAGACAAAGATTTGCGTCAGAGGCCCAGCTAGGTCTTCCCTCAACTCCCTTAGCAGCCTGGGGTAAATGCCATCAGGCCCCAAAGCTTTATATGTCTTTAAGCTGCCTAACAGCCCCAACACCTCTTTCCTCGTAATCTTTATTTCCCTCAACAGATCCTCGAATGTTATTACTAAATTGACTGTCTTTCCTAAGAACACAATAGAAGGTCACAAGGTGATGAGAACTAAATTTCAGAGGGGTGGGTGGGGGGATGAAAGCTAGCGTCTTGTTTGATGCGAGTAATATACTTTGAAAATCCATTTCAGCGAACAAAATGACAGATAGTAAAAATGGAATAGATTGTTCATCAATGTGTCCAGCTAATGGAGAGCCTGTGGGGTTAAAATACTAATCAATGGCATATTGTCAGTGGCACTGTGACATCGAAGAGTTGTAAGCTGCACTTTCCTCATCTTTCTTCACTACGGAGAACACTGAGGACTGTGGGAATTAAACAAACCAATGTTACAGGGCCTGACTTGGCAGACTTTAATTAATAACTGCAGGATACCCCAACTGTGTAATTGGGCCAGAGCACCTTGATACTTTTCCCTTACTTACGAATTCATTGTTCACAATTCGCAATTTATCTCGTGCTGTTACCAATCACTGGGCTAATGTGGAATCCTGATGAAATAGCTTGTTCTGTTGATTAGCAATCAGCTTTCTGGAATCTGTGCAAAGAATTACATCCAAGGTATGGCATAAAAACAGGCCATTTATCCCAGGTCTATGATAGTGTGTGCACTCTATCCAATCCTCCTGCTATCTTGATCCATCTCATCATAGGAGCAAAGGAGCAGGAGTAGGCCATTTGACTCCCTGAGGTTACTCTGCCCGTCAGTCAGATCCTGCGTGATCTTATCCAGGTCTCAACTGTCTTCCTGCCTGCCCACATATATTGAGCCTGGTGGAATACGAGCTAGAACTTACCATGAGGTGGGATTTGAACCCCAAAGCCCAGAGTGTTAGCTTGGACCTCTGGATTACTACTAGTTAGATATTGCCACTCTGACAGTGTCTAATCACTCCCTCCCCCATTTCATTACAATATCCATCCATTTACTTCTAACAGGTAGGGAGAATACATTTGATTGAAAAGTATAGACTGTGAAGGTATAAAATCTTATCTGTCCCAACAATCTTATTGCACCTACGCTTGCATTGAAAATGCCCAAAATATTCAACAGGTCAGGCGGCATCTGCACTGAGAGAAAGGTGCTTTATTAATCTGAATCATTTCTCTCATAACAGATGCCAGCTGATTGCTGAGAATTCTTCACCTTTTTCTGGTTCTTTTCCAGATTTTCAGCATCCGCAGTATTTTGCTTTAAAGCCACTACAGCGCAGGAGGCAGCGGCCATTCAAATCAGCCCAACTTTCCGAAGGAGCATGTTATCTAGATTCACTTTTTTTTACATTCTTCATGGGATATGGGATATGGACATGGCTGGCAAAGCAAACATTTATTGCCTATTCCTGAGAGTCAACCACATTGCTGTGCATTTGGAGTCACACGTAAGCCAGACCAGGTAAGGGCGAGAGATTTTCTTCTTTAAAAGGGCATTGGTGAACCAGATGGGTTTTTATGACAATCAACAATGGTTTCATGGTCATCAGTAGATTCTTAACTCCAGATATTTTTTATTGAATTCAAATTCCACCATCTGCTGTGGCGGGATTCGAAAGCAGGTCCCTACAATGTTAGCTGAGTTTCTGGATTAATAGTCTAGCGATAATACCACAAGGCCATCAAGAGAGTGAGATGGAAACACAGGGACACCTCAACAGATCCAGCAACATTTGGAGGAGTGTGTGAGAGGGGGACACTGGGACACCAGGATAGACAAGCAGATTTCCTTTCTTAAAAGGCATTAACAAACCAGATGGAATTTTCCAATAATGATTCACAGTCATCAGTAGCTTCTTAATTCTAGATAGTTTTATTGAATTCAAATTCCATTATGCACTGGTGGGCTTTGAATCCTGTTCCCAGACTATTACCTGGATTACTAGTCCAGCAGCCATACCACTACACCACTGCCTCCCCACTATCCTCGTAATCCTGCACAATTACCAAAGCTAGTCCACCGAACCTACATGTCTTTTGGACATTAAGGAGCAATTTAGCATGGCTCCCCTAATCTGCACATCTTTGGACTGTGGGGCCAGAGTACTTGGAAGAAACCCACACAGACACAGGGAGAACATACAAACTCCACACCATAGTTGTTTATAACACTGCACCTCATTCTTTAACAATAATTTGCTTTGTTCAAAATCTACACTCTGTATGATCAATCAAGATTGGTTCTCTTCTTTGCCACGCTTCTTCCTGTGACAAGATTATTGAAAACTATTTCAAGGCTGACTAAAGCTGCAGATCGCTTAGAAATTGTTCACTCTTGTGCATGAGTTAGGGAGGTCAGATGCCAATAATGTCGACGGTCGTCCCATTCAATTGGGAGGACGACGGCATTTGCTCCTTGTATCTGACAAAGCAATTCTTGGCAGAGAGCTGGGCGGAACGGCAGCAGCACTGATATGAACACAATCCCATTGAATGTGGATTAAAGAAACCATCACAAACTGACTTTCCTGTCGAAATCGGCACAACAGCATCAAAACATTTGTGAGAAGGTTCCAACGTGACAATATTTTATATAAAGGAAAGAATCTTAAAACAGGGATTATGATAGGGGTTGGCGAGAGGGAGCTTTGAGACAAACTCAGTCACTTAGTTTAAGTTTATTTATTAATGTCACAAGTGGGCATTAACAGTGCAATAAAATTACTACGAAAATCCCCTAGTCTTTACACTCTAGCGCTTGTTTGGGTACACACAGAGAATTTAGCATGGATAATACACTTAACCAGCTCATCTTTTGGAGTATGGGAGGAAACTTAAACTCATAAAATAAAACAGAATGTTGTATTTTTAAGAAAGGGACATCCCGAGGATAGCACAGTGGTTAACACTGCTGCCTCTCAGTGCCAAGAGCCCGGATTCTATTTCAGCCTTGGGTGTCTTTCTCCTCATATCTCTGCATGGATTTCCTCCAGTTGGTCAGGTTTCTTCTCAGAGCCCAAAGATGTGCAGGTTAGGTTGATTGGCCATGCTAATTTGCCCCTTAGTCAGGAAATTAGCAGGGTAAATATGTAGGTTACGGGGATAGGGTGGAATTGTTGCCAGCTTGATGGGCTGAATGGCCTCCTTCTGCACTATAGGAATTCTATCATTCTGTTTTAAATGAGATACCACACTATAGCACTTCTATATCTCCTGGGCTCATAAAAATATGAAACAAATTTGGAATTCTCTGATGTTGTACACCCCACCATCACTACCAGTGAGAATGGAGAATTTAGCGCTTAGCCAAACTCCATTGACTTCAGCAGGTCTGGAGAATCCCAGCCATGGGTGAAGTCAGAGATTTCTAGCCAAAATATTTTTTTCAGTCTATTCTTTCAGTGGTCCCTCATGACCCCTTTAAACCGCACTGATCAATCTTTCAAGAACTGGGTGGAATGCACTTTTTTAAAGTTTCTTTACTCGTGTCATAAGTAGGCTTACATTAACACTGCAATGAAGTTACCGTGCTCCTGTAATCTGTCTGATTATGTTCTTTTATCTTTTTCTCCTGAAGTTATTCTCAAGAACAAAGATTAATTGTTCCACTGCCCTATTCCGGGGGGCAGCGGGAGAGTTCTGGTAATACAACAACAATACTAATTGTAGTAATACAAATGTGATGGTCCTGTACCTTTAAGAAATACATTTTTTATGTTCTCTGCAGTTATAAAAGTAGTCACCAAGCTGTCCGCTAAGATGTCCTTTTATTGCTGCTTAAATGATTTAAATGGGATTTTGTTTATTTTTGATCTGGCCTTTCTGGGAGTTTATGACCTTTTGAAGTGTGGGGAGGGGGGGAAGATTGATTGACAGGTCGAATGAAATAATTCTTTTACCATCCCCCTAGAACTTTTAACTTTTCAGCGTTGCTTGCTCTTCTTTTAGTTAGAAGCTATATGGAATCCAGACTGACAAGTACGTTTCTTGTCTCTCTGGAACGACGATTCTACTGTCAGGGATTTGCTAACTAGTAACAAAAGGCAGGGATTGCCTCTGTCTCTTGCAGTAGTTGGCTGGCTAAAAGCTAGAGGCCACCAATGACATTATCTCTATCTCGAGGTGAAGGAAATTTCCGAAAGGAGAACCCAGAGTTTCAATTCTTCAACCAAGCTGACATAACTTTGCAACATTCCTGTGATATTTAGCATTATATTACAGCTCAAATATATTTAGACTGTGAGTACTTTATTGTAGGAGAAAAGGAGAGATGAATGTCTGACCTGTGGGCTTAAGACTGATCAAATATAATTGCAAATGCTGCAGTTGAAAGCCCAATATTTTGCTTCTTATGATCTGATTCTTGACTTTGTATCATTTTGATTAAAAATAGCATTAAACAGTTGTTCGTCAGCACTCCAACAGGCAGCAGTGGAAAAGTATATTAGAGTAATAGTTGGCAGCACACTATATATTTTGTCCCACAAGAGATGTTGAGTTTTATATATTACTTAATATGAAGCCTATAAAAGTAAGAATATCCCCACTTGGCCTAAATTCTTTGAGTAAAGTAATGGAACAGGTCTTATCATGAAGTTACAGAGAACAACAGTTTACAATGGAAGATTTTATTTTCCCATTTTGCTTTCATTAAAGCAACAATGCATGATTCTTTGGTAGACAATTACTATCTAAAGTTAGGTTGCATGAATCTATATGATGTGACTGGAGCATCTCAAAGGATGGCACAGTGGCAAAATGGTTAGCATTGCTGTTTCACAGCTCCAGGGACTCAGGTTCAATTCCTGACTTGAGTTGCTATCTGTACGGAGTTTGCACATTCTCTCCATGTCTTCTTGGGTTTCCTCCCACAGTCCAAAGATGTGCGCGTTAGGGTGACTGGCCATGCTGGATTGCCTGTAGTGCCCCATGATGTGTAGGTTAGAGGGATTAGTGGAGTAAATCTGTGGGATGGTGGAGATAGGACCTGAGGTGGGATTGTTGTCAGTGCAGACTGGATGGGCAGAATGGCCTCCTTCTGCATTGTAGAGTTTCTATGATTTTATGACTCAAGTGTATACTTGAGTCGTAAAATCATAAAGTCATACTTGTTTACTTTTCTAATGAGTAAATCTCAGTACTCAGCAATAAAGTCTTCAAAACTAAACTCGCAAAGACTTAGAAATGCGAAAGAAGCAAAATACTGCATGTGGATGCTGGAAATCTAAAATAACAACAATAAATACTGGGTAAGCTCAACAGGTCTGGCAGCAGAATGGAGAGAGAATCAGAGTTAAAGCTTCAAGTCCATGTGACTCTTTTTATTCCCTTACAAATGCAATGTTACTTCATCTCACATTTATCCTCATTGTTGGTTTAAAACACTAATGAGTTTCATTGTAGTTTTGTGGCAGCGGTGTAAGGTTAATGCTCAAAAGTAAAGCAAACACATAGTCTGATCAATACTTCTCACAGCAAGTTTCTCCACAACATTATCTCGTGAAGGTGGTCCAGACACCCCACAGCTTTGAGACTTGGGTCATGATGAGTTAACTGATCCCATCCATTGACTCTGCCACTTTCCGCTGTGTCCGCTGGACACTTTCTGCTGCCTCAGGAAAGCAGCCAGCATAATCAAGGATCCCGTACGCTCCGGACACACTTTCTTCCACCTTCTTCCGTTGGTAAAAAGATACAAAACTCGGAGATCACCATCAACCGATACAAGAACAGCTTTTTCCCTGCTGCATTCAGACTTTTGACTGGACCTCCCTTATGTTAAGCTGATCTTTCTTTACACCCTAGCTTTTTGATTTAATGTTGCCATGTATGTTCAGTGAAAATTATTGTTTCTTGTACATTATATAGACATGGCATAATGTATGTAGTGAATGAAAGGAGAGGATGCAGAATGTAGTGTTACAGTCATAGCTAAGATGTAGAGAAATATCAACTTAGTGCAAGATAAGTCCATTCAAAAGTCTGATGGCAGCAAGGAGGAACAGTTCTTGACTCCATGACTCTCTTACACTACATTCTGTACCCTTTTCTTTCCTTCTGTATGAGTGATATGCTTTGTCTATAAAGTTCACAAGAAACAAAGGGTGGCATTGTCCTGATATCCAGCCCTGATTGCTGGCCTCCATCCCTCTGTCATCAAATCTGGGTGCGGAGTGGCAGTAGGATGCCCCAGCTCCACCGATCGCTCTTAGAGGCCCTGCCCTCTCACTGGCCCTGCCTCCTTGGCACCAGTGAGCAGTGTCAAGGTGCCCTGAGCACTGTCACTTGCCTCTTCGGCAGTGGTGGGGGGGTGCCAGGTTGGCACTGCCAAATTGGCAATGACCAGACAGCACATCCTCCCCTCTTACCCCAATCCCCTGTGGGGAGATTGATGGAGTGGAAGACCTGAACTCTTCTTTCTAACACTCGCATCACTTGGATAGGTCAATAAAATTGTGTGGGTTCCTTTAGAAATTATGGGTGTGTAAAATGGTGTTTTTGAAACAAAAGCCCTTGGGTTTCAGTTATAGAATCCTCCATTGGAGAAGGAGGTCTTTTGGCCCATTGAGTCTGCACCAACCACAGTCCCACTCAGCCCCTATTTCCATAACCTCTTGCATTTATCCTAGCTCATCCCCAACACTAAGGAGTGAAATATCATGACCAACCCACCTAACCAGCACATCATTGGACTGTGGGAGAAAACTGGAGCACCTGAAGGGAACCCATGCAGACATGGAGACAATGTGCAAACTCCACACAGTGACCCAAGCCAAGAATCAAATCCATGTTTCTGGTGCTGTAAGGCAGCAGTGCTAATCATTGTACCATTCCTTTGTTCTTTGTTTGCATCTAGTTTTTGATAGGGTTTTCAATTCGCAATAGTAGCTTTCTTTGTCTAGTAAATGCAGATTATCTCTGAAATATTGAAAAGAGAGAGAGATCACTGTGTGAAGTTTGCACCTTCTATGTCTATATTGATTTCCTCTGGGTGCTCCGGTTTCTGCCCACAGTCCACGAATGTGCAGGTTAAGTGGATTGGCCATTCTAAATTCCCCTTGGTATCCCAAGATATGTAGGTTTGATGGATTAAGCATGGTAAATGTGGGGTTCCGGGCAGGGGAGTGGTCCTGTGTAAGACAGACGCTGCAGGCTCGATGGGCCTAATGGGGTTCTATGAAAACAGGATCCGGGGAAGTGAATAGCATCTTTATAAGTGGAAGTCATCAATCTGACATTTCAGAAAGCTAATATCATCCTGAATTGAATGAAAATTGTTAGAGGAAAATTTAGCTTTTATTAATTTACAGATGTGAACGTCACTGGCTAGGCCCTTGAAAAGAGCAATTAGGGATGGACAATAAATGCTGGTGCAGCCTCTGATTCCCACATCCCATGAATGAATTTTAAAAACGCTTCTGCAGATATGTGCAGTGCCAGCTGGAATTTGAGTGATACTAACTTTACAATGCATCTTATTGGCAGTTGTGGTGTTGGCCTTTCTTGGTACGATCCTTTGTAGAAATAGGATCAACCTCAGGGGCTGCTTTCCCTTTCACACTCCAACACCCTCAGATCACTGTATTCATTCACACTTACAAAACACATTTGTAAAATCCATGTACATCTTTCAACTTCGGTGACATTTGACTGAAATGCAAACTTGAGACAAAATAGTTTCCTAATCTGCCTAGCAACCAAACGTTTCCAAAGAACAAATATCCTGAGTGAGCAGCATGAATGAGTAAGAGATAATTGACCTATTCCCAATGCTACAAAGCTAAGGCTATTCCTGCTGAAGTTTTCAAAAATAATAGTTATCAATGAATGGCTGCCACCTACAACACTGCTTAAGTATTCATTCTGACAGTACAAAAGCAATCTGTTCTGCTAACTCCATGCTGATTATGACAGTAATGTTGTCCGCAAGGCAGTCAATCTTAGCAAAAAGCAAAAGAAAGAACTTACAGATGTACAATGACTTTTGCAACTTAAGGGTGCCCCAAAAGGTGCCTTACAACTAATGAAGGTGCAGACATCCTTGCAAAGTAGGAAATGTTTCATTTAGTTTGTACACAGCAAGATCCCACAACAGCAGCAAAATAAAAGAACAGATAATAATGGCCAATTTTGGATGGTACTGAAGAGGGAGCCAAGATAGAGTCATTCCGAAATGCTAGCTTACCCCTTGTTTGGCACAAGACATTACCTATGTAAAGCAGTCAGAGCCAGTATTAAGAGCAATTGTCTAGATGTGAATTATAAGACCATAACATATAGGAGCAGAATTAGACCATTTGGCCCATTGAGTCTGCTCTGCCATTCAATCACAGCTGAATTGAACAATTGATTTACACATAAAATGCCGTGTAGTGCTGATTAAAGATGTTGCAAGGCATTTAATGGCCAGCACTTCGACACACACACTGTCCCAATAATGTCCAGCTCCTACGCTGTATACATGACTTCGATACTTTTTTTAAACTGCTACTTAAAAGAATTCTCACCACTTAAAAAAAATCCACCATTTTATGGTCATCACTGCTGGTGTCGTGAAGAGGAATTCTGAAACAGATCCAAAAGTTTTTTGGGACAATTTGTCAAGATTTCATCCACATTCAAGCAACATTTGTTCTGAAAATTCTCTGAGGTTTTCACCTATCAAGAGAAAGTGTTCTGTGACTCCACCTTATTAGATACCTTAAGAATCATTAAGAGAAGGTAAGTGTACCTTAATAGACACCTTAAGAATCACTGAGACAAGGTAAATGTTTGCCTAACAGAATCTTGTGAGGCATCTCACTTTTTTCGATGAGCTACGTATGACTTCTGAGGCCAGGTGGAGAAGGATTGGCTACTGCAGAGGAGATGAGGGAAAGGGGGATAAGGTGGGTTTTCCCACCACTGCTGTAGCACATCCTACCTCCTCTGGACATCCTGCACCAGGACCTCCAGTGCTACATCAGAAAATCAGCGCGCCCTCTCCCTCAGTCTCTGGACCATCCTGCAACTTGCTGTTTTATATCAGATAGAGCGATCCACAATTTCAGTGAAAGTGGATCTGGTTCAAGAAAACAGAGTCTATACAACAACTGAGTGCTAAACCAGGAAGTTTCTGTGGTTCAAGCAACAGAAACTCCTTTGTCCTTTATCTGTGTCTGCAGGTGACACAGTTTTGGTTTCTGTGAGCCCATCCATTCCTTCTGTTTTGTAGAATTTACAGCTTAGTTTTGTTAATGTGCAATGGGCATTTTTGTTTTGGTCTTCACCTTTTGCTGAACTTGATTGAAACCAAGTTTCTAAGTGCGCTGATTGTCCCTTTAAGGATCAAGCGAGAGAGTAAGGCTCACATGACCCATGGAACCAATTGGGAAGCAGATTGGAAGGAGCACCCTGGTAAGCAGGGGTTTTTGTTCCAGAACATTCTCAGAGCTGGCTGCAGCCCTATTTATAGTCTGCACCTGCAAAATAAACCCGTTAATTGATGAACAAGAATTATTGCATTGGTAACGAGGATAAAAATGAGTCTCAAACTATAATTTCTGGTGAAGTTGATTGAAATAATTGTAATGAGTAATTACAAAAATGCCCTTATTTGAACAAATGATGCCTTTTGATGCCATGGTAGAGTACTGAACACAATCCATAGACCATTCCAGCCAAAACTCTATTCGCTTTCGGTGGCACTGGTAAAATCCTAGCCGCGAACAAGGATCGAGAATTTTAGCTACTACCCATAACGTGCAATGATAACCTGCTGAAATTCCCACTGGTTTCTATTTCTTGCTTTCACAAGATGGTGCGAGGACAGCTCTTGGATGTTGATTCATGGGTTGCCTGGTGCTTCATGTCGTAAATGAGTGCTTTATCTGGACCATCTGAAGGGCACCATGACAGCTCAGTGACTATCGCTGTAGCTGTGCAGACACTTGGAATTGGGCCGGTGTCTGCGGGAGTTTGCGCGTTCTCCCCGTGGTTGCGTGGGTTTTCTCCGGGCGCTCCGGTTTCCTCCCACATCCCAAAAATTCGCTCTTAGGCTGATTGGGAAACAAATTGTCCCTACATTTAGACTCTTCTATATTAGGAATAACCTAAAATTAGGATAGGATAATGGAACTGTTACTATATAGTTATGATGGCGGCGCGGGCTCGTTGGGCCGAAGGGCCTGTTTCCCGTGCTGTGTTGCTCTAAACACACGTGCAGGAAGTGAGGGTAGAGTCCAAATTCTCAGTGTGAACTTATTGGTGGTCGGTAAGTATTATTTTCTTCCAGCAGTAATATCCTGCCATTTGAAACAGTAATTTGTTCCCTTGTTTGCATTATAATTAACATTCAGAGGAAAAGTGAGGAAAACTTTACTTCCTACGATTTGGAACTGCCTTCCTGAGAATGGGGGGAGTAGGTTCAGGAGTTACTTTCAAAATGGAATTGGGTCTTTTGTTAAAGAAGAAAAAAATTGCAGACTTTGGGGAAAATGAGATGGGAGTAGGGATTAATAGTTGGCTCTTTCAGACAGCTAACAGTCAATAAGAATTGAATTGTCTGCTACTGTGCTGCAAGAAACCACTCAAGCTATGAGATTGTCATTTAATAACTTTGCCCAATCCTCAAATTAATTATCACTTATCTTCATATTTTTGATCCCTTTGTCAAGTGCTCCTTATACACTGAGCTGCTCCTTCATGGAGATCACAAATAAGCAAACTTCCTATCCATATTTTTGCAAAGCCACTTTTGAGCTTTGAGCAGTCTGATGTAGCCTATTGTCAATCTATGCTTGTACCTTTTTGGATTTACCCAGTCTCTGCCTGACTCATTTAAGCCTCGGTTACGCAGTCAATGCAACTATGTCTTTGCAAACCTACTGTAGCCATAGAATCCCAACAGTGCAGAAGGAGGCTATTTTGCACATTGAGTCTTGCAAATGGAGCATCCTATCCAAGCACCCTCCCTCTGCCCTATCCCCATAATCCCGTGTATTTATATAGCTAATGCATCTAACTGGTGCATCTTTGGACACTAATGGTCAATTTAACACGGCCAATCCATTTAATCTGCAGATCTTTGGACAGTAAGGAACAATTCAGATGGTCAATCCACCTAACCTACAGATCTTCAGACACTAAAGGGCAATTTAACATGGCCAATCCACCTAACCTGCACATAGTTGGACACTAATGGTCAATTTAACACGGCTAATGAATCTAACCTGCATGTCTTTGAACTGTTTGCAGACTGTTTCTGTCCAAGCTACAGAACAAGAGAGAGGATAATGGTAGAAACAGAATAATAGGTTCAATTTGCAGGTACAATTTTATCTATATGGACTAAATATGCGCAATTGGGATTAGGTTCGGGTTTGAAAAGAAAGGCAGCATCGACAAGTTGGGCCGTAAACCTCTAAATTCTCAGTTTTGTTGTTTTTCCAATAAAAATGACTGGGAACCACTTTATTCATGAATAACAATAAGCAGCAGAAACAATAGGCCTTTATTTTTTGGGGGGTGAATAGACAAATCTTGAGTGTTTAATTTCTAGTCCAGCAATCTCTGGACAGCCTGATAGAACACTGGACTCTCCAGCTGAAAGTTGAATGGATTGACTACTTCAAAACAGAATGACTTTGCGCTGAAAAGATTTTAGATTTGTCTCATGTTGAATCGATTAGACACAGTTACTGTGCCGTGGAAATACAGATTCTTTAAAAAAAAACAGATGTAACTGAAATGTTGAAAAGAAATGTGTTTCTTACATGGATTTACTGTAAGCATATGAATGGGGTGGGTCAGAGAGCAAAATTGGCTGTTTGTTGTAATTTTGTAGAATTGTGAGATTATCTAACTTACTTTTGTATATTTCCTTATTTAGTTTATTACTGTGGATTTATTCATCAAATCATAGAATCCCTCTAGTGTAGAAGGAGGCCATTTGGCCCATCGAGCCTGCACCCTGTAAACCTACATATTTACCCTGCTTATTCCCCTGACACGATTTACCCTGCTCATTCCCCTGACACACCTTTGGACTGTGGGAGGAAACCTGAGCACCCAGAGGAAACCTACACAGGGAAAACGTGCAAAGTCCACAATCATCCAAGGCCGAAGTTGAACCCGGGTCCCAGGTGTTGAGAGGCAACAGTGAAAAAGGATCACAAAAATGATGGACTATGGGGGACAAGTGGGGAAGTGGGATTAAATAGATAGATTTTTCAAAGAGCCATCACAAATACAATGGGCAGAACAGCCTTTCTCTGCATGGCAATGTTCTATGGTTCGACCAAAGACCAGTGCTGCAACTGTGGATGAGGGAGAGTGGTTGGTTTTGGGATATACGGAGGGGTGTTGGAGGTGAGGGGAGTAGGGTGGGAGGGGGTTAGGGTGAGGTGGCAGGAGGAGGGTAGGTGGTGGAGGGGTTGGTCAGGGATTATGGTGGGGGGGATGGGGGTAGGGAATGGGTGGGTGTGGGGGATAGGTGAGGTGGTGGGAGGGAGATAGGATGGGGGTGATGAAGGGGTAGCGTGGGGAGTGGGGTGGGAGGGATGGGAATAGGGAAGGAGTGGATGGGAAATTTGGAAGCTGGAGGGTTTGGATGGGAGCAGAAGAGATTGGATGGAAGAATGGGGAAGGCAGGAAGGGTAAATGGGTGTAACTTCAAAATAAGCAACGAGAGTCAAGCTGGGTGCCCATTTCTGTATCAAAAATCCTATGTAATTCTATATATCCAAGGTGAGTCAGGAAAATGAAGAAAATAGGTGAGGCTAGGAGATAAAGCAGGGTGATCAATTTCATCTAGGATTGGAATGTGATGGCTCGCTGGCATTACAAACAAACTTAGCTAATGTGGAAAGCTTTGTTCAAACCGCCACCCGCAGAACTGCAGTGAAAGACTCCCCAAAGACACCACACAATCCAGCATTGCTGAACTCAGGGAGGCCACGTTCCCTTTTTTTACTGCATTGGCTATCCTAAGGCAGGCAGGTTTAAAGTGTTCAGTGAAACTGACGAGCCAGGGAGAAGGCAAGTGTCCAAATAAGTGGGGCAACACGAAGGCACCTTGATTAAGGCCAGAGACTCGGGTACAATTCCACCCTCGTGTGACCGTGTGTGTGTGGAGTTTGCACATTCTCCCCATGTCTGCATGGGTTTCCTCCCACAGTCCAAAGATGTGGGAGTTAGATTGATTGGCCATGCTAAATTCCCCTTTAGTGTCCCAAGATGTGTAGGTTAGGGAGATTAGCAGGATAAATATGTCGGGTAACGATGGGGATAGGGGCTGGGTGGGATTGCTGGTGCAGGCTCAATGGGCCAAATGGCCTCTGTCTGCACTGTATGGGTTCTATGATTCTAGGTAGATGGGATTTGGTTGGGGAGAAGGCTAATACAATGATAATAACAGATTCCAGTGTTATAATGCAATCAATGGTAACATGCTGTATAAATAGAAAGCAGAAGAAAATTGGGGGACTGTAGTGTGGCTCAGGGTGTGTCCTGAGTGTTGGTGTAATGAAGTTTCTTATTAAATCTTTTTCTTAGAACTAACTTCACAGAATAAGTCAATTATTGCTTGAAACTGAATGCCGGATGAACAGAGGTTCAGTTGGGGGGCTGAAGTTGGTGTGGGTCAGGATAGAAGCGTGTGAGGTCAGTGGGAGTGTGTTTGATCTGGTTGAGAGTGAGGCGGTGTGTCGTGTTGGGGTGGGAATGTTTTAGTCGAGATTGGGTGTGTATGGCGGGTCTTGGTGAGGCATGTCAAATTGAAGAGCAGGGAGACATGTCACATTGGCAGAGTCAAGTCAGGAAATGAGACTTACTGCTGGGTCCATGGATTCAGGGGTCAAAAGGGGATGATCACTTTGTAGCTGGAGTGGAGGGGTGGAAAACAAGCAGGAGGGGCAAGCAGTGGGGTTAAATCCCATGGCTGGGAGTGAGAAGTGTTTGGAAATACCCTAAGAGGGATGATTAGTTGAGGAGTGGGGGTTTGGAAGTGTATGCGTGTGTCCTGTGCAGGACTCGGACGAGGGGAAGGATTTTCTGGACGCATTCGCCAAAGATTGGAAAACACCCCCCAAGATTAAAGGATCTCGGCATGGTCTGTCCTGCCTGCTACAATTCCCGTGGTGAGTCATAGAAACCATAGAAATCCTGCAGTGCAGAAAGAGGCCATTTGGCCCATCAAGCCAGCACTGATCACAATTCCAGCATACCCACACATATTTACCCACTAATCCCTCTGACCTTCGCATCTCAGGACACTAAGGGGCAATTTTGGCATGGCCAATCAACCTAACCCGCACATCTTTGCGCTGTGGGAGGAAACTGGGGCACCCGGAGGAAACCCACGCAGACACGATGAGAATGTGCAAACTCCACACAGCCAGTAACCCACCCCAGGTTCCTGGAGCTATGGAGCAGCAGTGCTAACTAAAGAGTCGGATGAGAAGATTCCAGCTTGAATATTTATTATAATAGTTATGCTGAAGTTAAAAGTGCTTTAATTTGTTCCAATTCTTTCAGAGTAGCTATTAAAGTTACGTTCACTGAGCCGTCCAAAGTTAGTGACTTAAATCATTTTGTTGGATGGATCCCAGCCCAGTGCAATTGTCCAGGGTAAGTTGCTGCTTCTGGACAATTGCCACATAAACCCTTGCCTGGAAAAGTCTGAGAGGGATTCCCCAGTGCATTTTTAGGGAACTCCCTAATCTGACACTGGGAAGCTAGGATGGTAATGAAAGAAAATTAGGATGACAATGATTAGAGTGTGTTAAATTCAGAATTTTGAAGTGTTTGGTTTGCAGTAATGTGCTAAATAACTAAACCGCAAAGCAAATTCTTGAAGCCTCAATTGGTCACAGTTTTTGGTTTCTAATAGCCCAGAGAAGTTGTATGGTAAACGAGAAATCAAAACAGATGATGATACTTTGTTCAGTTTTAGAACAAGATTACCTTGCCAGTGAGATGAAATCATAGAATACTACAGTGTAGAAAGAGGCCCTTCGGCCTATCGAGCCTACAACGAACACAATCACACCCAAGTCCTAGCACTATATCCCTACATATTATACCCATTAATCCCTCTAACTTATACATCCCTGGATACTAAGGGGCAATTCCTTAGCATGACCAATCAACCTAACCATCTTTGGACTGTGGGAGGAAACCGGAGTACCTGGAGGAAACCCACGCAGATACAAGGAGAATGTGCAAACTCCAGATAGACAGTAACCCAAGCCAGGAATCGAACCCAGGACCCTAGAGTTGTGAAGCAGCAGTGCTAACCATTGTGCTACCGTGCCACCCCTTGAGTTGCCATTGCAACAGCTAATCCATCACGGCCTGTGCACACAGCCGTGGTTGTGTTGCTAAAAGGAGAAATGAGTCAAAACATGCCAAAAGACCTGTCAGCTACAAGAGTGAAGACAAAACTGCAGTGATCCCACTGTCAGCCCTAGCTGCAGACTGCAAAGAAGCTCCCCGTTTTACATCAATATACAGAACTTGCCTGTTCAACGTTGCCCCTCCATAACAAAGGGTGAAATTTAAACAGTCTGGATTTTTAGTAGTTTTGAAGTTGACAGCTTCACCATAGATCAAAGCTATTAAGAGGCTGTTGACAGCACTGCAGTCAGTTACTCCTGCAGCTATACAGAGGGAAGGAGGGGGAGTCTGAGGCTTTTAAGAGGGGGTTGGTTTTGGACAGTCTATGAGTTATTGATGATTGGTGTCAGGGGCAGATAAGGGAGAGAGCAGTGAGCTGGTAGAAGTGATGGAACTGAGTGGTACAGAAGAGAATGCAAGCACGAGGGTGTATGAAATAAGAAGCAACCATTTGCGAACTGGTAGACTCCATTATCCATTAGTTTGTATTGTAGGTAGAGAGAAGGATTTTCCCTCCATTATAGCAGATAATAGCATATCAACTACCTTTCATGTTGTGATGATAAATGTATATTTCAATACACAAAATACTCTTTCCAGAACATGCCAGACACAACTTCACTGTTTTCCCACATTGCTGGCAACTTAGCGGTTGTTGAATATCATTCTTGCCAATGAACCAATCAGGACAGGTAGCATATAACACATTCGATAGAGAGAATGACCAAGCTATTGAATACCTTTGATGTGTCAGTGATCAAGGATGCACTCAAAAAGCCCTTTGTACCTCCTGGGTTGCAATCTCCAACAATCCTGCCACACTTACTCAGGAGTGAGAGTTTGTTGGAGACTTGACGGATTACAAGCTAAAGTGACACAGTGGCACCTGTACCAAGGAATGTCTCTTCACATAAAATCTGCATCACTGTTTATTAACACAATATACTGCTGCTTTGAAATGGACTGTGGAAGGCACACAATGCATAGCAATGATGCTATTTCCATTCAGTGAGCAGCACTGCTCAATAAATTGCCTGCTGTAGCATGTTAGAAAAATGAATCTTAGAGTTATAAAATCACAGCTATGCACTTTCAGTGGAAGACAATTACACACATTTCCATAGATCGTGAAGACAAGTGACACAGTTTTTACTGCTTCCCATTCCAACTGATGTTGCACAGAATGTACAGCTGTTTAAACAGTAATTAAACACTAATAAATCTCCTCTTGGGCTTTGACACCTTTAAGCATCTTTGCTACGGAATAAACACATGAACAGTTCTTGTTTAACGTGCTCACCGCAAGGGGATTTTCAAAATGGATTGATTCTGCCTCTCAAGGGGAGGGGAATATTTGTGTGAACAGAAGTGATTGATGCTGAGGATTTGTGCACAATTATGGGAATAGGGCATGGGTGGGATTGTGGTTGGTGCAGATTTGATGGGCCAAATGGCCTTTCTGCACTGCTATAATACAATAACTTGTCTTGGTATAGTAAGACAGGTTCGGAGTAAACAATATTTGATGCATGCTCTGGATGCACACACCAGAAGTGTCACAGTTGAATATTTACTCCTTAGCTGTTCAGACTAATTCTACTGCTTATTCCTGCAGCCATAAAATGACAATTATATCAGTTGGATTTAAGCCTGGATTCATGAGGTAAAACAGACAGTAACATCCACTCCCAGTGGAAAGTGTATAACTAATAACTGTCATTGGGATGATCATTTTGTATACATAATGAAGAACAAAGCTAATACATAAGCAGCTTTGTGAACTATAGCCTTGCCTAAGGATGATTGCCTGTCACTTCAAATAAGTCCTTAATTTTTTTATCTTTCTTGGTGTCTTAAAGTAATAAAATAATCGAGAATTACTATGCTGTATTATTCCATTTATTCACACATTTGCCCAATCCATCTCTGCTCTGAAGACATAAGGACTCACTTGTTAACTGTCTCTCTGTCTCCACAGATGCTGCCAAACCTGTTCAGCTTTACCAGCACACTGTTTTTATTAATGCTAAATCTATTTGATCATCTAAGTTGCTCTGGATGCATTGGGTTAACTATCAAGGGTAGCAATATTCAATTCGTAGCAGCACAGTGGTTAGCACTCCTGCCTTACAGCAGAAGGGACCTGTTTGGGTCACTGTCTACATGGAGTCCGCAAATTCTCCCCATGTCTGTGTGGGTTTCCTTCAGGTGCTCCAATTTCCTTCCACAGTCCGAAAGACATGCTGGTTAGGTGCACTGGCCATGCTAAATTTTTCCTAAGTGTATCCAAACAGTGTGGCAGCCGAGGGAATTTCACAGAAACCTCATTGCAGTGTTAATGTAAGCCTACTTGTGACACTAAAAAAAATACACAAGAGGAATTTTTACTGTATGGGTCTTGGAATTGTATCACTTAACTGAAAGAATTTGGGATTTGTATGAGAAGTAAAAGCTATTGTTGACTTTTGCTCATCTATTGCAGGTGCAAAAGTTCCTTTTCACCTGTTGTCCCTGCATAAATTAAATCAGTTGGCATAGAATCAGGGGAAAATAGCTTTTTATCTTTATTGCCCACCTCAGTGTCAGGGCACATGCAACCAGTGAAAAAATTAAACTCTAACGTAAAGGCAAAATATTGCAGATTCTGCATCTGCAGAAAATGCTGGAATTTCTCAGCAGATGGGGAGAAAATAGAAATATAGAACCTAGAAGCAGGAATAGGCCATTCGACCCTTTGAGCCTACTCCACCATTCATTTTGATCATGGATGATCATCAAATTCAATATTCTGTTCCCCCTTTCCCCCATATATCTTTAGCCCCAAGAGCTACATCTAATTTCTTCTTGAAATCAAACACTGTCTTAGCCTCAACTATTCTCTGCGGAGATGAATTTCACAACAGAGCCAACATTTCCCCAAGTCAAAATGTTGGCTTTATTCTGGCTCTGTATTGTGTCACCATGGTTAGCATTGCTGCTTCACAGTGCCAGGGACCTGGGTTCAATTCCAGCCTTGTGGAGTTTGCACATTCTCCCCGTGTCTGTGTGGGTTTCCTCCGGGTGCTCCAGTTTCCTCCCGTGGTCCAAAAGTGCATGGGTTAGTTTGATTGGCCATGTTAAATTGATCCTATTGTTGAGGGATTAGCAGGGTTATGGGAATAGATCCTGGGTGGGATTGTGGTCAATGCAGACTTGATGGGCCGAATGGCCTCCTTCCGCACTGTAGGGATTCAATGATTCTATGATTCTCTCTCTCCACAGATGCTGTCAGACCTGCTGAGAGTTTCCAGCAATTTAGATTGTGAAAACATTAAACTCATTTGTTTTGCTTGTGAAAATATTGCTGCAGCAGCATAAGAAAATTCTATTTAGACAGACATGATTGAAGCGGGACTTTAACTCGGAATCTCCTTCCAAATTGGAGCAACATTTCCAGAGCTTGCTTTCAATGTACAGATTTACTGGTGTTTGTTAAACCTGAAAAAAAATACATAAACAGCAAAACTGCTGCGAGCATAATCAACTTTTAAAAATCTGTTCCTAGTCTTTTCTCACCTCAGTCCTTTCCCACTTGCTTGTCTTCTCCACAGCTTTTCTTGGGAGCAATTTTTTAAAAACAGGGTTCGTGGATTTTCATTGCAAGATGCCAGCTGATATTGAATAGGGTTGATTTCACAATTGGGTAAGGGTTGAGATATTGTGGACCCACAACACCTGGCATTTTTTTTACCCATTTAAATTAGTAGGGTGGATAATCATATTTAAATTAGTGGGGTGGTTTTCTTGATCAACATTCTCTTCAACAATAAACCTCCACTCAATCAGGGAAGCAGCTTATTGTTACTGCCTTTAAAAGTATCTTGCAGAGTTTATGTTTTGTCTTGATTCTGAGGTCTTATATGGAAAATAAAGTAGGATTTTTGTGGCAGAACCTACCATGGAAGATTTTGTGACAGCACAAAGACTTGCAGCAGGATTGGATGATCTCAGTGGAAAATCCCAACCAAAAGTCTGGCTACTTTTCTATTCCTAACATTGACTTCCATATTGGTTTGCATGTGCAAACCATCTCAGGGAAAGTGCAGGAAATATATATACACAACAACTGAAAAGATTTTGCTCCTGAGGGAATATTGCTGCAACAGCAAATAAAAAAAAGTTCTGCTTAGACAGACATGATTGAATCCAGACTTTAACTCAAAATCTCCCTCCAGCTTTGAATAATTGTACAACATCTCCAGGGCTTGTCAATGTGATCGACAAATCGGAAATTGACAAGACAACAAGCAATGAACACATGTTTAACACTGTCAATCTGGTGAAAAATTGTTTGTCAAAATTAAAATGATCTGCCCAGGGAAATTTGGTAACTGCTTGTTACTGACCAAGATTGACACAGGGGCAAGTGTCAACATACCTCTAGGAATTCTAAAAAATGTAACCGCAGATGGCAAAAGCTACTATTGTGCAACTTTTCACATCCTGTAGTATACTAATTCCATGCACAGGATTCAGAGCCCTGGAGTGAAATCAATCCTCCTGTGTGTCACAGATGTTCTATGTTGTTGAGACTAAAATCCCAATAACCACAGGTCTGCCAATATGCCATGAACTTGCACTAGCGACAATTCACAGAATCACTCAATCTCTGAAATCTCTTGTGAACAACTCAGTTCACAATGTACCATCAAAATGCAGAGACTTTTTTTTTTGACAACATTGGCAGTTTCATGGAAGCCACACCATGTTAAACATATGTTCATTGCAGGAGAATGTAACTCTGTCCATTGAGCCACTACATAATTGCAGCATCCATCCATAAGATAAAGCAAAGTTTGGACTAGTCAGAATGGAGAAATGAAATAAGAAAGGGAAGGTCATTGAGAATATGCCTCAATTCACAACAGTTCACTACAAGTTTTGAAATGTTGCCCTTATAATATACCCACATTAGAATCGTTAAATCTGAAATGTGCAGATGCAAAACTCTTTTCAAAGCTTATTGCCAAGTGTGGCCACTGGTCTGTATACCTTGCAGAGAGGTACCAAGAGCTTATTACATTTCATACTCCATTCAGGAATTGCTGCTTTCAACAATATTCCTTTGGGCTAGCTGTTAGCGAGGAACTCTTTCAAGCTCATATGGACCGCACTACACGCATTATGTCAGGATGCATTTGTATCAGCAAAGACATTGCTGTTGTGAGAAGAATAAAACAAGAACAGGATCATAATCTGCATCTACTCATGTAAGCAGCATAAAGGGAAAGATTGGCGTTCAACAGTATGAAATGTGTCATCAACGTTTAACAGTAAGAAATCTCACAACACCAGGTGAAAGTACAACAGATTTATTTGGAATCATAAGCAATCGGAGCGCTGCTCCTTCATCAGGTGTGTGATTCATCTAATGAAGGGATAGCATCCGAAAGCTTGTGATTCCAGATGTGTTGGACATTAACCTGGTGTTGTGAGAATTCTTATTGTGCCCACCCAGTCCAACACCGGCATCTCCACATAATGTTTAACAGATCAATTTTGTTTGATTCTATTTACTTCAGCATTGACGTACATTCTGTTTGAAGTAAAATAGATGATATTAAAGACATGCCAGATCCCAAAGATAAGGATGATCGTTAAAGATGTCTGGGCCACTTTAATTTCTCATTTCCGTACAGGTCCAATTTTGCACAAAAATCTTCATCGTTAAGGGAATTAATTGTTGAGAGAGGATGTAACTTTCCTGTCAAACAAAGACCATCAATACCTCCCTGAAACACTGAAAAGTAATTCTCAGAAGCATCAACATTACAATTATATGATCCGAGGGAGACAAAGTCCTTAAGATAGATGCCTCGCAGGAAGGTCTGGGACTGTGCATGCTACAAAAAGGTCAACCAATTGCATTTGCTTCAAACTCTCTGTCTGTAATACAATCTAATGACTCCAACATTGCGTAGGACACATCAGCTTTACTGGTTTCGAAGCTGTTTGGCAAAAGATTTGTGATAGAGAACAACTCTGGAGATGACTTGGTGAAAACCATGAAAAGTGCACCTTCACAAATAAAACAGTGAGATGTATGTTAATACATCCTGTATGCTAATACATACATAATATATATTATGTATAATTTAATTACATACATTGTGCTTTAATACATATGTTAATAATCATTATGTTAATATATGTGACAATAATAAATCAAATCAAAATTATGTGGAAGTCAAATAATTTAAAGGTCACATCAGGTACATTTAGCAAACCCAGTGAAAACAGAAAACATACCGTCCGATCTACCAGCTGATGCAATTGACATTAAACTTGAATATGTTCTTTAAATTAATCTGGTAATTTATTGAGCAATGTCAATACCAGCAGCTAAGAAGAAATGGTAAGAGATTCACATTGCAGAAGCTGTGGAAAACTGTCACTGAAGGATGACTTGATATAATTCATCATATTCACGGACACACAAGGTTGTTTTGCTCTTACTGGGAAGAGCTAGGCATCTCCTGGGTTTTTTTTTAAGAACAGCAAGCAGGTTATCATACCAGAAGCTTTAAAAATTTCATGTGGGTATACATCAAACAAGACTCACAAGTGAGACGGACATTCAAATATGAACAATGATACTGAAGTTATGGTGGCACAGTGGTCAGTTAGCACTGTTGCCTCACAGCAGCAAGGACCCGGGTTCAATTCTAGCCTCGGGTGATTGCCTATGTAGAGTTTGCACATTCTCCCTATGTTTGTGTGGGTTTCCTCTGCGTGCTGTGGTTACTCCCACAGTCCAAAGATGTGCAAGTTAGGTTGATTAGCCATGCTAAAAATTGCCCCAAAATACAGGGAGATTAGGAGGTAAATATTTGGAATAGGACCTGCTTGTTGTCAGTGCAGGCTCGATGGGCCGAATGGCCTCCTTCTACACTGTAGATTCTATGAAGCACGAGACATGTCAAGAGCATAAGCCAACCCAGAACTTGCTAGCATCATGGTGCTGCAGGCTTGAGGGGCTGAATGGTCTACTGCCATTGTTATGCTGACCCTTTTTCAAAATCAGAATGGGCTCAAAAACCCCTTGTCCACTAACCAGTGCAATAATCACAGCATGGAAGTGAATAGGTTCTTTGAAACTATCTTCACTCTTCAAACCCCATGGAATCATCAAACTGTCATGAGTGCAAGCAATTTTCAATTTCCTAATGCATACAAACAATACTAAATTTCCCTTAGTGAAGCATGTGACAAGAAAACTATGCATATTTAGAAAATATATATATTTATTCTTGAGCAAAGAAAATTAAAAATATTTTACAACATAAAAAGGAAAATGCTATTGCAAGCACAAATGCAATTTTGGAATGATAGTCAGATACCTTACCTTGCTCAATCTCTTCTGTTGAAAATTGAACATTCTGAGAACCGTCATTCATTTCAGATTCAATCTTCATGAAAGAGACACGCAAGCTGTTGAGAGAAAACATTATTGGAGATTTTTTTTTCTAAAAAAATGCACTTTTTTCCAAAGTGTTATGAATCTTACTTCTGGCTGTGATTGCTCAGATTATAGAAAAGCAGGATGGAGGCTGAAGGCATTTTTTAAAGTTTATTTATTAGTGTCACAAGCAGGCTTACATTAACACTACAATGAAGTTATTGTGAAAATCCCCTAGTCGCCACACTCCACTGGTCATTTGGGTATAATGAAGAAGAATTTAGCATGGCCAATGCACCTCATCAGCACATCTTTCAGACTGTGGGAAGAGTTCAGAGCACCCGGAGAAAAGGCACATAGATGCAGGAAGAACGTGAAGACTCCGCATAGACAGTGACCAGAGCCAAGAATCGAACCTAGATCCCTGGCGCTGTGAGATAGCATTGCTAACTACTGTGCCACCATGCCAGGTAGTTGTAACACATATTAAAAACAGTTTTATTGGCTGCTGTAATGTTCTTTGTAATTGTCAACTGCTGTTTAGTGATTGGAATTTCTCATTGATTTCATTCCGAATTATTACTTTAATGGACTAATAGTGAACCCACTAATCATATCCTGCTATTGTTTTATGAATATGAATTTCTGCTCTTCAGTTGCCAGATTGATGTAATACATGAAATGTGGTGGGCATAGTGGACCCTGACGCAGTTTTGTGAAGACAAAGTCCTTTTCACCTTGCTCAAATTTTGTGAGAATGAGTTTAATTAAATGCTTGCATGGCTTTAATTGCAGATCGTTGTTGGACTATTTTGTAATAACCCTGGCAGAAAGATTTGTGGATTGTATCGCAAAATGTTAAATTCAGAATCCGTGAAAAATTCCTCATGCGGAACTTATCAAAGTTACTGTCTATTTTAATTGGGGTGCTTCTATCTCCAGATGATCTACTAGGAATATAATCTATCTTTAAGTTTCCTTTCATACCTTTGACTGCTTGAATGCTTTCAGAACTAGGTTCAAGTCCTTATTGATCTATCTTTGCCAGTTGAAACTAGCTTCTATAACTGAACTAGATGGTGGGTTAGCATATTTATTTTTACAACAGAGACAAAATGAGCTTGTGAAAATTAGGTGCACGTTTTCTACACTCTATTTTGTAGTTTTGTACTCTGTGTGATTTCTAGTAGGGATAACTCTCCATTCCTTTCTCTCTCATGTATTTAATTTTCATTTTATTCATTCATTCATGAGATATGGGCTGGCTGGCCAACATTTATTGCCCATCCTGAGTTGCCAGAGGGCATTGAGTGTTAACCACATTGCTGTGGCTCTGGAGTCACATAGAGGCCAGACCCAGGTAAAGATGTCAGATTTCCTTCCCTAAAGGATACAAGTAAACCAGATGGGGTTTTCCAAACAAGCGACAATGGTTTTGTGATCATTATTAGATTCTCAATTCCAGATTTTTAAAACTGAATTAAAATTCTACCATCTGCCAAAGCAGGATTCGAACATGGTCCTCAGAAAATTAGCCGAGTTCCTAGATTAATAATATTTGCGATGATGCTAGCAGGTCATCCCCTCCCCTCTTAGGCAATATGGCATCTTAAATGAAGTACACAGGTCTCTGGAGTGGGAAGTCTATCTGAAATAATTCCTCCGAGTCCCTCCACCAGATTCCCTTTATTTACAAATTTGTCTCCACTCCTTACAGTTCACCAGGTACAAAGTCAGAATCTGGAATGTCAATGGACCTTGTTGAGGTTATTATTTTATCCATGACCTTCTGACCAAACAGCTACAGTGCTATCACTGAGTTTTGACTGATGCCTGGGAAAATAGCAAAAGTCACAGCAGAACGTTCTGGATTAAGGGACAATGTGACAAAATTTCTGCAGCAGTTTAAGCAACTGCCCAGTTCTGATTATAAACTGATATTTTGTATTTTGCATTAAGTGGAAAACATATTACTTGCAATATGTCAGTGCCGTTGCAAAAGACAAAAGTATAAGTTTGCCTCCAGTTGCTTTCTTTAGCTGCTCAGAAATTGCAACCAGTCAAAAGAAAATAAGAATCTGATTTCCAACATAGTATTTTTCTCTCCTTCTTAAACCACCCTTATTTTTTCTTCAAATGCAGATGCTGAAAATCTAAAACAAATACAAAAGGTGCTGGTATTACTCAATAATTCTGCCAGCATCTGTGACAAGAGAGACAGGGTTAAGGTTTTCAGTCACTTTTATCATGAAATATTTTGAGAAAGGGTGGGTGGGAATAAAGACTAAAGGACGGTCTGGGAAGGGGAGATGACAGGTGAGATTAAATGGGATCACTCACACAGAAGTTAATCTTACAGGACTTAATACTTGAGCCAAAAAAAATTCCTGTTCACCAGTTAAAGGGAAAAACAATGACATATCTATTTACAGGTAAAGATTATGCAGAGTTTATGTATGTTTAGACATGTCTCTTTAAGAGAACAGGTCAGGTGAACTGGGACTCAAGCTCCACCCTGGCTAGAGACAACACCAGGTTAAAGTCCAACAGGTTTATTTGGGAGCACAAGCCACAAGCTTTCAGAGCGCTGCTCCATCATCAGTTGAGTGAAAGTTCCATTCACAAACAGGGCATATATAGACACAAACTCAATTTACAGAGTAATAATTGGAATGGGAGTCTTTACAGGTGATCAAAGTTACAGACAATGTGAGTGGAGAAAGGGTTAAGGACAGGTTAAAAAGATGTGTTTTGTCTCCAACCAGGACAAAATTAGTAAAATTTTGCAAGCCCAGGCAAGTCGTGGCAGTTGCAGGTAGTGTGACACGAACCCAAGATCCCAGTTGAGGCCGTCCTCACGTGTGCAGAACTTGGCTATCAATTTTTGCTCAGCGATTCTGTGTTGTTATATGTCATGAAGACCGCCCAGAGAACATTTACTGAAAGATCAGAGGCTGAATGCTGTGACTGCTGAAAATGTCATAACTTCTCCACTTAGGGGAAGTACTGGGAAGGTACTCTGTCCATCGTGTCCCGTGTTTGCCTTCTGAGGAGGTCACCTTCAACATGCTATTGATGAAGATGAACATCTCACCACATCGACCTCCTCAGAAGGCAAACACAGGACTCAGCGGACAGAGTACCCTTTTATAGTCCAGTACTTCCCCAGAGCGGAGGAGCTACGACATCTTCTCGAGCCTTCAATATTTCATCGATGAAGACAAACATCTCATCAAAGTCATCCCCACACCCCCACTTCTTGCCTTCAAACTACCGCACAACCTCAAATAGACCATTGTCCGCAGCAAACTACCCAGCTTCAACAGAATAGTGACCACAGCACCATACAACCCTGCCACAGCAACCTCTGCAAGGCATGCTGGATCATCGACACAGATGCCATCATCTCACATGAGAACACCATCCACCAGGTACACAGTACATACTCTTGCAACTCAGACAATGTTGTCTACCTGATACGCTACGGGAAACTATGTCCCAAAGCATGGTACATTGGAGAAACCACGCAGGAGATATAACAATGGATGAATGAACACCGCTTGACAATCACCAGGCAGGAATGCTCTCTTCCCGTTGGGGACACTTCAGCAGTCACAGGGATTCAGCCTCTGATCTTCTGGTAAAGCGTTCTCCAAGGCAGCCTTCACAACATATAACAACACAGTATCACTGAGCAGAAACTGATAACCAAGTTCCACACACGAGGACAGCCTCAACTGGCATCTTGGGTTCATGTCACGCTATCTACAACTGCCACGACTTGCCTGGGCTTGCAAAATTTTACTGATTGTGTCCTGACTGGAGAAAATACATATCTTTTTAACCTGTGCTTAACCCTCTCTCCACTCACATTGTCTGTAGCTTTAAGATTTGATCATCTGTAAAGACTCACATTCCAATTATTACTCTGTAAGTTGAGGTTGTGTCTATATATGCCCTGTTTGTGAACAGAACATCCACTCACCTGATGAAGGGAAGCGCTCCAAAAGCTTGTGGATTGTGCTACCAAATAAACCTATTGCAGTTTAATCTGGTGTTGTGAGATTTCTTACTGTGCTTACTCCACTCCAACACCAGCATCTCCATATCATGGAGACAATACACATCTCTTTAACCTGTGCTTAACTCTCTCTCCACTCACATTGTCTGTACCTTTAAGACTTGATTACCTGTAAAGACTCACATTCTAATCATTATCTCTTAAATTGAGTTTGTGACTAAATGTGCACTGTTTGCGAACAGAACTCCTACTCACCTGATGAAGGGACAATACTCCAAAAGCTAGTGTGACCAAATAAACCTGTTGGACTTCCACCTGGTATTGTGAGATTTCTTATGGGACTTGTCTAGCCAGTCTTGAGCTGGGATAAAAGCAAAGCAAATAACTGTTTCAGTTAGTTTACTACCACTGACCTTATGGCCTATTCTTAGTTTCAATATCAGGCCTCAAGAGGCTTCCAGTCTAAGACATTCCTGGAACAAAAGCCCAAGCTCACCAGGGTGATCCCACCCTGTTCTCCTATTGGTTCTGTGGGTCATGTGACCCTCATACTACAGATTGATCCTTAAAGGGACACTCTCCACAGGAACAGTGAAAGGCTTACAAAAGACACAAAGAAACAAAAGATGTATTGAGAGAAAAAAGATCAGAGAAAAAAAACAAATGATGCAAACTAGGAGCAGACATCATGGCATGAAATTGTTAAACTCATTGTTGAGTTCAGAAAGCAATAGTAAATAGCCTCCTCAGGAGGTAGGGCACTGTTTCTCATTACCATGCTAAGTTTCAATGGAATGGTGCAATATGCCAGGGATAAAGAGGTCAGCATGAGAACATGAAGGAAAATTAAAATGGTAACTCAGTGGAACTCAGGGTTTTCTTGCAGACTGAACAGAGGTCATCCATAAAGCGATCACCCAATCTGAATTGGCTCACCATCTCACTAATCAAGATGAAAGTAATGAGAGTGGCTGCCATGGTGGCTGGAATGTTCCTGTTTTTTGGCAAAATATTGTTCCAGGTGAGAAAAGTGGAGGGCAGCCGGCCAATTGCCTTGCTGGAGTTCCCTGTCAAAATTTCAAACACTTTACAGAAAAAAATTGGTAGGGGCAGGTTCCAGGATGGCATATTGGCAGGACAGGCTCTGACTGAGCACACTCTGCCAGCCAAGTGGCCTAATGCAAAAAGAATTAACACCCCATAGAACTCCCCTCCCTAACAGATCACAACCCCCCCCCCCAACCCCAACATCCAACCCCACAACCCCAACACAGAACATCATCTTTGGCACTGGGCTACAACTGCCCCTGGCACAGACATGGAATATTACCAGGGGCAGTACTTGGGCATAAACCTCTCCCCACACCCACTCGTCTCTTTCCTGCTCCCCAGCCATCCCTTCCTGTTCCCCCAGACCCTCTGCCCCCACCAATCCCCCATCTCCCGACTCCTGCCCTCCCAACACTGCCCTCCCCACCCCGCCTCCCATCCCTGCCCCCTGCCCATAACCCCATCTCCCTCACCCATTCAACCCCATATCCCCATCCCTGCCTCCCCACCCCTGCCCCCCCAGCTCCATCCCTGTTTCTGCACCCCACCTTCTAGATGTACACCCTCCAACACTGCATCCCCATCTCCCCACCCTTGCCCTCCTACTGCCCCTGCCCCCTCCACCCTCCATCATTACCCGCTACCCCACACTCCTATGCCATCCCACAATCCTCCATATCTATGCCCCATGCCTCCGTCACCTTCCCACCCCTTACCCTTGATCTCCACCTCCAACCCTGCACCCCCACCTCTCTCTGCCGGCCCTCACTGCCATCACTCCCCTCCTACCCCTACACACTATACTTTTTACCAGCCCCCACCCCCATGCTACCCCTCAACTCTTCACACCCCATTTACCCCCCAACCCTGTCATAATCTGGCCAGTTTAACATTTCAAAACTGAGTTTGATAAGTTTTTATAGACAAGGGTTTTTAGAGTTACAGAACCAAGTAGTTATGTGCAGTTAAGATACCAATTGGTTCTAATTGAATTGAATCATGAAAAAGCTTAAAGGGGGATGAATGGTCTACTCCATTTCTTACGTTCCAAGTTCAAAGAAATGTTCAAAATCTACATATTGTGAGATGGCATTTTCAATCAATGAAACTCCCCTTGCATGAGTTGATGCAGTCAGAAATATTTGCAAGCATCTGGCAGGAGTTATCATCAGTGTATATGGAAAGAAAATGATCCAGTGTTTATTTGCCCTCATCAACAAGCATCTATTAAATGAAGCGGCAAGGCAATTGTTATCTGAAGTTTCCATGAAGGCATATATATTTCAATTGGAAGAAGCAAAAACTAGTGGCTGTGATTATCTGTACATGTGGTAAAGGTTAATAGGGAGCACAGTCAATTCTCTTAAATGTCTTCACATTGATCTCAATAATTGAGTGTGAAAATTGCCTTCAGATAAATACTTTATAACATTTAACACAAAATATATATCATCTGCTGGATGCATCCTGGTTTAAGAATTAGGGGAGAACACCTCACAGCATAACAATCTTCACAGATTAATACATTTAATCGTATTCTGAATACTGTGTAGAATAATGTACTGATTCACATCAAATTTTCTCAGGGTAATATGTTCAGTCACAGTTCAATCTGCACAGAATAATATACTCATTCATATTAATCTGTACAGAAGAATACTTATTCATAGTCAACTGGCTTCTTGTAATATATCCAGTTACACAGGTCCTCCACAAGGAATATATCCAGTCATATCAATTCTCCACTGAGTAATAATTTAATCATATGCGGCTTGTAAAAAAAATAAAGGTATCCAACCTGCTTACTATAAGGTACTCATCTACACCCACCTATCACAGATGAATCTACGCAGTCACAATCAATTTACACCAAGTAATATGCTTAGTCATAGGAACAGGAGTGGGCCATTCAGCCCCTCAAACCTATACTGCCATTTGGTTGCTTCATGGCAGACCTGTACCATCATTTAATTCCTCTACCTCTTATACACACCACCTTACACAAATCTGTTGTAGTCAGTCCTGTAAGCTTTAATTGACCAAATAAGAAAGGCTGTTGCAGTGGAGGCTTTATGATTTATGTCAGTCTTTGTACGAAGGAACACTTTGTGATATCACCTCTGATAACTGAGCTCAAATTTTATAATTATGCCCACTTGCTCTGGATTCCAGTGTAAAGAGTTGACCTTCAACTTCTCTTGTGAATGGTAAATTCTCCCTCAGTGTACCCAAACATGCACCAGAATGTAGTAATTAGGGAGTTTTCACAGTAACTTCATTGGCGTGTTAATGTAAGCCTGCTTGAGACAATAACAATAATAAATAAAATAAATAAAGGATCCTCTTGCAGTTTTAAACACTTCAAGATCTCTTCCTGTAATTCAAGTATACGCAATCAAATATATTAAATCCCCATATCACTCAGAATCACCAGTAGAATAATCCATTTATTCACATTGACCCAGCATAGAATACCCAACTTCCCACCAACCACTTAATGCCATGGGAGATTCTCTAGGTTACTGACAATAAGCTCCAATTCACCTATAATTCCCAAAGACAAAAGCAAAATACTCAGATGCTGGAATCCGAATTATAAACAGAAAATGCTGGAAAATCTCAGCAGGTCTGACAGCCAATGTTTCAAGTCGGATGACCCTTCGTCAGAGCTATGGGGAAAATTGACCACTTCAAAATTGGTTATTGTTTGGTAACCTGATAGAGATTGTTGTAGAGGGAATACACTTTAAAGCAACTACAAACAAGGAGTGGAAGAATGACAGGGCAAATTAATTAATCAATTCTCTCTCCTGGGGCCTTGGAACTGTGAGGCAGCAGTGCTAACCACTGTGCCACCCCTAATATTACAATGTTAAGCCTGCATCCTGTAAGACACTCAGGATGATTCTGACCCTGCGATCCTAGAGCCCCATATAAATATGTCATCCATATAACATGTTTCTCCCTCCATGCCCTCTGGAGGGTGAGATATTGATCTCTGGAGAATTCCTGGAGCAGACGCTGTTGTAAAGGGTAATCTATTGGAACAGGAACGACAAGTGTGGCATTATAAACCAATGTCGTGTTAACAAACAATGGTGCTGTGAAAGTAATCAGTAATATGGAGGCTTTATCCAGAATCAACTGTCAAGATCTACAGTCCAAGGAACCAAACAAGAGGGTTTACACTTCATTGAGAAGGCTGAAGCGCGTGCATCTTCAATCACTTAGCACTTAGCAGCTACTGCAAAAAAGATTGCAAGAAATGAAAAATAAAGGCTAGCAATGAACGTATCCAAATCTGAAAACATTGTCTAGAAGCTTGGCCAAATTATTACCCACTAATGTAATACTATGACAGTACACTGAATAGCACAAGCCCAGTAATTGACAATTTACTAGTTTTCAATGAGAGAACAGTCATACTGAGAGCACTTTGTCTTAATGATCTTTAAAGACTTCACCAAGGTCCTCTCGGAATAGCAAAATATCCTGAGAGAGCACAGTAATCAGCATGGTGGTTAAACATTATTTACTCTATAGAAGAAATTATTTTGAAGGAAAGCTATTGCTAGAGGCGAAAAATCAGGATTGCACCTGGTTTCTGGTTTCTCGCAATCTTACCGGCACTTGATTTGCTGGCGAAATCATTTTTTCTAGGAGCAAAGCCGATCTTGTCGGTATGATTATGAGCAGGGGAAAACTGAACACAAAACAGTTTTGCCTCTCACGCAACCTTTTCAGCTCACATAACTGGTTAATTGATACAGCAAGCTGGTTAGAATGCACCTATACACATTCCTATCCATCATCAGTTATTAGTCTGAAAATAACCTGATAATAACGGGTGAATAACCTTAACATTGTAGCTCAGCCTTTTAGGAGTGAAATCAGGAGATTTTTTTTCATGCAGAGGGTGGTGGACATCTTGTAAGCTTTCTGCAAAATGCTATGTATGCTGAGGGGGTCCATTGAAAACTTTAATTCTGAGATCAATTAATTTATTTTGAGCAAGAATAACAAGGAATATGAAAAGAAGGTAAAAGGAATTCATAGAATTCTTACAGTGCAGAAGGAAGCCCTTCAGCTCATGAAGTCTGCACTGACAACAATCCCACCCAGACCCCATCCCCATAATCACACATATTTACCCTCCTAATCTCCCTAACACTAAAGTGCAATTTATCATGACCAGTCAATCCAATCTGCACACTTTTGGAGTGTTGGAAGAAACAAGAACATAGAATCTTACAGTGCAGGAGGAGGCCATTCAGCCTATCAAGTCTGTACCGACCGCAATCCCACCCAGGCCCTATCTCCATAACCTATTGCATTTACCCTCGCTTGACATGAAGGGGAAATTTTGTATGGCCAATCCACCTAACCTGCATTACCTGGACGGTGAGAAGAAACCAGAACAAATGGAGGAAACCCATGCAGACATGGGGAGAATGTGCAGACCCCTCACAAATAGTCACCCAAGGCTGGAATTGAACCCGGGTTCCTGGCACAGTGAGGCAGCTGTGCTAACCACTGTGCCACCGTACCAGCCCTCTGGTTATGGCACAAATATACCATGATTTAATCAGAAGACTCGAGGGACCTCCTCCTGTTCCTTCCCTGTGACCGGAAAGTGAAATCCAAGTTGGAAAGAAAGCTGTAGGTTTATTCTATAATCGGCTTGTTACATATTTAATATATTTTTGATCATTTTCTCCGTTTGTGCGACACAATACAATGGCTTAGGAGAAGACTCAGCTAATCTATTAAAGTCACACAAACTGCTGATGAGTGAAAAATAAATCCCAGTCACCATTTTTATAGTCTAAAACACATCTTAAATTTTTATTTTTTAAACTTGTCTGTCAGCTTGATCGGGACAAATTTGCTTTGCCAACAGATTTATTTTCTCTTCAAGCCTCTGAGAAAGTGCAGCAGTCAGCCCTTCTCGGCAACTGTGGGCTGTTCTTAACTGGGATAGATCTAGCAGGTAAGTGTGAGCAGACACGAGATCAGTTAAACCCTTCCATTAGTTCTGTGGGATTAGCTTCATTACATGCTCTGTTATATTCTTTCATGTCTGAATTCTTCTTCCATGACAATTACTCACGTCCGTCCATCCATGCATGAATGGGGATGTGGTACTCTAAGTTGAAATGGTGTTTATTATTGGAGGCAACCAGCCATTTTTTTCCACAGGGGCATTGAACATTTATTGTTTATTAGTGCGTTTGCTTTGCTGAAGGATTAACAGAGGCTATTGAGGAACTAATCCTCAGAATTGTTTGACATTTGAGGCAACAAAGGCACGTAAAAATAAAACCAGACTCAATGTCACTGTAATGTAAATTGTTCTCCTCGTAATAAGCTTGGAGATAAATTGTAAGTGCTTGATTATTAGCACTGTGTTTACACATCCACCCTCCCTCACCAGATAGGAAAAGCAATTGCTTGGTGTTTCTGACTGTTTGAAAAAAAGGTTTTTTAACAAGCTGTAGGGCAGGGGAAGTAGAGGTGACCTGTGGAGGTCATTACTTGGGTCGCGCACTCACTGAATGTTGATTCTATGCTCCAGTGTACACACAGCCAGAAGAACAAAGCTCAGTTGGGGAGCTGATGGCCTAGTGGTATTATTGTCAGGTATTAATCCAGAAACTTAGGTAATATTCTGGGGAACTGCATTCGGACTCCACCATGGCAGATGGTGGAATTTGAACTCAATAAAAGAAAATCTAGGATTAAAAATCTACTGATGACCATGAAACCATTGCCAATTGTCAGAAAAAGCCATCTGGTTCACTAATGTCCTTTAGGGAAGGAAATCTGCCATCCTTACCTGGTCTGGCCTACATGTGACTCCAGACCCACAGCAATGTTTTTGACTCTCAACTGCCCTCTGGTAGCTAGAGATGGACAATAAATGCTGGCCAGCCAACGATGCCAATGATCCATAGATGAATGTTTAAAAAAAGTACTTCTCTTTACGAGAGGTTTCTGTCAGATCTGTTGTTACATTCTAGAACACTGCACTTGCCTGATGAAGACACGGGAGTGTTGAAAGCTCGCTATTTTACTATCAAATAAATCGGTTGGATTAATAATTGGTGTTGCTAAATTCTTACTGAGTTCTTAACATTCTATCTGTGCCAGGCATCTCCTCTGTGACCCCTACCCTTCTTCCAAAAGACTCTCCATTCAGTTGACAGAAAAACATGTTCAGCAAGATGGAGCCAGTGGACCACATGTCACCAAAAACTGACATTGTTTATCTCCCACATACAATTCAATCTTGGGTACGCTGTCAGCCGTCATAATTTTGAATGTGTTTGGCTGCATTGCTTTGCTCCAGTTATCCTGTTAGAATAATGGGTAGAATTTAATAAAGATCCTGGGAGCAGGAAACATGGGAGGCAGACTGAGTTTCTCAGTAAGAGCCAAAATTTCAAAATCACAATAATGGTTTCGGAATGAAAAATATGTCGGTGTTGTGACAGTGGTGGATCAGGCCTTATATCAACCCTGTGGCTTGTACCATATTTGTTCATCATAGAACTGTTTGAAATTAAATCCTACCTTCAAGGTTAACTCTTCAGTGCACATGGACCTTGTAGCACTCAGTTCACATTCATTTAAAGTTTAACTTTGGGTAGTTGTGTATGAAGTGAGTAACTGTCTTTGTTGCTGTCCGCAGCACAAGGGGGGGAAGGGGAGGAATGAGAGAATGGCAGCTTCCATGGAGGGTTGGAACTGGCAAGGAGTGAGAGGGTTGGTTTGGATTGGGGTGTGGAGGAATGTAAAAGGGCTCTGAGGGAGTACAAAAGGTGGAGTTGGTGTATAAAATAATGGAATAGGACTCTGTGGGAGTACTGAGCATGGGGTTGTGGTACAAAAGAATGGAAAAGAACTCTGAAGGAGTTCCGAGGGTGTGGTATAAAGGAACGGGAGGGACTCTGAGGGAGAACAGAGAATGGGGTTGGGATATAAAGGGATGGAAGAAGTCTCTGAGGGAGGATAGTGGGTAACGTCAAGTAGTGGAAGTATGCCACGGGCATGATGGCTAGGAGGTCACCAGGAAAATAGATTTGAATGAGGGGAGGGGACCGATAAAGTTTGAGAGGTGCTGAGGAGTGTTGCAAAAACAAAGTAACCAAACAAAGGTAGAAAAAACAAAGGTGGACATGGAGCCTTGCTGCTTGCCCAGACAGCTCTTTCACAGAATGTTTGGATCAGCTGATAACAGGATCCTCCAATGGAAACCCAGAACCACATCATAATCACACATATTTCAGGAACCCTATTTTAAGCTTCCATGGGAATAGTGTGGGTGCCAGCTCCTAACAGGGAAGTGGGAGTGATGCTCACTCCTAGTGCCACCATCATAAACAGTGTGCCATTGATTAAGTTCCACATGGTGTCACCATGACAACTCAAAATGATGAACAACTTTAATTCTTCTCCCAATTGAGGAAAAGTGGAAAGGTTAAAACACAACTGCTTGTTCTAAGCATTGTGTGAAATAATCTATTCAACTTCCACAGTACCTCTTTTTAATTGCAATGCTGGGCATTAAATGAATACAAATAAAAGCGGAAAGCTGTTTTTGAATCAATGTTCTTTATTCAAACCTACGTTATAAGGGATGCTCCCCATTCAATACAATGCATGGCGCTTAAACATCCACTCCCTCCATCAGCGATACACAGTGGAGCAATATGTACCATCTATGCAATGCATTGCAGCAAATCACCAAGACTCCGTCACCTTCCAAACCCCCAAATTCTACCAACCTGTAGGACAAGGTCAACAGTTGCATGGAACCACCACCACCTAAAAATTCCCCTCCAGATCTCTCACCATCCTGAAACTATATCACAGTCCCTTCACTGTCTCAAGGTCAAAAACATGTTACTCCCTTCCTAACAGTCATGTGGATTGCAATGGCTCAGAAGGTGTTCACTCCCACCTTCTTGAGGGCAATTAAGAATGGGCAATAAATGCTGGTCTAGCACCTCCATTCTCTGAAAGCAAAATACAGCTCACCATTGAAATTCAAACCATTCAATATCTATTCTTCAATGTGCTAAAACGCACACTCATCATTCATTGTGGATGCACTACCTGACATATTGTTGAAGGCCAGAACATTGTGCAGTCCCTGCACCACTCCCATCCCCATCCCCAACTGTCATCACATATCTGAGAGTTACAATCTCACATTCACATTTTTGGGTACACAGACATCTCTGCATGTGAGTGTAAGGCCCGGACTTCATCTGATACTGGTTACTTGATAACTTTCCATCGGTTTGAACGGGAGTAAACATAGAGTGATGATGTGGAAATGCCGGCATTGGACTGGGGTAAACACAGTAAGAAGTCTGTCAACACCAGGTTTAAGTCCAACTGATTTTACTAATGAGTTTACTATCAAATAAATCGGTTGGACTGAAACCTGGTGTTGTCAGACTTCTTACTAAAAATATGGAGAGCAGGTTTTGGTCAATATCTTTAGCTAAGTTCAGTTTCTCGATTTGGAACTTCAGAGTCCAGGAGACAACATTGGAATTCCAATAGCTATGTGTTAAAGTTTTAAAGTTTATTTAGTAGTGTCACAAGTAGGCTTACATTAACGCTGCAATGAAGTTACCATGAAAATCCCCTAGTTGCCATATTTGGGCATCTGTTTGACTACACTGAGGGAGAATATAGCGTGGCCAATGCACCTAACCAACATGTCCTTTGGACTGTGGGAGAAAATCGGTACACCCGGAGGAAACCCACACAGACACGGGGAGAATGTGCAGCCTCCACACAGACAGTCATCCAAGATGGGACTTGAACCCATGTCCCTGGCGCTGTGAAGCAGCAGTGCTAACCACTGTGCCACCGTGCCACCCAAACATCACCTTGGAATCTGATGAAAGATTGTCTCATATCGAAGCCTTATTGTTGTTAACTTGAATGTTGTTCGGATCTCCATTCGACAAAAAGTGTCCACAACAGGCATGAAGTTGCCAGAGTGAATACACTACCCATTCTTAAACACCAGCGTAAGAACCAATCCATTCTGAGGCTTGGCACAGGCTAAAGTGCCTCAGTGAACTACAAGTGGAAAGTGGGGTATCTTATTGCAGCCTGTTAGTATGGTAAAATGAAAAATCAGTTGGCCACTGTATGGGGTTGGCCAGCAGATCGAGATGGGGGTCAGGCGTGGTGAAGCACCAGATGATCTACAGTGAGGGTCTTGAATAGGCCCGCTGTTTTGTAGGAATGAAAAGAAACAACATTTGCCTGGGCCTTTTTACTTCATTATGTTGTGCATTCTTAACCAGCATAGGGCCCTGATTTACATATTGAAGCCTTTTACAGGCAGGCAAACTAATCATCTGAAAGTTGGATTAAGCAAGCTTTGGGCATTATTGATGTGACCTGGATCCCCTTTCCTTATAATTTTCAATTATTGGCTGTTTGTTTTTCAGATAAGGAATCAGCTGACAGTTGAAGATTACCCACTAAACTTTGCGTTTATTTTAAACTGAAAGACGATAGTGTCTACTTATTCTGTGTGAGATACTGAGATTAATTATTCAGGCTCTTAATGATTTGTCATCAACAAAAATTACCTCTGATCTTCTTTAACACGTCAAAGGACATATTAAATCCTTCTGTCTATTCTAAACGGTGGTAAATAATCTCCTGTTAGAAAATTCTTATAGTGCAAAAGGAGGCCATTTGGTCCATTAAGCTGTACCAACAACAGTCCCTATTTCCGTAACCCTGTATATTTACCTTACTAATCCCCCTGGCACTAAGGGACAATTTAGCATGGCCTATCCACCTAATCTGCACATCTTTGGACTGTAATTAACTGAAATACAGTGTGGAAAAGGTACTTTTAAAACCCTTTTGGGGTGATCGTATTGCTATTATTTTCCAGATATTTGAAATATGTGGATCTTGTTGGAATCATAGAATTCCTACAGTGCAGAAGGAGGCTATTTCGCATATTGAGTCTACTCTGACCACAATCCCACCCAGGCCTACTCCCGTAACCCCTCACTATATTCTGCTAATCCCCTGACACTAGGCTCAATTTAGCATGGCCAATTAACCTAACCTGCATGTCTTTGGACTGTGGGAGGAAACCTGAGCACCCAGAGGAAACCTATGCAGATGTGGGGAGAATGTGTAAACACCACACAACCACCTGAGGCCAGAATTGAACCCAGATCACTAGTGTCATGTCGGACAGCTGCATTTGGGCTAAAACTAATATGTTTACTCATAATTTGGGTGGCACAGTAGTACAGTGGTTAGCACTCACAGCACCAGGGACCTGGGTTTGATTCCTCTTGGGTCACTGTCTGTGGGGAGTTTACACATTCTTCCCATGTCAGCGTGGGTTTCCTCTGGATGCTCAGGTTTCCTTCCACAGTCCAAAGACATGCAGGTTAGGTTAATTGGCCATGCTAAATTGAGCCTAGTATCAGGGGATTAGCAGAGTAAAGTGAGGGGTTACGGGAGTAGGCTTGGGTGGGATTGTGGTCAGTGTAGACCAATGTGTGAAACAGCCTCCTTCTGCGCTGTAAGGATTCTATGATTCCAACAAGATCCACATGCTTCAAATATCTGGAAAATAATAGCAATACAATCACCCCAAAGGATTTTAAAAGTACCCTTTCCACACTGTGGTTCAGTTAATTTCTATCAGACTAATAACTGAACGGTTATAATGTTGCATTTAATCTTGGCTTTTCTCCAACAACTTATTACAGATAGTTATTTGAAAGCATGACCAATAATGGTGTGCAATCCATAGAAAAGAGTTTGTATTTGGCGTAACACACTCTTGACCATTCTAGAGCATCTTTCAGTCAAACACTAACTTTCTAAGCTCAGTTTCTTCACAATCATACAACTTTTTTTGCCTGCAGCAGATGTCCAAATAATGAAAATAAACTTATGTATGATGATATTGGGTGAGCGTTATCTTTCATTGATATCAGAGATCAAGAAGTCTAACCTGAGTGGTACTTAGTGTAGTGAGGCAACAGTCAATTCTTTAAAAATTGTTCACTGAGATCATAGAATCCCTACGGTGCAAAAAGAGACCATTTGGCTCATCGAGCCTGTACTGTGAACAATCCCATCCAGGTACTATCCCCGTAGTCATCTGACACTAAGAGAAATTTATCATAGCTAATTAACCTAACCTGCACATCTTTGGAGTGTGGAGGAAACTGGAGCACCTAGAGGAAAGCCATACAGACATGGAGAGAACATGCAGACTCCACACAGTCACCTGAGGCTGGAATTGAATTCAGATCCCTGGTGCTGTGAGGTAGCAGTGCTTAACCTGCCAGAAGAGCTTCTTAATCTCCTTTGAACGATTCTCTGGGAATCTTTATATGTCTGCATCAACTAGAGATGGACGAAAAGTTAATTATAACAAAATGGGGTGGAGTGAAAGAGTGGAGAACTAACAAGAGCATTGGGACCTGACCAGGGGTGTTTCACACTGCCACTGCTGGAAAACTGATCAGAACTCCCCTCTCACTTGACAAAGGAGCAGCGCTCCCAAAGCTAGTGGTGTTTGCTACCAAATAAATCTATTGGACTTTATCTGGTGTTGTAAGACTTCTTACTGTGTTTACCTCAGTCCAACGCCGGCCTTTCCACATCAAAACTGTGCAACTGCAGGTTCTAAACAGTCACTATTGTAATACCTCCAACGACCAGGGGTGCCACTGTAGAACTGATTTTGACAAAACTGGGAGCAGTCAGTATCTCCACAGAGTAAAATAGAAATAGACACGGAGCAGAAGTAAAGCAGGTAAGTCTAAATCTGTCCCTGATAAATTCAATAAAGAATTCAGGAACAACTTCTTTACTCAGAGTGAAGTGAGAATGCATGACTTGTAACTGCAATGGCCAGAATCTTACCACCTTTCATGTCAGTGGGATTTTCCCATCCCGCCACAGTGAACAGAGATTTAGCTAGCTGCCAAATTCTCTGACTTTGCTGCAGCAGGACTGTGGCGTGAACGGCCTCTAAGATTATGCCCAAGGAATATTTGAAGCCAGTAGAAGAAATGCACTGAAAGGAAAGTCGGATAAAAAGATGAGGGAGAAAGAAATCAAAGAAGAATGAAGGTTCTATGGAGAGTAATCACTCGTGTGAACCAATTGAGTTGAATGGACTATTACTGAATGATGTTTTAACTGTATTTCTATGTAAATGGTGGTGTACTGCTTAGCTGCTGCCTCACAGCTCCAGGGACCCGGCTTCAAATGACTGTGTGGAGTTTGCGCATTCTTCCCGTGTTTGTGTGGGTTTCTGCCAGGTGCTCCACTTTCCTCCCACAAAGATGTGCGGGTTAGGTTGATCGGCCATGCTAAATTGACTGCAGTGTCAGGGGATTAGCAGAATAAGTTTGTGGGGTTAAAGGAGTAGGACCTAGGTGAGATTGTGGTCAGTGCAGGCTCGACAGGACAAATAGCCACCTTTTGCATTGTAGAGATTCTATGATACTATGACACACACACACACACACACATACAAACACGCCAATTATGAACTGAACCTCTGAACATCACTTATTGCCAGGTTATATCTGGACAAATTTATGTTCTTGTTCTTACTGGATACATTTGAGAAGGGCACACAGTGAAGCAGTGAGATATTGGCTCTTGGCAACTGAGCAAACTGCACCATTCAATTACTTCCCATTACTTTGTTTGATTCAATGTCAATCTGGACATTAGATTGTTTTTAAAAATCAGGTAATTTCTAAACATTGGCCTGGTTTGATGGACATTGTGTCTGCACATTCTCAGGTGTGCAAACGGGTGTGATATCCACTCACTGGCTGTGATCAGGTCCAATTGACCAGCATGAAATGTACCTATCTTTGGTGCAGTGCTGCCTCCAGGGACTGTGGCATGGTGAGCACTGAGTACAATGTAGAGAGTACAGGCAGCTTCCTGAAGGAATTGGTGAGGAGCCTCAGGGAGCTGTCCTCAAGACAGTGGCTGAAGTCCCAGTTTTTACGAGCAATGGTCGCCGCACTGACCCTCTACCAAGTTCTCGTGAGCTTCCATTCTCTTACATTTTGACCATCCGCTCTTCAAGGGAGAATGAAGTGGTGCTGAAACAGAGAATATGCAGACAGAAATCTTTGAAGGTGACAGGCTAGTTGTTAAAAACAAATTTGAGATCCTTAGTTGCAACACCTTGCAGTTTATCACTGACCAGAAACTGAACTGGATTAGCCACTGTGGCTGCAAGAGCGAATCAGAGGCAAAGAATTCTGCAGTAACTCATCTCCTGATTCCCCAAAACCTGTCCAGCATCTCAAAATACAAGCCAGGAGTGCGATGGAATACTTTCACTTGCCTGGATTGGTGCAGCTCCAACAACACTCAAGAAACTGGAAACTATCCAAGGCAAAGCAGACCACTTGATAGGAATCCTAGACATTTGCCTCCGTCACTATTAGCACACAGAGGTAATGGTACGTACCATCTACAAGATGCACTGCAGCAACTCGCCAAAACTTTGACAGCATTTCCCAAATCCATGAGCTCTACCACCTAATATTGAAAGGGCACCAGGTGCATGGTCCCTCCGTTACTGACTAGCAATGAACAGAAAGACTTGTATTTATGACTTTTCATGAGCGCCGAACATCCCAGAGGAACAGAGAATATAGGAGTAGGAGGAGACCATTTGATCTTTTGAACCTGCCCCAACAATCATTAAGACCTTAGAATCCCGACAGAACAGAAGGAGGACATTTGGCTCATTGAATCTGCAAGAGTATCTCTCATGCCCTCCAAGGGGAAAATGTGCAAACTCCACAAGGATAGTCACCCAAAGTTGGAATCGAACCTGGCGCTGTGAGGCTAATCACTGTGTCACTGTACCATCCTATGGTTGATTGCTTGTGGTTTCAGATCCACTTTCCCATCAGCCTCCCATTTAGCATTCCAAAGCACCTTTCAGCCAATATAGCAATCTCTAAAGTGTAGTCACTGTTGTAATGTGGGAAAGGGGGCTAAGAGGTGATTAATTGAGACATATAAGATGATCAGAGGGTTAGATAGGGTGGATAGTGAAAGCCTTTTTCCTCGGATGGAGATGGATAACACGAGGGGACATAGCTTTAAATTAAGGGGTGGTAGTTATAGGACAGATGCTAGAGGTGGGTTCTTTACTCAGAGCGTAGTAAGGGCATGGAATGCCCTGCCTGCAGCAGTTGTGGACTTGTCAAGTTTAGGGGCATTCATATGGGCAGTGGGTAGGCATATGGATAACATTGGAATAGTTTAGCTTAGAGGGTCATTAGATTGGTTCCACTGGTCGGCGCAACATTGAGGGCCGAAGGGCCTGTACTGCGCTGTAATGTTCTATGTTCTGTGTTAAATTTGGGTGCATTAGGTTCCCTCAAACAGCAAGGTGATGAAAACCAGACAATCTATTTTGGTGATTTTCTTAAGGAATAAATTTTGGCCAAAATGCTTCCCTGATCTTCTTTCAAATAATGTAATGGTTTCTTTTACATCCACGAGAGGGCTGCCTGCTTTCATCTCCCATCCTACAGAGCAGCAAAATCACAGAACACCATTAAAGTGCCAGCCTAGAATGCTGCACTCAAGACCTGGAGTGGAACTTGAACTGACAACCTTCTGACTCCGAGGCGAGAGTGCAACCAATTGAGCTACATGTGGAGAAACTCAAGAAACTGATATTATTCTCTTTTGTCGAGAGAAGGTCAGGGAGGGAACTTGAAACCATGAAGGATTTTAATCCAGTGAATAAAGCTGGGTCATCAGAAAATAGAGATTTGAGGTAAAAATGTACAATGTGAAAGGATGGCATAAGCAGTTCCAATGATGACTTTTGAAAGGGATTTAGACTAGTACTTGAAATGGGACAATTTACAAGCCTGCAGGGGAGTCAGAATTAAATAGATGGATCTTTTAAGATCTGTGCCAGCATTGACACGATGGGATGAATGGCCTCATATTGAGCTGCATGGTCCTATAAATTCCATGATTGCAATCACAATAGAATTCAAAAGTATATTCAATTCATCACCAGACGTCATGGGAAATATTAAGTTATCAATTTCCATCTAATGGAAACTGATGCTAAGTGCTCAACATCTGTGAAATATAAGATGGTCAGGAAATTCTAGCATTAATTAAGAATTCTTTTAAGTGCAGAACCTCGACACAATCTTTATAACTACATTAGGGGCCATCATCCTTAAACATTAATGAAATTTCTATAACCCTTTTTATTTCTTAATGGAATATTAACATAAACCTACAGACTCACTTCCCTTAGTGATGAAGAATTAAGGGGAACTGACAGTGACAATCCAAGAAGACAATCCAGGATGAAGACTCTGGGTGATTCAGATGAAGGAAGACTAATTGAGTTTCCAGAAAATCCCACGGGCTGAGGAGTGTTCCAATCCAAATGTCCCACATGCATTTAACACTTCCACACAGGTGGATTTGAAGGAGGAGGGGGGGAATACTAAATCCAGCGAGCAGCTTGTCCACCATCTACCTTGCCTATCTGCAATTTTACCAATGATAGGATTGACATAAGGTGGCCTGTCCACCAGTGGGTGAATTAGAGCCCTGAAATGTAGAATTAATGCCCACTTAATGGCCTCATCCAGGGAGTTAACCAGCAGACGGAGATAACTAGAACAAACAGCCAGCCTGGCCGTTTTCCGTACTCAGTTAATGGTGAATCGGGTGGGGGAGGGGGTGGAAATGGGCCTCCACTTGTCCCAGTAGAGAGTTACCCACAATATGTCAGCCGCTCTCTCGGATCCCCCTCCCCCCATTATCTCTCAAACCCTGGACACCCCATTGGGAGCATTAAGATTCATCCTAGAAGTAAATTGTCCTGGAATTGATAATTAGAAAAGATATGCTAAATCTGGAGTGAATAGACTCCATTCGGCCCATGGAATCTGCTCCCACCATAATCCCACCCTGGTCCTATCCCCAGAGCCCCATGCATTTACCCGAGCTAGTCCTCCTTACACTGAGGGGCAGTTTAGCACAGCCAATCCATCTTACCCGCATGCTTATCTTTGGAGATAGGCAGTGTTTGGCCTTTCAAAGGATCATGGGGTATGGGGAGTTGGCAGGGGAGAACAGTTGAAGCCCAAGATAGGCCATGAGCAGAGTGAAATCAGTGAATCTACGGTCTTCTGTTCCTATTTCACATCTTTGATTTTAATTTGATTTGATTTATTATTGTCACGTGCATTAGTATACAATGAAACGTGTTGTTTCTTCCGCACTATACAGACAGAGCATATTGTTCATGGAGAAGGAAACGAGAGAGTACAGAATGTAGTGTTACAGTCATGGCTAAATTCAGCAATTCATGTCATCTTCTGTGGTCATTGCAAATTTCCCACATTTATACATTCTGTCCCCATGTCGAATACATAAAAGAAGCGACTGCACAGTGGGAGACGGGGAGGCCTATGAATTCAGGGCTTTCTGACCTTCAGTGACAAAGCTGATGTCTCCCATTTGCAGAACCTGAGAAGTTCATGGAGATTGATACTACAGGGGAGATGATAAAATGGCAGCTTCTCCTATTGAAATGCTGGCATCTCTTTTTATATTCATTCATGGGTCATGGGTGCCACTGGCCAATCAGCATTTATTGCTCATCCCTCATTGAGAGCCACGTTGCTGTAGCTGTGGACTCACTGTAGGCCAGACTGGGTAAGGACAGCAGATTTCCTTCTCCAAAGAACATTAGTGAACCAGATAGCTTTTTCAGCCAATTGACGATGATTTCATGGACATCAGTAGATTCTTAATTCCAGATATTTTTTATTGAATTCAAATTCCACTATCTGCCATGGCAGGATTTGAACTGGAGTCCCCAGAACATTAGCTGAGGTTCTGGGTTAATAGTCTGCTGATAATACCACTAGGTCATTGCTTCCCCTTATTACATCCCTCCCATTCCTGCTATATTCCTCTCAGCAGATGCAACCAAGACTGCTGGTCACTATTACAATCAGGCGCATTGAATTGATCTCCCACCTCCTCACCCCATGGTTTCTCTCTTCAACTCTCACTCTCTTCAGGTAAGAGGGTGTTGGTCACTATAAGTGTGTTGGCCCATGGTTATGATTGGAAAAGTACTGCAGTGGTTTACCATTGCCTTCTGCAGGTGGCTCACCAGGAATTATTCCTACTCTTATCGTCTGCTGTTAGTTCATATTGGAAAGATTTACAAGGAAATACTCAGCCATCTTACGAATGCACCTTCCTTAATTCACCATCAAGTCTACAAATGTCTTTGGATCAGAGGCAGGGATTCTATCTGATGTTCCGCAAGACCTTCCCCTCTTACACTTCCTCAAGCTATATCACAATACTACGGGTTTCCTCTGGGTCCCCTAGTGTCCTCCCACACTCCAAAGATTTGCAAGTTTGGTGATTGGCCATGCTAAAATGCCCCTTAATGTCCAAAGGTGTGTAGGTTAGATGAATTAGCCATAGGAAATATGATGGATTACAGGTATAGGGCCTGTGTAAGGCATTCGGTCAGAGAGTCGGTATAGACTCAATGGGCCGAATGATCTCTTCTGCATAGTAGTGATTCTGTGAATAGATTTTTGATTATGAAATCAGATCAGAAATATTGCTGGTTAATTCTCAAATGTCTACTATACTTTCAGATCATATTGTTAGAGGAAAGTAGTCTTGACTGATTTAGACAAAGCAGATATGTAAGTGAAATCTCCTAAAAGATAATCAGCTAACCATCCAGATGGTTATCTTCATCAGAGTGAGACAAGCAGTTAAGTTGTTGTTCAGATGACATCATCATCTGTTCAGAACTCGCATATTAAATGAACTGTTGTGCTTGAAAAAGTTGGCTGAGAGGACTCCACTTCTGAGAGAGCAGCATTGGTGATTGACTCTCAATCAGGGAGGCAGCCAGAGACCTCACAGTTAACTTCATGTAGGAATCAAAAGAGGAGAGAATGTGTCTTGCATTATTTAAAAGAATAACAGCAATTCATTTATAAAATAATGAGAAGACTGCCTGGCAGCTCGTACTGCTCTTAAATATAAATTAGAACTTGCAAAGAGTTTGGTAAAAAAACGTGTGGCCAGACTGCTGCCTTTTTCTACTTCTTCTTTGCAGAAGCATATTTTACTCATCAAAATTGTGAAATAACATTGCAAACATTTCAAAATGCCCCCGCCCCCACATAAAGTGCAATAACATTCATGTTCTCTACATATATCACGTTGTACTCTGAGGTGCTTCAATAAGGAATGTGACAGGAATTTCAGAATGGCCATTACAAATTCCTCCTTTCTTTCCCAGTGTGCTGGGAAAGGTGAGGAGTATCTTTGACCTAGCTTAGTCCTCTCAGCACTGCTGAAATCACAATCAGAAAATGTCTGCCTAAGGCATAGGAGCAGAAGTAGGCCATGTGGCCCATCAGAAATAACAGGATTACTTTGGAAGATCAAAACCCTAATGCATATTTGTTTGAGCCTTAGAATCCCAGATAATTTTTACAATTATTTAATTTTTAGTAAATCTGCACACCCAAATATTTTTACCCTTTAAAGTAATTGTATCCCTTTTCATAAAGTACACCAGCTCACACTTCTCTACATTCAGTCATGTCTGCCATGCATTCTCCCAATGTTCCATATTCTCCCTGATGGCTTTTGCTCACCCAACTTTAGCAAGAGTGGCAAATCCTGATGTTTAACTCTATCAACACAGGTCAGTTACACATGAGAGAGGGAGAAAATATAGAGTTCCAATCCCATGATCTGCCTGTTTGAGAAACATCCATCTACCACAATCCTTTGCCATCTGCTTTTCAGCTAATTGTGAACCATAAAACTGTTACCCCCTGCACACCATGTATAATGTAATAAAACAGTTGAGACAATGAGGGTCCATGATATACAAGGGCCTCATTGTCTCAACTGATTTATTACATTATCAAGTGATTTTGGAATATAGGTATCAACAATATCTACCACATTCCTTGGTTATAGCCAGGAGTCACAGTCCGGGAATACAGGGCAGACCATTTAGGACAGAGAGAAGGAGCAATGTCTTCACCCAGAGAGTGGTCAGTCTGTGGAATTCACTACCACAGAAAGTAGTTGAGGCCAAAACATTATGGCTGGAATTCTCCAGCCACATATATCCTGCTGCCACTGACAGCTCAGCCAAATCTCAGTTTATTGGGGAGGAACTGGAGAATTCTAGCTGGAGGTGAGGTCAGAGAATCTGGCCCTGTATGTTTTTAAGAAGCAGTTCGATATAGCGCTAGAGGTGAAGGGGATAGAGTGTTATGGGGGGAAGGTGGGATCATGCTATTGAGTTGGATGATCAGCCATGATCATAATGAATGTTGGAAGAGGCTTGAAGGGCCGAAAGGCCTCTTCCTTCTCCCTTTTTTTCAATGTTTCTATAATGTTTGTTACTATTGTTAGAAAATTCAGTCAGGTCATTAACTTATGACCCAAGCTTTGAAAATCCATATTGACTCTCTGTGACTCGTTCATGCATTGCAGCTTCTGGTAATCTACAACTGACGTGTATGTTAATTCCCATGTGTTGTTGGTAACATCTCTTTTTAACAGATATGCTGCAATTTGTTTATTTAAAGTCAGAAGTTAGTTGGCTACCTTTGGGGGAGAGGGAAAGCATCTGAGTTTTTCCATCTGAGTCTCCCCTCCAACCCCTTTTTGGTAACTATAGAGTTACACAAAATAACAGGATCCAAATTTAATAGCCCTGAAATAACTGAAGATTATCTTTGCCACCTCCCAATCCTTGGCATATCTCCCTCTCTAAATAATTTTGAAAAATCAAGGTTAGTCGCACTGTTACATCCTCCCTCACCTCCTCCGGTATTCTGCTCTTGGATGTTTACCAACTCGAATGCTGTCAGTCCTGAAGAAGCATTTCCTTATTGATGCATATGGTACATTTCTTTCTATATCTAAAGTCTTCCTTCACTTTTCCCAGTAAATACATTAGTTACTCTGCCATTTCCTTATCTGCCATAAAAAATGACTTCTCATTTTAAAAGTCAGCCTTCCATTAATGAATTTCATTTTACTAATGTTTATAAAAACATTTGCTGTTTTCCATTCATATTAGTTGCAAGTATTTTGCATAAACTCCTCTTAAGTCTTTTCCTTCTATTGATAGATTGCAGTATTTTTCATGATTCTCTTTTATCGCACTGACAACATCTTCCAAACCCATAATCACTTCCACCTAGAAGGGCAGCAGATACACTGGGAACACCACCCAAGTTCCCCTTCAAGCCACTCACCCAAGTTCCCCTTCAAGCCACTCACCATCCTAATTTGGAAATATATCACTATTCCTTCACAGTTGCTGGGCAAAAATCCTGGAATTTCCTCCCTAACGGCATTGTGGGTCAACCCACAGCATGTGGATTGCAGCGATTCAAGAAGGCAGCTCACCACCACCTTCTCAAGGACAACTAGGGATGGGCAAGAAGTGCTGGCGATGCCCATGTCCCACAAATTAATTAAAAAAAGCTTTGATTTGTTCCATAATATTTTAGCCTTAATTTTGTTTTGCGAACTATCTTTGTTTGTCTAAAGAACTGTGACAGACAGGGGAGGGAAAGTAGTGAAGTGAAATCCTTGTAGCCTTTTCTTTATTGTCTGTAATCAATGCGTTTCTTTGGAAAGGAAGAGGTGTGTGTTTTTTTAAAGCCCCCCTCCAGATTGTGTTGTAAATTTAAATAACAGCAGCAAGCTTTTGTGAGTTTTTAAATAAGAAGGATTATTTATTCATGAATCCGTCCTCAAAGGTCTAAATGCAATGTCATTCACACCCATACACATAAGCAAGATACAGTTAAAGAGAATAGCAAGCTTTTACAAGTTACAAATCAAAAGAAAAGTTCATAGTTCACGTGTGTTTGGCTCATTGTCTAAGAGGCATTATTGTGAATCTGGTAAGGAGGGGAGCCTTTTCCAATCTTGAGATGCAGTTTAGGTGAGTTGAAATAGCTGAAATTAGATAACAGGATTATTGAAATTCCCCAAACATTCTATTGCTGAATATTCAGGAACTTGTGGTTTTCATATCAGATGGTGTAATTTCATTCTGGGTTGACTCGGATCTAGCTGGAAGGCTTCTTAAACTTTACCACTGTCCGTTCTGAAAGGTAAGATTAGGGTGTCTTTTCTGTCGCTGTTGTAGTTTGCAGTGTTTTCTGCAGATTTTACATGTCTTTCTGGGTCTTCAGGTAATAAAGCTCATTGGATGGCACTTTACAGCCTTCAGTCGGAAATTGTAAAATCCTTGCTGAGGTCAACGGACCTTCCCGTTTCCTGCCCCTTACCTACTCCAATGATGGACAGGGCAGGAAAATTCCAGGTGATTACCTTAAGCCAGTTTTAGGCATATGGCCAACTATATTTTCCATCTGGAATGGTTTAAAGCTGACAGTCATTGTTATACAATAAAATAATGTTCAAATGCCTCACATGTATCCTGGATGAGTTGGTTTCTGCCCAGTTCCCATTGTTAGAGTTCCAAATCAAAGACATGGGTGTCAATCTTAAAAAAAACTAAATCCAAGATGGGCAATAAAATGGGAGAGTTTTAGATCAATTTTTGGGTAATTCAAATCTTATCCACTCAGTGCATGAAAAATTAGTAGAAACTGTAGGGAGAATGGTGGGTGGGTTTTAAGTCACCCGAATGCTGGTTGAAAGCAGCAGAGGACAACATTCCACACGTGTAGGTCTCCACCAGCAGAGATCAGTCTGTCAGCCTCGGCTGCTGTCAGCCTGCAGTGTACATCCCCTCAGTTACGGTAGGGGCCTGTGACCCATCACAATCCCCCAACCGCCCAGACTGATCCCTACTTACCTCCCTGCCGTGACTGGCCACCTGTTTTCCCTCCCATGATTGGTCATCTGACCCCTTTCCCGCGATCAGCTGCCCGAATGCTATCCCCCCATGGTTAATCCTGATTACCCTCTCCTTTCCCCCCACCAATTCCATTCAGACTGGCAGTAGACCTCCCCCCTCTGCCTTCCTTCCCATGCTGAACCTCCCCCTACCCCCCACCACCCTCCCTTCCCATGCTGATCAAATTGTGCAGTAGATTCTTCACCCACCAACAGACCCCACCCATCCAATTTGGGCCCACACTTAGTAGGGCTTGCCCCCTTAGGCTCTTCCTCCTTGACACTGCCCAGTACCTGGTGGGAAGTGCCAGGGTACCTGGTGGACAGTTCTAGTGTGCCAACTTTGGTACTAACAGGATGCCAGGCCTACCTACGAGGCCATCTCACAACTGGTTCATATTGAGGGGGACGAGCTGTGATGTTCGCCAGAGAGAATCTCTTCCAGTGAGCCCGGACGATTGAGTCCCAGGCTCGCTAATCACATGTTAATAATTTATAAATTAAATAATTTATTTCAGCTTCTAGCAAGGAATGGGCACAAGACTGATCTCACTGGATAGCCGGTAGGATCGCGAGGTGAGAAATCGGGCGTGACCTGATTTCTCGATTCTTGCACAATCTTATCAGTTCTCCCCTGTCCATTAGTTGGTGGAGCTCAATGGTAAGATCACCCACGTGAATTTGAGATTTGGATATTTTCCAAATTTCCAAACAATAACAAGTATAAATTCCGCAGATAACATTTGTCTCGATATGCCCATTCCAGCATGATTTGTTTAGGAACTTCCCAGAAACGGCAGATAATCCACATTGATATTGCAAAAGTCGCCTGAACTTTGGCATCCATCTTAAGTATATTGTGTGTCCTTTATAAAAGCATGTTTTCAAAAACTTTCATGCAAACACAGCCCATGAGTGGGATTTTTCACCTCCTCCCCCCCTCTGCAGTATCTTTCACAGTAGTGAAGTTGATTCATCATTGATCAGCAGTGGGATTTCCTGGTCCATTATGTATTTGGGGCATAGCCCCTTTAAGAGTCAGGTGACCTGGGTGTGAAGTGATCTGTTGGGACCGCGCTGATTGGGCAGTTAAAGTTTGTTGTATGGAGCGAATAGACTGAATAATGATCTGTGCTCCGAGATGCCTGGTTGTGGAGTAATTATTGAGGAAATCCCTCAGTCCTCAGAGATCTAACAGGTCCCATCACTGTCAAATGGGATATTCCATTGTTCACAGTCACAGAGGAACCAACGTTGGTGGGAATGAAGGGAAAATTCTTTCCCATTTTTGAAGCTATGAATAGGACATGGACAAGACAGGGACTATAGCCCTAACCATAACTCATTATTCATTATGAGAATACTACTCATCAGTGCTGTACCAATGGTTGACTCAACAACATCTACTGTTGCTCCAGTTAATTTTTAATTCCAACTGAGCTGGGCTAAATCTCCTTTCATTGCTTTGGAGTATGCGACCCTCCATTTATTTACTTTTTTATCTTCTGTAATTTGACAATTAAAAATAATCATTCATCCCTACTTTTCCTTCTTACTTGCAAAATTCTGACTTGCTCCAGTCATTGTCCAAACCATTACTACTTAATTTTTGTAAAGTTTTTAAAGGACTGACTCAAAACATAGTTTTGAATGTGTTCTGTGAAATCTGGCCTTGCTCACTGGATTCTGACCATTCAACTTCACTTCATTGCCACTTTTGTACAATTAATAAGTCTTAAGTTACCAAACTTAATTTATATAAGATCAGTGATAAAAAGTCTAAATTTGGATGTATTATTGGGATAATTCATGAATCTTATTACAAAGTAGCTGTCTCTTTAAATGCCAAATACTATGATGTGACTTTAAAGAGTACTGAAGTTTGGTCAGTAAGGTGGTCAGTGCACCAGGTGTTGTAGGATCTTCTCTCAAAAGATTGAAGTTTTAGTTATCAATTAGAAGCGATGCCAAGGTTGCAAATTTATTTCACTATGTTGTTATGGCAAAGCTTAGAGTGCTCTTCCATTGGTCAAGAGTTGGAAACATTTGGTGAGAAGTTGTCAGTTGTGTTGACCCAGATGTATATAATTGGGCTAAATATTGCAAATCTACCTTCAACTGGTTACAAAATAGGAGTGTATCACTAAGATTTTTTGTACTTTCCGAGGAATACTCATTGTTAATGGACATTTGCTGGGATGGGTGGCATTTGGTCAGAGAGCGAGTTGTAGTGGGTACTTGCTATGAAGTCAGTATCTGTGAAGGTGACAGGTATTTGTCATGGGCAGAGGAGTTGCCATCGGAACCCAGTATTAAGTTAATTGTAACAAGTTGAAGATTGCTATGCCCAGTGGAGTGTATAGACATTAGTGTTATGATTTAGTGTTTGGACTGAAATAATTGCTTTAAGAGAGTGTGAATAGTTTTTGTGAGAAAACTGTCTCCCCCAGGAGGTGGAGAGGGAGGGGGGTGTGTGGAAAAAATTCCACAGACAGCTGTGAAATGTGTAAGATTATACCCCGTGAGTCAAGAGACCAAGTTCAGGCAATTAGGAAGAGAAGACCCAGGAATTCTAAGATCCGTGGGAAAGACAGATTGACAGCTTGGGTCACTGTCTGTGTGGAGTTTGCATGTTCTCCCCATCTCTGTGTGGGTTTCCTTCCACATTCAGGAAGACATGCTGGTTAGGTGCATTGACCTGAACAGGTACTGGAGTGTGGCGACGAGGGGAATTTCACAGTAACTTCATTGCAGTGTTAATGTAAGCCTTTCTTGCAACTAATAAATAAACTTAAACATGCATTGACTTATGCCTTGACTAATTAAATGTTAAATTACAATGCTTAGTGGTCCAATGAACCATGCTGGTTTGCATTATAAATTACTCATGATGTGGAGATGCCAGCGTTGGACTGGGGGGTTGGGGGGTTGGGGGGTGGGGGGCAAAGGAAGAAGTCTCAGGTAAACTTTAACCTAACTTTAATTTATTATAAATTAATGATTGTCCTTTTTGTCAACTGGATTATTTCTCAACAAAAAGCTCCTTTACTCTGGCATTTAGTGTAGAATCTAATCTTTATACCAGTTAGTAGGATTTTGTAGATGATATCAGGATAGATATTATTTCTACACACATCTCAGAACTGTTTCCCAAACAATTTGACAACCGATACATACTCCATATGTAACATGCCCCTTTTAATTCCCTAGTTTAGCTCCCTAGTCTGTCTGTGTATCGTTACGTGCAATTTGCTTCCTTTCTTGTGGTATATTTATCCTGTGAGCCATCAAGGGAGCGGAAATTTCTTGCTAAATCTGGCAATACATTTTATCAAGACATCATCACTGACTCAACCTGCAAAACCTGTTGCTATTTACAGTAAACCTGAAGACATTAAGTTGACAAGCTCTCTGTCATCCTGACAGGAATATCTGACAAGAATCTGAGGCGAGAGAAAAAGAAGCTGATCTCCAAAATATGGTGGTTTTTGGCTGCGCACAAATTGTCTCTTCACTTAGATCATCCAAACTGAAATGCTCTTGAATATTAGGCCTCTAAATTCAGACCTTTACTCTCTGGAATTTAGAAGCATGAAGGGAGATCAAATTAAGGCATACACAATGATAAAAGGTAGAGATAAAATAGTTGTGGAGCAGATGCTTCCTCTCATGGGGCGTTCTGTGATGAAAGGATAAGGGGTAGCAAATTTAAAACAGAGTTGAGGAGAAACTACTTTTCCCAAAAGACTGCGAGTCTGCGGAATTTGCTACCCCAAATTGCCATGGATGCTGGGACGGTGAATAAATTTAAGGAGAAGTTAGATTTTTAATTGGCAGTGAGTTCAAGGATTATGGGCAGAAGACAGAAAAATGGGAATGAGAAGCATATCAGCCATGATTGAAAGATAGGCTGAATGACCTAATTTTGCTCCTATATCTTACAATGTGGAGATATTATCATTGGACTGGGGTGAACACAGTAAGAAGTCTCACAACACTAGGTTAAAGTCCAACAGGTTCATTTGGTACCACGAGCCTTCAGAGCATTGCTCCTTCGTAGGTAAGACTCACCTGATGAAGGAGCAGCACTCTGAAAGCTCGTGATTCCAAATAAACCTGTTGGAATTTAACGTAATATTATGCGACATCTTACTGTGCCTATATCTTATGGACTTATGAACTATATGGATCCAGCAATTCTGGGATCTTAATTAATACTTGAAAGACATGCTCTCAACAGGAAAAAGAAATCTCTTTTGAATAAGGAAAGCTAATTAAGATGCTTCCGGAGCACTTCATCTCCACCCCTCCCTCTGTGTGAAAGCACCCAGAACACTCTGAAGGTAAAACAAATGAAAGTACCTGCAACGCTTCCTTGTAAACATATGAATCTCTGAGTTTCTAACAGCTTTGCCTGTCAGTTATAAACACGTGACCAGCTGAAAGAAAAACCAGTATAAGGTTATGCATGACAATGGCGGTACAATTTAGCTGTAATTATGTACTGCTGTTCAATATTTAGGGCCACATAATTATCATGCAAATAGCATGATTGACAGAATTAAGCAGCCCAATGCAAAATACTGTTCTCGAGAAAATTATAGGCATTATGATGTTACTATTTTTATCCTTTGCTAATGATACATTATACTTTCCTCATCATTCTTGGTTTCATATCTGTTTTGGACCCATACTTTGACATTCATTCATTAGGTATGGACGTCATTGGCAAGGTCAGCCTTGATTGTTCATCCCTAATTACCATTGGAGAGATGGTGGTAATCTGACTCCCTGAAGCCCTGCAGTCTATGTAGTGTTGGTACGCCCACATTACTGCTAGGGATGGACATTCAGGATTCTGAGTCAGTGATAGTAAAGGAACAGCCGATTCAATTCAGAGTGGTGTGTGACTGTGAAGGAACTTTCTGATGGTGATGTTCCCATATGCCAGGTGCCCTTGTTCTTTGAGATGGTAGACATCGCCAATTTTACAGATGTCTTGAAAGAAGCCGTGGTGAGGTACTGCAGTGCTTCTTTCAGTTGCTGAACCCTATATGTTGATGTTGGAGGCGGAGAATAAAAAACAAGGAACAATGCAGCACAGGAACAGGCTCTTCGTCCCACCAAGTCCATACTGGCACAGATGCCTCTCTAATATTTTTTTGCCTCTATGTGATCTGTATCTCTCTATTCCCTGCCTATTCATATGTCTATCCAAATGCCTCTGGCATATTGTTATAGAATCTTTTTAAGGTGTTTATGTTTAAGCTGGTAAATAGGGTGCAAATCAAACAGGCTGTTTTGTCCTGGATTGTGTTGCCCCTCGTCAGTTTTATTTATTCTTTCACAAGATTTGGGTATCATCAAGTAGGCCCTGCATTTATTGCCCATTCTTAATTTCCCTTGAGAAGATGGTTGTGAGTTACCTTCTTGAATTGCTGCAGTCCGTACGTTGCAGGTATACCTCCAGCACTGTTAGCAAGGGACTTTCAGGATTTTGACCCAATGACAGTGAAAGGAACAGTAATACAGTCAGAATGGTGTGTGGCTAGATGGGGGAGCTTGGAGTTAATGGTGTTCCCATGCGTCTGCTACCCTTTTCCTTCTAGGTGGTGGTGTTCACTGGATTTAAGAGTATTGTCGATAGACAGTTGGTGAGTTGCTGCATTGCACCATGTAGGTGGTACACATTGCTGCCACTGTGCATTGATGGTGGAGGGAGTGAGTGTATGTTGATGATGATGGATAGGGTGCCAATCAAGCGGGCTGCTTTGACCTGGTTGGTGTTGAGATTCTTGACTGTTATTGGAGCTGCACTCAACCACACAAGGGATGACTGTTCCATCACATTGCTGACTTGGACTCCCCCGCTGTTCATGACAGTAGGACTCTCCAGCCCCTCTGCAGTGAACTGAGGTGTGGCTGAGGGCCAAGTTCCCCATCCTCACTGGCAGTGGGACATGAATGGCTGGAGAATTCTGGCCAGTGTATCCATTTCTTTCTGCACAGATGTTATTTAAGAGTTGAGTCATTGCAGTATCTTCTCAAAATCACTGGAGTGGGACATGAATTTACAACATTCCAAGTTGGAGGCCAGAGTACTACCACTGACCAAATCCAATATTTGGTGCGCCAATCAAATTCTGGAAACAGTGGGAGATATATGGAGCTTGCTTATTTCTAATGAGCAAACCTCACTCAAAAATAGTATCACTTTGAAGTTGATTTAATCCTTCTACACTTTTACCATTGAAGTGATCCTCTAAGGAAAAATAAGAAGAACAATATAGAACAAACAGTGGAGAAAGGAAAGAACAGCCTGAGGATACAGATACAGAAAGCTTTGAAGCTGGCTGAACACCTGAATTAACAATGCAGTTATTAAATTAAATACAATCCTTGGCTTTATCAATAGATGTATTGAGTGCGAAAACCAGAAAGTTATGCTGGACCTAATAGATCGGCCCCAGCAGGAATATTTTACCTCATTCTGGTCATCACACTTTAAGAAGGACACAAAGAGTGGGATTTTCTGGCTGCACTCCCCCCCAAAGACCAGAAAATCCCATCTGAGGTAAACAGACTTTTGCATGGTCCGTGATTCACCACTATAATTCCCGTGGGCAGATGGGATGGTAAAACTCTGCCCAAAGAACAGTTTTAGCAAAATGGAATATAAATACGTGAATACTTGAGAAGCTGGAGTTGTCCTCCCTAGTGTAGAATCATAGAATCCCTACAGTGCAGAAGGAGGCAATTCAGCCCATTGAGTCTGCGCTGACCACAATCCCACCCAAGTCCTCTCACTGTAACCCCACATATCAATTACCCCAGCTAGTCCCCCTGACAATAAGGGGCAATTTAGCATGGCCAACCCACCTAACGTGCACATTTTTAGACTGTGGGAGAGACTGGAACACCTGAGGGAAACCCACGCAGACACGGGGAGAATGTGCAAACTCCATACAGATTGTCACCCAATTGCTGGAATTGAACACACATCCCTGGTGCTGTGAGGTAGCAGTGCTAACCACTGTGCTGCCATGTTGCCCATGGAAATAAGGAAATTCGAGATGAGGTTTGATTGAGGAATTTGTAATGATGAAGGGCAGAATTTTTTTGATTCCACCACAATATAATGGCTTTAATGATGCGGGAGGGGGTGGGGCGACAGTGTGACAGGAGCCAAAAATTTGGTTTCCCCATCAGCGTGAAATGACAGCAGGAATATGCGCTACGACCTGTCATGATGGGGTGACATTCCTGCCAGAGACCTGCAATGAAAACTCCTTTGCATCCCATTAATCAGTTGTAGAAAAAGCCCAACCCAAAATTTCTCTCCCCTGCCCCATCACCTACTCAGTAAGAATCTGGCAACACCAATTTTAAATCCAACCAATTTATTTGATAGTAAATCAGCGAGCTTTCGACTTTGGTCTTCGTCAGGCAAATGCAGTGTTCTGGTCTTCAATAGCACACCTATCAGCGCAGACAGTCACAGATTGCTGATTAGGATGCGAATCCTTACACTTAACCTGCTATTCAAGTCTTAAAGTGGCTAACAATGTGAGTGAAGGGAACACGGAGCATTGGTTAGAGAGATGTGTATGGTCTCCAGCCAGCACAGCTCCATCACCTACACTGCAGTTGGGTTTTCATACTGGTTCAGGACACACTGGGAGCAAGGTACTATACCAATGTTGGACTTGCCTGCAAGAAGGTTTGGGGCAGCTCACAGAGATCAGAAGATGGAGACCACCAGTGACCAGACCCCATGTGCAACAGTGGACCTCCCAGGGGATGGAACGTCTTCTACAAAAATGGGCAGGTTGATGGTTGCACCCCTTTTAAATATGGGGCCTGCGTATGATGGCAGGGAGTGAGCCATCTAGTGTGCCCCATCATGCAAAACGTTGAGAAACCTCCAAATGCATAATTATTTCGGCAAGAGTCATGCAATGTGACGAATTTCCACCGGCTTCTACAGTGAGAAACTCTCCACAGAATGGAAAGATGCTGCCAAAAAACTCGAGATAGAGTAACTACTTCTGATGACTAAGGGCATAGATTTAAGATGGCTGGTGAAACATAAGAATGTAAGAAATAGGAGCAGGAGTAGGCCATCTAACCCCTTCGAGCCTGCCCCACCATTCAATAAGATCATGGCTGATCTGAAGACGATCAGTTCCACTGTCCCACTTTCTCCCCGTAACCCTTAATTCCCTTGTCTATCAGAAACCTATCTACCCATGACTTAAATATATTCAACGAGGTAGCCTGCATCACTTCAATGCTAGAGAATTCCAGAGATTCACCACCCTTTGAGTTTCTCCTCAACTCCGTTCTAAAGCGTCACCCCCCTCCCTCCTCTCCCCCCTCCCCCCCCACCCCCCTTTTATTTTAGACTGTGCCCTCTAGTTTTGTTTTCCTTTCTAGGTGGGAAGAATCAGAGTTGACGAGAGAAAACATTTCTTTATGCAATGTGCAATTTGTATTTGCGAGAACTGATGTTTGATTCAATTTGATTTATTATTGTCACATGTATTAGTATACAGTGAAAAGTATTGTTTCTTGCATGCTATACAAAACATACCACTCATAGAGAAGGAAATGACAGAGTGCAGAAAGTGGTGTTACAGTCATAGCTGAAGTGTAGAGAAAGATCAGCTTATTGCAAGGCAGGTCCGTTCAAAAGTCTGACAGCAGCAGGGAAGAAGCTTCTTGAGTCGATTGCTACGTGACCTCAGATTTTTGTATCTTTATCCCGATGAAAGAGATGGAAGAGAGAATGTTCAGGTTGCGTGGGGTCCTTAATTATGATAGCTGCATTTCCTAGGCAGCGGGAAGTATAGACAGAGTCAATGAATGGGAAGTTGCTTTGCGTGATGGACTGGGCTATATTCACAACCTTTTGTAGTTTCTCGCTGTCTTGGGCAGAGCAGAAGTGATAACAAATTGTGATACAACCAGAAAAAATGCTTTCTATGATGCATCTGTAAAAGTTGGTGAGAGTCGTAGCTGACATGCCAAATTTCCTTAGTCTTCCGAGAAAGTGTAGACGCTGGTGGGCTGGTGGTAACAGATTCAATGGTAGCCTTCAAAGAGGAATTAGATAATTACTTGAATGAGCCAAAGGGAGAGAGCAAAGGCATGGAACTAACTGAATTTCTCTTTGAAAGACCGCCACAAACCTGATGGATAAAGTGACCTTTTTCTATCCTGTACAGTTAAGCAATTCTGTGACTCAACTGCAGCATTTTTAAGGGTCATGCATGTAATGGATGTTGTTAGTCATGCAAATACCTTTGGACAATTGAAAATTATCAACAGTCTGAACATATTCTCAACCTAACCTAATCAACAGATAACCTCAGACTCATGTCAGTGCTGTAGTTAATCCTCAATACCTATTAGTATTTATTCATAGTGATGCATGGTATTGGCTGTGTCATCTTTGCTACTCCTTTTTATGAGTAATTCTATCCACTAAGGGGCTGCTGCTCAAGTGCTTCACATCTGCTTGTTTATTGAGTATCAGTGTGACCACTCTAAGTTGTTAGTTGGTTAGCACTGCTGCCTCAGAATGCCAGAGACCTGGATTCGCTTCCCAGCCTGGGTCATTGTACAGACTGGGCACAGACGTTCTTCTGTATCTGCATGGGTTTCCTCTGGGTGCTCCGGTTTCCTCCCACAGTCCGAAGGACATGCATTGGCCGTGCTAAATTCTCCCTCAGGGTACCCGAATAGGTGCCAGAGTGTGGCAACTAGGGGATTTTCACAGTAACTTCATTGCAGTGTTAATGTAAGCCTACTTGTGACACTAATAAATAAAATGAAGCCAACAATAAATAGTGTTCAGTGCAGTGCATGCGTTGTGGTCTGGCTTTGTATAGCAACAAAGAGTTAATTCAATCAATCAACAGGTAATCAAACAGCCCATTAGTAAATTAAATTAATTTTGATCCAAACTGAGTTATGTGTAGAACAATTCAGGAGCTGAGAAAATGAGCACACATCATACAGTTGCAGACAATTCCTTGATAAAACGTTAGAGGAGTGAATGAAGGATTTAATCAGGATCCTCAACATGGATGTGTCAGGAAATCAAAATATCTTTACGCCATATTAAATTCAGAATTAACTTTTCATGGCAGCTGATCATTTTTAAAACAGATTGTGCCAAGATTCACAACTTTTCAACAGGCTGCATTTTCCATTTCATCTAATGGTTAATCCATGTTTATGAATTAAAGATGGTGTGGAATAGTAATACCTCTTATCTATGTACTCTGCTCTATCTTGTGCATGCACTAGTGCACAGCACTGAAGACTGAAAGGTCTACAAATACTCACATTTGTAATAATATTTAAGTGCATACCAAGAGTCCAAATGATGACAACAGGACTTGGAAGCAATGATATGGAGATGCTGGCATTGGACTGGGGTAAACACAGAAGTGTCACAACACCAGGTTAAAGTCCAACAGGTTTATTTGGTAGCAAACGCCACTAACTTTCGGGGCTCAGACCCTTAGTCAGGTGAGTGGGGAGTTCTGATCACAAACAGGGTATATAAAGACACACGCTCAGTTTACAGAATACTGATTAGAATGCGAGTCAAGCAACAACCACCAGGTAAGACTGTTCTCTTCCTGTTGGTGAACACTTCAGCGGTTACGGGCATTCAGCTTCTGAATTTCGGGTAAGTGTTCTCCAAGGCGGTCTTCACAACACATGACAGGGCAGAGTCGCTGACAGAAACTGATATCCGAGTTGTGTATGCATTAAATGGCCTTAACCTGGATCTTGGATTCACATCATGCTGTCTGTAACCCCCATGACTTGCCTGGGCTTGCAACATCTCACTTACTGTCCTGTCTGGAGCCATTACATATCTCTTTAACCTATGCTTAATACTATCTCCACTCACATTGTCTGAACCTTTAAGACTTGATTTAGCTGTAAAGACACACATTTTATTGTATTCTGTAAACTGAGCATTTGTCTTTATATATGTACAGTGTCGGGCAATACAGCATGATATAGATAGGCTGGCAAATTGGGTGGTGAAATCGCAGATGGAATTTAATCCAGATAAATGTGAAGTGATGCATTTTGAAAGAAATAATGTAGGGGGAGTTCTACAGTAAATAGTAGGGCCATTAAGAGTACAGAAACACAGAGGGACCTAGGTGTGCAAGTTCACAAGTCCTTGAAGGTGGCAGCAGAGGTGGAGAAAGTGGTGAAGAAGGCATATGGTATGTTTGCCTTATAGGAAGGGATTGCGCAAACTGGGGCTGTTTTCCCTGGAAAGACGGAGAATGTGGAGAGACCTAATAGAGGTGTATAAGATTATGAAGGGTATAGATAGAGAGAATGATAGGAAGCTTTTTTCCAGGTTGGATGCAAAAATCACAAAGGCTCACTGGCTTAAGGTGAGAGGGACGAGGTTTAACTCAGATATTAGAGGGATGTTTTTCAAACAGAGATTGTGGGGGCCTGGAATGCACTGCCAAGTAGGGTGGTGGAGACAGACACGCTAGAGTTGTTTAAGACTTACCTAGATAGGCACATGAGCAGACTGGAAATGGAGGGATGCAAAAGAATGTTCTAGCTGAAGATCAAGATTCCTGGGAATTAATAGATTCCTATTTGCTGTCCAAAAAATTTTAAGGCTCACCTGTCTCTTACATTGGAGCTATGAGCGATCTTCCATTAATGTCTGTATAGTCTGTTGTATGTTTATTGATGTCCCCTTTTTACATCCACAGTCCGCCTTGTTGGCCAACAAGGGGCATACACACAGTGGGCTGTGTGAGGGTTGCTCTTGGATGTTGCTTAGAGAGTTGTCCAGTGCTTCATGTCTGTTAGTGTACACTTAAACTGAACCAATTGACGGACAACACGACAGCTCAGTGACTATCACTGTTTGCTGCGTAGTTACAGAGACCCGAGTCTCTGTAACTACAGTAATCAGTCTAGATGAACAGAGGGATCTTGGTGTGTACGTGTATAGATCCCTGAAAGTAGGCAGTCAGGTCGAGAAGGTTGTTAGGAAGGCATATGGAGTCTTGGCTTTTATTGGTAGAGGGATTGAATTTCGGAGCCGCAATGTCATGTTGCAACTGTACAAAACTCTAGTGCGGCCGCACTTGGAGTATGGTGTGCAGTTCTGGGCCCCACATTATAAGAAAGATGTGGAGGCATTGGAGAGGGTACAGAGGAGGTTTACCAGGATGTTGCCTGGTATGGAGGGCAGGTCGTATGGAGAGAGGCTGAGGGATTTGAGGTTGTTTTCGTTAGAAAGGAGGCGGCTAAGAGGGGACCTAATCGAAACATATAAGATGATTAGAGGTTTAGATAGGGTGGACAGTGATAGCCCTTTTTCCTAGGATGGAGAAAGCTAGCACGAGGGGACACAGCTTTAAATTAAAGGGTGATAGTTATAGGACGGATATCAGAGGTAGGTTCTTTACCCAAAGGGTGGTTCGGGAGTGGAATGCCCTGCCTGCAGCAGTTGTAGCTGCGCCAAGTTTGGTGGCGTTTAAGAGGTTAGTTGATAAGTATATGGAAGAGAAGGGAATGGTTTAGTTTTGAGGGGCATTGCTTTTTATATTGGTCGGCGCAACATCGAAGGCCGAAGGGCCTGTTCTGTGCTGTAATGTTCTATGTTCTATGTTCTATGAGTCGGATCTTCGGCTTGGGTCAATGTCTGTGGGAGTTTGTGCATTCTCTCTGTGCTTGTGTGGGTTTTCTCCGGGTGCTCCGGTTTCCTCCCACATCCCAAAAACGTGCTTTTAGACTGATTGGTTCAATAAGTTGTCCCTAACTTGGATCTCCCTTAATCTGGCGCACATATAATTCCCTAAATTTGCAACCCTTTATTGTGGAGTCCACTAGATGTGGACTTAGGCAGAAGAAGGATTTGAATAAGGCATTCGATCAGTGTTAAAATGGGCGGCGCGGGCTTGTAGGGCCTAAGGGCTTGTTTCCTGTGCTGTTCTTTGTTCTAAATGTGCTGTTTGTGATCAGAACTCCCTATTCACTTGACGAAGGGACAGAGCACCGAAAGCTAGTGGTGTTTGCTACCAAATAAACCTGTTGGACTTTAACCTGGTGTTGTGAGACTTCTTACGAGGAAACAAACCAGGCATTTCCAACTTTTGTAAGGATTCTTTTTCTATAAATATACGGAGCTCCAGCAGATTGTATTCTACTAGTAGTGTCAGAGTTCCATTAAATCGACAAATACTGTCAGAAGAAATGCTGGCTTGGAATAGTTAAACCCTGGATGGCACTAATCAATAAGGCAACCACACGTATTTAAATAATCCCTAACCAGTCATCCATTATTCAATGCCTTTTCTTCAAAGTATTTACGAAGAGATTGAGAGCAGTAATCTAGATGAGAAACGCAGTTGTTTTCAGTCTGATGGAAACTAAGCACGCTAAAGAGTGGGCAGGTAAGCAGATGGCTTCTGTTTCTGTAATTAGCCACAACGGATGAACGGCTTTGCATGAAGAAAATTGTAGGCTTACTCTCATACAAATACTGCCATTAGAGCTTGAAAATGACAAGCTTTCTTTACAGGATATTTAAATAAACTTGAAAAAAAACATTTTTGAATTGAATACAAAGCAGAATTTTAATCAAGCTATGTTGGGCTCATTCCACCAAACTCCCCAATCTGAAATTACTTCCCAAACCACAGTCCAAAAAACATTATTTTTGCACTTAAGAAAAATTGATTAAACTTTGGTGAGAAACTCAGACAATTTGTCAAACAATATTGAATAATGGCGTGCTTTTGCAATTCTCAGTGGCACGGTGGCACAGTGGTTAGTAGTGCTGCCTCACTGCGTCAGGGACCTAGGTTTGATTCCTGGCTTGGGTCACTATGCGGAGTTTCCACACTCTCCCGGGGTCTGCATGGATTTCCTCCTACAGTCCAAAGATGTGCAGGTTAGGTGGATTCTAAATTGCCCTTTAATGTTTGGAGGACTAGCTAGGGTAAATGCATGGGTTTATGGGAATAGAACCTCGCTGAGATATGGTCGGTGCAGACTCGATGGGCCAAATGGCCCTTCGCACTGTAGGATTCTATGATTATGAGATTCTTTCATCAGGCAATGTTCATATTGAAAATATTTACATTGCACAAAGCTGATCATCAATTTTAATCGGTTAAAATGCTGTTAAATTCTTGTAAATTGTTTTAAAAGATTGAGGTTGTGTGCCAACATTTGACCCATGAGGAAAGATTATGATTTCTTTAGAATATTTTTGGAGTCTGTCATTGTTTTTAAGAACATTTGAAGGGATTTTTAAGAGTTGCAAAGCGATCACTTCTAATTGTCTTTGTTAATAAAAAATACTTATCCATGTAACGTGGTGATCCTTGACCTGAAGGTACCAAGAAAAAAAGCTATAGCAGGGAAGAACAGAGAAGGCACATTTATAAGATTGTGCATGTGCAATTAGTTAAAAAGATCAGAAAGCTGAAGACAGGATTAGTGCCATGAGTATGAATTGAACAATTTTCTCACTATGCTTTAGTTTAATTTAATGAAGTGCTTTAAAACAATCAGACAAAGGAGTTTCAGGGGGAATCTGTGCCATCAAAACTGTCAGGAAATGAGCTAAGGATGTTTCTCAGAAGGAGCCATTTGGATAATAACTGTTTCTGAATAAATTGAATGGAGTGGAGCCACCATTGCTGTTGATCTGAGGTCCAAATTCCATTGAGTGAGGGAAGTGAGTTTCCACATTCCAGAGGCTGAAAGATTGTGAGATTGTACTTTCCACCAAATTTGTGCTGAGAATGTTATGAATGTTTTTAATCTTGTGAAATAGTCTTTTTTTAATCTGCTATTCCATGAGTGATTTATAATTCACAACAACTGTAACTTGCCTATTTATTCATGTTCAATTTGCATTCATGTTAACATAAAAGGTACAAAAACTGAAATCTCATTCTTAATTTCTTAATTCGAAGTCATTCAGTAACTTTGGTTATTTTTGCTTCATGTTTTCTCTATGGCGAACAAACAAACATTGTGAGCTCAAGTCTGGGATCAAAACCACAAGTTGTAAAATGGGTAACTGGAGTCTTCCAGCATTTAAAAAAAACAAGATTTCATGTTTGTTTTAGCTATTCGTTATTAGGAAATTGAAATGTTGAAAGGAAGGATCTGGTTCTTGAAAACTCAAAACTGTTTTGATGTGGAAGCTATTGAGAGGATGCAGAGGAGATTTACAAGGATGTTGTCTGGATTGAGAGGCATACCCTATGAAGATAGGTTGAGGGAGCTAGGTCTCTTCTCCCGGAGAGACGAAGGTTGAGAGACAACCTGATAGAGGTTTATAAAATGTTGAGAGGAATAGATAGGGTGGATTCTCAGAGGCTATTTCCCAGAGCTGAATTGGTCGCTACAAGAGGACACAGGTTTAAGGTGCTGGGCAGCAAGTACAGAGGAGATGTTAGGGGTAAGTTTTTCACTCTGAGGGTGGTGAGTGAACTGCTGTCAGTGGTGGTGGAAGCGAACTCGCTGAGATCTTTTAAAAGACTTCTGGATGAGTACATGGGATTAAATGGGATTGAGAGTTACAGATAGTTCTATGGCCTAGTAGGTATGAGTATGATTGGCACAACTTGTGGGCCGAAGGGCCTGTTTGTACTATAGTGTTCTATGTTCTATGTTGAGGAAAGATTGTCTGACAGGCTATAGCACAGCATGTGGGAAGTAATGTAAGGTGATAGGATTCTTGAAGAATTGCTTAGTACCTGGAAGTAGGCTGATAAAAGAATGGACAAGTTCCTTAGCGATCGAGTACAACTGGCCAGAATTGAAAAATAAAAGCAGAACAGAGATGGATTTAGGAAAAGTGAAATTTGCAAAAGAGGAAACAGTTAGTGAAAAAAGCAAACAAAATAAAGAGAAAGAGATGAAAAACTCGAAGTGGAATATCAGTCCCAATTATGTGACTTTGAGTAAATGAGAAGTGAGACTGGCTCAAGGAGAACTCTTCTTAATTTTGATTTCAGTGAGGAATTTTTACACAGCACCTAAATTTAATGAGGCGGGAGTGGAGATGGAAATGAGTCCTTCAAGAAAATTGCCACACATCTGAACTGGCCATAAGAGCAATAGGCTATGCTCCTTCAATGGAAGTGAAGGTCTCAGAGGTGTACTCATTTCTAATGTGATTACGAGGAAGTAAAGACTGCTGTACTCAACACTTACAGGTTGATACCAGAGGCTTGTACATAGATGTTTGGAAATTTGAAGATGAAATCGTGCAAAGCCTACGTTGACTTTGCCAGCAAAAAGGAATTGGCATTGGAGAGGAGTTGGGGGTTGATGAAGATTAGACAGATCTTTGAAAAATTTAGGGAAATAATACTGCTAAAGGAACTCAAAAATAGTTTTGCTTTGTAGTTTTCCAAATGTGATCGTAAGCACAAAGTTTAGAAAATAAGGGAAGCATTGATAATGAAAGACAAGCATTAATTAATTCACAAGGTATTAAGAGCAGGCTCCAGTTTGGAACCTTCCAGAGAAACTAAAATAGAGGAAGGTCAATAATGAGAAGAGATCAGCCCCCACTGATAAAGGAGGAAAAGATACTACCCTTTCTCATGTGAACAAGAGTGGAAGTTCAGAGGACGGGTTCACTTTAAGGTACGGACATGCTTCTTTTGTCCAAAAATAGAGCACATGAAGGCTGAATACTCTAATTTAAGAAAATGAAGCCTAACCTTTGTGTGGCATGGTGGCACAGTAGTTAGCACTGCTGCCTCACAGCGCCACAGGCCCAGGTTCAATTCCAGCCTTGGGTTACTGTCTATGTGGAGTTTGCATATTTTTCTCCTGTCTGCATGGGTTTCCTGCGGGTGCTCCAGTTCCCTCCCTTTTTCAAAGATATGTGGGTAGGGTGGATTGTCCCTTTGTGTCAGGGATGCTAGTAGGGTAAATAAATGAGGTTATGGGAATAGGGTGGTACTGTTGTTGGACCAGGCTCAGTGGGTTTCTTCTGCACTGTAGGGAATTTATGATTCTAAACCTAATCTATGTTTGCGCAGTCAATGGAATATTCCCCCAAGTGACATTTTCCTAACTGGCAAAGTTCATGACAAACAGGGACACCACTTTTGCTGACGGAAGAATTGGGTAATGGAGAGTTATGCAGAATTATTTTGTTCTTTGGTATAGTGTCCTCATGTTCTTCATTTGAGTCAAGTAAATTGATTAGAAGAAATCATATTGTTGTGACGAAAGCATATAGTATGTTAGCCTTTATAGGAAGGGGTATAGAGTACAAGAGCTGGCCTTTAATATTGCAGTTGTATAAAATGCTGTTTAGACCTCATTTGAAATACTGCGTCCAGTTCTGGTCGCCTTACTACCGGAAGGAAGTGGAGACTCTGGAGAAAGTACAGACGAAGTTTACCAGGATGCGGCCTGGTATGGAAGGTCTGAGTTACGAGGAGAGATTAGGCAAATTGGGACTGTTTTCCTTAGAAAGACGTAGACTTAGAGGAGATCTGATAGAGGTGTACAAGATTTTGAAGGGGATAAATAGAGTAAACAGGGCTAAGCTTTTTCCTAGGATGGACTCAAATAGCACGAGGGGTCACGGGCTTAGGGTGAGGGGGGTAAGGTATAATTTGGATGCTAGAGGGAGTTTTTTCACACAAAGGGTGGTGGGGGTATGGAATGCACTGCCAAGTAAAGTGGTGGAGGCAGGTACTCTGGAGTTATTTAAGAAATACTTAGATGGGCACATGAACAGAATGGGAATGGAGGGGTATAGAAAACTGACTTAAAATAGGGATCATGAGCCTTGGGAGTCCCTGGGAAGTGTGTAAATAGATGATGATATTGATGTACTTGTTTTTTACCCTACAGGTGCTTTGGTCCACCTTGTTGTCTAACGAGGGGCATACACGCGATGGGTCGTAAGAGGACTGCTCTTGGATCTTTTTCGAGAGTATCCTAGTGCTTCACATCGTTAGTATACGCTTGACCTGCCCTATTTGATGGGCAACACTCAGTGACTATCGCTGTGCTGTGCAGATACATGGATTTGGGCCTGTGTCTGTGGGAGTTTGCGCATTCTCCCGTGCTTGCATGGGTTTTCTCCGGGCACTCCGGTTTCCTCCCACATCCTAAAGATGTTCTCTTAGGCTATCTGGCAAAACAAATTCTCCCTAAATTGTCTCAAATTTGGTTTTTAATCCACAGATCTAGAAACGTGGACAGGGATCACGGGTAGAGGTGGGAACATCGGGGTGGCGGCGTGGGCTTGTTGGGCCGAAGGGCCTGTTTCCCGTGCTGTTTTGTTCTTTGATCTTTGATTACCATCCTTTGGGATCCGCACAGTCGTTGATGTTGATAGATGACATGAAGCTCTCTCCAAAAGAGAGTATATAGGTATTGAAGGAATATAAAGGTATTGGTTTAGGGTATTGATGGAAATTGTTTGTCTGCTCCTTTGTATAAACTTAACTTAAAATGTGGTTTACTTACTCATCCTGTTACTGTAGTCCTACCTTACCGGTTGAAGGTGATTTCTATTTGGGAAACAATTTGGGGACAAGATATCACTAAACCAGAGATTTCAGGAAAGCCCACCGAGGTTGTTGCCGTTGTACAGGAAAAGTTGGGTGACAAGAAAGGCCCATCTGTTTTCTGTAAGCTTACTGCTAAAATGAATGTTTCGAATCAAGATGTGACCACAGATCAGGAAGTCAGTCTCCTAATTTAAAAATGACATTGGAACATAAGGCTGGAAAGGAAAAGTTAAAGGCTGCTGGAGACGATGTATATGGTTCCCCACAGGGATCGTAACAAGGTAATTACAGACAAGGCACATTGTTTATTATCAGCACGTATTGAACTGAAATTCTTTGTTGAATGTAAGCCCAGAAATTAATATTATTCCAAACCACAACCTTCCAACTGTTCACATTTATCCCACAATGGAAATTTTACCCTTTGTCATCCAATTTATGAATTTTCAAATTGGGTTTTACATGATGTAACTCAATTCTGGGGTCCAAATTTGGAAATTGCAGTGTGAAGCTGTTGTCACCGAAACAATCATTTTTAAGATTTTTTAAAAATATTTTTATCCATCTGTAAAGTTCCAAAGCCAATGCTCTGAATGGACTGGGCAAATCCAAAGCCATTCCTTGCTTGCTCTAAAAACTAAATTCACACTCCAGTCGAATCCAATCCAATGTACCCACAAGAAAGACAAACAAGATCAAGCTGACAAGATAAGGCATCTCAACCCACCCTGGGCTTGATGTGGCGCTTAACTCAACCAAAGAGCAGATACCACACATGAACTGAGCCAAAAGGTCAAAAAGCAATGCAATCAATGATTTAATTACTAATGATTGAGACAAGTTGAAAAACTTGTTCTTTACTCACCAGTTTATCAATAGAAAGTGGTTACCTCTGATGAGATGTGAAACATTTTGACAGCAGCAATTCGAAAAAAAGGCGAGGAGTAAAGTTTTGTTGATTTTTGATGTCTGAAGTATAAACAGTGTGAGAATGGTTATTTTTAAAACATATTTGGGGGAGATATTCTGTGAAGAATGTTATATATCTGTATGTGCATAACTGACTTAATTAAGCTGTGCAAAGATCACTAGAGCCAGATTGTCTGGGATGTTTAAGACATGAAAGGATATGGGTGTTAGGTTAATTTATTTTTAGTGAGATATTACAGTAGGTTTGAAGTACAATTGAAAAGCGTGGACCTAATATTTGCATTTTTAGACAAGTTGAGAGTTTATTTGAATGGGAGGCCAGAGCTGGCAAGAAACATTTTGTACCTTACAGGAATACCATAGGTTAACAGAACGTATGCCACATTTTATTGACCTGAAAGCATGGGGAGTGGGAATTAGGGCGGGGGGTGGGGGGTGTGGAAGAGAGGTATTTTCAAGTTACTGTGGAGAACTTAGGGGTTGACTGTGTGAGGAAGACTTGCTGGTAACATCTCTAGGCTGGGAGAAGGTGCAATTTGAATCAGCCATCTATTCAAGCCAGAAAAGTAGTGATAGGCAAAATGGTAAAATAGAGACCAGAGAGTCATGAATACAATCTCAGTGAAACCCACTTCAGGTTAAAAATCTGTTAGCATTTTTATGCTAAAATTCAGTTTTTATGACTTTCTGCCCATATTAAGTTATCTGGGCATGAATAAGCTGGAATCTGAGAGTTTTTTCTCTCTACATTTAGAGACTTTGTTTTGGTTCAATATCAAATCTTAAAAGAACAATCATCTGGTTTAACAATACATTCACAATTTCATTGCCAAGTCGCAAACATCACAGTGCAGACTTATCTCTCTGACCTGGATTAAACCAAAAGTTGCTCATTTTAAATACTGACACTCCAAAGGAGCATTTCTAAATGATGACACCCTAACTGGTGCATTATACTATTAGGATAAACATCAAAGTACAAATACACAAGAGGCACATTCTGTAATTTCTTATGCAGATTGATTAGTAAATAGAAATATTTCTAATCTAAAAGTTGACAATGCTGCTAGGGTGCTCTATAATTAAAGATATGCATTCAGTTCACCACCCCAGTTTCCATCCAACTTGAGAAGTTTGTCAAGATCAAAGCAATACAAGTATTTAGATTATGTGGTTTGACTGTTTACTGCTGTTTGTGCAAGAGAGACTCTGTCTGATTTCTACTTCAAGATTTCAGGTTGCAGAGCCATGCTTTGCTCTTTAAAAAAGTTTTTAATTTATTAGTGTCTCAAATAGGCTTACATTAACACTGCAATGAAGTTGCTGTGAAAATCCCCGAGTTGCCACACTCTGGCAGTCATTTGGATACACTGAGGGAGAATTTAGCATGGCCAATGCACCTAACCAGCACATCTGTTGAGCTCTGGGAGGAAACAGAAGCATCTGGAGGAATCTCATGCAGACACAGGGAGAACATGCAAACTCCACATAAACAGTGGCCCAAACCAGGAATCGAACCCAGGTGCCTGGTGCTGTGAGGCAGCAGTGCTAACTACTGCGCCTCCACCTTTTTATCAAGCTGAAATAGGATGCTGGAAAATAGGCCATTGGAAAAAGTTACCAAGGAAAATGACTGTAGCCAGAACTCTGGACTAACTTATAAACATGGATATATCCAATGTTGGGAACATGTAGATTTAGTATCTGGAACGATCAGATCAAATGGCTAAAAGGTTTCCTCTCAATAATGTTGTGAACTGTTTTCCACAGATGTATAACTAAAGATGGGTACCAGTGCCTGTCACTTCCATACCAAGAGTAAAGTTAATGTTGTTCCAATGGTCCAGATTCTCAGGTTAGAAAGGATATCTACTGCATGTTGGATCACATTTTAATTTGAGTTCTAGACTTGCCAATTGAGTTAAAATAATTTTGAAGTTAGTTTGATCCAGGATTTTCAATTAAACACAATCTTTATCTTAATTATGATCCTGACTATTCATGTTTCAAATTCGCATCACCTGAATTTCACAATTCCTTCCAAACACTGTAAGGTCTAACAGCAAAATTACTTGTCGTAAGTCTAGTATTTCACGCATGAGCACCTTTCAATAGATTTTTTTGATTTATTTTGTAAAAATGAGAAAGTCTTGTGGCATATTAATTTATTTTCACTTTAATTAAGATTCAGTTGCAGAACAAAAAGAATTAAATTGGTTAAGCTCCAAGCCCAACGACTGATAATTCTTATAAAGAGGGAGCTATTATTAACACCAGATATGCACTGTGAAAAGACTAATCCAACATTATATTCAATCCAAAATAAAAATTCAAATAATTTAGAGGCTGAAAAATTAATCTACGTAAAAAGAAGACTTTTTTCAAAGATTGCATGAGTTTATAACAATGAGGATTGATTCTCTAACCATTTTTATTATGGCATCTATTGAGCAAGCTTAAAATGTTAAGCTCTGCGTGAAGGAGAGCAAAGATGAATGCACCACAGTGCAGGACCAAAGCCAAAATTGGCATACCTTGTAATAAAGCACTCAAAATTCACACCATAGCTTTCAAGGCTATTTGTGTGACATGGTGGCTAGTGGTTAGCATTGCTCTTTCTCAGCTCCAGGGACCTGGGTTCAATTCTGGCCTCGGATAACTGTCTGTGTGGAGTGTGCACATGTCTCTGCATGACTATGAAGATTTCCTCCAGTGCTCCTGTTTCCTCCCACAGTCCAAAAATGTGCAAGTTAGGTTGATTGGACATAATAAATTGTCCCTTAGTGTCAGAGGGACTAGGAGGATAAATAGGTGGGTTATTGGGATAGCGCCAGAGTGAGATAGTTGTGGTGCAGGTTCGATGGGCCAAATAGCCACGTTCTGACTGTATATGTCTATATAGATGGGATTATATGGCCTCGCTCATCTCAAAACCATAGGTCAATGGACCTTACCATTGTCCATCGCACGCCTGCTTCAATTCCTGTGGCGGTCGGGGCCAGTCGATGATTTGAACTCCATAAGCTGCTGCCTTAAATTATATCCCTCATTGTGACATTCATTGTAAATATTTAATAATGATACAGTTTGTAATTAAAAGGAGAGAATAATTGATGGCATCAGCCTTTGAGTATTTTGGATGGACAAAAATATCAGATTTTCCTGCAGATCTGGGGAAAATCCAACCTGGACAACTTTGTCTGGACTTTTTTTTTTACACGGGGACTGAGTTCATAATGCATTTTGCAAGTTCTGATAAGGAGTGTGGTGTGGAGATAGGCTGGTTAGAATGTCCACTTCAGTTCTCCAGCACATCAGTCCAGCTCCAAAGATAATTTAAAAGCTGCTGAAACTTGAACACTCGCCAACCCATGCTATTTCATGCACCATTCTCCATTATCACTCGATCAGTATCTATTATGTACAGCAAAAGTTGGAGTTATTTTAAAAACTTTGGTTAAAACAAATCTCTAACAATTAGGAAAACCCTGAATTCAAATACACTATTCTTCATTCTGGAAAAAAAGCTACTACCATAAAATAAAAAAATAATCTTTATTAGATTTATAAACATAAAAGAACCCACATCAAAGATTTATTCGTGGGATTTTACAACTTTGCTTGGGTGAGATCATAAATTCCCACTCAAGTTCAACAAAGGTTTCCGTTGTTGGATCCTTGCCCTCTGCTGATTCTGTGGCAGACACGGTGATACAGTTCCATTCCTTATGTTTAAACTGTGTCTTAGAAGTATCAATTATTCTTGGATCAATAGACCACCTGTTGAGTTTATGCTGTTACAGCATTTAAAACCCAGCCAAGCATTCATTATGGTTAGCGCTTCATAGCATAAAACTTCCAGTGACATTGCCTAAAACTGATAGAAGAGAATGGTGTCCCATTTCAATTTCAAAGCAGAGTGCCTTTCAATCAATGGACAGGAGTAGGAGCAAATATTCTTTTTTCCAACTTTTCAAAGTGTGTCTGCATGGGTTTCCACTGAGTGCTCCGCCAGTCCAAAGGTGTACAGGCTACGTTGATTGGCCTTACTAAATTTCCCCATAGTGTTCTAAAATATATAGATTAGCGGGATTAACCACAGTAAATGCATGGGGTTATGATGATAGGGCCCAAATAAGAATGCTGTTCGCAGAGCTGGTGTAGAATCAATGAGCCAGATGGCCCACTCCTTCAATCATTCTAAAAGCAGGATATTTTATTAAACAGCCAGAACAGTCAAAGGATTTAAATCACAACAGAGACTAATACAATATATATATTTATATATTTACATTTTTAATTCATTAATGGCACTTTCTTCAATGATAAAAGTATTATAGTGCATGATGACATTTAGGCAATGGTGATTAATATAAGGGTCACCCTATATTTATAGTGCAGTTCCCTAAAATGAACATTGCATTAAGACACAAATATATTATAATACAAGTGTCATATGAAGATGTCAAGGCATTTTATACTTACTTTTCAGAATGTTGCTAACTCCAAGAACATTTCCCCGTGGTCAAACTCTCCAAGGATGTGTGATTGTTTTAAAGCTTCTAAAATCCACATCAGCACATGGATATTGTGTGAGGGAGGAAATAACAATTTTCTCTCATCTTCATGATGGGGAACCCCACCTTGGAAAAGGTGTACAAGTATTTTGCATTTGTTTTTCTCCTGATTCAAGACAAATCTATCTGAAAGTAGTGTGGGCTTGGTTTCAATGCACCACAGTGGTTAGCACTGCTGCCTTACAGTGTCATCAATGCAGGTTTGATGGGCTGAATGGCCTCCTCCTACACTGCAAAGATTCTATGATTCTTCCATGAAAGGCAGAAGAAGATTGTTTTTTCAGTGAAAAAAAGTAAAGTTCAATGTTTCGTGACCCAATTCGCAATTCCATTGAGAGGCACAAATCTGGCCCAATAACCCTGAATTCCAATCAATGGCTTTTTGGGCCTGATTTTCTTTGCTCCACCATTGATAATTATACCTCTCTGGAGCTTTCTTCTTAAGCCTTTCCATCACTTTCCTCTTTTAACCTGGTCCTGCTCTGATCATACTTTTGGTCACCAATCCCTAATACCCTCTTATATGGCTCAGTGTCAACTCTTGTTTGATAACACTCTTGTGACCTGCATTATGCTACATTAACAATGCTATATTAAAGCAGGTTGTTGCTATTGTGGCGGTGATGAAATCACATGATTCACATCTGAGTGATGCAGGTGAGGCAATGCCTATTGGTATTATTGTTAGGCTACTACTCAGGTAACGTTCTGGGGACCTGAGTTCAAATCCCGCCACGGCAGATGGTGGAATTTGAATTCAATAAAAAATATCTGGGATGATCAAGAAACTGTTGTTGATTGTTGGAAAAACCCACCTAGCTCACTAATGTCCTTTAGAGAAGACAATCTGTCATTCTTACCTGGTCTGGCCTAATGGTCGCCACATTATAAGAAAGATGTGGAAGCATTGGAAAGGGTGCAGAGGAGGTTTACCAGGATATTGCCTGGTATGGTGGGAAGACCTTATGAGGAAAGGCTGAGCGACCTGAGGTTATTTTCATTAGAGAGAAGAAGGTTACGCGGTGACCTAATTGAGGCGTATAAGATGATCAAAGGACTGGATAGGGTGGATAGTGAGAGCCTTTTTCCTCTGATGGTGATGACCAACACGAAGGGACATAACTTTAAATTAAGAGGTGTAGTTATAGGACGGATGTCAGAGGCAGGTTCTTTACACAGAGGGTGGTGAGGGCGTGGAATGCCCTGCCTGCAGCAGTTGTGGACTCGCCTACTTTGGGGACATTCAAATGGTCGGTGGATAGGCATATGGATGATATTGGAATAGTTTAGGTTAGAGGGTCCACTGGCCGGCGCCACATCGAGGGCCGAAGGGCCTGTACTGCGCTGTAATGTTCTATGATCTATGATCTATATGTGACTCCAGAGCCACAACAATATGGTTGACTCTCAATTCCCTTGGGCAATTTAGGATGGTCAATAAATGCTGGCCAACCAGCAACACCTATGTCCCATAAACGATTAACAAAAAAAAGTTCTGAAATGATGTTGAATCACTTATGTATCCTACAATGATGTTCTGGGGTTCCACAGAATTGCATCCTTTCAATAACTCACTTCAAGGTGGCCATTTTCTGAAGTTGACACATGTTTGGAGTTCAAAAGAAATGCACAAGAACATTCTGCTTATATTTCCTGTGCATGAAAATATACCCTGAATCTCTAGAGTTTCCATTTTCAGTTGCACAATCACAGCACCCTCCAGTCAATGATCATTCACATCTCTGAGCTTGTGCAGTGAAACACTGAGGCAGTCAACCAAACCATGGGCAAATCGTGATGCAAAGCCACATTAGATGGACTGCAGAGTGGAGGAATTGCTGCAGTGAATGGGTATGAGTTGGGTTATATCTTTTGACTCAGTGACATTTCTCCTCATAGGCACATAGTGCAATGTGTATGCAGATGATTGCAAAGCAGGGTCAGTGTTATAGCAGCAGCACCTGTGGATAATGCATAAAGTTATTGCATTCCTTCAGAAAAAGGTCAATGAATGGGTACGTAACAGTACTGTAAGTTAAATGGTTGATACTAATTTGCAGTAAAGGCTGTCAACAAGCTCAATAAATGTTCCTGGACTGTCCTAAGGCCTTATGAACCTTTTACTACATCCTGATACTGCCACAGACCACACAGCTGAGTAGCAACCTACAATTGTGACCCTTTGACCAACTTACAAGTACTTCAGGTAAGAAACTGTTGAAACACCACCAATATGGCCCATTACAGGCACACAGAATAAATTACGGACTGGCCACATATCACTATAGATGAAAATTCAATTCTAACATCTCAAGCCTCCATCGCACACAATGGAGTAACTCCAGCAGCCCCAGAAATGAGCTAAAGAAAGTAACATCAGGTGAGTTATAGGTTTACAAATGAGGAAAGGACAAAGTGGTGGAGGCAGAATTTTCCAGATGCCCATATTGCCAGTGACCTGCTGTATGTTAGGAAATGCAACTTGTCATGACATTGGACAGCTATGGGATACACTTCAGTGAAAAATGTAATATAATTATTAGTATACTAATAATATATATTAATATAATTGGATTGCGGATGTGATTCCTATCTTTAAGAAAGGGAACAGGGATAGTCCAGGAAATTACCGACCGGTGAGTTTGACTTCAGTGGTTGGTAATCTGATGGAGAGGCTTCTGAGGGATAAGATATATGAACATTTGGAGAAGTTTGGACTGATTAGAAATAGTCAGCATGGTTTTGTCAAGGGCAGGTCATGCCTTACGAGCCTAGTTGAGTTCTTTGAAAATGTGACTGAACACATTGACGAAGGAAGGGCAGTGGATGTGGTGTACATGGACTTTTGTAAGGAGTTTGATAAAGTCCCACATGCAAGGCTTCTGGAGAAGGTGAGAGGGCATGGGATCCAAGGGGCTTTGGCCTCGTGGATCCAGAACTGGCTTGCCGGTAGAAGGCAGAGAGTGGTTGTGGATGGGTCTTGTTCTGCATGGAGATCGGTAACCAGTGGAGTCCCCGAGAGATCTGTTCTGGCACCCCTGCTGTTTGTCATTTTCATAAATGACCTGGATGAGGAAGTGGAGGGATGGGTTAGCAAGTTCGCCGACGATACAAAGATCGGTGGTGTTGTGGATGGTCTGGAGGGATGCCAAAAGTTGCAGCGGGACATAGACAGGATGCAAGACTGGGCGGAGAAGTGACAGATGGACTTCAACGTGGATAAATGTGTAGTGGTTTTTTTGGCAGGAATAATGGGATGAAGGAGTACAATATAAAGGGTAGGAGTCTTAGCTGTGTTGTAGAGAGAAGGATCTCAGGGTCCGGGTCCATAAGACTCTTAAATCGGCCTCGCAGGTGGAGGAAGCGGTCAAGAAAGCGTAGGGTGTACTGGCCTTCATTAATCGAGGAATAGAGTTTAGGAGTCAGGAGGTAATGATGAAGCTCTATAAGACTCTTGTCAGACCCCGGTTGGAGTATTGTGTGCAGTTCTGGTCGCCTCATTATAGGAAGGGTGTAGAGGCTATTGAGAGAGTTCAGAGGAGATTTACAAGGATGCTGCCTGGATTGGGAGGCAGGCCTTATGAAGATAGGTTGAGGGAGCTGGAACTCTTCTCACTGGAGAGACGTAGGTTGAGAGGCGACCTGATAGAGGTTTATAAAATGTTGAGAGGGATAGATAGGGTGGACTCTCAGAGACTATTTCCCCGAGCTGAAATGGTCACTACGAGAGGACACAGATTTAAGGTGCAGGGAACCAAATACAAAGGAGATGTCAGGGATAGATTTTTCACTCAGAGGGTAGTGAGTGAATGGGACCGACTGCCGTTGGAGGTTGTTGAGGCAAACTCACTGGGGTCTTTTAAGAGACTTCTGGATGAGTATATGGAAAAGAATAGGATAGGGGATTATAGATAGGTCTGTGAATTGGTAGATGTGATCGATGCAACTCGTGGGCCGAAGGGCCTGTTTGTGCTGTATTGTTCTATGTTCTATGTTCTATAAATCCATGACTACACTGGCCAATAGCCCAGTCACCTGCATGGATGCTGTGGAGGCAAATGCCAGACTGAAAGAAAACAAAGGTTGTAAAAGGTCTTTGCAAAATGAAGCTGTTGACAATGTTACACTGAAGTGATAGATCTTCTCTCCAACTGTTTATATACCACTCAAAAGCTGTGAAGGCCATTGCTCTTAATTATTGTTGGATACATAGAAGGACTACATTTTCTGGTCGGTCCCCTCATAATGGCTGACTTTCTTGACATGCCCTCTTTCACATTATATCTCTTCAACTATTAAGCAACATGACTGAGGCCTTTAACAGAGGCCAACATTATCAATGTTAAACCAATTGCCAACTATGAATCTACATGATATGTCTTCTTTCTCCCTCAGCTGGAGTACAATTCCAAGAGATGAGCTCCGAGTTGGGAGGAGGGGGTGGGGAGATATATTATTGCCTGCTCAGGTGGGACAGTGCATGATGAGGACTCTGCAGTGTCACTGTCTCTGTCTGCTTGTGTTATAGAATACCTACAGTGCAGAAGGAGCCATTTGGCCATCGAGCCTGTACCGACAACAATCCCATCAGGCTCTAATTTAATCTGCTAATCCCCAACACTAAAGGGCAATTTAGCATGGCCAATCAACCTCAACTATATACTTTTGGACTGAGGGAGGAAACTGGAGTATCCAGAGGAAACCTATGAAGACATGGGGAGCATGTGCAAAGTCCACACAGACACTGATCCAAGCCAAGAATCTAACCCAGGTCCCCGGCGCTGTGAGGCAAAAGTGCTAGCCACTTTGGCAACATGATGCTAGCCCAGGGCATGAAACATCTTGCCTGGATGCTCACTGAGACCCATAAGTATTCAATCAGCAGCAAATGGGGGACTTGCCACACTGGGAAACTAACAAGTGAACCTGTCCACACTCGCTTTGTGATTGAGAGATCTGGCATCAAGAATTGGGATGGAGGGAGACCCTTACACAGCGATCATTCTGCCCTTTCCTCTAAACCCTCCCACTCCCATTCCCACTGGCAACCCCCTCTCTGTGACCCCCCCCAATACTTACCTTTCTTCAGAGATCTACTGATGATCTCTGATGAAGACCTGATTGCATTGCCAGCAGCAACTACCGTTCCCTGAGGCATTGCCAATTCAGCATGCACCTGACAATTTAGCATGGCTAATCCACCTGACCTGCACCTCTTTGGACTGTGAGAATAAACCATAGCACCTGAAGGAAACCTTTGCAGTCATGGGGAGAACATGCAAACTCCACACAGTCACCTGAGGTGGGAATTGAACCTGGGCCCTTAGTGCTGTGAAGACATTGATCAGATTAGAATATGATCCAATTCATAGATCACACTGCAACACTGAAATTCCAGCAGAAAGAGGCTGAACAAGGTAAATATTTTTGATGGTTGTATCACTCATGCTATAGACTCATGAATGCAAGTTGAGAAGTTAAATGGTTAAAACCTGTTCTCATTTAATTTGTTTGAAAATGACAACTCGACTTTCACAACCAGTATGTGAATGCTGAATATTAAAAAGATATCTGAAGCACTTTAATTCTTATCTGTGCAGTGACATCAATTGCATTTTTAAGTTGATTTGTTCAAAGTGTGCTCCAAATCTATTCAAGCCTTTCTGTCTGGATTGCAGATATTTTGACTTTGTTACATGGAAAAGAAAGTATTTCTATTTAAATGTAAGGATTACAAACAGAGAATTGCATCTTTGGCTGACATTTTGTATTCCCATTCACACCAGGCGTGAATGATGATGAGAGTGGAAAATGTTGCAAAGCTCAAGTTGTGTTTGACATTGCCAGGATTTCCTATTGCGATTGTCAATGTCGACAAAATGAAGGAAATTGTCATCAACTTCAGGAAGCGTAGTGGAGAAGTAAAAATTGTCGAAAGCTTCAAGTTCTTAGGAGTCCAGATTCTGTCCTGGTTCCCCCATGACAACACTATAGTTAAGAAAGACTCCTACTTTCTCAGACTTGTAAGGAAATTTGGCATATCAGCTACAGCTCTTATCAACTTTTACAAATGCACTAAAGAAAGCATTCTTTCTGGTTTTATCACAGGTTCTATGGCTCCTGCTCTGCCCAAGATCGCAACTACAAAAGATCATGAATGTAGCCCAATCCATCATGCAAACCAGCCTCCCACCCATTGATTCTGTCCACACTTTCTGCTGCCTCGGGAAAGCAACCAGCATAATTAAAGACTCCATGCACCCCGGAGATTCCCCCTTCTACCTTTTTCCGGAAAAGATACAAAAGTCTGAAATCACAGACTCAAGAGAAGCTTCTTCCCTGCTGCTGTCAGACTTTTGAATGGACTTACCTCACATTAAATTGACCTTTCTCTACACCCTAGCTATGAATGTTAATATTACATTCTGCAGCCTCTTGTTTTCTTCTCTATGAACGGTATGCCTTGCCTATATAGCATGCAAAAGACAATGATTTTCACTGTATACTAGTAGATGTGACAATAATAAATCAAATCAAAATCCTTGCCAGCTGCCAGTGACATAATGGTCTTCCTGCCATGCTATATACGGGACCTCATTGTAATACATTTGCTTCATGTCATCAAATCTCATTGCGACAATTAGCCCTCCCCCATGCTCAAAATTCCACCCACGGCAGTGTGACACCACAGCAGTACCATGTATAACAGCTTTTAAAAACAGGCAACTTGCCAGCTCAACTCTAAGGGGAGTTTTGAAGTGAGCACACATCTCACCACCGCCACCGCCTTCTGGGAGACAGGGCACCTGCAAGGATGAGGGAGAAGGGGCAAAGTGCCTCAGCATGTAGTGGGGGTGACGTGATGATTGATCTTGAGTTGAGTTCGGGTGGAGGTGAGGAAGTGGTGGTCAATCAGCGATTGAGTCAGAGATAGAAGGGGGAAGTGGTGACTGAGCCAGAAGTGAGGGAGTAAGTCAATAACTGAACCAGGGATGGGGTGGGGTCGAGGATGCCAACTAGTGAGGCTGTTCTGCCAGAGGAGTGACCTGGCACAAGTTGTTCAGCTAGAAGAGTGATCTGACATTGGGGGAGGGGGGGTCAAGATATTGACAGGGGGGCAACTGTTAAAGGAGGACACCTGGAAGAGACACCAGCATCAATGGAGACCAATGCACTGTATCAGAAAGCTAAAAGATCAGCTGAACCACAGGGGCAATGGAGTTGGAGTAAAGTGGCACTGGCTCTGGCTGAACAGTGTCACTAGTTGGCACCCTCCACTGTTGCTCCATTAGGAATATTCTGGCCTTGGGGTGCACACAGTTGGAAAATCCCCCCCAGAATCTCTGTTCACAACTCCGATGCCAACAATGCAAGTAGCCAGAGAATTTTAGATATCATTCGTTCTTGTGCAGTAGCTAATTGCATTGTGAGGCAAGGGGCAGAATTCTCCGGCTGCGCTGGTCTAAAAACCAGAAATTCTACTGAACAGTCAATGACATTTTACTTTCTCCACAACCCGCCTGCTCAAATTCCAGTGATGGACAGGATGGGAGAATTCCTGCCCACTCACCAACAGATAGAGAACAAGTCGTGTCAACGAATGAACGTAGAACTCAGCTCTGCGTTAGGAGTAGACTTATTTACTCTAAAGTTAAAAGTTAAAGTATTTTTTATTACTCACAAATAGCCTTACATTAACACTGCAACAAAGTTACTATGAAAAGTTACTCAGTTGTTAATTCAGATTTAGGTGCCACATCTACCAATTTCCTGAAAAGATGATTGGAAGATGTTGCAGATATTGGAAGTGAAGCTGTGTGAGTAAGGCTGCTTTTTCCTTAGATTAGTTTTGTGTATCTTTGTCAGAGACTCGAATGTAGACGTACTAGATCTGCCTTGTTTGGTGCCAGGAAACCCTTTCTTTATCAACCAGGTTTCCCGAACGGCTGGCTTTTGTGAATCCAACAAGTTTATTTTGCATTGCCAGCAGGAGTCAAAGGCCCTAAAAGCACAAAAAAGCAAAAGCAGCTTAAAACTTATCCACTCTGTTGTCCTGACAGAATTCTGAATTTCTGCAACCTTTTCCTCCACTTCACACTGACAAATCGATATCCACATTCGGCTTTTGATTCAAACATTTCGATTAGTCCAGGTATTCGGATAAGTTCAAGATGTTGTTGCTATTTGAATTTAGTCCACAGTGTGAATGGGGAAAAGAAAGAGGGGCAGACAGACTCAGGCTCCCAAAGAGCAAGGGCAGAAAGATAAATGTGTAAAGTTGCTGCAGGGCTGTATATATCGACAGGCTGTAAGGTTGGCCATTTTGATTCTTTCTGTGGTGCCTAATTAAAATGTCAACCATCCATTGAATGCCCGGCGATGTGTCTAGAATAACCTGACCATGAATGTTCGTAGTGTCAACATATTGCACAACAGACTGCCATTATTAACTCAATTTTTTGATCAATAAGGCACCAACTGCTATCATGAATCTGCTTTGCTATAATAAAGTGCTCCAACAATGCACTATTCACTGTTACTCAGCCAGCCAAACAGCACACTCTCAGAACATAACAATTCTAAATGACAAGCAGAACCAACCTATAAATGTCATATAAACCTGGCACATACTGATGTATTTAATAGCTGTACTAGAGTCTCCAGTGGATTCTTTGTCCCTGTGCAGTAATATATTGCCAAAAATAAAAGCAGCCCTTTTAAAAGCAGAATGTACTTTTAAAAACCATTACCAATCCAAGCCATTTGTCCAAGCCTTTCATGAAGTCCCAAGTTACTTTTACTAAATAAATATCAAGAGCGCTGAAAAGATGTTATGTCAATTTTGAGAATAAGATTAACTGTTTTTTGATGGCACACTGGTCTCGCATGTTTTTTGAAACCTCCTAGCAAACATTCCCATCCTCTGATGAGACATGTTAAAATGACAACAGAATACAGACTTAATTCCTCCCTGCCCTTGCCAAATGCAAATGGTATTTGAGCATAACACCACTAAAAGTAGATAAAGTTCAACACGTGTACAAATTGCACATGCATCATGTGATAGATAATATACAACAAGCCAAGGAAAGTGGTGGAGGCAGGTACTCTGGAGATATTTAAGAAATACTTAGATGGGCACATGAACAGAATGGGAATGGAAGGGTATAGAAAACTGACTTAAAATAGGGATCATGAGCCTTGGGAGTCCCTGGGAAGTGTGTAAATAGATGATGATATTGATGTATTTGTTTTTATCCTACAGGTGTTTTGGTCCATCTTGTTGTCTAACGAGGGGCATACACACGATGGGTCGTGAGAGGACTGCTCATGGACCTTTCTCGAGAGTATCCTACTGCTTCACATCGTTAGTGTATGCTTGACCTGGACCATCTGATGGGCAACACGACAGCTCAGTGACTATCGCTGTGCTGTGCAGATACATGGATTTGGGCCTGTGTCTGTGGGAGTTTGCACATTCTCCCTGTGCTTGCGTGAGTTTTCTCCGGGTGCTCCGGTTTCCTCCCACATCCCAAAGATGTGCTGTTAGGCTAATTGGCAAAACAAATTCTCCCTAAATTGTCTCAAATTTCGTTTTTAATCCATAGATCTATAAACATGGACAGCGATCGCGGGTAGAGATGGGAACATCGGGATGGCGGCGTGGGCTCGTTGGGCCAAAGGGCCTGTTTCCCGTGCTGTTTTGTTCTTTGTTCTTTGTTCTTCGTACCCTGAGAAAACACAGTAGGTGTGCTAGCATCTACGAGGGAAGAAAGTAGAGTTAATGTTTTGAGTCCTTTGACTCTTGGTTAGACAGAAGAATCAATTCTGATGAAGATTAAAGGACTTGAAACATTAATTCTGTTTTCACTCACAATAGATGTTGTCAGACCTGCTGAATTCTTCCAGTATTCTCTGTCTTGTTTCAGATTCCAGCAACCCGCAGTTTTGCTTATTTTAGACAGGCAATTTAAGAGTGCCTAGAAAATGTGATTACATCGTTCTGGGATAGGTAGATGTATAAATGAGACAAGAGAATCTTAATGTAAAAATATTCTTGGTATAAACAGTGACACATCAGAGATCTGAATGCCTCATTGTGATTTGCCCATATTTTTCCAAATTTTATCATGTGCACTACTTTGAGGAATTAGATTTTAGAGAGAATTACATTTAACTGGTCAGCAGCAGTTCTTATTTAATTATTTCTTTCATATACAAGTTATGACAAGGCCAGTTTTTAAGTTCATGAGGGCGGCATGGCGGTTAGCACTGCTGCCTCTCAGCTCCTGGGACCCAGGTTCAAATCCAGCTTTGGGTCATTGTTCGTGTGGAGTTTGTGCGTTCTCCCTGTGTCTGTGTGGGTTTCCTCTGAGAGCTCTGGTTTCCCCCCAACAATCCAAAGATGTGCGGGTTAGGTGGCTTGGCCAAGCTAAGTTGTCTCTTAGTGTCCCAAGATGTGTGAGTTAGGGGAATTAGCAGGGTAATTATGTGGAATTACGAGAAAGGGGCATGAGTGAAATTCTCTATTGGAGACTCAGTGCAGACTCGATGTGCGAAATGGTCTGCTCCTGTGCTGTAGGGATTCTATGACCAATTATGTGCTGTCATCTGTAATCTTAAAGCTGGGTGATAGGATCACTTCACTAATTTTACGGGGGAGACAACAATGGTTTATAAAGGCCAACAGTTGTGAAACATCACCTAAATCTCCATATTCTTATTGGATGTTGGGAGATACTCCAAATAAGTCCACGTGTTCACGACACAGCCAAGAGCAAGTGTGGATTGATCTCATAATAATGCAAATCTTCCAATCAATGATGGCAATGAATAGAGGGATATGGTCCCCAGAAGAGTAGACATTTTAGTTTAGTTGGGCAGCATGGTTGGTGCTGGCTTGGAGGGCCGAAGGACTTGTTCCTGTGTCGTAATTTTCTTTGCTCTTGGAATTAAATGGCAATAATGTCACAGGAAGTGCATAATAGGTTGACCAGTATCTGTAAGAAGTCAGGTTAAATTTGTCAAACATGGGGCCAATTTTGAAAACTTTAACTTTGTCCTTTCTTCATTGGCACCAACTGCACTGCTGTGTATTTCCAGCACATCTGTGATTTACCCAAAGATATCTGACACATTGAGATGCATTCAGCAGCAACAAGTGCTTTACTTTCAAGTTCCCAGCACGGCAACAATCATGGAAACTTTTGAACATTTTTCCTTTGTAATGTAATATCAGTTTTTCCCACTGATTTACAAGTTGCTTTACATGTTTGTTTTTATCATAGAAACTGAGCTTAATCTTCATCCTGCTGAATTAACAGGAATTTTACAATAAGCACAATAAATGCCATAACACATGTTTAGAGTTTGTGATAAAACTTACAATGATGGCTGCTAAGTACTCTGTCAACTCTTAAGAAGTTCTGCATGTTCACTAAGATTGAATTACGAGCTGCACTCTTCAATTTATGAAGTGAGATTGAATACTATCAGAAAGTGGAATTGATTGGCTCGCCTGTGAATTAGAATAGCACTCGATATGGATTCAATTCTCTTTAGTATATTTTGGAAAGATAAAAAGTCCTTGGAGAATGCATCAGGAAATATTTTCTGAGGCATTTCCACTACAAAAGTATAATATGACCTGCTCAAGCGAGGCAAATTAATACTGACTAGCAATTTGACACAAGTTTGAGTTTGAGCTGCGCTCTTCAATTTACAAGTGAGATTGAATAGCAGAGACTATTTCCCTGGGTGGATGTAGCTGTTACTAGGGGGCATAACTATAAGGTTCATGGTGGGAGACATAGGAGGGATATCCATGGTAGATTTTTTTTACTTAGAGAGTGGTTGGGGTGTGGAATGCGCTGCCTGCAGCGATAGTGGAGTCAGACGCTTTAGGAACTTTCAAGTGGTTATTGGGTAGGCACATGGAGCAAACTAGAATGATAGGGAGTGGGATAGCTTGATCTTGAGTTTGGACATAGCTCGGCAGAACATCGAGGGCTATACTGTTCTATATTCTAGTACAGAAAGTGGAATTTATTGGCTAGCTTGTGGATTAGAATAGCGCCCACAACATGGATTCAGTTCTCTTTAGTATATACTGGAAAGATAAATAGCCCTTGGAGAATGCATCAGGTAAACTTGACAACTCCTCCACACCCTGCCCCTGATGTGTGAAGGCAAAGGTAAACTCCTGCTGACCACTTCAGTGAGGCAATGGCCCAGTAGTATTATTACTAGATTATTAATCCAGAAACTCAGTTAACGTTCTGGAGGATCTGGGTTCGAGTCCCACCATAGCAGATGGTGGAATTTGAATTCAATTTAAATTAATCGGGAATTAAGAATCTACTGGTGACTCTGAAACTATCGTTGAAAAAACCCATATGGGCCTTTAGGGAAGGAAATCTGCCACCCTTACTTGGTTTGGTCTACATGTGACACTAGAACCACAGCAATGTGGTTGACTCTCAATTGCTTTTGGGCAACTAGGGAGGGGCAATAACTGCTGGTCAGGCAGCAACGCTGATGTCCCATAAATGAATTTTAAAAATGCCCAGATAAACAGCTCAGGTTGAAGCAAAGCAGCAGCCAATGAACTAATAATAAAAAAACAAGTAAAATTGCAGCACAGGAACAGGCCCTTTGGCCCTCCAAGCCTGCACCAATCATATTGTCTGATTTAACTAAAACCAAAATGAAATGACCTGCCTTTGGACAGAGCATGTGTGAATGAATGAAATCAGTAATTACTAAATTACTAATCTTCATTTTTTTTAACAACTTTTGGTGCTCAGGTGAATGTAAAGACATACCATACACTGTACTTAATATTTAGCCAAAAAAAAGATTACATTTATATAATACAAGTGATTGTGTGTCAAATTGCTAGTCAGTGTTAATTTGCCTTGTTTGAGCAGGTCATGTTATATTTTTGCAAGGGAAATGCATCAGAAAATACTTCCTGATGCATTCTCCGAGGGCTTTTTATCCTTCCAATATATACTAAAGAGAACAGGATCATAGATGTTTTATTTATGCATCTATACACAGTAACTCTGTGAGCTAGGAGCCTACTTCAAGTGCAGGATGAATAGGAAATTAGCCTTTATTCTTTGCTCTTGTGAGGCCCACTTCTTTGTGCAACTCCTGTTATAACATCAGTTGTACAGCAGTTAGCAAATCAGGGTGATATGAATAGATCTACATAATATTTGTATTTTGCTTTGACTTCAGAACAAAATCAAAACTGAAAAGAAATAAAATATCCCTTATGATACAGGTGACTAACACCAGTAACCTACATCCTGCATGGCACACTTGAGCCCCAATGTATTCAAGCCATTGCTCATCCTAAAAACATCATTAGTTTTAAGATATAATAATTCCATACATTGTTGGTTTATTTTAACCTAACCTGTCCATTGTGGGCTTTTTTGATCACAACTTCACCTTTTGAGGAACCAGAGTTTCTTTAAACAGGTATTTTAATACAAACAATAGTGAGGACGCTGAGAAGTTCACATCCCTGTAGCTAGCCAGAGTGGCGTATTCCAAGATAAAAAGGCAATTAAAGTTTTCAAAATCAGTTACAAGTAATTAGCATGAACCAATCGCAATCACTTCACGTTTCTTTCGCTATAATATCCGGTTAACATGAAAATCCCATAGTACAGCTTGTTTCTATGGATCAGTCCATTTACAAATGTCTGATTTATGAGCTTTGCCAGATTAATGGCCTTGATGTTTGCCTTGTGAAGGCTCTTATAAGACCTCTGTTTCTCAGCCTGTGAAGTTTTTATACTTGTGTGACTTTCACTTTAACCTTTTCACTGTCTGCCATGAAACCGATGAGATTGGTTACAGTGCTGGGTTTGCAATTTTCCTCTCCACTGATGTCACCTTGTGGTGACATTGGGCAGGGTATAAGATTGTTGCTCCACCCAGTCCTGGGGCCTTCCTACAAACTAGCCAAGCAAAAATTACCCTTTGACTATAGTCAGTCATAGCTGCAGTAAGCCAGAGAACCAAAATTTACTGCAAAAAGCCAGTTTAGTGAGAAAGCATAAAATAAGGTGACAAATGAGTAAATCTGTCAGTCTGACCTCCTGTCAACTGAATCTACTGTTGAGGCAAAGTTGCCCTTTCAATCAAAATCTTCTGCTGAGAGTGTTGTGCTAAGATGTGTGGGTTAGTTTGATTGGCCATGCTGAATTGCCCCTTAGTGTCCTGAGGTGCATAGGTTAGTGGGTAAAATATGTAGGGATATGGGGGTAGGACCTGGGTGGTCAGTGCAGACTCGAAGGGCCGAAGGATCTCTATCTGCACTATATGTTTTTATGATATCTACGATAAGAATAAACCAACAACTGAGTCTGTGAATATTTGAATTCAAACATATGTCAGAAGAGATGAACCCTGACAGATTTCTAATGCCTCTTTCTGTCCGGTACAATATTGGTGAAATAAATTTATAGCTTTTATTATCACATTTCGCCACAATGCTTGGTAGAGACTTCAATCATTTTAATGATAGTGATTCTGATATCTGTCTCTTTGAGACATCTCAGCAGAAGAGCTTAAGGGATCAATGCGAACTGAGGGCAAGTGGTCATACTGGAAGGTGGAGTCCTGTCTCATGCAGAATCTTCCAGCAGTCATGTAGTGAGCATATAAGAGTGGAAGCTCTGAACCAAGGTAGCCATAGGCTGCAATCCCCTACACCCGATTTCTTTATAACAATAAATATACTTTTTCCCTAACAATGCCTTAGGTGTCTTGACACACCCACGGGGTGCCACGCTGTTACATTAACAAGTACGTCATGTACCCTAATCAGTGAATGGGCCATTCATGCTCTGCAGATGTTCCTTTCATCTCTGCTATCCCAGGGAGTCTGTTAGCTTTTCAGGTCTAACAGCCCTTCCCTGTCCCCTTATCTAACAGTGGCGTCCTCAGCCTGTGAAAATTGTTAAGTTTTACATCTGGTATTCCTAGCTGATATTGCGTGCTCCATATCCCATTGTTCCTACCTGTCATATTGGCTACATTTTCCTTCATGACTACACTGTCTGTTCTGAAGCTTTTACTGCATGTTTTTATCTCCACAAATCTGATGACATTTCAGTTATCCTACTTCAAGAGATGTGCAAAGTAACGAGGTTTGCCTGTGAGTAACAGCACTGTTGTTTAATATCTATTCTGTCCCAAAGGTCTATCGCATCTTGTTCATCTGTTTTAGCGGTAGATGTTTCTGAGGCCAACAGTAAGTGCTCTGTATTGAGATGAACTGCATAGTTGTAGAGGTATGCACTGGAAATATGAATAAGTGAAAACGGAGGCAGACAGAGACCTTGGAGACCTCATTACGAACCTACTTTTACCAGCTGGTGCCTGTGATGTAACAGTCCCACTTGAGTCAAACATTCAACCAATAAAGGAGGAGAAAATATGCAGCAAGAACAAAGCCAGAAGGAATAAAGACAGCTTGAGACAGAGAGATGCAATTATAGTATTCTAAGGCAAGTAAGTTTTACCTGAACATATGTTGCACCCCTGTTGTTTTACAGAGCTGGTATCTGTTTATAATTGAGAAGCTTTCTGTTTGTTTTTTCACTAGTTAGAAGCAATGAAGTGGAATATCTAATGAAGATAGAATTCACTGATTTCTCATTCAGTTAAGGATCCACCACCCACAGAGCAAATTTACCCTGTGATGTCACAAAAAAAACCCACAGTTAGTAATCAGAAATCTCGCCAAGATAAGAATGAATGTTGCCCATTGGGAAATCTGGTAGTTCAATGTTTTTATTTGTATAAGATGCCTGTTCATCAATTTTTTAAGAGAGCATGGTGATCAATTGGAGACCTTGTGATGCAGTGGTAGTGTCTATCTCTGGACCAGAAGCTCTGGGTTCAAGTCCCACATTAGGACTTGATGGATACAGAAGGTGTGTTCGCAATTTGGCCAAACAGATTGTTATCAGATAAATTAAAGGAAAATCCTTTCAACATGTTTGTCATCACCAATTTCATATGATGTTGAGTACTTATAGTTACATTATGTGACTACATTGAATTTGCGTGCATATCTAATACCTCTTTGTAGGGAACCTGGAAATTGCCAAGACACAGTGAAATGGATAGGCTGGAACGTTTCAGCCACCCACCTCCGTGCTACTCACCTCTCTGCCCAACCACCACCCCTGCATCAGGTTCCCACATGTTGGAGACAGCTTGCCATCGATCACTAGCAGGTTCTTTCCGAAGTCTATGGCGTTTTGACAACTTGCCCGTCCTACAAGTAGGGGATGATTTTGCTAGGGCTGGAAAGTTCTGCTAAATTTAAAGTTTATTCATTAACGTCGCAGCTACGCTTACATTAACACTGCAATAAAATTGCTGTGAAAATACCCTAGTCACCACACTCTAGCACCTGTTCAGGTACACTGAGGGAGAAATTAATATGGCCAATGCAGTTAATTTGGACTTTGGGAGGTATCGTATAACTATATAGTGCAGAAGGAGGCCATGCAACTCATTGAGTCATCACTGACCACAATTTCTCCCAGGCCCTCTCCCCGTGCATTTACTCTAGCTAGTCCCCCTGACATTAAGGGGCAATTTAGCATGGTTTTCAGACTGTGGGAGGAAACCGGAGCATCTGAAGGAAACCCACATAGACATGGGAGAATGTGAAAATTCCACACAGACAGTGACTCAAGCTGGGAATTGAACCCAAGTCCCTGGCTGTGTGAGGCAGTAGTGCTAACCACTATACCATCGTGCTGCTCGCGGGACAGGCTGGAAATTTTCTCTTAAACATTGGTAGTGCTATCTGCCAGGACTTGAATTTACAAATCACTCAACCTGCATTTAATACGTATTAAGGGTTTATGCTATCTTGGCCAGCCTTGTATTTTTCAGTTGAGCTCATCCAAAACTCTGCTGCCTGAATCTAAACTGATAGAAAGTCCCATCCACCCATCACTTCTGTCCATCAAACTTGAACTCAAAGTTCTCTCTGACCTCATCCCTCTCTACATGTGTAACCACTTCCATCTCTACAGCACTCAAAGAACTCAGCATATCACTTGGCCTCTTTAACATCTGTGATCTCCTTCCCCATAGCTTCACAGTCTAGGTCCTAAACTCTGGAATAATTTTCCCAATGTACTTCCGTTTCCACTTTTAAGATGTTTCTTCTAACTTTTCTCTTTCACCAAGCTTTCGGTTACCCATTCTAATGTCTCCTTATGTGATTCAGTGTTTAATTTGGACTAATTGCTCTTTGAGATGCTATATTACATTAAAAATGTTATATAAGTGCAAATTGTTGGCTCTCATCTGATTTCCAAAACACAAACTACTTCCTCCCTTATATCAACTGCCAACTTGGAGCCCAGGTCCCCTGCAGCTTCTAATTGAAATTTGGATAATGAGATTTCTCTAAGACTTTGGTGTATAAAAGCAAATATCTCACAACATGTGAAGGCTCGAGACAGGACCCCTCATCACAGCAGTAGATTTGTGGTACTGTCAATAACTGTTTAGTATTCCTTGAGGTGCAATTATACTTAATTACATTCCTTACAATGTGCCACATACTTCAAAGTGAATATGAGCCAACCGTTATCAATTGCTGTAGAACAGTCAGAACATTAACTCTAGATGGATCTGTGGTCCAGCCTAACATTACAACAAAAAAGATCTCATTGTAATTTGGAACTCAGAACCATGGCACAGAAGAAACACCACCATCTGTCAATCAAGGGAAGGGCATGTAACCATCAGAGCTGCAGCTAAATATAAAGTGACTGCTGCCAAGGGTAACTGAGTTTTGCCAATTATATTCCAGAATGTATTTAGAACTACAATAATGTATCCTTTCATTGTAAACTATGAGGGGAGTAAAGGAAATGTGTGCTACACAGATAATGAAAAATGAGCGTTGATTTCAGGTCAGTGGAGAGATTTTGAGCCAATTTGATTGGCAATGTTGTTAATGGCATTACTAGTATGGAAATTAGAGTAGATGGCAGTGACTCGCAGTGCTGTCTCACAGTACCAGGGACCTGGGTTTGACTTCCCGCTTGGGTCACTGTGGAATTTGCATGTTCTCCTGTATCTGTGTGGGTTTCCTCCAGGTGCTCCGGTTTCCTCCCAAAGATGTACAGGTTAGGGGAACTGGCCATGTTAAATTCTTCTTCTGTGTACCCAAACAAGCGCCAGAATGTGAAGATTAGGGGATCCTTTAGTAACTTCATTGCAGTGGTAAGTCTACTTGTGACTAATAAATAAACTTTATAAAAATCTTTACGTTTATAATGTGAACTTCTACCATTAACTTTCAAGTATCAATTTCTTTAATGAAGAAAGAATTCATCATGGTTAGAAAGTGCGATGCAAATCATGGAAGCAGAGCACATTCATAGGCAACATAAATGCCACAATATTCTTTTACACATAATTCTATGCCACTTGTTAAGATTAAGTAAAACATATGTAAATGTTCCCTAACATCATAATCAGTATTTTTTTTTAATTAAAGTGTGTTAAAGCTGAACTCCAGGCTTCCTTACAAGGGATAAAATTTTACGAGCCCTTGCCTATTCAAGTCTTTCCTTGGTATGATTTGTGGGTGGCACAGTGGTTAACACTGCTGCCTCACAACACCAGGGGTCTGGGTTCAATTCCAGCCTTGGTGTCAGTCTGTGTGGGGTTTGGCACATTCTCCTGGTGCCTGTGTGGGTTTCCTCTGGCTGCTCCAGTTTTCTCCCATACTCCAAAGATGTGCTCGTTTGATTGATTAGCCGTGCTAAAATTGACCCTTCATGTCAGGGGGGATAAGTAGGGTGAATGCGTAGAGTTACAGAGGGTGTGGCTGAGATTTTGTTGGTGCAGGTTCAATGACCGAATGACCTCCTCCTGCACTGTAGGGATTCTAGGATTCTATGATTAAGTTTGCAAAGATAGACAGTAATATATAATCTTCCAAAATACTTATGGTCTAGATCAAAAAGGGTAATACTCATATGGGAACACTGCCACCTCCAATTCTCCTCCAATTTACAGATTACTGCTCCTTTGCAATGGGGAAGGCCACTGCCTAAGACCATTCAGCCAATGTGCACTGAAAGGCTAGTAACTGAGTAAAACATCTTAGATTGTGTGCTGAACCTGAACTGTGTAATTGTATTGAAACACCGCAGACTGTAGCATGACCGATGTGTACAGTATGAACAGAATATAATGAAATATTGTAATGTTTGCAATGTTCTCATTACTGAACTGAAATATTTCAGAATGCATCTCGATCTTGGAGAAAATGTGAATATCAGTTCACTTTCAGAGAACATAGAACAGTGGAGCACAGGAGCAGGCCCTTCAGCCCACAATATTGATGCCAAATTAGACAAATCTCTTCTGCCTGCCCTTGGTCCATATCCCCCTATTCTTTGTATATTCATGTGCTTATCCTATATTCAGTGGCAGAAAAGATAGGAGGTTTAAAATCAGCAGTTGGAATCAATGTAAAGAGGTGAACTGACTTTGAAATAGTCACTGAGGGCCTAGTATTAACTAATATAGTTTGAGTCACTCATTTCTGATCTCAGATCATATCTGTGCTGCAGAGGAATTAAACAGCAGGTGGGGCTCAGAGAATTCCCATTACTTTGTGCTGTCCATGTGATGAGTATCTTCACTTCAAGGTTTTAGCCTTGTCTGAGCACACAACTCCATCCGCTACAACTATTATTTATAACGTTATGGTGATTCATTCTTCACTAGCATCTCTGTGTGATAGCCATGATATTTTATCAGCGTGGAATAAAACTCTCTTGCAGGTCAAACAAAAGCTGCATAGTTTGGTATCCAACCCCACAGTTTGTGATGGCTCAATTAAAACAGAAAGATATAGATATTGGGACACTATGCATTCATGTAAGTGAATGTAAAACAAATGTAATTCAAGTAAAAGTGGACAGCACAATGCAAATTTAGTCTTTAAGAAGCATTTTATCACTTATTTGACAGAATTTTCCTTTCCCGCTCACCATGGGAATCACACAGGACTGGCAAAGATCCATTGATCCTGGGCAGGATTTTCCGGAGTTTGGGCGAGCACGGCTATGAAAATGTCACCCAATATGTCTCCAAGCACTTTATAAATTTATTCCAATGCTAGCAAGATAAGAATGCTCTTTAGAGGTTTAATCAGATTGGATGGTATCATTCACCTAGTTATTTGAAGGTAGAGTTTTACCTATTTTAAATAAATCACAATAGTGATGCTAGTCTACCCCAGTGTTACTAAAAGAGGCAACTGCCCCCTCAAACTGAGGAAGCAGCACCAATATAATTAAGCATATAGAGTGTGAGAGAATACAACATCTCGCATTTGGTAGGACATTACCTGGTTAGCCACAGTAAAATCAATTAATTGCTTGACTTTACAGACTCAGAAAGGGTGAGATACAAGTAGCACAGTGATCACTGAGGTCTCTTTTTTTTTTTAACTGCATTAGCTGCTATAAAGTGTGTGTGTGTGTGTGGGGGGGGGGGGGGGGGGGAATGGGGGGGGGGGGGGGGGGGGATTGGGAAGCAGGTCCAGAGGATTTTGGGGTTGGATCAGGTGCCCAGATGTGTTGAGAGGGGGGGTCAGAAGGATGGAGCAGACAAACTGGGCCAAAGAATGAGGTGGTCCAGCTGGATTTGACAGTAGGGTTTGGAGGTCAGAAAGGGGTGTGGTCCAGCTGGATTGGTTGATCAGCGTGGGGCCCAGCTGGATAAGTGGGGTGTGGGGGGATGGTGGGAGTCAATTTGGGATGTGGTCTGACATTCTTGGGTTGGGTTAGGTCAGGTCAGGCTCCACAAGGAGTGAGTGTTGGTATGGTCCTGTGCAGGTGTAGAGTCAATGAGTTTGGGGGAGTAGGGGTGAGAGGGCAGCCACCTCAAGGGTTGGGGATGTGGGGAAGTCCTATGTGGGAATCGGTCTGGGTGTTTAAAATAGTTACACAAAAGTTTGAAGTGGCATTATTTCTTCTTTTTCTGAATAACTAGTGGTGTAATCCTGGCAGAACCATCAGAGAATGATTTAAGTTTTTTTTCGGATGGTTCACAATGCAGCGTCATTACCCAAAGGAAGTTAACACAACTGAGAAAATGTTTTCCTGGAAAGGGCTGAGAGGGACTCCCCAGCAAATCTTTGGGATGCCCTCCATATCTAATACTGAAAAGTCTGCGAGTTACAGCCTAGTGTCAGCATTTTTCTATTTGTACATAATGCCTTTTATAAGAGTGAGCCAATTGAATGCCAAATTAAGGGTAATATTGTTCTGTGGGTTTATGGATCTGTATAGCCCAATTTCATCCCTTACATGAACACCAACCAACATCCATCATATCAGTCTGGTCAGGAATTAAACATAGGTTCCAAAAGTGGAAGATATTGGTTAGAATTTTCTGACCATTCATGCCAGCAGCATTTTCCAAAATCGCTGCATCTTTGTAGAAACTTGATATCTGTGTCGACATGCGCGATCTTCTTTGAGATCCTCTCCACTTGGAGCCGGTGGTTTGCAGTATTAATGGTAGCCACAATGTGGAGATTGCACATGTCGATACAGACAAAAAGTTTCTACAAAGATGCAAGAAAGCAGACAAGATACCGAAAGGACTACAGATCACGAACCCACTCAGGTTAACCTATAACACAGACTATAAAACTGAGAAATTTTGTTCAAGCTGCTAGTTCCAAGACAATGGCCAGAATTCTCCGGCCTTTCATGCCAACAGAATTCTCTGATGCCACCAGTGGTGCATCTCCTACTGTAGGGTTCCTAGCTGGGTGGATGGTTTCAATGGGAGTTCCCATTGGCAGAGATGGGACCAGAGTATCCCTCAACCAGTCTCCCACTACTGAAAAAAAATGCTGAGAGGAAGCCGGAGAATCTGCCCAGTAATGTGGAAAGCAAAACACAACAGTGAATAGAATAAAAGGGACATATTAAGAATCAAATATGCTTTGTAATAATGTTAGCTCTGACTCAGTTAGTAATCTGAGTTAGAAGGTTGTGAATTCAAGCTTCATCTAACACTTCAGCACATAATCCAGGCTGACATTTCAGTACAGGACAGAGGATATACTGCACTAATGGAGATGTCGCTTGTCAGATGAAAAGTGTGAAGGCGAGCTGAAGTACACAGTGCCCTTTACACTAGTGCACGTGTGAATAATAGAGTACAAATGTCCCATTATCAGTGTAAAGACACAGTGGTGATCAAATTTGGCTGGCCGAGGCTCATAAGTGTTAGTGTAGCAATCAAAACTGGGCAGGATTTGACCAAAGAAGATTTGCACTCCTTGCAAGGACGCTTGACGTTAGAGGTGAAGCTATTTTGCAGCGATCGGCGCAGTTGTATTATGTGAAGACAAGAGGTCACTCAATCTGGCAATCAGCTCAATGGATCGGATATTACAGCCTCACTCAAGTGAGACACAAAATTCCCTTCTGAAGTCAATGGTCATTTTCATTATCCGCCCCTTGCCCGTTACAATTCCAAGGCGGATGGGATGGTAGAATTCTGATGGATGTGTTCAGCCAAAGGGTGAAACTCCTGACGTACAAAATTTTACTAATCGCATTGCACCTATTTGGAAATGTGCTAAAATCGGGCATGATACCACCAGCGGAAATTGCGCCCGTTTTCGCACCCATTTCCATTTTACTATGAAAAGAAAATCGCTGTGATATGGACCACACCCAAAACAGGCAAAACGTCAATTTGCATTTTTTTGCACTCATCACAACCAAATCACAAGATTCACTCCTAATTTATCATGGGTAATCTGCCTAACCTGCACATCTTTGGAGTGTGGGAGGAAACCGGAGCACCTGGAGGAAACCCACATAGCCAAGAAAAGAAGAAAGTGCAAACTCCATACAGACAGTCACAAAAGGCTGGAATTGAACCCAGGTTCTTGGCACTGAGGTAGCAGAGATAACCATAGTGCCACCTGTGCCACCAAGAATGATTGGTGCTGGCCCTTATTGATCAACAGGAATAGGAAAAAAGAGAGACAGAATATCCCAGAAAATATCCCAGAAGTGCAGTGAGGTGTGAAAGGGAGGAAGGATCCAAAAACAATTACAATCACCGGGGAAAGAGTACTAAAAAAATTATTGGAACTAAAATTTGGCAAGCCTTCATGGTCTATGTGAACTTCATTATAAGGCCTTAAAAGAAGTAGCTGCTAAGATTATAGCTGCATTAGTTCCAACTTTCAAAAATTCCCTAGATACTGATTAAATTTCTATCAGATTGGAACATAGCTAATATCTATTCAAGATAGCCAGGGGATAGAAAGCCAAAAATTACAGGACAGTTAGCTTCATCGTTCAAAGGGGAAAGCCGGAATCTATTCTTAAAGAGCTTATAGCAGGAGACTGAGAGAATCCCAAAGCCATCAAAGTCACCACAGTTTTGTGAGAGGGAAATTGTGTCTGGTTTAAAGGCAGCGCGATGGCATAAGGGTGACATGGTGGCACAGTGGTTAGCATTGTGAGTTACCCTTCACTACACCTTTTCTGCAGCTCTGAATCTTACTGATACCTTAAACCGATGCATTAGGGAATAAAGCTACTGCTGTTGGTGTTTACCATGGACAGCAGGAAATATCTAAGCATGCTCCTCATCCAGTTGACTCATGATTATTATAATACTCCCTTAGTAGGCCAACTGTGCTCACCTTCTATTCCACCACTGGAAAAGACCCCCTCTCCCACTTTGAGGTAAGAAGCAACTATACAGTGTAGAACAGCCTTTGTAAAATGGTGCACATAACTTTCCACATATACTGCATCACCTTACACCACTCCACCTCACCAACAACTTCCCCAAACACCCTTAACCCATCCAGTACAAGGAGAATGTGCAATGCATAATTCTAATTGACAGAGGCGGGACTGGAAAATCCCATCATCCCGGTCATTGATGCACTGCTTCCCACTGCAGGAAAGATGCTCAAGATGTTTCTTCAGAAAGAACTCTTCAAACGCAGACAATAAAAATATAACAAAACTTACTCCAATTTATAAACCAAAGGAAAGGTTTAATAACAAAAATTCATTACTCCAAACCTGGGCCACTCCAAGCTTTCCCAGCAGATTCTTATTTATAGTGAGTCAGCTGACTATCACAACATTCTGTTATTGGTTCCATGGTTTACTGGGTCAGCTTGTTACGGCTTGTTACCATTCGTCGCATTACATCCGATACAAAGTTGTCACCGGTTACACTCTAACACAAGGAAGGTCAGAAAACACTGCCTTCTATGCTTCCATGGCCAGAATTCTCCAATTTTGCCTGCAGCTGGGATTTTCCAGTCCCGCGGCAGTGAAAGAGATTTAACTGAGCGCCAGATACTCCCTTCCTGCTGACAGTGGCAGCTGTATTAGATTGGAGAATTCCAGTCTATATCTCACTTGATTTCAGCCCACCAATAGCTGGAACAAAATGGCAGCTTGTACATTTGGCATTAGCTGCGCTTTGTTTCCAGCAGCACGCAAAGAAAACATTTCTTGAGCACAGTCCTCATTTATATTACAGTGCTGCTGCCAGAAGCAGAACTCCTGTAATTTATAATTCAACAGAAGTTGATGGTTTAAAGGATTAGATGGTCAACACCATGTGCATGTTGATTTGCCCCAGAGGCTATTGATTATCTAATTCGTACCTCGGTGAGAAGTGAAAAGGCTCAGGTTTATAGACGCTCTCATATTGGTGCCACTTCAACCTAGAATGGAGCTGCCAGACTGAGCAGAATTATAGGCCCTATTTTTCATGGGCCTCAGCCTGAAGCTGAATTTAACAATGTAAATGCATGGAGCTGGCTCACTGACACATGTGTGCAATACAGCAGCAATAAAAAGCAGCTTGTGCTTATTCAGTTCAGATCTGATTGAGATCGAGAGTTTTTAACCTCAAAACCTGGGCTCAATCTGCAGCATAAATATTCAACTACACAAGGAGGCAAAGGCAGTTCATGGAATCTATGGCACGGAGACAGATTCTTCAGCCTAAGCTGGTCCGTAGCGACCAAAAAGCCCATTTAAGCTAACCCCATTTGCTTGAATTTGGCCCATATCCCTCTAAATCTTTCCTGTTTGTGCATCTGTCCAAATGCCTTTTAAATGTTGTCAATGTCCCTACCACAGCCACTTCTTTCAGCAGCTCATTCCTCATACCCACCATCCTCTGGGTAAAATTGTTTCGCCTCAGGTTCCCATTAACAATACGCTGATATTAATGATTGTTCGCTTATAGCAGGCAGGTCAATATCAAATGTTTCAGCTCTGTTTCAGAGATCCTCAAGGGTGTAAATAGTCTGAGGATCACATGTTCAAAATGCCCCTCTTGCCTAATATCTAAATAAATATTGAAATCTGGAGATTTAACAAATAATTTTAAGTGAAGGCAAGTCTTTCATACATTTCCTTGCCTTTGCTTGCCGAATTCTTTAGCAAGTGAGACTTTGGTGAGACTTGGCCAATAAGCTTTATTTTAAAGACAATAAAAAAAAGACAGATTATTTGCTGGAATCAACACTACTTCTGCCAGTTAAATTCATTTCCTTTTGCATCCTAACTACTGCAAATTTATATTTATAAACTATCTTTAATGTCTCAATGTGCTTTACATAACTGCAATCAAACAATGTGATACAGAGAAATAAGGAGATATTAAGATACATGGATGGAAGTGGTAGGTTCTAAAGAACCTCCTAGAGGAAAAGTGGGATAGGGAAGTGGAGAAGTTTAAATTGTAGATTCCAGAGCCTAGGTAAATAAAGACACACATGAGAAAGATAAGAGGCAGTGTCATTAAAAACCCCGTGTTAGTGGGTTAATGATTCCTTTTTTTCGCTGGTCATCTTATGGTCCCAAAAGACTCTTAGCACAAAATGACCAAGCTCTTCTTCCCTTGAATGAGCAGCCATCCCCTGATCTATCCAAATTGATTAAAGGTACTGGGCAACCTCTAATTCTTTCATCCCTGCAGCCACAAACATAGAAAGTCTGTATCCCTGACCGCTTTCCTGTTTGGGAATATACCGGTATGTTAATCAAATGAGCCATATGTCATGAAGTATGGGTGCTGAACAGCTACTCAAAGTGAGAGTGACCTCCCTGACTGAATTTTAATGCCCCCCTCCTCCACTCCAACCTCACCTCTATCTAGGGAGGCCACACTGTTTGCAGCCGGTGATATCTTCACTGACAGTGAAGTAAGCCAGGGCTCCAGTCACAGACAGACAAAGGCCTACTTTAAATGCAAAAGTCTCAGCTTAATGATAACATTGTTGCCATTAAGTAGTTTCTACGAAGACTCAAGAGGCCCTCTGGTGTCAAATCTATTCCAGCCATCTGGTGACATGTAGCAGAATGGACAGAAACCAAGACCAGCACAATCTTTATTCTTTAGAGGAGCAGAAAAACTTCTTTTATCCTCCTCCTCCAGACCGATAATGCCTGGGAATCCAGCCTCCCACCCCAGAGCTTGTTCCCTTTGGTTCCAGCTTCCATTTCAACTCTTCCACCAAATCACTGCCATTGATTGTCACAATAGCTTCACTGCAGTGTTAATGTAAGTGACTAACAAATAAACTTTAACTTTGATATATTTCTGCCAGCATCCAGCACTTTGATTACTTACATATTATCACATTTTTAACTTGTTTACACAAACTCACCAATTACATACACATAAGCCAACATATTATTTACTGTTTTATTGTACAATTACTTTCTAACAATGTAACTTGTAATGACTTCAGTGAGATGGGCCTCTTGGAGTATGACTGCCCTGGTTGAGGTATTGCTCGCCTGTCCAATTATAGCTTCGCCTTTATACACAATGAGTGTCAGAGCTGCTAATGCTCCAGATTCTGATTTTGTATTGGAAGCACTCTCGGGATTGGAACTGAGTTTGCAAATAAAGAGACTCTGGTGAAGAGACACCAGCCAATGAGGAGTTATTTCATAACTGTTTCCTTATTTCTTTTATATTAATCAAGGTAGGCCAACTATGGTAGAATCCTATGCATGTGGAATTTGTCTCATAGGGGATAAAAGGTCGTTTAGTTCATTTAGTAGTGTCATAAGCAGATTGACATTAAAACTGTAGTTAAATCTGAAAATTCCCCAGTCACCACACTCCAGTACCTGTTTGGGTACACTGAGGGAGAATTTAGTATGGTCAATGCACCTAACCAGCACATCTTGCAGATCGTGGGAGGAAGCCGGAGCACCTGGAGAAAACCCACAGAGACTTGAGGAGAACATACAGACTCCACACAGTAACCAAAGCCAGGAATCAAAGCCACGTCCCTGACACTATGAGGCAGCAGCGCTAAACATTATACCATCATGAACATTATACCTTTATGAAGACTGAAGTTAAAACTGTATTAAACCACACTCAAAACCAAAGCATGATGGTCAAATTAGTCAAGTCGAAGCTTTGCTGGCATTAACAAAGCTCTGCAAACTGATTTCAGCAGTAGGAGGGCTTCTACCAGGGAAAATAAGCAGGGCCTTATTTAGGGTAGTAAATGTGCCACTTTCTCTTAGCTTTTTGCCATGGTTCTAAAAAAAACAATCAAGCAATTTTAACCCATTTCTAGTCTATTTGAATGCAGCACACAGTCCACCCTGTAACTCAACAGCAATTCGAAGCTTCAGCAAGTCCACAAGGATGATGCTTGTGGGAAGCAGAAAGTGTCATATTTGCTGGAGTGCATTACTGAGATTTATGTGAGTTCAGAGGAAAGGGAACATTACTCTGGAGTTTAACCACACTCCCAATTTCAGCTTCGCAACATCTGTCATTCATAGATTCTCCACAGTGCAGAAGGAGGCCATTCAGTCCATCGAATCTGCACTGACAACAATCCCACTCAGGCCCTATCCCCATAACCCCACATATTTACTCTGCTAATCTCTCTGACACAAGGGTTAATTTTTCATGGGCAATCAACCTAACCCACCAGGTCAGATTTGAACCCGGGTCCCTGGTGCTGTGAGGCAGCAGTGCTAACCATTGTACCACTATGTTGCCACCAGCCTTGCGACAACAAAGTGAGTCTTTCCTCCTTCACCCTAGTATTAAGTAACTTAAAGAAAACAAGAGAAGATAGAAACGTCATTGAATTTGAAATGTGTAGGAAAATGACAACGAACTGTTCAATTACCTTATAATATCTTGCATATAAACTGTATGGTGAGCCTCCAATTGGCTGCACAAGTGGGAAAGGAGAGAGAGAAAAGTTTTTAATTCCAAAATATCAAAACTTGCGTATTCTGTTATGATAAACTTCCTGTGAGATGTATCTTATAGAAGTAGAACCATAGAAAATTACAGCTCAGAAACGGGCCTTTTGGCCCTTCTTGTCTGTACTGAATTATTTTTTGCTTAATCCCACTGAACTCCATATCCCTTCATACCCCTCTTAGCCATGAATCCGTCCAAGTTTTTCTTAAATGTTAAACGTGACCCCGCATTTACCACTTTATCCAGCAGCTCATTCCACACTCCCACTACTCTCTGCGTGAAGAATCCTCCCCTAATATTCCTTTTAAACTTTTCTCCTTTCACCCTTAACCCATGCCTTCTGGTTTTTTTCTCCTCTAGCCGCAGTGGAAAATGTCTGCTTGCATTCATTCTATCTATACCCATCATAATTTTATACACCTCTGTCAAGTCTCCCCTCATTCTTCTACACTCCAGGGAATAAAATCTTATCTTGAGGTCCCAGTGAACACTCCATTACAAATAGCACAAGATTTTAAACTTCAACAAATGGGAATTATTGATTGGAAATTAGACAATCATCATTGGTTTAAATAATAGGGCTGGAATTGAAATATTCAATCTTTGATTCTACTTGTTCAATTATTATACCATTGGATTTCAATGCCCAGCCAAATCAATATGATTTGGTTATCGAAAACATTCACCAAGGCACTCCAGCCAAAGCTATTAACAGGTCTAGGCAGGCAGACAGCAACTGAGGGGGTGGTCCAGCCCAACTATTTGGCCCTCTACTGCAACTACATTCATAGCCAGGAGTCCCTGCAGAGGATGCATGAGATGTCCGAGGGCACCCCGTGCTCGTTGGCCACTGCAGGGACTGGAATGTATTATGGATCCCTTTAACCTCATTTTGATTTAACATTTTAAGTTTCCTTTCTGCTTTGTCTTTTGTTTTGGGTGGTTCTCTTCTTATTAGGGGCTGCCCCTTCTAATTGGTCCCTCAGTTTATTTGATTTGCCAAAAAGAATGGTGCTCCAACCAAGACTGATTTCACAAGTTTGTTCTGCATTCACTGAAAACAAGATAAGTTAATGACATGCTACAATCTTTTCTCACAGAATCGCTATAGCACAGGAGGAGGCCATTTAGCCCAATCCCACCCAGGCCCTATCCCCATAACCCCATGTATTTATCCTAGCTCATCCCCCTGAGGGGATGATAATAAGGGACAATTTAGCATGGCCAATCAACCTAACCTGCACATCTTTTAATTGTGGGAGGAAACTGGAGCACTCAAAAGAAACACACGTAGAAACACACAGACAATGACCCAAGGATGGAATTGAACCCGGGTCCCGGGCACTGTGAGATAGTTGTGCTATCAACTGTGCCACCATGCCAATTTGTTTGCTCCGCCGTGCTGCATATACGGCTCGCATCTTTTCGATGTTTTTCTTTGGTCATGATGATAGTTTTCCTGATGGGTTTGCACCATCACTGCTTTCTGTCAGTTATTAATTGTCACAAAAACAATTTACATTTACATAGTAGCATCTTTAACCAAGTTAAAGGGACTTCACAAATTGAAACCAGGGACAGAAATCTGATGGGTGGGGGTTTGGAGTAACCAGTGTTGTGGTTGAAGCAACAGTATTTTTAGGAGGTTTCACCAAGAGAGAAGGGGCAGAGGTACTGCATTTTATCATGTAATGCTAGGGATCTCAATAACTCTCTAGTGAAGTTCCGGCAGATGATCAGGTGAACCCAAGGTAGAAATCCAGCCCCTTGAATGAAACAAGTTCTCATTTTCCAGAAGGAAACCATGGTAATGTTTCCAATTACTAAGCAGAAAGCTAAAAATAACCGTACTTTTTTTTTCTCCAGCTGCTCCCAGATCCATCTGCTTGTCGGCTAACAATGTTTCAATCCCTCGGGATTTGTTGAATGCTTAAGCATCGTTAACAATACCTTCTTGAGGTGCCTGCAAGCGACAGCAATAAGGTTCAAACATCGCATCAGAACATTGAAATGAATGCTACAGGCACTTTGTGTCATCAGATCAGCAGATTACATTTCTCAGCTCCCTGTGTTTTCAGTTACTTTTTATACCCAAAATGTGGAATTAAACATAGTTGGCATCAAACACCACAGAGTAAATGGCTGAGGAGGGTCACATCATCCATCTTAGCCAGCACCCAGTCTTTTTTTTGTAGCTGATCCAAGTTTATGGCTTCCACAACCTTGTCCTAAAGTCCTTTCCATGTTTCAATGGGTAACACTTTTCATTCTCTGTACTATTTTCTCTCCTATGAACTTACATGGTGCACTGGCCCAGTTGTGAAATCATAGGCCTGAATCTTTTGTCTGTTGGGCGCCCACATTTGACAGGTCTGGAAGTGGACGCAAAATGCGTTCTTGGCCATGCTGCTTGGACTCGGGGCACAATTTCACACTGACTAGTCAATCAATGTCCATCCAGCATGGAATGTGCTCTGTGAAAGGCTGAGCGCTTTCAGGAAGAGAGTGAGCGACAAGAAGCAGGAGGATATCGTCTGGCATTTCTTATGCGCTCTTGCTCAGAGCTGTCTGAGGGAGCTGCTGCCCTTTCAAAGATAAATACTGATGTGAAAACTATGCCAAAGGTGTTGGGGCAGTGCCATCATACATGGACTTCAGTACCCAGATGTCTTTTTTTTCTATTTTAGCCCTGACAAGTTACCCAGCCCTGAATCGCGGCTGCAGCTCAAATGTAAAGACTATCAGCCCATCCACCTACTGTAAAAGCAGACAGATGTGCATCTTATTATGTTGCCAGCCCTGGGGTGGGGAAGCTCCCATTCTGAGACCACCCTATCACAAAGCCCACTACGGTCACCTTGTGAAAATTTTGGCCAAAAGAGGATTTATGCTTATGTTGGACGTGGCCAGAAAATCAGTCCCTGAAATTCTGACAGGAAGATTGAACAAGGGCCCCATCCAATCCTTAACCTTCAGATGTCAACTTCTAATCAACTGTCTGAGGTTTTCCAACCAGCTTCCCCCTACGAGTAAATGATGGCAGAATTTGGATTGCCAAACTGTCAAGAGTATATTTCTATTTGCCCCATCAACCTCTCATCAGGATCTGTGCAAACGGCAGAGTGAACGAATTAACCTTTTGCTGCAATTAGTAAAGTCACACAACAAAGCCCGGGAACTAAATAGGAAATTAATTAGTTAGATAGTGCTAAATGTCGAAGTAAATAACAGGAGTTCCAGAAACAGTTCACTTCTGTCGCAATGCACTTCAACGTTAACTGTCTGCCATATACAAATTTACAGCTGTGATCAATGTTTGAGATTGACCAAAATTGCTGAGATTAATTTCAGATCAGCCACCTTTGATATGTAATGAGTCAACAGCATTGGAAAACTGGACTGCTGCATGGATTGAAAATAAATATGCTTGATGCTAGTGAGGTTTCCCGAATTGATGAGATCATCCGTATGAGTTGACATGAATGGTCTGTTGGCTGAGCTTTCATCACGGAGGACTGTGTCAACTCTCAGACTGTTTAAGCATCATTTGTAGAGGTCTTTTCCACTTCTTAATCCTCCTAAGTTTAGGTTTTTTTTAAATGCATTTATTAAGTCTCAGAAGTAGGCTTATATTAACACTGCAATAAAGTTACTGTGAAAACCCCTAATCTCACACTCTGGTGACCCCTGTACACTGAGGGAGAATTTAGCATGGCCAATGCACCTAACCAGCATATCTTTCGGACCGCGGAAGGAAACTGGAGCACACCGAGGAAACCCACACAGAGATGGGGAGAATGTGTAAACTTTGTACAGTGACCCAAGCCAGGATTTGAACCTGGGTCCCTGGTGCTGTGAGGTAGCAGTGCTAATCTGTCAGGAGTAAACCCAAATTTTACTCTGATAGCATGTTCTTGTTAAAATCTCTTTGTCGGGAACATTGCATCAAAATGACACATTTATATCTACCAATATTATACATCCTTAATTTCTATATCCTTGCTCCCCGTTTGGTAGGGAATCATGTTTAAATTTTTACAGGACACCTTGTCACATAAATTGAAAAAAATCCTACATTTTCTGCATACTGAACATAACAAAATCAGGCTGCACAGTGCACAGTGGTTAGCACTACTGCCTCACAGTTCCAGGGGCCCAGGTTTGATTCTGATCTTGTGCGACTGTTTGTGTGGAGTATGCACATTCTCCTCGTGTCTGCATGGGTTTCTTCTTGGTGCTCCAGTTTCTTCCCACAGTCCAAAAGATTGGAAGTTGGGTGGATTGGACACGCGAAATTGTCCCTTAATGCCCAATGATGTGTAGGTGAGATGGCTTAAGGGTTACAGGTAACTGGATGGGGGGCAGGGGGGAAGCGGTTTGGGTAAGATGCTGAGTCTGTCCAGACCCAATGGGCCAAATGGCCTCCTTCTGCACTGTAGAGATTCTATGATTCAATTAGAACTGAAGATTGATGACTGATGAAAGAGAACTTTATTGTGCAAAATAGTGTGCAAACTGTAAAGTAATCTGTAGACCTGCATGGAGAACAGCAGATAATTTCACAATATAGCCAAGTAAAAGCAAGCCTGTGTTCCATGAGAGAATAGTCTATCTACAGTGCAGCAGGAGACCATTCGACCCATCGAGTCTACACCAACCACAATCCCAGCCAGGCCCTATTCCCAGAACCCTACATATTTACCCTATTAATCCTCTGACACTAGGGTCAATTTGGCATGATCAATTAACCTAACCTGCACATCTTTGGACTGGGGATGAAGAGGTGAGCTAATGGCAGGGAGGTCTAAGATTTTCTGAAGAAGTTGCATATTGGAATTGAAACATTGACTCTGTTCTTTTACTCTCCATAAATGCTGTCAGACTTACACCTTTGTTTTAATTTCAGATTTCTAGCACCTGCACTATCTTGCTTTCATTCTAAAACTATCTTGTAAGGTCTGATGGGATGGTCATACTTGATCCTACGCTGGAAGTTAAAAGAAAAATGAAAAAGCTTAACTTTTTATGCTTTTCGCACCCAACCGTCTTCATCACTGCTTTGGCATGGGGCAGAAACTTATGTCAATTTGCCACCAGACAACAAACCCTTTGCCATCCCTCCCCGCTCTCCTGCCACACCCGCCACCCACTTCCCCCTCACACCACTCATTATTTTCTCTTCAAACTACTAAGGACACAAGCAAAAATGAAATACAGTGAGGAGAATAATAAATAGAAAAACAAATCTTGGCCAGGATTCTCTGAACACGTTCGCCCCGCCTCCGGTGCCAGCAAAGACGGAGAATTTGTCGCCCGGCTAAATTTCCATTCACTGCAGCGGGATTGGAGAATCCCAGCCACAGATGAAGTCAGACAACATAGAACATAGAACATTACAGCACAGAACAGGCCCTTCGGTCTTCGATGTTGCGCCGACCAATATAAAAAGCAATGCCCCTCCAAACTAAACCATTCCCTTCTCTTCCATATACTTATCAACTAACCTCTTAAACGCCACCAAACTTGGCGCATCTACAACTGCTGCAGGCAGGGCATTCCACTCCCGAACCACCCTTTGGGTAAAGAACCTACCTCTGATATCCGTCCTATAACTATCACCCCTTAATTTAAAGCTGTGTCCCCTCGTGCTAGCTTTCTCCATCCTAGGAAAAAGGCTATCACTGTCCACCCTATCTAAACCTCTAATCATCTTATATGTTTCGATCAGGTCCCCTCTTAGCCTCCTCCTTTCTAACGAAAACAACCTCAAATCCCTCAGCCTCTCCTCATAAGACCTGCCCTCCATACCAGGCAACATCCTGGTAAACCTCCTCTGTACCCTCTCCAATGCCTCCACATCTTTCTTATAATGTGGGGACCAGAACTGCACACAATACTCCAAGTGCGGCCGCACTAGAGTTTTGTACAGTTGCAACATGACGTTGCGGCTCCGAAATTCAATCCCCCTACCAATAAAAGCTAAGACTCCATATGCCTTCTTAACAACCTTATCGACTTGACTGCCTACTTTCAGGGATCTATGCACATACACACCAAGATCCCTCTGTTCATCTAGACTACTAAGAATCCTACCATTTGCCCTATACTCTACACATTTATTATTTCTGCCATAGTGCATTACCTCACACTTTTCCACATTAAACTCCATTTGCCACCTCTCGGCCCAGCTCTGCAACTTGTCCAAGTCCCTCTGCAAACTATAACACCCCTCTTCACTATCTACCACTCCACCGACTTTAGTGTCATCTGCAAATTTACTAATCCATCCTTCAATACCCTCATCCAGATCATTTATAAAAAATACAAACAGCAGGGGCCCCAAAACAGACCCCTGAGGTACACCACTTGTCACCGAACTCCAAGATGAATATCTCCCATCAACCACCACCCTCTGTCTTCTATCTGCTAGCCAATTCCTAACCCAATTAGCTAAATCACCCTCTATCCCATACATTGCATTTTCTGCAGAAGTCTTCCATGGGCCACCTTATCAAACGCCTTACTAAAGTCCATATATACCACATCAACCGCCTTACCCCCATCCACCTCCTTACTCACTTTTTCAAAAAACTCAATGAGGTTAGTAAGGCACGACCTACCCTTCACAAAACCAACTCTGGCAGTTTTCGATTTCGTGGTAACCACGTTACCTAAATGTCATATATGCGATTATTGTTTTGAGTTACCAATATGAAATGCTGTGAGAAGCTGAATTTGAGCTGATATTCTTCCCTGGACAGTCACTCTGTCACCTGAATAGACACAACAACTACAATTCTGCTTCCAAATTCTCAAACACTGCAGTGTGTGTGTGCATGTGTGAGAGAGAGAAAGAGTGATGTGTGTGTGGGTGTGCATGTGTGTTAGAGAGAGAGAGAGATGTGTGTGTGTATTAGTATGAGAAAGAAATGTGCATGTATGTGTAAGACAGAGAGGTGTGTGAGCGAGAGAGTGTATCTGTATGAGAAAGAGATGTGTGTACGTGAGATAGAGGTGTGTGTGTGTGTGTGTGTGTGTGGTGTGTGTGATTGTGTGTGAGAGAGAGAGAGGGAGGGAGATGTGTGAGAGAGAGATGTGAGTGCACATGTGCGCAATTTGAGGTCTACATGTTCCAGCACGATTATCGCAGTACAACATCTTTCCTCAAGCTCTACAGTGGGATCCACATACAGCATTTGTTTTGACCACTTGATCATTTATAACCAAGTGATAGAAAAGGTGATAAATACCTGCGGTGAACTGCGCTAATAAAATCTGATGTTGAACATGATTCAGGAACTGCTGTACTTCCCTGCCTCGAGACAGTGAGAGAGCTAGAGAAGATTGACAGGTACAGAGCTTGTAGCACTAGCACTATTTTACATTGTTTGAAATATAATAACCCATGCTTCATCATTACCTTTTCTTGCTCAAGACTACAGTTCTGTACTTTCTGTCTGACTTTAGCGTCTTATCAATCGGGCTATTATCTCCTCTATCCTGTAACTGGCTTTACATTAGTACATCTTATCTACCACATTGGAAACTATTGTTTAAAAGAGTGTACAGAAAAATGTCCATAGATTAAGGAGATCAATAACTCAGCCACATAAAGAGACAGTTTTCACCAAATGTGTAAAGGCCACAACATACTGGTTGGAATTCTCCAGCCATTGAAGCCAGCAGGATTCTTTGGTTCCACTGCAGCAAATGAAGATTTGGCTGAGTGTCAAATTCTCCATCCTCAGTTACAGCAGTGTGGTGTGAATGGCCAGAAAATTCTAGCCATTATAAAAAAGTAACAATTAATGAAACCAGAATGTACCATCATTGTGAATGAGTGGCTACGATAATACTTACTGTGGCTATAAGATATTATTTTGTTATTCTAAAGTACAGGTCACAGCTCAGTTGGTATATATGAATAAAGAGCAGGAATAGGCCATTCAGCCCCTCCATCATTTAATGTGATCATAGCTGATCTGATAACCTTAAATCTGTATCTCGTCTAACCCTGATTATGCCTCATTTCCATTTTAAATGGGTGGCCCCTTATTTACAAACAGTGACCCAACAGTTAGCACTTTTGCTTCTGAATGAGAAGGTTGGAGGTTCAAATCTCACTCCAGGGGCTTGAATACAAAATTTAGGCTGATATTTTGGTGCAGTGCAGAGAGCATTCTGCACTGTTGAAAATGACATATTTTCTACAAGACCTCAAATTGAGATCCTGTCTCCTTGCTGATGGAGGCAAAAGAATCCACAGCGCTACTTTGAAGATGAGCAAGGGCGTTCTGTCCAGTGCCCTTGCCAGTACTTATTCTTTAGCCAAAGTGTGACTATAAAGTCATTCCCAACATTACTACTTGTGGCACCTCACCAGATGCACAATTAGTCACTGCATTTTCTTCATTGCAACACTTCCAAAATACTACACTGGCTGGAGAGCCATTTGGGATGTCCTGAGGTTGTGAAATGCATGGTACAAACTCAAGACCTTGTTTTGTTATTGAGAAATGTAACCTGTAACATTCCATGAGCAATTCTGCAGAAAATCTGTTTGCTGTTATTAACTTGATGTCCTTAGGCTGTGGTTTACATTCTGAGCAAGCTTTTACTGAGGGAATAGATGTCCTTTCACTGAAGAGTTGAATGGGCAGACAGATGCTGTGAGGTGGTCCAAATGTTTGTGTGTGACAGAAGGAGTGGCATGGTGACACAGTGGTTATCACTGCTGCCTCACAATACCAGAGACCCGGGTTCAATTCCAGCCTTGGGTTACTGTCCGTGTGGAATTTGCACATTCTCTCTGTGTCTTCATGGGTTTTCTCCGGGTGTTCTGGTTTCCTCCCACTGTCCAAAGATGAACGGGGTTAGGTTGATTGGCCATGCTAAATTGATCCTAGTGTTGGGGGGATTAGTTGGGTAAATACGTGGTGTTATGGGAATAGGGCCTAGGTGGGATTGTGCTCAAGGCAGACAAGATGTGCAAATGGCCTATTTCTGCACTGTAGGGATTCTATGAAGGAAGGGGGTGATCAGGCCAGTTTCAGCCATTAGACACAGACTTGTCTTGACCGTAAGGTTAACAATTATCTCCCTGAGTGATGTAAGTTGAATTCATTCTTTGGAGTTCAATATGAAGATATACTCATGCAACAAAAGATTGCCTGTAATTTGCTAATTATTTCATAAAGATAACAGTATAGGAAAGCACCACAGAAGCTTTGAAAACTTCTCTCCATTTGAATCCTGCCATTGAAAAGCAACATCTCTGTGTATAACATTCTTCACATATGGCTCCTCTGAGACCACATTGCTCTGAACTGAAAATGGTTGTTCAACCATACTCATTTGCATAATTTATTCAGATATGTAAATTGAAAACAAATCCCAACTCAATCCATAAAATTATCTCGGTTAATCTGAAGGTACAATTTATCTCTGTGTCTCATCAGCAATGTAAATACAAATTCATTTTTCCAGTCGGCCATTTGGGAAGATGTTCCTCTGATTAGCAAGACCACCTGCTGATCTATATAACATGCATTTCCAATCTTGTGATATTTACAGTGCCAAAAATATCAAGGGACTGGTGCTTCAGATTGAGTCCTGTACATGATGTACTACAGCTGGAATGGTGACTTCTCACAAATCCCTTCTCAAACAAGATTCTGATGCTGGTACACTCATCCATTGGAGAAAGCCACCATCATTAAGATTGGAAAAATGTAGCAAACTCCTTCCAGATTTCCAACAAGACAATTTTTTGAATTGTGAACATATATTGTATTAAAATCTGATGGCATTCCATTGTAATGTCCAAATCGAAGGATAATGTAGTTTAATTATATATAAAAAAACCCAAGAAATAGAGACAGAATAAACCATATGCCCTTTGTGCCTGCTGTGCTATTCAATATGAAATTGGCTGATCGGTTTTCCTGCTTATTCCTCTATTGTTCCCTGCAACACCAAATATTTGTCTATCCCAATCCTAAATGATTTGTATCATTTAATGACATGGTGGCACAGTGGTCAACACTGCTGCCTCACAACGCTAGGGATCCGAGGTTGATTCCAGCCTTGGGTGACTGTGTGTGTGGAGTTTACACCTTCTCCTCATGTCTGCGTGGGCTTCTTCCAGGTGCTCTGTTTTTTTCCCCCACAGTCCAAAATATGCAGATTAGGTGGATTGGCCATGATAAATCGCCTCTTAGTGTCTAAAGATTAGGTGGATTAGTCAAGACAAATGCGGGGATTCGGGGATAGGGTGTGTGATATATCTATATATATTATTCATTGGGGTTTCAGGTGCAGACTGCCTCTTTAAGAGTAAGGGTCAGGTGAACCCTGGGCTATTAGCTCTATAAGAATTCTCACAACACCAGGTTAAAGTCCAACTATTTATTTCGTCGCAAACGCCTCTAGCTTTTGGGGCTCTGCCCCTTTATCAGGTGAAACTCTTGCCACAGGTTGAGCACAGAAAATACGAATGCTCATATGATGCTGGAACTTAGTTCTTTGATTGAATGCTGCACTTCTCTTGATATACACACACAATTTAAATTGAAATCAGAACAATTTCCCAAAACACCGGCGAGAAAGAGAGAAAGAGAGAGAGAAAAAGACAGAGAGAAAGAGAGAGAGAGAAGCTAGGGGAGCCTACTTAAAAATAGCCAGCCGAAGTTACAAGATCAGGGAGAGAGAGAGGAAAATCTGTCTGCCCATTCTGACTCTAAAACCAAAATAGAAAGTGGGTCCTTGAATTCTTCTGAGGAGGAACCACCTGACTTTGGCTTGTCGATCAATTTTGCCCCTCACAATGCCCGCTCCTAAACAAAATTTCAAGAAGTATCTGAGGCCCAAAGTAAAAATAAACAAACTCCATTTAAACCATTGAAGCAGCAATAAAAAGACTTCTAGCAGACAGCTCAGCAACAATGAAGAAAACCCAGAGCTTGCAGAGAACATGATTTAAAAAAAAAGTCTTAAAGGTACACTAATGTCACAACTACCAGTGGGTAAAAGTGGGTTGATAATATACTTGTGGCAGAAACAGGATTCTCAGTGTTGCTCTGATGAAGGGTGTCACCCCGATTTCAAAATTCTCCACAGATGCTGTCAGACCTAATATACCCCAGCATTTTCTGTTTTTGTTTCACCTTCTAGCATCTACAGTATTTTGCTTTTATTTTTACTCAACGTTATCAAGTACGGGTATTTAGATCATAAATAGATATTTCAAAAGCACAAAAATTCAATCAATATCTATCTGGAGCAAAATAAATGAATATCGTTCCACTATGAGAAAGAGTCACAATAAAAACAGTAATATTAATTTCTTGGGTTGATGATTATATCAAGATTCTCAGTCCTTATGTCTGATTCCAGAATCTGTCTTTTCACATTTTAACCATTCTTGTAGAAATTGTTGCACTTTGGCGGTACAATGATTAACAGAATTTATAAAGGAAATTTTATTAACAAGATTGGTAAAATTTTGGTGAGTTAGAAAATGGTTTAAGGGTTATCCTCTCAAAGTTTTAAATGTATTTTTGTTTACATTAATTATTTTAAGAGAGATTATGGCCTAGTGGTATTATCACTGGACTATTAATCCAGAAACTCAACTAATGTTCTGGGGGCCTGGGTTCAAATCCTGCCACAGCAAGTGGTGCAAGTTGAATTCAATAATGTCTGGAATTAAAAGCTACTGATGACCATGAAACCATTGTGTATTGTCGGTAAAATCCATCTGATTCACTAATGTTCATTAGAGAAGGAAGTCTGCTGTCGTTACCTGGTCTGGCCTATATGTGACTCCAGAGCCACAGTGGTGTAGTTGACTCTCAACTGCCTTTCGAAGGCAACTAGGGATGGGCAATAAATACTGACCAGCCAGCGACACGCATGTCCCATGAACGAATGAAAGAGAAAAAAATTATCTCAATGAAATTTTATGAAATTAGAAGGTCTGATATAACTGTCATGTTAGTCTTAACTTTTCCACCAATTAAATTAATGGTGTAGCTTTGTATAAACTGACCACTCTGCAGAAGGATCTCCAACGGTCTACCTTTTTGTCAGTACTAGACCAAACGTAATTGGCTCTAAATCAATATTGTTTACAGATGTGAAGTTATATTACCATGAATTTAGTGACTGCTCACTTATCGATTGTGTTACCTTTTCTGGCGTGGCCTTTTGAAATATCACTGTGCTGTCGTGGCAATTCCAGCCAAAATTAATTTAAAGCTATGCTTTTAAATGTAAGACCTGTGCTGCTTATGGAACCAAAGCTGCGAGTTCACTTCATGATGCGTCTATTTCATGAGTACATTTCTTGAAGAAATGGAAGTATCGCCTCCGGTGCCTTTGTTAAAATCATGAGATCTAATTTTGTACAGTTGCTCAATTCTCTTCTTCAACAGAGCTTGAAAGTGGAAATCCATTGATTCAAAGAACATAACTCATCACTGTATCTTCTTCAAAGTTTTCATGCCTGATTTCTGGGAATCTTTGATATACAACAAATATTACCTGTGTTTCCAGAAAGATTATTTTTTGAATTGTGAACATATATTGTATTAAAGTCTGATGGCATTCCATTCATCAGATAGGCAATGTATAGCAGAATAAAAAGTTTTGCTTTTATCTTCAGAAAGAAATGGGCTCAGACTATTCCACTAAGTTTAACTACCAGGACTTAATAAACTAGATTTAAATGGTGTTAACCATTAACCAGACAGACAACTCTACACACCCTCCTAGGAATTAAGGATAACCTTCCAAAATATAATGATTGATTTTTGTTTGAAATTTCTGTGATGGCTTCAGCCAAATAAACGATTTAACTGGGTAATACCTCGATCTGAAATAGAATCCTCTGAACTTCAGTCAAACAAACGCTGACAGCATCTGTGAAAAGTAACCTGTCCTGGACATTTCTGTTGTTCAGATGCTGATCAACACGCCACGTGTTTCCAGAATGTTCTTTTCATCGTTGTGTGCACTTGGGTTCTCTGCTGAACTCAGTGCAATATTTAAAGTTTATTTTGTTGTGTCACAAATAGGCTTACATCAACACTGCAATGAAGTTACTGTGAAAACCCGCTAGTCATAACACTCCAGCGCCTGTTCGGGTACACTGAGGGAGAATTTAACACAGTCAACGCACCTAATCAGCATGTCTTTTGGACTATAGGAGGAAACCAGAGCAACTGATGGAAAGCCAAGCAGACACGGGAAGAATGTGCAGATTCCACACAGGCAGTGACGTAAGCCAGGAGTTGAACCAGGCTCCCTGGAGCTGTAAGGTATCAGTTTTAACCTCTCAGCTATAAACCCAAATTTACACTAGTAGCGTGATCTTGTTCAAAATCATAGCTCTCTTGGTCTCGGGAAACTAGCATCCAAATTATACATTTATATGTACCAATATCATTCTTCCTAACCACTGTGCTGCCCACGAGAGCAACCAGGCTATCTCTATTCAAACTGTTCCTGATGAGGTATGATAGACTAACAAAATTTATACTTTGAATTTACTAAAGTTAGCTGAGGAGTTGCCCCCACTGCCACCCACCCCCAGCCTCCCATCCACCCAATTCCACCCACTTTTTGATTACTTTTCCCATTTCTTGGTTTCTCGCTTCTCTATCACTACTGTCTCTATTGTCACTCCCCTCACCAACTAACACTCCCCCCACTCTGCTGATTGTACTCTCCTCACATAGGCACTCCTTGATAAGTTTTCCACCTCCACTCCCCAGACTGATTCCAGGAATGGCAGGATTGTCGTCTGAGGAGAGATTGGGGTCAACTGAGCCCGTATTCACTGGAGTTCAACAGTCGCTGCAATATATGAAAATCTGAAAAGGTTTTACAGACTGGATGCTGGGAAGTTGTTCCCCTTGGGATGTTTCAAACAAGGGAGTATGGTTTCAAAATATGGGGGAGGCTTTTTAGGGCTGAGTTGAGGAAAATTCTTTTTGCTCAGATGGTGGTAAGCCTGTGAAACTCTCTACTATAGAAGGCTGGGGCATCCAATTCACTGAATATAATTAAGAAGGAGATAAGTGTCTGATCACTGAAGGCGTTAGAGATATAGGGGAAGGGAGTGGGAGTACGGTGTTGAGAAAGCATCAGCCATGGCCATACCAAAACATGCAGCAGTCTCAATGGGCTGAATGGACTACTGTCACTCCCATTTTCTGTGTTAAGTTTAATTTCATTTATTAGTGTTACAAATAGGCTTACATTAACATTGCAGTGAAGCTACTGTGAAAATCCCCTTGTTGCCACACTCCAGCACTTGTTCAAGTGCACTGAGGAAGAATTCATCATGGCCAAAGTATCTAACCAAAACATTATTTGGACTGGGGGAGGAAACTGGAACACCTGGAGGAAACCCACTCAGACATGAGGAGAATGTACAAACTCTGCACAGTGACTCAAGCCGGGGAATCGAACCCAGGTCCCTGATGCTGTGAGGCAGCAGTGCTAACCGCTGTGCCACCATGCTTCACCGAAAACCTCTCTGGCATCTCCACTTCTCCTAATAACTCTGCCCCTCCAAATGACTGCTTCTCCTCCCTAATCACTCACTCCTCCTAATGATCTCTGCCCTTCTTACTACTGCCTCCCCCCCAGTCGTGTTCTTCCCCCTCCCAATCAGTTCCTCCTTCTGGTCACCTCTCTCTCCCCCATATCGATTATGCACAATGACTGGCCACTTTAAAATGATCTACTCAGAAAGTGTGTTTTGTCTTTGGAATGTAAAAAGACCGGAATCAAAAGGATATTCATCAATATCAAAAGAATCTCTGACTTTGTTATTAATGAAGAGGCTGCAAATGATTGTGTTACATATGGAAAATAGCTCACACGATTTGAATAGATATTAGCTTGCATTTCTCAAGTTTATCATGATAAATTTACCTTGATGACAAAGGTACGCTAATTGCCTTGTGTGCACTTTGAATGTTTTCTGAATACTCTATAATACTGCGTGAAAAAAATTCTTACAAAACTTCAGTCTCAGTAGTTTTGAATCTATGGTTACCAGATTTTTTTTTATTCATTAGTGTCATATGTAGCTTTCGTTAACATTGTGATGAAGTTATTTTGAAAATCTTCTAGTCACCACACTTTACATCTGTTCAGGTACAACAAGGAAGAATTTACCATGGCCAATAGACCTAACCAGCACGTCTTTCAGACTGTGGGAGAAAAACCAAAGCATCTGGAGGAAACCCACGCAGTCATGGGGAGAATGTGCAAATTCTGCACAGCCAGTGACCCAAGCCAGAATTGAACCCGGATCCCTGGCGCTGTGAGGCAGCAATATAATCACTGTGCCACCATGCCACCCTGTTTCCCAATTGAAGGCAAAAACCCATTTGTATCAGCATCAATTTGTTACTTTCCTCATTTGAATCATGTTGTCCTTTTAGTTTTCATTCTGCAATGAAATTAAATTCTGTATCCTCAACCAATCATTAAAATGTTCCAGGGGATATGGGGGGAGGGGTTCATCATAACTTTAACATCTCCTCCCCATGTCTACCCCAAACCCCTCTCTCCAGCTTGAAACAGATCCAAGGCCCAGAATGGAGGGTGAAATTGACCCAACTTATGAGAAGACACCACTTCCACTGCTGTGGATTTTCCAACAGGCAGGTTAGTTTATCACAGAATCATAGGATCCTTATAGTGCAGAAAAAGGCTATTCGGTCCATCGAGCCTGTGGCAGCACAATCCCACCCAGGTAGCCCCATATATTTACCATGTTAATCACTTTCACTGGAGGGCAATTGAGCATGGCCAATCAACATGACATTCTTAGGGATTTAAGTCTCTAGCCTTGAGGAGTTACAACTTATGATTTCCCATGTCTGGTACTGTTATGTTACATTATTGGCACGCTCTTAAAATGGATCAATCTTCTGGGCTTCGCTGGAACCGTTAGCAACTATTTCCCAATGCAGAGTAGGGAGTGCCCCTCTCCCCCCAACTCCTCACATCCCCTTCCCCTGATCTGAACAACTCTTCCTAGCCAGCTGGAATAAGAAGCTTCACAGTTCTGCTGCACCTTCCCCTTACTCCCCCACCATCAGTCTTCACATCCAAACTTATTTCCTCTGCTTCTCCACCTACTGCTTGGCACAACCGTGCTGCCTTCTCAGCTCCCTGCAAAGCAGATTGAAGAAGTGCCCAGACTGCTCTTTGGGGTTTTGTAGCAGACCAGCCATGGCACAACAACTTTCAAATCCATCGGAAGGCTTCTGATGTGCAAATCACAGCTCATCGCATCTAACACTGTGGTGCTGGATGTACTTCGATTCAATCCAAAACATTACCAATCAGTGCAAGATATGTACCCTAGTTAAAAAGGTACTTAATACTCTCTCAACTGATTCCATCTTTAACACTTCCCAGTGTTTATTCCATAAATTCTTAATGCTTCAAAGTCATTAACTGGTTATGAAACAATTGGGGGAATCCTGAGGGCATGAGATGTTGTAATGACTCAGGAAGCCCGAACGTAGCTTATCACAGGATGCAAAATGAAACCACTATCGTGGTGTACATAAAGTATTCCTGCTGGAGACTTACAGTTTAGCAGGCCCAGTCCTGGGCATGCCTAAAAAAAGGCTCAGGGAATGAGTTCCAGGCCAGGCAGGCCACTGCCTGTTACTAGGGGAACTCATGGTCAACAAGCCCCATAAGGAGGTCAATCAGTGATCCCACATATGGATTAGCACAAATCATCCTTCTTATTCCAGCCGACTAGGAAGAGTTGTTCAGATCAAAGGGAGGGGAGGGGAGGGGAAGGCATTGCCTATTCTGCATTGGGAAATGGTTGCTAATGGTTTCAGCAAAGCCCAAGAGATTGAGTCAATATAAGTGTGTGCCCATATTGTAACATAAACAGTACCAGACATGGGAAATCATATGTTGTTGTGTTCGCCGAGCTTGGCAATTGGCTTGCACACGTTTCGTCACCAAACGAGGAAACATTGTCAGTGCTTAGCTGTGGGTGTGTTCCTGCATAGTACCTATGTTTATATAGCAAATTGAACAGTAGTAAATCTACTTGCTTTTGATTGCAATTAACCAATGACCCTAGTCCTATTTCATTAATTAATAGTTGAACTTGCTGTGTTGTGATTCCATCATTTCAGTGACCATGCTCCACTTTGATTGGTTGTTTGATCTCTGTGATTCTTTTTTAGTTCATTCGAGGTCCTCGTCTTGAAATTTAATTGGTTGCTTTTTGGGATTCATAATTGTAACTCCTCACTAAGAATGTCTTGTTGATTGGCGATGCTCAACTGCCTATATTGTCAGGGTGATTTGTGCTATGCAAATGCAAGTCTTTTTTTTATCCTATTTGTTATTGCTAGTAAATACATCTGCTCATTTTAAACTGAATAAAATTTGCTGTCAGGATGACATTTGCCACTTTTTATACTTGATTGAAGAATTACATGGACACTCTTGTTTTGTCTGTGTTGTAGGGTGTTGGATGCCTTTTAAAAGTTTTAATGAAAAGTCTTTGCCATTTTAAGTAATTTAAATGTATACATTTATTAACAACAAGAAATATGTACTTATACAAATTAAAGAATTCCAGCTAGGAACTTTTATTTATTTATTAGTCACAAGTAAAGCTTCTATTAACACTGCAATGAAGTTACTGTGAAACTCGTCGCCACACTCTAGCATCTGTTCAGGTCAATGTACCTAACCAGTGCATCTTTCAAACTGTAGGACAAAACAGAGCAGCCGGGGGAAACCAATGCAGACACCAGGAGAATGTGCAAACTCCACACAAACAGTGACCCAAGTCAGGAATCGAACCCACGTCCCTGGCACGGTGAAGCAGCAGTGCTAACCACAGTGCCATCATGCAGCCCGTGCCACCACAGAGGCACTTTCTGGTAAACAAAGTGTGGTCCAATACTAGACTGACATTTGGGTAGGGGTCATGTGTTCTCTTACATCACCATATAGCTGGTACTACATTCAGATTTACATTAACCCTCTACGTGCCAGATCTTTATACAATACTCATTGCCAAGTCTTTATCCAATGGATTTCAAGTTATTGTAATTTACACAGATGGAGGGGAGAATGAGCAAAATCCGCACAGTCAGTAAATAAAGCCAGGAATCGAACCTGGAGCCGTGAGGCAGCCGTGCTAACCACTGAGCCGCCCTTTACATGATCTAGAAGCCTTATAAACCTTTTGATACCATATTTGCATTGCTATTAAAGGAATGAGTCATTGCAGGTAAATTCTGTTGATTTGGACATTATGATAGCATTGGGGAATCTGCTTATCCTCTGTGTGCATTCCAGAGTAATATTAATGAATATTGGAAGCTTGGTGATTGTTGTTCCATCCCATTTCTGCTGGGCTGGATGAATCTTATGCTCATCTCCATCTTGGCCGAGATTCTCCCGTCCGACGGCACTAACAAACCAGCACAGCGGGCCAGGAGATTAGTGCGGGGCCTGATCCATGGGTTCAGTGCTGGGCATCCTGCCCCGATAACATTTCCCAGTGCCTGATTTCCAGTAGTGTCAGCTCTGCACCAGAAATCCACAGGGAGGCCTTGATTAATAAGTAGTAGGCTTGGGACTAAAGACTTTGTCTCCCTCACCGAACCCCATCCCCTTGCCCCCCACCCCACCCCACCTGGGAGCATTTCACTCCAGCAGGATTTACATCAGCTCCCCACTTGCGGAAGCTGGTTGCCTGATCCTGCTGGAATGAAGAGGAGGCGGGGGGAGGGGTCAATTTGGGCACCCCAGAGGACTGAGTGGCAAGGGGTTACCCACTGAATATTGGCACCTTGTTAATGCCAGTCTGTGCCCTCTGGCATAGCACAAGGGGCAAAGTGTCAATGTCCAGGAGACACCTTGGCACTGTTAACTGGGAATGGGGCAGTATCAAGTGGATAGGGCCTATGGGAAGGGCAGGGACTGAGGAGGGGGGTGGTGGGGTTATCCCACTGCCACTTTGCGGGCAGGCCTGATGAGGCAGGGAGAGGGGCTAGCAATTGGTGCTGGCCACAGGGATGGGGGGGGGAGGGGGGTCAGTGTATTGGGGGAAAGGGCTAACTGCCAAAGGGGAGGGGATTGCTGGAAATTGGGGGAACCTAGCAAGTGGGAGAGAGGATGAGAGAGCCAGGATTGTGGGTCACAGGGCTGTCTAGCAATTAAACTGGCCAGCAAATTGAGAAGTCGACAGACAGGGTTCACTGCACATACTCTGATCTCAGTGCTGATAGATGTGCCCTGTTGGCCTCTCCAGCAGGAGTAGGCCTGGGCCCCTGAATTCTGGAGTGAATCATGCTAATGCACTCAGAATTGCAAAGAGTGTGGAAGATTCTTCTCTGCAGTCCCATTGAAAAAAAAAATATGATTTTCACACAATTTGGACTTTTTGAATTTTTTTTTAGAAGAATTCCATATGTCATTTTTTTTCTTTTTTTTTGAATAGTTGACAAAAAAAATCTCTCTTTTGCAGTTTTTTGTCTGGTACTCATCAGGACAATTTACAAGAATGCCAATGTCAGGGGAAACAACAATTTTGTTTGATATGACAGGCAAGTGCGGATTGGAAAATGGACTCTGATTGGTAGAGGTGTTGCCATGAAGAATGCACCAGTTGATGGCGATAGACAGTTAAGTGCCAAGCAGAATCCACTTGTCAAGCTTTGCATATCTTGTTTTGTCAATTGTTTGTCAAAATTGAATCTGAATTGCACTAATTTCTAACACAGGCGCATTCCAATATCCAGCTTACAACATACAGAGGGATTTATTGTTAGTTCCATTAGCTATTTACTGCTGACACTGTAAGCACTAATTCTAAGTTCAATAATGTTGTTCCTGTTAGATCATAATAACATTATCTCAATAATTAACTAAATTGCAATAGACCAAGCATTTTCCTGAGTAATTAAATCCTTATTCTGCAGTTCAGATTCCAAGGCGGAGATTAAGATCTTTTTCATATTCTGCCTGAAAAGATGTCAAATAAACATGCGTTTATTTTGATTTAAAAACTGAAAACTGCACAGAGCTGATTTTCAAATGTTATCCTAATGTGCCAGCTGTGGTTTAGTGGTAATGCTCCAGCTCTGAGTAAGGAACAAGAAATCTCAAAACATTAGGTCAAAGTCCAACAGGTTTATTTGGAATCACGAGCTTTCAGAGCACTGCTCCTTCAACAGGTGAGTGGAGGTTAGTTCACAAACATTGCATATGTAGGTGAAGACAGAATTGCAAGATAATTACAGGCAATTACTGTAATTATGTTGCAATTGTGTCTTTATATATGCCATATTTATAAACAAGTCCCGCGATCTGGTCAAGGAGCAGAGCTCCAAAAGCTCATGATTCCAATTCAATCTGTTGGATTATAACCTGGAGTTGTAAGATTTCTTACTGTGCCCACCCGAGTCCAACGCCGGCATCACCAACTCCTGAGGAAAGAGATTCTAGCTTTAAGCCCCATTCCAGCGATTTAAGCACAAAATTCGGGCTGAAATGCTGAGGCGTGCAACACTGTCAGGGGTGCCATCTTTTAGATGCAACGATCAATCAAGCTCCCGTCTGACATCGCACATTGATATCAAAGTATATCATAATGACACCATCCAAACACTGGTGAAGTTCTCTCCAGTGAGCTGGCCAATATTTATCACTCAAGTTAGCATCACTCCCCCACTCTTAAAAAAAAAGCAAATGATCACTTTATCTTACATTATTGCTGTTTGTGGGACCTTACTGTGTTCAAATTAGCAGCCACATTTCCCATATTAAAGTAATGACTGCTCTTCATTAGTTCTAAAGCACTTTGGATCATCTAAGCTCCAGTATTAACATGGCTTCAAGCTCTAAGGCCTACCCCTCTAGAGTACGCTTGATATCAAAATTCCATTACAATCTGGGCGGACTCTTACCAAAAGACAGTAAAGTGTCAGGACTGGCTGAAAACCGATGTGTTTCTCTCCAGAAAAACACGTAAGTCTTTTTCTTCCGATCTTATGGTGCATTGCCAAAAAAAGCAGCAGTGCATGTTTCATGTGGTGTCGTTTTTAAAGGGTGGAGCCTAAAGACATAGGCAAAAACTGGCTGCCTTTCTTTTACCCCACCATGGAGATATCTCACCTCAAAACGATGAAAGCTGGCAACTCTCTCTCTTTCCCACCTCATCATTGCTGGCATCTGGCTCACACAATCCTTGTTGCCTCGCCCATCATTGATCTCTCTCCACTCGCCACCATCATCACCAATATCTCATCTCCTCCATCATTCCCGGCATCTCCCTGTTTTCCCCAATCATCACCATCATTTGTCCTCTTCTCCCTGGATTCCCATCGCTCTCACATCTGCTCCCCCCCCTCCTTACCAACCAAAGTGTCCCTACATGTGGGCTTACCTCAAGCATTGATTGGCACTGCCAGGTAAGCAGGGGGTGGAGGTGGTGGGAAGATCTGGCGAAGAGAGAAGTCTATAAATTTATTAAAATGAATGGAAATTAGAAATCATCATCTCGCCAGTGAGATTTGCAATTTTCAGGTTTCACTAGATCTTGAGTCCCTACCACGCGTTTCAAACATGGAGAGTGCAGACCCCCTTCAGTAGATAAGACTAACCAAATGGACGGCAAGAGCAAATTGCAACTCAGACTTATCCAGCTGTATTTAGAAGTTTTGGAAGTTGCTACAAACTGGTATTGGTCCATAACAAATCATCCTTAATTTGCATATTATATATGTAATAAGCTTTGTTCAGTTGATAGCACTTTTGACTCAGAATGACCAGTACCTACTGCAGATCCTGTGCAAATAACAGAGGCTTATTTTATTCATGTACAGGATCTGGGCATGGCTGGCTGGGCCAGCATTTATTGCCTATTCCCAATTGCCCTCAACTAAATGACTTGATCAGCCATTTCCGAGGCATTTAAGAGTCAACCACATTACTGTGGCTTTGGAGTTGCAAATAGGCCAGACCAGGTAAAGATGGCAGATGTCCTTCCCTAAAGAACATTAGTGAACCAGGTAGGTTTTGGTCATCATTCAACACCTTTAATTTCAGATGTCTGCCATGATGGAATTCAAACTTGGATTACGAGTCCACGGATAAACCACTATACCAATACCACGTCCCACCCCCTCCATGTCAATGCTACACTAACATACTCAATATATATTCACTAATATATTCATACTACATATTCAATTTTTCTGATTCCAGTTGGTGTTACTAATGGACACGAATGTCTCAGAATGGAACCCTGGCTCAGAAGATTGCAATATTTTCCTTTTTTTTGGAAAACATGGAGGGACAATTAGCTTTCAAAAATGAAACAAAAAATCATTGAACATGAAGTGTTTGACTAATAATACAATATTCCTTCACCCTCCTCCTTATATTCCCAAATGTACATGGATTTCAAGAATAACGCACAGTACGCATTATACCTTATGCTATAATGATCTCAGTAAACACACAGTCCCCACAACACTGTACTGTGAAATCAAGTGACAGATGCTAATCAATTGATCTTCTGTGAATTTCTCCTTAAATTTCCTTTGGGTGAGCATGATGTGGCTTAGACTGGGATAGGCATACTAAGAAGTATCACAACACCAGGTTAAGTCCTACAGGTTTATTTGGAATCATAAGTTTCTAGAGCACTGCTCCTTCATTGGGACTCACTTGATGATGAAGCAGTGCTCCAAAAACTAGTGATTCCAAATAAGCCTAATGGACTTTAACCTGGTGTTGTGATACTTCTTAATCTAGAAGGTTGCCAGATGATTATTTGCAAATTCTATTTTCAAAAATGCAACCTTTAAAATCTTCTTTCAACCAATGCTTTCCATCATTTTCTTAGGAAAATAGGACTTAGGAGCATGCTATTTAGGCCCTTTGAGACTGCTCTACCATTTAGTAAGATCATGGCTTATTCGGTTGTGGTCCCATTCCATTTTCCTCTCTGACCCCTGTAACCTTTGACTCCCCGGCTTCTCAAAGTGGCCGGACCTTTAAACCGACCTGCTTTATGGCAGCTGGTGTTGTGTAAAAGAGGGCATGTCTTCCTTACCTTCAGATCTGCTGCCCTCAACACATGGCCTCGGGAATTTAGCACACCAGAGAGTTCTTGCCTGGCCAGGGTCAGAATATCGGGTGAGAAAGGTATAGCTATACCTCAAGACAAAAAGCTAAAAGTTAAAATTAATTTGTTAGACAAAAGAGGCCTTACATTAACATTGTAGAGACATTACTGTGAAAATCCCCTAGTTGTCACTGGTACCTGTTTGGATACACAGAGGCTTAATATACTATGGCCAATACACCTAACTTGCACATCTTTGGACTGTGGGAAAAAACTGAAGGAAACCCAGACAGATACAGGGAGAAGGTACAGACTCTGCATGGGCAATAACCCCAAGCCAGGAATTGAACCTCGTTCTCTGGCGCTGTGAGACATCAGTGCTAACCACTGATACTACAAGCAGAATGACAATTTGACGGCTCTACAGAAAGTGCGGTTCAAGGAGATCAAAACTGTAGACGGTATTTCAGATATTCAATGTCTCCACGCATTCATCTATTCTACTGACTAAACTCCTTCTCTATTCTGAGCACTGTCAGGTTTTTCCCGTGTGTGTATTATAATATGCATCTTTAATCTGCCATTCTTGCTGAAAGCTTTGTCACATTCGGGGCACAGGTGGGGGTGCTTAGTAAATATGCATACAAAATGTTCCATTACTTGCAAACATCTGGCCACAGTGTGAACAAATCTTTTCTTTTCTTCCAGGACGTGTCTTTCCATATCTCCTCAGCACAGAAAGAATCACATTTCATTAGGTGAATAGCGTTTGAAGGTTTCTTCACTGTTATGTGTCTGCAGTAGATGTTTCTGCAGTGAGAAGGGAGCCTTACACATCTCACACTGGAATGATCTCTCTTCTAACTATGTCTTTTTATGGTTCTTCAACATATTTTTGTGAGCAAGTACTTTTCTGCAAGGTTTGCACTTTTAGGGGGCAATTTTCAGCCCACGTTAATTGTCAGAGAGACAAGCGATGCAAGTGGAAAACACAGCAAAAATCAAGAAATGAGTTTCTTGATTTTGCATGGCCCTCGCCAGGGACTTCACAAGGTTCATGCCCACATGCGAGAATATCAACTTAATGTATTGATATACATTTTATATATACTTACAATTGTTTTACTCATTCTTGGGACATAGGCATTGCTAGCTGGCCAGCATTTATTGCCCATCCCGTAGTTGCCCAAGGGTAGTTAAGAGTCAACCACCTCTTTGTGTCTCTGGAGTTACATGTTGGCTGGACCAGGTAAGGACAGCAGATTTCCTTCCCTAAAGGACATGACTGAACCAGATGGGGTTTTTTTTGGGCAATCTCCAATTGTTTCATGGTCATCAATAGATTCTTAATTCCTGATTTTTTTATATTTCAAATTCCACCATCTGCTGTGGTGGAATTTGAACCCGGATCCTCAGAACATTAGACTATTAATCCAGAAACTCAGCTAGCGATAATACCCCTCGGCTGTTACTTCCCCACTTAAATGTAATGAATAAGCCCTTCTCCCTCATTGAATATTCAAACCTGACTGAGGGAATGTCACATTGGTGAGCTTTGTATCCATTATTTGACAAATGTAGATCATAAAGGGAATTCCGCTAGAGGCGCAAAAGTATAGTACCCGAGAGGAGAGAGATGTGCCCAAGCAGTACTCCATTTCCAGGGGGTAATTTTACCTCTGTTCTGGTTAAAGATGGCGCTCTGATTCCAGTGAAGCAGGTTTTGCTGTTTCTGTCATGCCCTGCCAAACCAATGGTGTAAAACACTCCTCCAGCTTTCTTTCTGTCAGAGTGGCTCAAGATCTGGTCTGAAAACTCAGCTGTGCATCTGGAGAGATACACGATGTTTTCCAGTCAAAGCCTGACAATGACAAATTGTGAGGAAGTTCCACCTATAGGGTTAGCATTCCTTAATATGACCCGGTGCTTTGCCTGTGGTGATGGAAGATACATTTTGTACCTCATAGAAACACTATAGTACAGAAGGAGGCCATTATCCCCATCGCGCCTGTGGTAGCATTGCAGCAGTTAGCTTCTACATGTAAATTTAGCAATTAACTGATTTGTGATTAATTGCAAACACTTCAATTCCACAAATTAGGGTACACTACCTCATCAAGAATGACAATTTATCCTTAGAAACTGTCATGGATTTAGCTGTCCAAATCAAACCTGCCATGTTAGATGATTGGGTGTATATATTATGACTAAGAGATCTAGCAGAAATGTTTTTGGTGACTTGCGCTCCCAAAGGGAATACTGATCAACAAAATAGCTTTATATTGTCTCTGAGCAGGTGATCTGTGATTCCCATTCAGTAAATTCGCCCTTTTAAATCACAGAGATATCTATATTGGTGTTTTGGAAGTTGACTGTTTGGTATAGTAGTGCTTCACCTCGATTGGGAAGTGAGCCATATCTTTATTTGTGATTTAGTGTACACCTTGCAGAGGATGGTGAGAAGCCATCACTTCCATTCTGTCTGTCTACAACAAAGAGCCGTTATCATTTCTATTGACGAGGATATCAGGACTAGCTTTCTTCTTCATAAAAGCCAGGCAGGAGCTACTCGATCTTTTGATTATTGATCAAATCTCTGAGCTGCACGCCTTGAATGGAGTTGGCCTTTATCCCCAAGCCAGGAAATGTTCCACACGGCCTCTCCGGGGAAAGGGTTTGATTGACAGCACAATGCCCAGACAGAGATATATAGTTGGCAGGCTTCTGCTGTACTGCATATGACCCTGAAAGGTGTGTTAAAAAGAGACTAAATCTTGTGGTACAGACATTGATCTAAGCTCAATAGTATTACATTCAATGAAGTGTTAAGTTTATTTGTTATTTTAGCCAAGGAGCTGAGTTGAATGGTAAAGTGAAATCTTCCGTGTTCAGTTTGTTACTCTCAATGCCTCTTTAGTATACCTGCTTCATTGTTTGTACACTGAGTTACAGGCTCTGACAAGGTGATCATTTTTCTGTCATCAAAGGTTACCTGCGACAGGGCTCATGATATTTTTAATGGCCAAATTGCAGACACAAGAATGGCTGGTTTGAGTCTGGATTGCAATACATTGCTGAAGCTATGTATCAAAGGTCAAACCTTAGTTGACAAGCTTCGTGCTTAGTCCCACAATTTGTCGGTGATGATTCGATTCTTCATCCTCAAGTACCTGCATGTTTTGATTGCTTCTCTGACTTTACAAATCAAGCCTCAGATCAAGCCCAAGATGGGGTGCAATGCCTCATCTTGTCAGCTTGAATCTTGTTTATCTCCCTTGAGGGGACCTTGAATTGGATTCAGTTGGATTTTGAATTTGGTTTGTGGAGAAAGCAAGGAATGGATTTGAGTTTCCCGGGCCACTGAGCTTTGGCTTTGTAACAAAGAATAGAGTAAAAAAAAACCTTAAATTCCTGCACATCCATATCCCATTTAAAGTTATTTATGGAAATAGTTACTATCACTCTTTCAGATCATGCACTAAGTAAAAAACTTTACTCCTTTCTCTCCTCCTGCTCTTCTCATTGTGAATCTGTGAGCACTAAACCACTGAGGGAATAGATTTTCTTTCTCTGCTTAAGAGAAATTACTGTTATCTTGGAAAACTGTTGTTGGAACAATGCTTCCTGTTCTAAAAAGGACAGGTCTAACTTTTTTTCCTATCTGCTGCTCGTCTCCGGTAATATTCTGCTTCTGCTTTCAAAGGATTTTATTTCATTTCTTAATTTTTTTAAAAAGAAAATTCATTTATGGGATATGGGTGTCACTGGCTAGGCCAGCATTCATTATCCATTCCTAACTGCCCTGAACTGAGTAGTGTGCTTGGCCATTTCAGAGGATATTTAAGAGTCAGCCACATTACTGCTGGGTTACTAGTCCAGTGACAATACCACTACACTGCTGCCTCCCTATTTGCCCACAATATTCAAGCTCAAGCTTAATCATTAAACATATAATGTTCTAGCATGATCTCCTAGCTTTTATATCCTACTCCTCAGAATCATAGAATCCTACAGTGCAGAAGGCGGCCATTCGGCCCATTGAGCCTGCGCCAGCAGCAATCCCACCTAGGGCCCATCCCTGTAACCTTGTATTTAATCTGTTCATCCCCCTGACACTAGGGGATAATTTGGCATGGCCAATCCACCTAATCCATACAGCTTTGGACTATGGGAGGAAATCTGAGCACCTGGGTGAAATCACACAGATACGGGGAGAATGTGCAAATTCCACATCGACAGTGACCCAAGCCAGGAATTGAATCAGGGTCCCTGATGCTGTGAATTAACAGTGTTAACCACTGTGCTGTGTACTCCTCTATTTTTTTAACGAAAAGTAATCCAATTTTTTTTTTTAAAAACAACCTTATCAGTTTGCCCTGCCACCTTCAAGAACTTAGCACCAAAGCATCTTAGTAGACAATGGTGAATCATGTGTTTGAAGACCTTTGGTGGCATAATGTTAGCACAGTGCCAGGGAACCGTGTTCAATTCCAGCCTCGGGTCACTGTCTGTGCAGAGTTTATACATTCCCTCCGTGTTTGTGCGGCTTTCTTCCAGGTGCTCTGGTTTCCTGCCACAGCCAAAGATAGAAACATTGAAGATAGGCCATTTAGCCTTTCAAGCCTGCTCTGCCATTCATTACCATCATGGCTGTTCATCCAACTCACTAACCTAATCCTGCCTTCTCTCAAAAACATTTGATCCCATTCGCTCCAAGTGCTATATCTAATCACTTCTTGAATACGTTCAGTGTTTTGGCATCAACTATTTCCTGTTGATTCCATAGGTTCACCACTCTTTTGTGAAGAAATGTCTCCTCACCTACATCCTAAATGATCTACTCTAAATCCTCAGACTGTGACCTTTGGTTCTGGACTTCCGCACGATCGGGAATATTCTTCCTGCATTCACCCTGTCTGGTCCTAATAGAATTTTATAATTCTCTACGAGATCCCCTCTCATTCGTCTGAACTCCAATAAAAAACAATTCTAACCTAATCAATCTCTCCTCACATATTAGTCCTGCCATCCCTGGAATCAGCTTGGCATACCTTTGCTGCAGTCCCTCGAGAGCAACAATATCCTTCCTCAGAAAAGGAGACCAAAACTGCCCACAATATTCATGGCCTTACTAAGGTCCTGTATAATTGCAACAACACGTCCCTGCTCCTGTACTCAAAACCTTTCACAACAAAGGCCAACATACCATTTGCCTTCTTTACTCTCTGCTGCATGCTTACCTTTAGCACCTGGTGCATAAGGACACCCAGGCCCTGCTGCACACTGCCCTCTTCCCAATTTACAGCCACTCAGGAGTAATCTGCCGTCTTCCTTCCAAAGTGAATAACCTCACATTTATCCAAATTATACTGCATCTGCTATTGATTTGCTGACTCACCCATCCTGTCCAGATTATGCTGAAGGATCTCTGCATCCTCATCACAGTTCATCCTTCCATCCAACTTGGTCTCATCTGCAAACTTTGAGGTTGCAGGTTGATTGGCCATGTTAAATTGAACCTAGTGTAGAGGGGATTATAAATATATGATGTTATGGAAATAGGGCCTAGATTGGTGAAGATTCAAAGGGCCGAATGGCTTCCTTCTGCACTGTAAGGATTCTATGATTCCACAAGATGCTGGCCAAGAACTGGAAATGTGGGTAAACCAAGTGGGTGAGGGGGATGGATTCTCCAGCCTCCCAGCTGTATGTTTCATAGTGACGTGAGATTCTGAGATTGACCAATGATGTTACCCCACGCTGCTGCAGAACTCGTGGGATGGGGTGTGCTGCTAGCGGAACCAGAGAATTCTGCCAGCGTGAACGACCAGAGAATTCCCCAATTCCACGCTACCCTACCCAGGTTTTTGCTAGACTTGCGGCAAAGTTATATGAAGGAGAAAGTATTCTGAATGAAGTTCTGGTCCCAGCTGCTGCACCAGATATCCTGCCAATGACTAGCATCGCATTCACATCCAGCCAAGGTTTACAGTGATCCTTGTTTTTAGTTTTTCAATTTCAGAACTGATTTTTCAGTCAGGAAGAGAGATTAAGATTTTAGCCCTTTAAAAAGAGTTCTGATGCATGGTACTTTTTAAAAGATAAATTTCATTTTTATGAGCCAGGAATTGAAAAAAAAATGTTCCAGATCAACTGAAAATTACTTGACAAGAAACATAATAAGTCATAATTTATGATTACTCTTGACCTTTCTGCCGTGGTTAGAATATATGATTAAACAGTGGTTTGCAGCTTTGACTTGAGTTAAATTAGAGAAAACTGGAGCATTTGTTTATTGCTGTCGGGCTGCTACATTGAATTAAAGTCAAGTCACAATAGAAGTTTAGATCAAAGTGCGCATTCTATTCTTATTACTATTAAATAGAATGCTGCATATATTTTCTGTGAGCCAAATCATTCAATAAATAATGCATTGCAGGAAAGAAAGACTAGCATTTATAGGGAACCTTCAAAGCACTTTGCAGCCAATGAAGTATTTTTGAAGTGTAGGCACTCACTTAGTACAGCAGCCAATTTGTGCATACCACGTATCATAAACAGCAATGAAAATCAGTCAACAAGTCAGCTGTTTAGGATAGCGATTGAAGGATAAATGATGGCCAGGACATTGGGTGATCTCTTCTGTTCTTCAAGGAATGCCAAATACATTCTCCTAAGATTGCAGATATGAGAGGCTTTGTGGTACAATGGATAGTGCCCTGCCTCTGAGCTAAAAGCACTGAATTAGAGTCCCACTCCAGGACTTAGTGATCAAGGCAGGTGTATTCGTAATGTGGCAAAACCTATTGAAAACATCAACCAAAATCCTTGCAAACAATGGCTGGCAGTAAGACTGGGAGAGACTCCTGGTCAATCATGTTTGATGTGGGTGGCACTGCTGCCTCACAGTGCCAGGGACCCCAGTTCAATTTCGGGTCATTCATCAGGTTGTTACGGTTTCCTCCCCCACTCCAAAGATGTGCGGGTTAGGTGGATTGGCTATGCTAAATTGACCCTTAGTATCAATGGGATTTGCAGGATAAATGCACATGGGGATAGGGTCTGGATGGCTTTGTTGTTGGTGCAGGCTCGATGGGCTGAATGACCACGTTCTGCAATGTAAGGATTCCATGACTGTGTGGAATGGGGTCCTGGTGACTGACTAGTGACCTATTCCAGGAATTCCAGGAGCACTTTCCACACATCTGATGAAGGAACAGTGTTTCCAAAAGCTTGTGAGTTTACTATCAAATAAACTGGTTGGACTTTAACCTGGTATTGTGAGACTTCTTACTGTGTTTACCCCAGTCCAATGCCGCTATCTCCAGGAATTACTAACCATGGAAATATGATAGTCTATTTTACTGCACTGCTACAAGCTGGAAGAGAATTGGAAGATTGCTGACGGTACCCTGGCTTAATGTCCTTTCTGAAAGGCAAGATTCTCTGGCCTCCCTTCAGTGTTTTCCTCAGCAGTGAGAGGTGGGCCCACCACTGTCAATTGGAATTCTTATCGAAGCCATCCAACACTGCCAGGTGCACTGCTGGCAGAACCAGAGAATCCTGCTGGTGTGGTGGCTGGGGAATTCCGGCCAGTGTTACACTCAATGTGAATTTGCCTGCAATCAAATCCATAACTTTTGGTCTAATGATAAGCCATTTATTTAAAAATAGATTAGCACCACTCAAACAAGCACAAACTTCTGCCAAATAAAAAATTATTGATGATTTGCAAATACCACTGAATGCATGGAAAAATACTTTGTTATCTTAATTGAAACTATGTTCTGATGTTTGTCTGTCAGAACGTCTCAGCGTCTAATAATAATAATTTCATGGAATGTGTATGGGGCAGTACAGCAAATCACTACAGTACAGTGCCAATCAAGCCTGCATCGACAACAATCCCACCCGGATCCTATCCCCATAACCTCAGGTATTTACAATGCAATTAAACGGGCAATTTTAGGTGGTCAATCCACCTAACCCACAGATCTTTGGAATGCGGAAGGAAACCAGAACACTCAGGAAATTCATACAGACATGGGGAGAATGTGCAAACTCTATGCAGGTAGTAACAATGGCTGGAATTGAACCCTGGTCCCTGACATTGTGAGGCAGCAGTGGTAACCACTGTGCCACCCTGAAAGTGATGTTTCTACTAACCACTGGTTGATGTTCAAAAGTCAGGCTTTCTCTGAGTAACATGCTAACTCTACCTTTCAACTATTCAATTTGGTTTTCTCACATTACACTGGAAGACACTGGTTTCCCTTATCCATTTTCCTCTTCCAAGCTCCCTGTTTTTGTAAGCACTGTTTTGTACTCTGCAAACTGGAGAAGTCTTATCACGCACTTGTCAATCAGAACATCAAGCACTCCAGGAGAGTTTTAATACAAGATTGAGTTTTGATGCATTTGCACTCATGTCTAATTGTATGTGGAGCAAAAGCACAGCATAAAAGATGCAGGAATTTTTGTGCTAGTGTGTTACACAGGGAATTATGAAAGGGCTGAATTCCCTCAATCTTTTATATTTGATTTTTTAAAATTGGTATCTGCATCCATCAGTAATTCATTATGAAGGCTTCCACCACACCCCTCTATCCCCTCCTCACTCCATTTCCCCCCCCCCTTCATCCAAAGGCTAAAGAAGTCCAAATTCCCTGTAATGCAAGTTGCTTGCAACTGGTGTGAAATTATACTCAGGATTTTAGTTATTCCCACGGAGACCTGTGGTGTATTTTCTGTTTCGATTAATGCATATTTATGGGAACAGTATGAGTCACATTAAAAATTGAAAAGCTTCTGTGACTGTAGGTTTTGAAACACGCTGGGTCTTAATGTGCATGAATGATAGTTTGATGGCTGGAAACTTTAATTTTAATTTTTAAAGAAGGTGTGCATTCTGCATTTTCATCTGGCTCCACATTTCCATTTATTGATGTTGATTTTTTACATTGTAGCATAATGCTTATGATCTTGTACGGAAATTTGACCACAAATTGACAACAGCAAAATATACGGTCCTGTGTGAGCCTATCCTGATTTGCCTCTACAGGAAGTTACTGACATAGGAGACAAAAACAGAGAAATATTTTATCCTTCCTTGGCCAGCTGACAATATCCTTTCACACCCTGTTCCTCAAGAAGGATCATTTCTGCTGAATTCTGGACTTGTTTGTGTGTGGAGAATTAGGGTTAGTGTTAAAGAACAAAACAGCACGGGAAACAGGCCCTTCGGCCCAACAAGCCCACGCCGCCACCCCGATGTTCCCACTTCTACACGCGATCCCTGTCCATGTTTATAGATCTATGGATTAAAAACCAAATTTGAGACAATTTAGGGAGAATTTGTTTTGCCAATTAGCCTAAGAGCACATCTTTGGGATGTGGGAGGAAACCGGAGCTCCCAGAGAAAACCCACGCAAGCACGGGGAGAATGCGCAAACTCCCACAGACACAGGCCCAAATCCATGTATCTGCACAGCACAGTGATAGTCACTGAGCTGTCGTGTTATCCATCAGATGGTCCAGGTCAAGCATACACTAACGATGTGAAGCATTAGGATACTCTCGAAAAAGGTCCAAGAGCAGTTCCCTCACGACCCATCGCGTATGTGCCCCTCGTTAGAAAACAAGGAGGACCAAAGCACCTATAGGATAAAAACAAGTACATCAATATCATCATCTATTTACACACTTCCCAGGGACTCCCAAGGCTCATAATCCCTATTTTAAATCAGTTTTCTATACCCCTCCATTCCCATTCTGTTCATGTGCCCATCTAAGTATTTCTTAAATATCTCCAGAGTACCTGCCTCCACCACTTTACTTGGTAGCGCATTCCATACCCCCACCACCCACTGTGTGAAAAACCTCCCTCTAGCATCCAAATTATACCTTACCCCCCCTCATCCTAAGCCCGTGATCCCTCGTGCTATTTGAGCCCATCCTAGGAAAAAGTTTAACCCTGTTTACTCTATCTATCCCCTTCAAAATCTTGTACACCTCTATCAGATCTCCTCTAAGTCTACATCTTTCTAAGGAAAACAGTCCCAATTTGCCTAATCTCTCCTTCGTTGTTTGAAATGATTTTGCAAATAGCCCAATATCTGATATGGAAGTGTATAGAAAGTAAATTGTTAACACATTCACCAGTAATATCCATGCTGTGGAACTTAAAGGATGCAGCTGTGTTTTGAATACATTTAGCACCATATGAATAACATCACTATAATAACAAGATGACCTTCTACTGTTACCTTACTACATTGTATCCAAGCCTGTATATTTTTCCCAAGTCTCACACACAGTCATTTGTACTATACTAGAAAAGGGATTGCGATTTGGGGGGCACTGAGGTGCATTGGTTAGCACTGCTGCCTCACAGCACCCGGGAGCCAGGTTCAATTCTAGCCTCGGGTCAGTGTGAAGTTTGCACTTTCTTCCTGGGTCTGCATGGGTTTCCTCCAGTTTCCACCCACAGTTCAAAGATGTGTGCAATATGTTGATAGGCCATGCTAACTTGACCCTACTGCCAGGGGTGATTGGGTAAATGAGGATTATGGGATAGGGATTGGGAGGGACTGTGGTTGGTACAGGCTCGATGAGCCAAATGGCCTCCTCCTGTAGTGTAGAGATTCTGTTCTGTGGAATTTTTACTCTAAGTTGGATTTCACCTAGGACTGGATTACAAATGGTGCCGTGATGTTTCAAGCTCAGACCAGCTTTTATTACCGGGATCCCTGATGGCCAGAAAACCGCGAGACTCATTGCTTACATTTCTCTTGTATCACTTACTCTTTTGCGACAAAGCATACGTTACTTAAAGATTGTCATTCCAGCCTAACTCTTAATTAACATTCTCCCAGATCATTAAAAGAAAACAGCTCATGCAATAAGCCATGTATTCCAGAAAGGCTTACATGCCATTGTGACCTGTTGCTGAGTTACCAATCCCAGTTGCAGAGCATTCCCAGGTTTGGAAAGGTAAGCACATGGAACCCAGATCCCTGATGTTTGGCCCTTTCTGAAAAGCACACGTGAATACCAAGCGAGAAGGGTGGAGGGGAGTGGGGTTTGGTTCCATAAAAACAGCTGAGATTTGAAAATTCTTCCCCTCTGTGTGTATATTCTTAGAGAGGGGAACTGACCACAGCTCAGCTAGCAAAGCATCATAGAATCCTTACAATACAGGGAGGAGGCCAATTGGCCCATCGAGACTGCACTGACCACAATCCCACACATTCACCCTGTAAATCCCACTGCTACTAGGGCCTATTTAGCATGGCCAATCAATCTAACCTGCACATCTTTGGACTGGGATTGGAGTGAAGCTGAACAGTGAGCCTAGCGAAACTCATCAGCTGGGAAGTTCTGCCCCTAAGTGTTGGGGGTGGGAGTGGCGGTGGCAGAATTTCAGTGGTGTAAGTGGCTTGCCATTGACTGCTAATGGGATCTTCCAGTCCCACCAAAGTCAATGGCCAGTTGCGTTGCTTGTTTGCCTGGCCATCAGAGAACACACTGCAGTGGTGATATGGGGAGGTGGGGGCTGTCCTCTATGAGTCCAGGAGACACCGCTGGTAGGAAGGGCTGGAAAACCCTGCCCATAATCTTCAAGAGAAGAATGGGAAAGAGAACATTGTAGTGTGTAGCATGGACCTTGCAGTGAGTGCTGCTGAGTTCCTCTGAGCAAGTGCTAGACCGATCTCTGACGGGGAGTGGAGATTATGTCGTATAAGCTATAAACGCCTGTAATTCATCTGTACTCATTGGCGTTTAGAAGGATGAGAATTACGGAATACTGCAAGACCTGGATAGAGTGGATGTGGAGAGGATGTTTCCACTAGTAGGAAAAACTACAACCAGAGGGGACAACTTAAGGCTAAAGGGACGATCCTTTAAAACAAAGAGAAGGAGGAATTTCTTCAGCCAGAGAGTGGTGAACCTGTTTGCCGCAGAAGGCCGTGGAGGCCAGGTCACTGAGTGTCTTTAAGACAAGGATAGATAGGTTTTTGATTAATAAGGGAATCAGGGGTTACGGGGAAAAGACAGGAGAATGGAGATGAGAAAAATATCTACTATGATTGAATGGCGAAGCAACTCGATGCGCCAAGTGGCCTAATTCTGCTCTTCTATCTTATGGGTTTTATAGTAACTTAAATCAATTCAATTTGCTGAAGTAGAGTCACTTTGATTGCCTTAGGGGATTCGAGAGGATTTTAAATGTTTTTGTTCCACCTAACTTGAGAGTGTTTAATCTATCCTTTTTGCCTCCTTTTACATTGTAACAGAGGCTGTAATTCAAAAGTGCATCACTGTCTGTAAAGCATTTTGAAAAGTTTGGTGGTCATGAAAGGTGCTACACGAATACACGTTTTGTAATTTTCCTGCGTATTATATGGATCCAGTTTGGGTGGGAAGTTTCCTCACATCTGGGACATGTTGGGTGGACCAGGCCTCACTGCTTCCTAACTCTTTCAACAATCATTTCCGAGCAATTGAAACATGCTCACAGAATGAGAAAGTCTACAACAATATCTCCAGTTATTTTACATGGGTAAATAACTGCAAGTGTATTAACTTCAATAATGAAATGGCTGATCTCCCCTGAGCTGAAGGGGCAGTGATATAATTTGCTGAAAAACTGCACACGAAAGGTTAATTAGATAGAAATCTTTTCATTGTGCACAGCCTTCATATCTCCACTGCTGACTATGAAATTAAAGTAATTTGGTAGGAAGCCATACTTCTAAATAATATCTTAATGAGACCTTAATGATTTGAAGATTTAGGCAAATGATTGTATTAGATGATACAAGGAAACCATTCTTAATAACATACTCCTTCCATATAATCTTGCATATTATTTCAGAAGGTCATTTCAAATTAGACTGCACAGTTAGTAATTATTTGCCTGAAGTTAATAAACATTATTATTCGTCTGATTGCTGACAGAGTGAACAGGGGCTGCCAACTGGATCCACAGTGGTCTTATTAAAGGCTTTTAATTCTGATGAAATCCAAACCTAAAGTAATCACTCACAGAGACCATAAGACATAGGAACAGAATTAGGCCACTCAGCCCATCGAGTCTGTTCCGCCATTCAATCATGGCTGACCTTTTTCTCAACTCCATTTTCCTGCCTTCTCCCCGTAACCCCAGATTTCCTTATTAATCAAGCACCTATCTATTCCTGTCTTAAAGGCACACAATGACCTGAACTCCACAGCTTTCCGCGACAAAGAGTTCCATAGAGTCACCACTCAGGATGGAGAAATTCCTTATTATCTCTGTTTTAAGGGATTGTCCCTTTAGTCTGAGGTTGTGCCCTCTGGTTCTAATTTTTCTCACCAGTGGAAGCATCCCCTCCATATGCATTCTATCCAGGCCTTGCAGTATCTTGTAAGCTTTAATAAAGTTCTTCCTCACCTCCAACATCCTTCTAAACTCCAACAAATACAGTGACTGTACATACCAAAGGATAATCGGCAGGCGGATGGAAGAGCTATCACTCTGTACATCAATTCAGGAGGGTGTTGTGATATACCTTTATGGGATAGCAATAGAACTTCACTGGAAGGGAAGTGTGTTACGTGACCCAGTTTTATGTTCACTGATGTTTTGAGTCCAGATAACCCTTTGCTTTAACAAAGCTTTGACAAAGGGTTATGAGGTCTCAAAATGTTAGCTCTTCTCTCTCCTACAGCTACTGCCAGGCCTGCTGGGATTTTCCAGCATTTTCTCTTTTGGTATAAGATTCCAGCATCTGCAGTAATTTGCTTTTATCCAATATCAATCTTATTCTATTTCCAGCTTCCTTTAGTGTTGAAGAAGAGACCAGCCGTGATTTTCCAGCACTTTATGTTTCCATTTCAGATTCCAGCAAACATAGTAATTTGCTTTTATCCAAATATTCTTAGATGGCAATCTTACCAGCTCTTTATGCAGATCAGTCAGCATGGCAATCTGGTATAATCAAAAGAATCATAGAGGTTTACAGCATTGAAACAGGTCCTTAGAGCCAACTTGTCCATATCGCCTATTTTTCGCCACTGAGCTAGTCCCAATTGCCCATGTTTGGCCATATCCCTCTATACCAATTTTACACATGGAACTGTCTAAATGCTTTTTAAAAGACAAAATTGTACTTCTCTCTACGACAACCTCTGCAGCTTTTTCCAGACACTCACCACCCTCTGAAAAAAATTCCCACCTCTGGACCCTCTCACCTTAAACCTACGCTCTCTAGTTTTAGATTTCCCTATCTGGGAAAAGATTATTTGTGCCTCTCATTATTTTATAAGGTTCAATAAGATCACCCTTCAGCCTCCGAGGCTCCAGGGAAAAAAGTTTCAGCCTATTCAGCCTCTCCTTATAACTCAAACTACCAAGTCTCAGAAAAATCCTAGTAAATCTTTTTGTACTCTCTCTCTAGTTTAATAATATCCTTTCTAAATAGGGTGACCAGAACTGTATACAATATTCCAAGGTGGCCTAACCAATGTCTTGTACAACTTTAATGAGACATCCAATTCCCGTAACCAATGTTCTGATCAATGAAACCAAGCATTCCAAATGCCTTTTTCACCACCCTGGCCACCTGTGACTCCACTTTCAACAAGCTGTGAACCTATACCCCTATATCTCTTTATTCTGTAACTCTCTCCACTGCCCTATTAACTGAATAAGTCCTGCCCCTGGTTCGATCTACCAAAATGCATCACTTTGCATTTATCTAAATTAAACTCCATCTGCCATTCATCAACCCGCTGGCCCAACTGATCAAGATCCCAACGCAATCCGAGATAACTTTCTTCACTGTTCACTATGCCACCAACCTTGATGTCATCTGCAAACTTACTAACCATGCCTCCAAATTCGCATCCAAATCATTGATATCAATGACAAATAACAATGAACCCAGCACCAGTCCCTGAGACACATCATTGGGCATCGGCCTCTAATTTGAAAAACAACCCTTTACAACCACCCTCTGGCTTCTGTCATCACGATGTAGAGATGCTGGAGTTCGACTGGGGTGGGCATAATAAGAAGTCTTGCAACACCAGTTAAAGTCCAACAGGTTTATCTGGTAGCACAAGCCACAAGCTTTCAGAGTGCTGCTCCTTCATCAGGTCAGTGGGGTTCTATGCACAAACAGAGCATAGAAAGACACAAACTCAATTTACAAAATAATTGAAATAATCTCCCTGGAGCAGAGAAGCTACGACCTCTTCTCCAGAACCTTCAATATGTCATTGATGAAGACGAACATCTCGCCAAGGCCATCCCCACACCTCCACTTCTTGCCTTTAAACAATCGCACAATCTCAAAACAGACCATTGTCTGCAGCAAACTAACCAGCCTTTAGGCAAACAGTGACCATGACACCACACAACCCTCCTACAGCAACCTCTGCAAGATGTGCTGGATCATCGACATGGATTTCATCATCTCACGTGAGTACATCATCCACCAGGTACATGGTGCATACTCTTGCAACTCGGCCAACATTGTCTATCTGATACGCTGCAGGAAAGGATGTCCCGAGGCTTGGTACATTGGGGAGACCATGCAGACGCTATGACAATGAATGAACGAACACCCTGGACTGTTCCCTTCCAGTTGGGAAACATTTCAGCAGTCACGGGCAATCAGCCTCTGATCTTCAGGTAAGCGTTCTCCAAAACGGCTTTTACGATACACGACAACACAAAATTGCTGAGCAGAGACTGATTGCCAAGTTTTGCACATGAGGATGACCTCAACCGGGATCTTGGATTCATGTCATACTATCTGTAACCCCCGTGATTTGCCTGGGCTTGCAAAATCTCACCAACTGTTCTGGCTGGAGACAATACACATATCTTTGAAGTGTGCTGTAATTGGACATACTTCTTGAGGATTAAGTTGTCAGATTTTCACTGGTGATTACATATGGTTCCTGCGATGGGAAACTAATGTGATGGTCTCACCTGTAGACCAGAGGTCATTGGAATCCCTCAAGTGGTCAAGGGCAGAGGTGGGCAGTGCCCCTTAGGCAATGCCAGCCTGGGTTCCTGGCATATCCAGTTGGCACAGGATAGTTTCAAGGGGGAGGGACCTGAAGGGACAGGTCCATGATGGGCACAGCAACATGATACAGAGATGGGAGTTGTACTCTACACTGGGCACTGACCAAGGTGGCACCAGCCAAGGTGAGGGAAGGGGGAGATACTTTGTGTCAGGGATCGGTCAAGATGGTGATTGCCTCTGTCATGATGGGGATCAGGCTGTGTCCGGGAGATTGGGGGTGGGGGGGGCAGTTGTGGGGCAGAGCGTTGTCCAGGAAGGCGTGATGAAGTGAGTGACACACCTGTACACAGTGCACTAGGGCCGTCTTCTTCAAGTGCTATCGTACTTGTAATACGGATAACATTCACAGTTCTATTAGGGAGGCAATTCCAGTATTTTGACCCAGCCAAGCAGAGGAGCAGCAATATCATTCCAAGTCATGACGGTCTGGGGTTTGGAAGGAAACTTGCAGGTGGTGATGTTCCCAAATATCTGTTGTCCTTGTCCTTCCAGGAAGCAAAGGTCACCATATTGAAAGATACTGTCAAAGGAGCCTTGATGGGTTGCTGCAATGCATCTTGTAGATGATACATAGTGCTGTCACTGTGCATCAGTGATGGAAGGAATGGATGTTATAGGATAAGGTGCAAATCAAGCAGGTTTTTCTGACAATGCTGTCTTGTTATGGATGAGCTGTTTAAATACGCAATTCTATAAACAAGTGTCCCCCACATTTATATTCCAAGAAATAAAACTTTCATAACTACTGAAAAAAAGTTGACATAATACAAGAAAGCTACTGTTAACATTATTGACCTCTTTAATCATATTTTAGTTTAATGTTTCAAGTTTCCTTTACACTTGTTTTAGGTGGTTTCCCCCACCTGTCCCCCACCATCACCATTACTCTTCAAGAGGCTGCCCCTTTCACTCTATCCCTCAGTTTATTTGATTTAGTTTTGATTTGCCAATAAGATTAGTAGGTGTATTGAAGTTGATAGCTAGCCATTTAACAATTTTTATGCAACCTGGTATTCTTTCACAATCTTCCTCCTCTTCTAATCAGATCAAAGAGACAGATTTCCAATGGGAAACCTATTGAGCAAATCAGAATCATTGACCCAAAGATGGAAGGAAGCTTACTATCAACAACCATTTGCCTGTTTGAATGCATCTCCAATAACACTCTAGAAACTCAGTTCCATCCAGGACAAAGCAACCTGCTTTATTGGCACCCATCCACCACAATAAACATACGCTTCCTCCACTACCATTTCACAATGGCAACTACTCTCCAAGTCTCCTTCAATAGCACCTTTCAAACCTGCAATCTCTACAGCAGGGCAACAAGATGCTTGGGAACACCAGCAGCACCTACAAGTTCCCCTCCAACTTTGTGCCAACCCGACTTGGAAATACATGGTTTCACTGTCGCTGGGTCAAATTCCTGGAACTCCCTCTCTAACAGCACAGAATGTGTCTCCATAGAGGGATTGCTGCAGTTCCAGGAGGCAGCTCCCCAACCCTTCACAAAGGAAATAAAACGATTGCTTAGCCAGTGATGTCTGCGTCCTATACATGAATATGTAAAAAAAAGAACAGAGTCTTTAGACAAAACATTGCCATCATATTTAAATTACCTTCAATAAGCTTACCATTACCTGAAGAGGATGGTTCTTTTTAAATGCCAATTGATATTCTACATATCAAGATGTTATCACATGATAGTATCATAGAGACCAAACAATGCAGGACGCCATTCAGCCCATTGAGCTGACACCGACAATAATGCTATGTAGGGCCGATCCCTGTAATCACTCAAGAGTAAACCTGCTAGATCCCTGATGTGCAATTTTGCATGGCCAATCAACCTAACCCGCACTGTAGAGGGAAACCAGAGTGCCCAGAGGAAAGCCATTCAGACATGGGGAGAATGTATAATCTCTACACAGTCAGTGACGCGAGGCCAGATTTGCACCTGGGTCCCTGGCTCTTTGAAGAAGCAGTGCTAACCAATGTGCCATCATCATTGAGGATTTCCTAGCAAGCTGATAATAATATCGAAGTCAATATTTGCCTTTGGGTTAATGGTCAATGCACATTCTCTGCTATTATTTCCGATCTAAAATGAGATGGGCACCAACATGGGCAAAAATGTGGCAAGCCATTTACCTACTTGCGTGGCCCAATTTACACTAGCAATATAAAAGTGAACCTGGTCAGAAAATTTATGATGTGGAGATGCTGACGTTGAACTGGGGTAAACACAATAAGAAGTCTCATGACACCAGGTTAAAGTCCAATATGTTTATTTGGTAGCAAACACCACTAGCTTTTGGGGATTTTCCCCTTTGTTAGGCGAGTGGGGAGTTTGTGATCAGAACTCCCCACTCACCAGACAAAGGGGCAAAGCTAGTGATGTTTGCTACCAAATAAACCTGTTGGACTTTTACCTGGTGTTGTGAGACTTCTTACAGAAAATTTATTGAGAAGAACAAGGGCGACAAAAGAGAGGCGCACAGGCACAGAGAAGCCACCTTGTTTTCTGTGGTAACCATCAGCTTGGAAATGGTCTAAGACATGGCAGCAGAGCGACAATCTCCCTGCCACCCGTTGCTACAACTATTGTATATGCAACAGGAAGTCAGTGAAATAAATAGGAACAAGGCAACCAACAATTACACCGAATCCCCTGCTGGTCCTTTTCAAACCTAATGTCGCACATTTTGTAACATTTAGATTTAAAAAGCAGCACTTGCTGTTCAATAGAAAACAAGATATTGAAAAAGGAATCGAAATAGAAAGTGCAAGACTTCAAAATGGGCCATAATTCTTTTCAGCCATTGAATCACGTCATGAGGGAGGGAGACAGAACAAGAGCTGTGGGAACACTTGCAGCAGCTGCAATCGAAGAGCTCCAAAATGAGCAGCTTAATTTTTTTTTGACCCAATGTGGAAGAGTCTTTTCAGCGTCTGACTTTAAAATGAGTCACGATGAGAGGCAGTGGGATTCATGTTGCTTCCATGCTGTTCTGCATTATTTATTGTTGCCACACAAGATGTGATAAGTGCATGTTGAGCACACAAAGCACAACATTTCCTTTGAGCCACCACCGAATCAATTCACCAAAGATCCTTAAACAATGCCTTCCAAACCCATGACTACTTCTATCAAGAAGAACAAGGAAAACAGATACATGGGAACGCCACTATTTGTAAATTCCCCTCCAAGCCACTCACCATCATGAATTGGAAATATATCGCCATTCCTTCGCAGTTGTGGAATTCCCTCCCTAATGCCATTGTGGGTCAACACACAGAATATGGACTGTAGCGATCCAAGAAGTGGAGATACCAACATTGGACTGGGATGGGCACAGTAAAAAGTCTCACAACACCAGGTTAAAGTCCAACAGGTTTATTGAAATCATGAGATTTCAGAGTGCTACTCCTTCATCAGGTGAGGGAAGGAGCAGTGCTCCAAAAGCTCATGATTCCAAATAAACTTGTCAAACTTTTAATCGTGGTGGTGTTAGGCTTTTTATTGCGATTCAAGAAGGCAGCTTCCTACCACCTTCTCAAGGGCAATTAGAAATGGGCAATAAATGCTGATCAGCTGAGTGGCCTATGCCTAATGAATGAATAAATAAATAAATCCTCAACTATCAACATTACTGAGGTTATCATTGACCAGAAACTCAACTGGACTCATCACATAAACACAATGGTTACAACAGCAGATTAGAAGCTGGGAATGCTGTGGTGAGTAACCCACCTCCTGAACCCCCTTCCGCCGGCCAAAGCATATCCACCATCTACAAGGCCCAAGTTAGCAGTGTAATGGAATACTCCCCACTTAATAAACAATAAATGCTGGCCAACCAGCGACACCCACAAATTAATTTTTCACTCCTTATTCCCTCTGCTCAATTATCTGTGGTGATATTCTTAGTCATCCAGCAGGACTTTCTGGCTGTGTAACCCCACCCAAAACTGCAAAATCCCACCCAAGATCAATGGAATTTTGCAGAGTCTATGTCCTGCCTGCCACAATTCCTGTGGTGGGTGAGATGTGTGAATTTCCCTTTTTCTTGAATTCCAACCCCTAAGTTGCATTGGATAGCATGGTGGCACAGTGATTAGCACTACTGCCTCACAACACCAAGGACCCAGATTCAATTCCTGGCCTGGGCCACTGACTGTGTGGAGTTTGCACATTCTGTCTGTTCCTGTAGATACTCTGGTTTTTTACCCTCCCCCACAACCTGAACGATGCACTGGTTAGATGAATTGGCTATGCTAAATTCTCCCGAAATATATTGCCATATTTGAATAGGCGGTGAGCTCTGACGACTAGGGGATTTTCATAGTGAAATTATTGCTGCGTTAATGCAAGCCCACTTGTGATACTAATAAACAAATTTAAAACTTCCCCTGTCATTCAACTATCAAATGGCATTCTAAAAAATCTTTTGTTCAATTGCTTCTGAATTCCATTCTAATTTTTATTAGCAACTTGAAAATGCCTCATTTATTCATAGTGTGTTTTTGTTCATTATCTAATCTTCAGTTTATTCTAACATATTGTTCAAAGTCTGATGGTTTTGTATAATAACTTTTTGTGTGGCACCTTATAAGTGGCATAAATGTTAACAATGTAAGTGGTAGGAACTATATTTATTTTTATGATATCACAAATATTAGAAAATACTAATAAGGGAAATATTACATTTATATTTGACCTCCTGAATCATTTTATAGCATCTATCATTAATCAAAGGCATTTCCACTGTGATCATGACCATTGTACTTCCTTGAGTGTATCAACAGGGATGAAGTGGAAATAATTGACAACTTCAAGCTTCTAGATGTCCAGATCACCAACAACCTGTTCTAGTCCCTCCGTGCTGATGTTATATGTAAGAAAGCACACCAACGCCTCTACTTTCTCAGGAGGCTAAGAAACGTCAGCATGTCTGCTAGGACTCTTATCAACTTTTACAGATGCACCTAGAAAACATTCTTTCTGGATGTATTATAGCTTGGCATGGCTCCTGCTTGGACTAAGACAATTGAGAACGAAGCCCGGTCAATTATGCAAACCAGCCTCCCATCCATTGACTCTGTCTAGACTTCCTGCTGCCTTGGAAAACAGCTAATATAATTAAGAACCCCACACACCTCAGACATTCTCTCTTCCACTTTCTTCAGTCAGGAAAAAGATACAGAAGTCTGATGTTACGAACTATCCGACTCAAGGACAACTTCTTGCTTGTTGCCAAACTTTTGGATGGACCTACCTTGTATTAAGCTCATCTTTCTCTATGCCTTCACTATGACTGTAACACTACATTCTGCACTCTCTCTTTTGAACAGTATGCTTTATCCATATAGCACACAAGAAATAATACTTTTCATTGAATAATTTTACATGTGATAATAAATCAAATGAAAAACCATAGTTTCTACTTTGTTGAAAGCTATACTCCATGACACTGACCTCATGCCCCAGTTACTGTCTCAGGATCAACCAAACTGCTTGCAATGTTGGCAATCAACTTCTGTAACACCCAGTTTAAAATTCTCATCTTTACGTTCAACGGCCTTCACTTGGTCCCTCCAGCCACCTGTGAAGCCTTCATCTCCAACCTGATACACATTCTCTGATTCCTATCGGAAGACGAAGCTCCCACAATATCTCCACCACGTTCTGCTTATTGAATATCCTTCTTTAAATCTAACTCTTTTAGTTACCATTCCATTTTTGTTCCTGTGTTAAATGAAAGTCAAAGGAGTTGTGAATGGTACTGAACACTGCGCAGTCATCAGTAAGCATCCTCACTCCATGATGGAGGGAAGGTCAGTGGTAAGGCATCTGAAGATCTTTTTCTTCTATTCATTCATAGGATGTGGGTGTCAGTGACAGGGGCATCATTTATTGCCCATCTCTAATCATCCTTGAACTGAATGGATTTCTAGGCCACTTCAGGGGACGTTTAAGAATCAACCACATTTCTTCAGTTCTGGAGTCACATTTAAGCCAGTTGAAGTAAGGACGGCAGATTTCCTCCCCTAAAGGACATTAGCAAAACAGATAGATTTTTACGACAACCAACAATGGCTTCACATTTGCCATAATACTCCATATTCTTATTGGATTCAAAATTTGACTGTCATTGTGAGATTTGAATCCAGGTCTCCAGATTACTGGGTCAGTGATGATACCACTACACCACTGCCTCCCGTCAAGGGACTTCTTACCCTGCCCTGAAGATTCCTGCAGCAATGTTCTGTTCCCGAGATGACTGGCCTTCAGCAACAGAATTACCTTACTTGTGTTAGTTATGAATCCAATGAAAGATTAAAAAAGGATCAAAGGGAGGAGGAAATCAGGATATTGAATTCAATGATCTAACCGAACGTAGATAAGAAATAAAAGGACCAAATGACCTATTCCTGTCTACGCTTTCTATGTTTCTGAGGAGAGCTCACCTTCATTCCCCTTTTCTTCAATGCCATACCTCAGTCAAATGCTGCCTTGATACTAATCCCATCTCACTTCTAAAGTTAGCTCTGTTGTTACCTTTGGGAGAAAAGTTACATTGGTGTCTGAAGGCTCGTGTGTCATTGGTGAGTATGTGCCACTTGATACCACTACCAATATCAACTTCCATCACTTTGCTGATGATGGGTGCAAAAAACAACATTACTAACATTGCAACCCTCCCCCAGTATGGTATCAGAATGTGGCAGCATGGCACAGTGGTTAGCACTACTGCCTCCCAGCAACAAAGGACTGAGTTTGATTCCCACCTTTGATCACTGTGTGGAGTTTGCACATTCTCCCCATGTCTGCATGAGTTTCCTTCAGGTGCTTTGGTTCTCTCTCAAAGTCTGAAAGATATGCTGGTTAGGTGCTTTGACCCGAACAGGAGCCAGAGTGTGGTGACGAGGGAAAATTGCAGTGTTAATGTAAGCCTTACTTGTAACTAATAAATAAACTTAACATAGAACATTACAGCACAGAACAGGCCCTTCGGCCTTCGATGTTGTGCCGACCAAAATAAAAAGCAATGCCCCTCCAAACTAAACCATTCCCTTCTCTTCCATATACTTATCAATTAACCTCTTAAACGCCACCAAACTTGGCGCATCTACAACAGCTGCAGGCAGGGCATTCCACTCCCTAATCACTCTTTGAGTAAAGAACCTACCTCTGATATCCGTCCTATAACTCATACCCCTTAATTTAAAGCTGTGTCCCCTCGTGATAGCTTTCTCCATCCTAGGAAAAAGGCTATCACTGTCCACCCTATCCAAACCTCTAATCATCTTATATGCTTCAATAAGATCCCCCCTTAGCCGCCTCCTTTCTAACGAAAACAACCTCAAAACCTTCAACCTCTCTTCATAGGACCTGCCCTCCATACCAGGCAACATCCTGGTAAACCTCCTCTGTACCCTCTCCAATGCCTCCACATCTTTCTTATAATGTTGGGACCAGAACTGCACACAATACTCCAAGTGCGGCCGCACTAGAGTTTTGTACAGTTGCAACATGATGCTGCGGCTCCTAAATTCAATCCCCCTACCAATAAAAGCTAAGACTCCATATGCCTTCTTAACAACTTATCCACTTGACTGCCTACTTTCAGGGATCTATTGACACATACACCAAGATCCTTCTGTTCCTCAACACTATTAAGAGCCCTACCATTAGCCCTATACTCTACACATTTATTGTTCCTGCCAAAGTGCATTACCTCACACTTTTCCAAATTAAACTCCATTTGCCACCTCTCGGCCCAGCTCTGCAACTTGTCCAAGTCACTCTGTAAACTAAAACACCCCTCTTCACTATCTACCACTCCACCAACTTTAGTATCATCTGCAAATTTACTGATCCATCCCTCAATACCCTCATCCAGATCATTTATAAAAATTACAAACAGCAGGGGCCCCAAAACAGACCCCTGAGGCACACCACTCGTCACCGAACTCCACGATGAAGATCTCCCATCAACCACCACCCTCTGTCTTCTATCTGCCAGCCAATTCCTAATCCAATTAGCTAAATCACCCTCTATTCCACACATCTGCATTTTCTGTAGAAGTCTTCCATGGGCCACCTTATCAAAAGCCTTACTAAAGTCCATATATACTACATCAACCGCCTTACCCCCATCCACCTCTCTGGTCACTTTCTCAAAAAACTCAATGAGGTTAGTAAGGCATGACCTACCCTTCACGAAACCATGCTGACTATCCCCAATCAATTCATTTCTCTCTAAATAACTATAAATCCTATCCCTAATAATTCTCTCCAATACCTTGCCCACAACAGAAGAAAGACTCACTGGCCTATAATTCCCAGGAAGGTCTCTCTTCCCCTTCTTAAACAATGGGACCACATTCGCTATCCTCCAGTCCTCCGGAACCACACCCGTAACCAACGAGGACCTGAAGATCAGAGCCAGAGGCTCTGCAATCTCCTCTCTTGCCTCCCAGAGAATCCTAGGGTAAATCCCGTCCGGCCCAGGGGACTTATCCAACTTCAAACCCTCGAGAATTTCTAACACATCCTCCCTATCTACTACAATACTTCCCAATTTGCAACCCTGTACCTCAGTGCTCTCCATAGCTACATTTCCAGCACTCTGCGTGAATACCGAAGAGAAATATTTATTCAGTGCCTCACCAATCTCTTCAGGCTCCACGCACAACTTCCCACTGCTGTCTATGACTGGCCCTAATCTTGCCCTAACCAATCTTCTATTCTTAACATATCGAAAGAAAGCTTTAGGATTCTCCTTAATCCTATCAGCCAACATCTTCTCGTGTCCCCTCTTAGCTCTCCTCAATTCACTTTTTACCTCCTTCCTGGCTAATCTATAGCTATCCATTGCACTAACTGAGCCTTCAAGCCTCATCCTGACATAAGCATAGACTTTATCTACTCAAGCCCTAGTGGGGTTTGAGTGTAAGCTCAAAGGAATATTTCATAGTCTTGTTTAATTGTGTGAAGTGAGTATTTATTCATTTTCTCCACACACAGCTGTGCTAACATCACATTACATTAATACTTGGAACCTAAAAATATGGGTATATTCATTCATACCTTGTACGAGCAGAACGTAGGTCAAGGTGGGGTTGTATTTATTGCACAACATAGTTTAATGGAAATTCCATAGACTACTTAGTCAGAAGTAAATGCAATGATTTAAATTTTCAGCAATCCAATAGTAATATAAAAACATATTACAGGAGAAAAATGATCCAATTTGCAGTACATTTTGCACTGGGAAAGTGAAGCATTCTGCATCCTGAAATTCTGATTGAAGTGAGGTCAAAAAGTGAGCAGACTTGCAGTCCAGCAAGTGCAATTTCTGATTCTTAAAGAACAAACTTCCAATTATTTGCCAAAGCTGTATTGAAAATAAATCATAACTGCCTTCTAAATGACATTTCTACTGCATTGTTCAGTGAAATTATACACAAGTCCTTGACAAGCACATACAAAAGGTAATGGCTTTTTTGGTTGTGTCATCTTATTTATTCCAAAAACTAATCATATGTATATTGCTCCGTGTAATTGTATTCCCTAGCTCACTCCATCTGATGCATTTTATTATCTGATTGAACTGAAAAACTGCAAAGCTCATCAGGTTCTCCTCCTTAGCATTTCACAGAAATGTTCCTGGTAGAAGCATGTAATGTCTCCTCATTAGAGAAAGTGCCAGTCCCAGCTCTCTGTCTCCCCACAGCTTACTCTTTTTATGCCACATAAGTGCATCTGCAGGTTTGCACTAACCTTCTGTGTGCCATCGTTATGGATGTCATGCAATATCTTACCTCAAGGTGAAACTGAGAACAGTTCCTCTTAATGTGTAGCGGCTACACAGAATGAGCCATGGTTTGTTCAGTTGCAGTTTTAAGTTCTCTCATTTCACCTTCTTATCCTCTTGGAAAGGCAGGAGTGGCAAGTTCATGATCTACACCATCTTAGTCTGCAATGTATTGTCAATATCTTATTAATTGCATTGTTAACTGTTAACACTAATTACATCGTTGAACCAGTGGTTGATAATTGTATACTTAGAAATGGGGATAAAGGGGCTAGCTTTTAACAAATGATCAAATCAACAAATTAATGTGTTAATTTGTCCCTGTTAATTGTTGACTTGTTTTACTCAGAAGAATTTGACCTTTTGTAAGTTTCCTTAACAGCTTCTTTTTGTTGCAGTTCCACTTTGAGTGACTGTCCCTTTAATACATTCATTTGATCTGTTGTTGATTTGTCCCCTTTACTTGTTGTTTTTTCCTTTTGCTCTAAAGAATATAATTGGGGACAGGATGCATCATCACCCCCAGAAATAATGTTTTGACTTAAAGCTTGCTAAGTTTCCTTTGTAATTTAGTTTTTTTTTAAAATGGGCATTGTAACTAAAATCATCTTTAATTGGTCTTAATTTCACTGACTGGTTTGGATTCCATTAACATGTATCAAAGATATATAACATTTCCTGTGACAAGCTATATTTTCTCGACACCCCCCCCCCCCCCCCCCCCCCCCCCCCCCCACACCACCACAGCTACCTGCCCCCACCATTCTTCTCCCAGAATCACTCCCCCATAACTGCCCCAAGGAACAGAAAATTATGCTGTGGGGCTGTTGTAACTGGACAAAGGATATGGTGATGGTTGTCTCTAGGACATTGTCTGCAATATGGCGAAAGTAAATTACTGCGGATGCTGGAATCTGAAACCAATAAGAGAAACTGCTGGAAAATCTCGGCAGGTCTAGCAGCATCTGTAAGGAGAGAAAAGAGCTGACATTTCGAATCCAGATGACTCTTTGTCAAAGCGGTGAATATGACTGTCAGTCTGTTCGCTGACTGGATTGTGGCCAATTCTCCAAAATTTGGCACAAATCCCCATATGTTAGTAAGGATGACTTGAGGGCTGACAAGGCTGGGTTTGCCATCGCAATTTCCATTGCCAAGGTCGATGATGCCAGTTGGTCCAATTTCATTCCTTTTTGACTTAACAGGAGGGATGGTCTTAGCCATGAATTAGAAGGGGTTATAAACCAAAGCACCGCAACAGCTGAAACCGCAGCATAGTATATCCTTAGCTGTTGACAATCTACAGCTGTCTGCTTGGCAGACAATGGATTGATTGTGAGAGCTTATATACTTTTTGGCTCTATTGTTGTTGCATATGTATCCAGTTCTGTTCCATGCTTTTGCTTATTGCTGAACTAAGCCATCTGAAGTGAAGTTTATGTTTGCAGAGAAATCTATTGATAAACAAGCATTTAACTATTGAAACAAATCCATTTATTAGTTTACTTAAGGCACAAATCCTCTCTTCTCAGGCAGTTAGCTGTAGACTGCTTCAGAGATAGCAGGCAGTAGGGAGATGTCTGAAATGGAAGGTCTCAGGTCCTGACCCTATCTATTCTGACAGCTTTTCTGTCAAGTCAAGGTTTTACTTTTTCTGAAGTTGCAACTTAATAGCTTCTTTTGCTAGTGCATGCTTTTAAACGCAAAGTAAAATCATGTTACGCAAGTTCAGAAAAGCACACACAGGCTGCAAGTGAAATTATTGACTGCAGAAAAATAAAAGAGAAAGTTAATGCCAAATAAACAATTAATTATTGAAACAAATCAATTAGTTTGCTTAACTGTAAGCGAGCCTAATGCACAAATCCCCTCTTTCTGGCCAGTGAAGTATAGTCCAGTTCAATAGAGGTAGCAGAAAGTAAACTATTGAGTGAGTAAACGTGGCTGCAGTAAATTTTCCAATCTCATCTCCAGAAACATTGAATAGTAATCCATGGCAAACTTGACAATTTTTACATTTACAGTGACAAAACTAAGAGACTGCAACAGACTTAATTAGTAAGCTTGAACTGAAAGGAATAATCACACTGTGGTTAAAAAGGTTGATCCTTTTCTGAGAACTAACACTTAACCACTCAAAGAGGAGTACCTCCCTTCATAGACTGTTAAAGAGTCTGTGAAAAGTAATTGCACTTTTAGTGATTAAATCAAACAACCTGAAACTCTCTCAAAAAGCATCAAGTGACAATTTATTTATCCAACAGTGAACAACTAAATTATTAACCAACTGAATAAAACACTTACTAACAAAACAAGATAGAGTTTTTAATCACTGTCAAAATACAACCAGATTTTACCTTCCAGAATGTTCTGTCTTCTTTGCTGATTCCTTCGGTCTAGAACTTCTGGCTTCTTTTTGGTACCTTCCCTACTCAGATGGTACTTTGAGCTGAAAGCTGTTAGTTGTGGCAGAGGTAGTTGTTGGTTGGCTCTCTGGAGCTGGGAGCTGGGAATTCTTACAGGGCGGAGAGACCATTCAGCCCATCATGTTTGTACCAACGCTCTGACAGAACATCTTACCCAGAGTCTCTTCCCTCACCCTGGACCTGAAACTCTAAAAATTTACCCCACTAATTCCCCTTAGCAACATCTGCACAATGGGATTGGTTTACAGGTTACCAAAATTATCAAATTCAAATCTGATAGGCAGCAGTTATTCAAATGCCTATTTTAATTTGATTGATTAAAGTTCAAAAATAGCCCTCGTCTTGGCAAAACTACCGCCTACCCTCTCAATACAATGTTTCACTCTGCACTTGGACCTGCATCTCTTCTTAAAATAAGCCTACCTTTTAAATTTTACAAACATCATTTTTGCAAGACTGTTAACACTGCCAAGGAGGGACTGCTACAAAATGTGTACCATCCCAAGCGCAACAGGCAGGAAAGAAAAAAGATAATGAAAATTGTGAGTACCTATTTTCAACACTGAATAAATGTTATACATGAAAGATATGCATTCAACACTGGAGTTCAGAATGAAAGTGAGACAATTGGATGGTAGACCATGGCAGTAACACAATTAACAGATTCATGTGAATTTGGATGGTTAAAGGATGATCTGATTGAAGATAGTGTCTGGGCATCAGGGACTGGTTGGTGAGAGCAAGTCTACTGAAAGGTGAGAAAGCAACACCATAGAAAGTGATATGCGCGTTGATAATGCAGAGTTTGTGAAACAACAGCTAAAACATGTGCATAGCAGACCTAGACATAGATAATGCTGAGTGACAGTCCAAACTAAAAGAGCCGGGCAATTGCAAACAAAGGACAGGATGCAAATACTGCGGAGAATAGCACACGCAAGAACAGGACATTTTCTTGCCTTCAGTAGACATGCTCTCAGCAAGCAGTATCTGATGCCTAGGGGAAAGAATGGGGAAAGCAGTGTTTTAACTACAAGCAGCAAAAAAAAAAAAAATCATTGTGCGCACAAGTGCTTGGCAGGAAGGAAAAGCAAAGCAAGTCTATATAGATGGCCACTGGAGAGATTTCAGCAGATGAGTCTGATGAAAAACTGTACATGATTGAACAGTTTGGTTGGTTAAGTCAATTCCATAGACAAATGAGTTGTGACCCAGAGACTTGTCAGCCTACAGCTCCATTAGTTTGCTCAGTAAAGCTTCCCTGATGATATTAACTTCAAGTTCCTCTCTCCCTGCCAGCTACTGATTTACAGCTATTACCGAACTTCTTTTGTATCCTCAATAGTGAAGACAGAGCAAAATACTTGTTCATTTCATCCATTGTATCCTTATTAGAATCACTGAATTCCTACAGTGCGGAGAGACCATTCAGCCCATCATGTTTGTACCAACACTCCGACAGAACATCTTACCCAGACTCTCTTCCCCACCCTGGACCTGAAACTCAAAATTTACCCCATTAATTCCCCTTAACCTACACATCTTGAGACACTAAGAGGCAATTTAGGCTGGTTAATGAACCTAACCGGACTGTGGAAGGAAACCGGAGGTCCCAAAGGAAATCCTTGCAGACATGAGGAGAATGTGCAAACTTCACACAAACTGACAATCACCCAAGCTGGGAACTGAACCCAGGTCCCTGGCACCATGAAGCAGCATTGCTAACCACTGTGCCACCATGCCACCCATATAAATCAATTAATAATATTCCATTATTATTCTCTGGGACATCAATGTTCAGCTTCTTCCTCTTTTCCTTTCAAAGTTCCCATCAAAACTCTTGTTGTCCATTTTCACACTTCCAGCCATCTTCCCCTCATTCTTCAATTTCTCTGCCCAGGGTCACAGCAAGATCATATCATGACATATCAATCTAATTTACCATCCAGTAATGTCACGCAGGACATCAGCTGCTACAACATAAGTATTCAGGGTGTGTTCTTGTTCTACGTTTTCAGTCTTGTAAGTGAGACTTTTTCCTGGGGATGTAGTGAATCTCAAAGGCTCCAGCTGAGGAATTCAACTTTTCTTTTTGTTTAGTCTTTCAAAGTCAATAAATGGAAGCTTCAATGGGAATTTCCCTCGCTTACTCAAGGTCAAATTGAAAATTATTTCACCTGTCCCAATAGGACCATAAGAGAATGCTTCCACTTGAAAAAAAAAGTATTATACAATTCTGGAAATGAAATTCTAATAAGAGAATACATTAGCGCGCAGCGGTCACAGCACAAGAACAGAAACTAGGTGAATGCATTTTTGTAATCCCTAATGTGCACAAGGAGGCCATTTGACCCATAGACTGCATCGACTCTCTGAAAGAGTATTTTACCAGTTCTACTCCCTCTTACTCCACACATTTACCTTGCCCAATCCTGCACATTTTCTGATTGTGGGAGGAAACCAGAGCACCTGAAGGAAGCACATAGACACAAGGAGAGTGTGTAACCTCTGCACAGACAGTCATCCAAGGTCAGAATTGAACTCGGGTCAAAGAGCAAAGAAAAGTACAATACACAAACAGGTCCTTCAGTCCTGCAAGCCTGTGCCGATCATGATGCCCTAACTAAAAATAAAAAAATACTTCTGCCCTTACTCTGTCTATATTCCTCTATTCCCTCCCTATTCATGTACCCAACCAGAATGCCACTTAAGTGTTGCTAAATTGTGCCCACTACCAACACCTTCTCTGGCAGCACATTGCAGACACTACCACTCTCCGCATGAAAAACTTTCCCCACACATCTCTCAAAATTTTGCCCTCTCACCGTAAATGTTTGCCTGCTTGTAATTGACACTTCCACCCTGGGAAAAAGCCTCTGACTACCTACCCTGTCTATATCCCTCCATAATTTTGTAGACCTCCATTAAATCTCTCTTCAGCCTTCATACTTCCAATGAAAACAACCTAGTTTGTTCAAATTCTTTTCATAGCCAATATCCTCGAGACCAGGCAACATCCTGGTGAACTTTCTTTGCTCTCTGTCCAAAGTTTTCACATCTTTCCGGTAGTGCAGTGACCAGAACTGCATGTAATACTCCGAATGCAGCCTAACCAAAGTTTTATATAGCTGTAACATGATATCCCAATTCCTATACTCACTATCCTGGCTGATGAAGGCAAACACATCACATGTTTTCTTAATCACATTGGCCACCTATGTTGCCACTTTTAGGGGACTGTGGATCTGCACACCCAGATCCCTCTGCATACTGGTGTTCCTAAGAGTTCACATTTAAATTTAATTCTCTAAAATGATCATGCGCATTTATCTGGGTTAAACTCCATCTGCCCAAGTCTCCAATATATCGGCGGTATGCTTTATCTGTATAGCGTGTAAGGAACAATATCTTTCACTGTAGACTAATACATATGGCAATAATAAATCAAAATCATAACTTGTATCCTCTGACAATCCCCGGTACTAACAACAATTCCAACAAATCTTCGTGTCATTCGCAAACTTACTAATTAGACCCCCCACATTTTCTTCCAGCTCATTTATATATACTACAAATAACAGAGATCCCAGCACTGATCCCTACGAAACACCGCTAGCTACAGATCTCCGTTCTGAAAAATATCCTTCCAACGCTTCTGTCTTTTATAAAGCAAGAGTAAGAAGTCTCACAACACCATGTTAAAGTCCAACAAGTTTATTTGATAGTAAGCCCTCGAGCTTTTAGGGTTTGCCCCTTTGTCAGGTGAGTGGAGTGTTCTGGTCACAAATACACACACACTATTTGTGACCAGAACTCCCCACTCACCTGACACAAGGGGCAAATCCTGAAAGCTAGTGAGCTTACTATCAAATAAACTTGTTGGACTTTAACCTAGTGTTGTGAGATTTCTTACTGTCTCAATGCCGGCCTCTCCACATCATTTTATAACCAAGTCAGTTTTGTACCCATCTAGCCAGCCCATCCCAAATCCCAAGTGATTTTAGTTTTTGTATCGGTCTGCCACGTGGGATCTTACCCATGTGAGGCAGTGCCAGGGACAAGGTTTCACATGGCAGACTGATACAAATATCCATTGTGCCACTGTGCCACATGAATATAAGCAGAAGAGGGAGCGACCATTCTGTGTCGCTTCAAGGTTTTTGTCCAGTTGATGAACAGACATTGTCTAATAACTCGGGGGACTGTGGTTTATCCTTCATATCAGTGTGGCTCAGCAAATCAAGATATTTGATCGAATTCTTAGTATAAGTAGAGATGTTGTGCAACTTTCAATCAAAACTTTAATTAAAAAATGTTCTGCCCTGCTCTTCCACTTGATAAATTAAAGGCACTGCGTAAAACAGTCCAGGTAATCCAATGCAAAATTAGTTAAGGAGCTTTTCATCTTTCCAAGAATGCAATTAAAAAGCACTCTCCTAACAGGCAAAAGTGGGACTTTAATGTAAATACAATTTCAAAGTATCTAAGTATGCATTGGCTCTGTGTGTATAACAAAATGAAGGCTGCTCATTAAGTGAATTATTCATTAGAATTTGGAGTACTTTGAGGTAGACCTGTTTAATATAACAGGTGAATTATCATGTGCCTCTGATCTTGTTACCAGCTGTTCATTGTGACAGTGTTTCAACTGATTCTCATTAATTGCCACAAAATTAATGAGTTTCGAAGTATCATCATAGATGCTGGTTCTTCTTTTGTTTTTCTCCATGTTACATAGGATTGCCACAATGTAGGTTGGTCACCACATTTGCTACCACACAAAGCAGGTGAGGCCAAAATGTTGTGCGATTTCAAAAAGAATTTAGTTTCTTAGAGGAGTGGGTAAATGCCATTGAGAAATCTGCACGTTGTTTTGAGTTTATTTATTAGTGCCACAAGCAGGTTTATGTTAACACTGCAATGAAGTTACGGCAAAAATCCACTCGTCGCCACATTCCAGCACCTGTTCAGGTACGTTGAGGGAGAATTTAGCGTGGCCAATGCACCTAACTTGCACGTCTTTTGGACCGAGGGGGCGAAAAACAAGAACACCCAGAGGAAACCCATGCAGACACGGAGAGAACGCATAGACTCCAAACAGACAGTGAACCAAGCCGGGAATCAAACCCGTGTCTCTGGCTGTAAGAGACAACAGTGCTAACCATTGTGCCACTCTTGGGAATAAAGGGTGTTGGGGGTTGGGGAACCAAGATTTTGAATTTAATGATCAGCCATGATCAAAATGAATGGTGGAACAGGCTTGAACTGTTGAATGGGCTACTTATGTTTCTATTTTCAATACCAACTTTTGGATTTAGCAACTGGTCCACAGCCAATCACCCATCTTGCTGTCAATCCATGCCATTTACTTGGGTTAAAAATTACACTGGATTCATGTAACATCAGACTTACATTTTTAAAAATAATGCTTATTTGTATTGAGGGGGTCCTTGGATATGACATTAAACTGAGGCCCTGTTTGTGCTCCTGTGTGGACATAAAACAATCTCCTATCATGACCAATAATTATCAATTATTATGATTAAAACTAATTGGTTGGTTGTTACCACATGGCTGTTCATGGGAACTTATAGTCTAAAATGTTGATTTAGTCTCAGTTGGAGTATTGCATCCAGTTCTGGGCACAGCACTTTAGGAAGAATATTAAGGCATTCAAGAGAGTGCAGGAGAGATTCATGAGAATGATTCCATGAATGAGGAACTTCCATTACATAGTTAGATTAGAGAAGATGGGGATTTCTTCTTGGAAAAGAGAAGCTTGAGAGGACATTTGGTGGAGGTATTCAAAATTATAAGTTGTCGGAACACACTAGGTAAGGAGAAGGATTGAGAACCAAGGGGCATGGCTTAAGATAATTGGCAAAAGAACCAGTGGTGTCATAAGGAGAAACTTTTTCATGCAGAGAGTGGTTCGGATCTGGAATGCACTGAGAGTATAGTGGAGACAGATTCAATCGAGACATTAAAGAGGGGATGCCATTGCAATCTGAAAAAGGAAGTACGTACAGGGCTATAGGGACAAAGTAGAGGACTTTTCTCCATCATTTATTTAAATTAATTTACAGGATAGGTTAACATTTTGTTGTCCATCCCTAGCTGTTTTTGAAAAGGTAGTGATGAGGTGCTTTCTTGATAAGTCTGTCCCAAAAGTTAAAATTCTAAATAGGGGCAAGGCAGAAGCTTTCAAAAGTTAATTGGAGGAGTCTGCGGGAAGGCAAAGGGACATCTGATAAATGTCATGCTTTCAAAAAAGTGTGTTAACCAGGGTTCAGGGTAAACACATTCCTCAGTGAAGGAAGCCAGGAAGTCTGGATGACTCAGGATATTGAGGCCCTGGTCAAGAAGAAGAAAGAGGCATATGATACGCATAGGCAGTTGGGATCAAGTGAATCTCTTGATGAATATAGGGAGTGTAGGAGTAGAGTTAAGAGAGAAATCAGGAGGGCAAAAAGAAAACACAAAATTGTTTTGGCAGGTGAGGCAAAGGTGAATCCAAAGACCTTCTACAAATACATAAAGCAGGTCCTATGAAGAGAGGTTGAAGGATTTGAGGTTGTTTTCGTTAGAAAGGAGGCGGCTAAGGGGGGATCTTATTGAAGCATATAAGATGATTAGAGGTTTAGATAGGGTGGACAGTGATAGCCTTTTTCCTAGGATGGAGAAAGCTAGCACGAGGGGACACAGCTTTAAATTAAGGGGTATGAGTTATAGGACGGATATCAGAGGTAGGTTCTTTACTCAAAGAGTGATTAGGGAGTGGAATGCCCTGCCTGCAGCTGTTGTAGATGCGCCAAGTTTGGTGGCGTTTAAGAGGTTAATTGATAAGTATATGGAGGAGAAGGGAATGGTTTAGTTTGGAGGGGCATTGCTTTTTATTTTGGTCGGCACAACATCGAAGGCCGAAGGGCCTGTTCTGTGCTGTAATGTTCTATGTTCTATGTTCTATGTTCTATGTTCTATGTTCTATGTTCTATGTTCTATGTTCTATGTTCTATGTTCTATGTTCATAAAGGGCAAAAGAGTAACACGAGAGAGAGTAGAGCCTCTTAAGTATCAACAAGGTCATCTATGTATTGATCCACAAGAGATGGGTGAGATCCTAAAATGAATATTTTTCATCAGTATTTACTATTGAGAAAAGCATGGATGTTAGGGAACTTGGGCAAATAAACAGTGATGTCTTGAGGTGGTGGTGATGCTAGAAGTCTTAAAATGCATCAAAGTAGATAAATCTGCAGGATCTGATTAAGAATATGTCAACGTGTTGTGAGAGGTTAAGGAAGAAATTGAGAATCCCGTAGCCGAGATATTTGAATCATTGACGATGTCTCTGAAGATTTGAGTATGGCAAATGTTGTGTCTTTGTTTAAAAAGGGCTGCAGGGAAAAGCCTGGGAACTATAGGCCAGTAAGCCTCACATCAGTGGTGGGTAAATTGTTGGAAGGTATTTTGAGAGATAGGATCTACAGGCATTTAGAGATGATTAGGGGCAGTCAGCATAGATTTGAGAGTGGAAAGTGATGTCTCAAATTTGACTGAGTTTTTTTGAATGGGTAACCAAGAAGATAGATGAGGGCAATGCAGGTGATGTTATGTACATAGATTTTAGCAAAGCCTTTGACAAGGTACCACATGGTAGGTTGTTGCATGAATTTAAATCTCATGGAATCCAGGGTGAGGTATCTAAACAGATACAAAATTGCCTTCTTGATAGAAGCCAAAGGGTTGTTGTAAAGAGTTGTTTTTCAAACTGGAGGCCTGTGACAAGCTGTGTGCCTCAGAGATCAGTGCTGGGCTCACTTATTCGCCATTTATATTAAATGATTTGGATGAGAATACAGGGGGCATAGTTAGTAAGTTGCAGATGACACCAAAATTGGTGGCATAATGAACAGTGAAGAAAGTTATTTCCAATTGCAACAGGATCTTGATCAATTGGGCCAGCGCGCTGATGAATGGCAGATGGAGTGCAATTTAGACAAATGTGAGGTGATGCATTTTGGTAGATTGAACGAGGGCAGGACTTACTCAGTTAATGGTACAGCATTGGGTGAGTACAGAACAAAGATATCTAGGGGTAAATGCTCATAGCTTCTCAAAAGTGGAGTCACCAGGTGGACAGAGTGGTCAAGGTGGCATTCGGCATGCTTGGTTTCATCAGTCAGAACTTTGAATACAGGAGCTGGGACAACTTGTTGAAGTTGTACAAGACATTGTTAAGGCCACACTTGGATATTGTCTGCAATTCTGATCACCCTATTATAGAAAGGATATTATTAAACTAGAAAGAGTGCAGAAAAGATTTGCAAGCAGGACTTGATAGATAGAGTTATAAGGAAAGGCTGAATAGATTGGGGCTTTTGTCTCTGGAGCATAGGAGGCTGAGGGGTGACTTTATAGAGATAAAATAATGAGGGGCATAGACAAGGTAGATAGTCAATATCTTTTCCCAGAGGTAGGGGAGGATAAAACTAGAGGACATAGGTTTAAAAGGTGAGCAATACAAAAGTGTCCAGGAGGAACAAATTTTCCACAGAGGGTGGTGAGTGTCTGGAACAAGTTGTCTTTTTAAAAATTGTGCCTGCCTCTAAGAGGTAGTATTAGAGGCAGGTACAATTTTATCTTTTAAAAAGCATTTACATAGTTGCATGGGTATAGAGGAATATGGGCCAAATGCGTGCAATTGGGATTAGCTTAGGGATTTTAAAACAAAGAGCAGCATGGACAAATTGGGCTGAAGGGCTTGTTTTCATGCTGTAAACCTCTGACTCTATAACTGCTATTGAGTAGGTACAACGGCAGTGCTGTTAGGGATGGAATTCCAGGATTTTGATTCAACAACAGAGAAGGATTGGTGATGTATTTCTAAGTCAGGGATGGTGAGTGACTCGGCAGTGGCGGGGTGGGGGGGGACCTTCAGATAAGTGGTGTTCCCAAAGTATCAGCTCCGCTAGTCTATATGGGGTTAAATTCCAGCCTTGGGTGATTGTGTGGAGTTTGCTTATTGTCCTTTTGTCTGCAGTGTTTCTTGCACAATCCAAAGATGCTAAATGCACGGCATGCTGGGGATAGGACACTAGGAGAGGCTTGGGTGGGATGCACTTTTGGAGAGTCAGTTCAGGTTCAAATGGGCTGAATCTCCTCCTTCTGCACTGTAGGGATTCAATGAGTAGTACTACTGTAATGTTCAGTTGCATCTGATTTTCTGAATTTAATGTCCTGAGGTCACTTTGAGTCCTTCATGTTTTTATGTTACATTTTGCACGTGGACCCTCCTCTGTGAAAACTCAACTCAAGTGAGTGACGGTGCACTTGAGTTAAGCTCAGACCTAACTGGGAGACATCCACACAAAGTGCGTATACTTTTTTAGTGATGATTCGTGTGCAAAAGTAGAAATTGGATCCACTGGCTAATTTTTGATACTTTGTAAACTGCAGAGCCAAAAGAAGTCCTTTCAAGGGTCACTAATTCAGCACATGTGAGATATCAATTATGTAGCCATGCTGGCCTGTTCAGCTTAGCTGTTCACATTATAAAGTATCAGGGGAATTCTTAACATCCTTCATTGTAAAGAGCATGATAAAATCAGAGAACATCAAATTCAGCGTGAACCTATGAATGTAAATCGGATTTAGCACATTGCTCCCACAATCCTAAAATTAGAACTTCTGATTACGTCTAACATTTTCTCTTGACATTTAGTTTCTCATAAGATTGGTCCAATTATAACAGGCAGGTATTGTCTTGTATGTCGCTGCCCTTATTGCCAACTGTTTATTGTGACAGTATTTCACTAAGTCATGAACTTCAAAATGAACAAGTCTCTGTAGCATGCCTGAGCAATTCTTTCGGTCAGAGAATTGAGTTTGGTAAGTCATGTATGCAAGGAGCCTACCTTTTGCATTAATGAACTAACTTCTATAGACTTTAACATTGGACTTAGCTTCTATTGTCAAACTGTTTGCTTTCATTTTCAAAAAGAGGGCAAGAGGGACAAATCATTAATAGAAATTTTTATTCTACATAACTAAATTTATATTAAAGCAATCTTGATACAATCAAGCCCATGGCATAAGACTAATATTTACATTTTATTATTGTTTCATTTTTATTTTTCATCTTCATCTTTTAACTGGGATGTTGTCACTATTCATATGCAAAACATCAAAACAATGATTATTGGATCTTAGAACCTACAAATAAAATCATATTTGCTCCTTTTGCCAATTCTGTTCGGTTATTAAACTTTTAAAATTTTGCCATGGCATCACCAGCAAGGTCACCATTTGTTGTCCATCCTTAACTGGCCCTTGAACTGAATAGCTTGCTAGGCCATTTCATTGGGCATGTTAGAGTCAGAGTCAATAAGATTACTGTAGAGTTGGATTACATGTAAGCCAAATCAGGTAAGAACAGTAGATTTCCTTCCAAGGACATTATCGAACCTGATGGGTTTTGAAACAATGATAGTCACGGTCACCTAGATTCCAGATTTAAATTCCACCAGCTGCCATGGTGGGATTTGAACCATCTCCTCCAGAGTATTTCCCTGACCCTCTAGATTACCAGCCACCATCTCCCACAAGTACATCCACGGTGATATTAGGGAGGGAGTTCCAAGATCTTGACCTATCTCGAAAGTTTCTAAAGATGTTGTCTGCCAGCTATTCCACATCACAATAGTCACTGCTCATATTTGGACTAAGATTGTGTTGTTTGATTAGATTCACAGAATAATTGCCATTACCCTTACACCGTCTCTGGTAGATTGTTCCCTCTGATATTAGGCTGGGTTCTGACTGATTAATGGTATGAAAGGTCCTGAAGCAGCTTAACTGCTGGCTTCAAATTTTAAAGTATTGCATTTTTTCCTTAATGTAGAAATTAGAATTCTCTCCATCACATCTCTTCTCATGGGTTATGCTTCCTCAGGCCAGCGTTTCCCTCTATTGCTTATCCAAGTGTGTATTGTTCATGCTTGAACCTTGACACTTAAGTGAAAGAATATTTGACTGTTCTCATTCCAGCTGCAGGCACACGGCCTTATTCTGTCCTCGACTATTCACGACGTTTTCAGGAATCGTCTCCAGAAAATGAAACAGAGTGTGGACGTTAGCCAGCTTTCTCTTTCTTAAAGACATCATTCTGCGAGTTTGCCCGTTTTCCTAGTATCCGTATGGGTTTGCTCTGGTGCTTGGGTTTCCTCCCACAGTCTAAAAGACGTGCTGGTTAGGTGCATTGGCCATGCTAAATTTTCCCTCAGTGTGTCTGAACAGGCCGTGGAATGTGGCGATTAGGGGATTTTCACTAACTTCATTGCATTGTTAATGTAATAAATAAATAAACAACTTAAAACTTAGAATTATAGTTATTATTTTTTTAAAATGATGTGCATGCTCACTGGAGCACCCTAATTTTCTTCCTGAGGCCTGTTAGCACAGTAAGACTGTGGAGCATATCTGGGAACTATTAATCTGTTGAATTCGAGTTGAATATATTTCCTCAGAGCTCTATGGAGAACTCAATAAAAGCAATAAAACAAAAAAATTTTACACTGAGGTCAGTTTGGGGCAGGATTTTATAGCCTTGATTGGATGAAACTGGAAATTCCCACTTGAGGTCAATGGTGATTTCTGTTGTTGGATTCTTGTGCACACTGATTCCATGGCAGGCAAGGTGGTAGAGTTCCAGCCATGGTATAGGTTAGATAGGTGAAGACTAGGGACAGAGAGATAGGGGGAAAGGTCATGCAGAGGGAGTTAGGACAACTGCCTGTGTTGAGAATAAACAGCAATATAGAATCACTACAGTGCAGGAGGCGGCCATTTGGCCCATCAAGGCTGTAACACCCACAATCCCACTCAGGCCGTTTTCTTGTAACCCCATGTATTTATCCTAGCTAATTCTCAATACCAAGGGGCAATTTAGCACAGCCAATCCATCTAACCTGCACATCTTTGGACTGTGGGAGGAAACCAGAGCACCTGGAGGAAACCCATACAGGCACAGGGAGAATCAAACCCAGATCCCAGATGCTGTGAGGCAGCAGTGCCACCCTGGACAGGTTGAGCCAAACAATTTGCATTGAGTTGTACTTGAGAGCTGGGATTATTACGCAAGACTCTCCTGGGCAAACTTTTCTGGATATTTCCTGAAATTGGATCTTTCAACATGTTGGGATCAAGAGAAGGCAAACTTAACGTAGGCAAAATCTGTGGTAAGGCAATGAGGGGACTATATTCTCACTGGCCCTAATCCACCATTTTTTAGTTAAATTGAAGGGCTATTGTTGGATGTGTTCCTAATATTCTGGCATTATAATTTACAACTGCTTCATGCCCTCAATATACATCTGCTAAGAACATAGAACACTACAGCACAAACAAGCCTTTCGGCCCACAAGTTGCCGATCATATCCCTACCCACCAGGTCTATCTATAACCCTCAATCCCATCAAATCCCATATATTCATCCAGAAGTCTCTTAAGACCCCAACTAGTTCGCTTCCACCACCACCGACAGCAGCCGATTCCACTCACCCGCCATTCTCAGTGAAAAACTTACCCCTGACATCTCCTCTGTGTCTACTGCCCAGCACCTTAAACCTGTGTCCTCTTGTAGCGACCATTTCAGCCCTGGGAAATAGCCTCTGAGAATCCACCCAATCTATACCTCTCAACATCTTATAAACCTCCATCAGGTTACCTCTCATCCTTCATCTCTCCAGGGAGAAAAGACAAACTCCCTCAACCTATCCTCATAAGGCATGCCACCCAATCCAGACAACATCCTTGTAATTCTCCCCTGCATTCTTTCAATAGCTTCCACATCCTTCTTGTAGTGAGGTGACCAGAACTGTGCACAGTACTCCAATTTGGGGGTCTGACAAGGGTCCTATAAAGCTGCAGCATTATATGCAATGATCAAAATATCACATCTTTTGGGCAAACACATAATTGTGTTCACAACAGAAAATTCTCTCTTGCAAAGCTGCAATCAGGTTTAACTGACCAAGGGGAGAGTTTTCCCTATTGAGTCCAACACAGAAATCAGAGTGAGAGCAGAACGTGCAATGGTCTATTGACCTCAGGCGAGATTTTGGGGCCACTTTTGCCCTAACCAGGCAAACCCTGAAAGAAAAAGACTGTGCGACATAAAGGCAAATCTCTGAACATCCCAAAGCACTTTATAATAGATTCAGTACCTTTTCAGCTGTGCCAATTTGCACATGGTAAGCTCCAACAATCGGAAGTTTCCTAGCAACTAGTCAATTCGTTTGTTTTGTGATGTTGTCTGAGTGATAAATATCAGCCAACACTTGTGGGAGAACATTCTGCTCTTTTTTGAAATTAGCGCCATGTGTTTTTTTCATATCAGCTCAGAAGACAGACAAGGCCTTAGAGTTTAAAATCCTCACCCAAAAGATGACAAGGGCAATTCTCCCAAAAAGATTTAAGTGCTGAATTCATGTGAAAACTGGAGTAACTCCCACTGGTTTTGTTAGTGAGATTTTTCAGAATGAATCTCCCACACTGAGTGCTGCAGAGCGTTCTAGCGAGATGCACTCTGGAAATAAAGGTGCTGGGCCTATTCCCACTAAAAAGATTGACAACATAGTGCTGAGAGGCCCACTGCACATGTGCAGAATTCACACATGCAGTGGCCCCATGCTGCCTGATCACTGATCAGTCCCCTCAATTCTGCATCAGTGCACCTCCAAAACCCCAAATCGCTGCCCTCTCGAACCTCTCTGGACAAACCCTGATCTCTCTTTTCTTTCATACCCCTGACCAGACCCAATACCCCACCACCACTCCCCTTCCCCGGCCGCAGTCCCGACTCCTATCAACAGCCCCGATCTACTCTGACAGCTCCTCCCCCCACCCAATTGCCAACTCCAATCACTGCCCTCCATTTCTCTGCCCGCAATCCCTGTGTAGAGTGACAGCAGAACCCCCATTCCCACTGATTGCAGCCCAATAGGCCCCTTGCCCTCTGGCCCTTTTCCTTTGGCACTAATTGATGCCTAGAGGGCAGTGCCAAGATACCTCTTAGGCATTGCCAGCTTACCTTTGGGCAGTGCCAGAGGCCAGGCTGACACTGCTCTGGGGACACTCCCTTTACCCTTGACCTGCTGAGTGATGGGGGTGGGGGGGCAATGCAGATGTTGTTACTGTGAAATTTCCCTAATCGCTGAACTCCAGCGCCAGTTCAGATGAATGCACCAAACCAGCAAGTCCTTCAAACTCTGGGAGGAAACCAGAGCACCCTGAGGAAAATCACACAGGCATGGGGAGAATATGCAAGCTCCACCAAGACAGCAACCCAAGCCAGTAATCAAACCCAGATCCCTGGCACTGTGAAGCTGCAGTACTAACCACTATGTTACCCATGTGCTCAGACCCTAGTGTGGTACATGAACCTAAAATGTTCCAACACAACAGCAAGAGCGCTAATTGGTCCAGGATACTCACTAAGATAAAGGCAAAGTGCTGCGGATGTTGGGAATCTGAAATAAAAACAGGAAGAGCTGGCAAAACTCAGCAAGTCTGACAGCATCTGTGGAGACAAAATGGAGCCAACATTTCAAGTCAGGATGACTCTTCGTCAGAGGGTATAACAAGCTTTCTTTTATTGATTTCCTTCAATCTGATATTGAAAACTTGATGGCATCAGGGCTAGAATACACACAGATGTGTGTTTTAGTTCAGTCACGTGTCAATTTGCCTGTCATCTGTTATGGAGGAGCATGCAACATTTTTCCCAAAAATATCATGTCCCACATTACCATATTAACCCACTAGTACTTACACAGATGAACAGGGCACCGTGGTCAAGAAATTATCATTGCTCAACCTAATCTTTTGCCCACTACGAATGTTTTTATAACTCCACAATGGCATCCGTCATGGTGCACACACACTTGGGGCAAGTTGTGCAGGATACCATATTAGTGAGGGATATTGTGCCTTTTTCATTGTTAGAAACATTCAGAGCAGGCAGATCATGAGATCAGCATGCAGAGTTGATTAGTTGCCACTGATGCCATTTTGGAGCTCAGTGCTACAGACCATTGTCCTCTCTTAATATCGCACAGATATTCAGCAGCAGGAAGGACACTCTGTCAGAGCTATTAATCAGCTGTCAGATGAGTGCATTTCTGTGCCTTATCCATGTTATGGGTGGCACAGTGGTTAGCACTGCTGCTTCACAGCGCCAGATACCCGGGTTCAATTCCCAACTTGATTGCAACTAGTGGAACTTGCATGTTCTCCCCGTGTCTGCGTGCATTTCCTCTGGGTGCTCTGGTTTTCTCCCAAATTGAGATGTTCTGGTTAGGTACATTGACCCGAACAGGTGAATTTCACAGTAACTTCATTGCGGTGTTAATGTAAGTCTTGTGACTAATAAATAAACTTTATATTAGGATGAAAAGGTTACAGGCCTGAAGCATTAGATTTATTTCTCCAGAAATGCTGCCTGGCTTGCTGAATTTTTCCAAAATTTTCTGTTTTTTTTGCTTTAGATTGATGCCAGCGGCTGGTTGAATGCTGAATCCATTGCAATAAGCAGGTGACACACTTGACATATGGGCTTCAGTGTAATCAGACATGACTTAACTACCCACCATGTACCTTATCCATATTATAGGTGGCACAGTGGGTTGTCACTGCTACCGCAGAGCGCTAGGGAGCTGAGTTCAATTCCAGCCTTCAGTGACTATGGGGAGTTTGCATGTTCTACTCACGTCTGCATGGGTTTCCTCTGAGTGCTCCAGTTTCCTCCCAAAGATGTGTGGTTTCAGTGCATTTGCCATGCTCAATTGCGCCTTAGTGTTAGGACAGTTAGCAGGGTAAATATGTGGGGTTACAGAAATTGAGTCTAGTTGGGATTGTCGTTGGTGTAGGTATGATGGGCCAAATGGCCTTCTTCTGCACTGCAAGGATTCTATAATTCCTATTATCATTTGAGAATTGTGTTTAACCTCTTTGACCTACAATGTGTTAACTACGGCAGAGAAAAAAAGCTGAAAAGATAATCAATTATTGTAAGTGTAAGTACTCAGAGCAAGGACATAATATTAAACTATTTAAAAGTTATTTTTCTGCATAAAACATGAAAGAAGATGAGAAAATAATTAACGAAAATATATCAGTTTTCCCATGCACTTAACTAGATCAATTATTAGCTGAACTAATGGACAAAGCCAATGGCCATTAGTTTGCTTTGCAAAAGCTTGAATAGACTGGAACAGGTTAATACTCAAATTAGTCATCATTATAAACATTGCTATCTCTCACTCAAGCGCATCTAAGCTATATGTAGATGCGCATCAGTAGAGGTGTTTTTTCAAGTCATTATTGCAACTGTGCAGCATCTGCTGGCTAGATGCATTGACAGATCCTCTTTGGCTACAAATTTAATGCCATCTTAAAAATTCTTAAGCAAGAAACAATTTTGCAAACTGCTAAACAGAAGATAATGCAGATAATAAAAGACCCTCCTTCTGAGTGGGGACAAAACTCTTCACACGAACCTCATCGGAGAGGACAGAATGTTGACAGACATGTTCAAATGTTAATTCCACACATAACCCGAAGTACTCAAGATTGAATCGTGCATGAACTTTTAGTTTATTCCTCAGAAGCTGACACTGTGTCATTCACAATAGGCTAATCACTCAATCAGGGACAAAGAGTCAATTGTAACATGAGATTTACGCTGTTGTATTATAAAACATTCCAAGTTACAACTCAAAAGATACCAACAGAACCACATTATGGGATAGATGTTGCTGCGATTGTGGACATTTCAAAATTAACCTTTTCTGTGCATCAATAAATCATTACTACAGCTGAGATTACTTGTTTTCAGGAAAACGAGCTCTGACCTTCAACCCCAAGATTACTGAGTGTGCAGAAAGAATTCCCAGACGATCAACATATGCTGTCAAAAAAATGCAATCTCAGTAAGATTTGAAAAGCATAATTGCTGCTCTTTTTCGTTCCCACTGGAATTTGCATTTCCTACATGTTGTACCGACAGGAACCTGCAGTCATTATCCATCATCTCTTCCTCTCCGCTGAGCAGCAGACTTTCATTCCTCCTTCGTTAAATTCTTTAATTGATACAGTGGTACCCATTGCCTAACTCTAACTCCACCACTATCAATGATCTCCCAACAAACAGCTACTATTCACAAGATCTGCCCATCAAGTAGGTGTCAATAGGCTGTCCAACAGCGAATAGCACAAAGGCCAGCAAACTCCATCATGGCTGAGCCAAGCCCTACAGTATAATGCTTTCCAAACAGCTTCCAGTTAAGGAGTTTACTGTCTGTCCATTGCCAGGTAATCATACTTATAGACTGAAAGGTAGATAACAACCATCAACAGCCTCTCTGTTGAGTAATTGAACAAATTTGTACTGAAAAATCGGTGATCCTTCCACGAGTATTGCTCGACTGCAATTACTTACAATAATTGATTATCTTTTCAGCTTTTTTCTGCTTCCTCATTTGAGTGCCTGTGGCCAATGGGCCGCATATGTGGTTAGCACTGCTGCCTCACAGCGCCAGGGACCCGGGTTCCATTCCTGGCTTGAAATCACAATCTGTATGAGTCTTGCATGTTCTCCCTGTGTCTTCATGGGTTTCCTCTGGGTGCTCTGGTTTCCTCCCATAGTCCAAATACATGTAGGTTAGGTGGATTGGCTATGCTAAATTGCTCCTGTGTCAGGGCGATTAGTAGGGTAAATACGTGTGGATACGAGAATAGAAATTGGGTGGGATTGTCGTCAGTGCAGGCTTGATGGGCCTTATGGCTTCTTTCTTCGCTGTAGGGGTTTTGTAACTCTGAATATATTTAGTACCAAGCCACTGCATTAATGCTTGTTTCTCTTCCTGCACCACTGGTGTACAAGATAGCCTTTCAAACCATTGCAAGGTTTTTCCTGGAACAGGTCGGTAGCCTGTCACTGAAGAGATTGAGGGCGACCAAGTTCATTTTGAATTGTTTGCAACAAGCATGGCTGACCAGTAATCTCTCCTGCTCTTACTGCTTGAAATTGAAGTTTAAAGTTTATTTATTAGTGCCACAAGTGGGCTGACATTAACAATGAAATGAAGTTACTGTGAAAATGCCCTAGTCACCACACTCCGGCACCTCGTCAGGTACATTGAGGGAGAATTTAGCATGACCAATGCACCTAACTAGCACGTCTTTTGAATTATGGGAGGAAACCAGGGCACCTGGGGGAAACCCATGCAGACACACGGAGAATGTGCAGACTTTTCACAGATAGCAATCGAACTCAAGCCTCTTGGAGGTGTGGTGAGGCAGCAGTGTACCACTGTGCCACAAACATTGGAAGAATTTGGTAGGTCGATACTCAACTTATTAGTTGAGCTACAAACAGGACTCCCTTGGCCGAGTCCTGGGATGGGATTCAAACCAGAAGCTTCTGGCTCAGAGGTTGGGTTACCACCCATTGTGCCTTAAGATCTCCTTAGCAGCTGTATGCCACAGTATCTAAATATACTCTTATCTATTCAATAACCTAAACTAGTCCTTTCTCTGGTCAGAAATGCAGTGACTTCCCCATGTCAAAACCTTTTCTGAACAAATCATTTAATCCCAAATCAATATTCACATTCTTTGCATATTAGATATTGCAAGTTCAGTTTGAACCATTTGGAACATTACGCTCCACTACTCCTCTCAACAAGAATGGGACCTGATGATGGATTACTCCAGTGGCATACACTGACACCATTTCCTGTTCACCAGTAGGTTGACGTTCTTCAAGTGTAATAATTCTTCAGTTTAACAGTAGAATCCAACGTAATTAGCAATGGGAGATAATTGCTAATTGCCATTGAGATTCAGCTTATTCTGCATACTGAATCTTGTATTTTTTTTTACATTTGGGGTGACCAGTGGTAGTGTACGTGTAGGACATGAGCGTAAACATATATCCCTGACTGTTTTGCTTGGGCTGACATCTGTCCATCATATGATCAAATTTGTACACCCTGGTGTTCAAGGATCTGTTGGATAAGGAAGGTGATGTTGCAGCATAAACACAGATACACACACAAATATAAGGACACCTGTCTCCTGTTATCAAAACTCTGTCATCAAAACTTAACAGGATGATATAAAGATATCTTTGATTCTGGCAACATAGATCTTGTGCTTGATCAAAAGGGCCACAGAAATAGAAGGAGGCCATTTAACTTTGGAGCCTGCTCCATTTTCAATGAGATCACAACCCATCTGTATCCCAACTCCATCAGCTGCATTTCTTATTCCTTAAAACTCTGAGCAAATCTGTCAAACTTCTGTTTAAAATTAACTAAAAAAAAATCCTGCTGCATCTAGTGGTAAAGAGAAGCAGCAAGTGTTTTGTAATTACTTCCCTAAATGTTCTGGCTCTGCGAGAGTGATTTCCACTCAACAAACTGGATGTTTAACGTGGTGAGGGTGTCTGTGTGCCCTTGTAAAAATAAAAGGTGTTCGCTCAGCAGGACAAGGTTAATGTGGAACTGGTGGACACTATTGTCCAGGTTATGATGAATAGGGCCATGAATAGGTGGTAATTGTCTCAGAGGACAGGGTAGGAGGGACCTGCATAGTGGTACCATCATGCACAGCATAACTTGGATCCGTACATTGCTCAGGATAACCAACAAATGGTTCATGTTTAATCATGCGAGGCTGAAGACCTCACGAATGAGACACCAAATGAACCCATAAGACAATGTTTTATAAAGAAGTTGCTACAGTGAGTGAAAGCAAAGCATCCATCATCAATATTGTGACCACATGACCAAGAAAGGCAGCCGACATCATCTAGGTTCAGCGATGTCCTTAGTACGAATCCTAGGGATGATATTGAACATGTGTGAAGGTAAAATAGTACACATTCATCCCTTGGCGAATTGGGCTTGAGTGAATTTTCAGTATATGTGCCTCTTGAACACAACTGAGCATATGACACACAGGATAACCATGTTCCACTCACTGTCCATGATTTCAGAAAGAACAGACCAAAGGTGGTAGAATCAAATGATTAAAAAATCTTATATCATTATATCCTCAATACCAAAGCGTATTTCTAGATTTAATGCTGGGGAACAGGAGTTTTCCAGCATTGTTGAGGCAGCAACTGAAGAATTGGCTTAAATAGCCATTTGCATTATTTCCAGGAAATTTCCATTAGAGGTTATAGTGGGAGATTAGAAAAATCCCAGAGAAATTCCAAGTGCCCAATTGCTTTATGGGATGTGTCTATTGTTGCAAGGCTCACATTTCTTACCTAGTCTTGAGAAAGTGGTGATGAGCCACCTTCTTGAACAGCTGCAGTCTGTCTGGTGCAAATATGCTACAATGCTATTCAGGAAAGAGTTCCAGGACTTTGACCCAGTAACAGTTATCTAGGCTGGAATTCTCCCATTCCATCTACGGTAGGTTTGGTGGCCAGCAGGAATGGAGAATCCAATGGGAACCAAAACGTCAGAAACCTGCCAATGTAGGAACAGCTGGCAGTTCTCCCAGTAGCGCATTAATGATGGGTAGGTTCTCCCACTGCTTGGTGACATAAATGGCATTTGCTTTCCATGCATGCTCATTAGAACAGCTGATAACCTTCCAATCCTGCGTCACACTGAAGGGAAATCACATCAACATCAAATCCATTTGAAAAAAAGTGTGATGTGCACAAGGTGGATCTCAGTTAACCTGAGATCTTGAGGTGAATGCAATATACATAACCTACTTACTACAGCACTGCTCCACTGCTGCTGTGCTGAATGCCCCTCTGTTGGGCAGACAGTTTTGTGCCCTCCAGCTCCATCCCAACTTGATCTTGATGGACAGCACTGTGCTACAAGTCTGATGGAACTTGTATTCCAATTGATCGAAGTTTCACCAGGATTGGATGCAAGGTGAGGTGGGGAGGCTGATGAAGATAAGGCATCGGGGGAGTTTGCGAGGGCGATGGCAGGTGTGGGAGGGTTGTGGAAGTGTGACAGGGCACAATGACAAGCAGAGGCACATGGAGGTTGATGAGGGTGACAAAGTATGGAAGATGTAGGTAAGGGAAGGACAGGAAGGGACTCAAAGCTGAGAAGACTTGAATTAAAAGCTCATAAACAAGGGAGGAGAGGGGCACACACTGCAATATTTACTGAAAGGATGTATTCAAGATGCAGTGGGTAGAGGTCCAAGTGGAGCATGGGCACCTTGTGGGTGATGGAAGGGTTGGTAGTTGAATCAATGTACTAGCCTTTTGTCTTAGTGTTCTATGGTTTCCTGAGAACAGGTAGGATGGAGAGAATGATAGGTGTTTGCATACGGAACCCGGACCTTTGAGTATACTGGCTGATGGTGGCTGGATGATCAGCTGCCAATTGGCCAGATGATTTGGAGGGGAGCTTGCCAATGCATAATGAATCAGGCTCCAAACATTGAATCTACTGTGGGATTTTGGTCAATTGGAAAGGTGCTGCCACACTCAGCTTCAAATGAAGAATTCTACCCATAGCTTCGAGTCAGCATGCTGTGTTATTTGCAAGACAACATGCAGATGGTGGTGTTCCCATGTATCTGCTACCCTTATCTTTCCAGGAGTGGAGGTTATGGGTTTGGACCGTGCTGTCAAAGGAGCCTCAAGCAAGTTGCTGCAATGCATCTTGTAAATGGTGTACATTGTGGATCAGCATTGGAGATGATGGATGAGGTGCCAGAAATGTGAACTGCTTTGTCTTGGAAGATGTTGAGCTTCTGGAGTATTGTCAGAGCTGCATTTATTCAGGCAAGTGGAAAATATGTCACTGTATTCCTGATGTGTCTTGTAAATGGTGGACAGGCTTAGAGGAGCTAGAAGATGAATTATCTCCAGCCTCTGACTGGTGCTTGTAGCTAAAGTGTTTATATAGCTGGTCAACACTTAGACCAAAGATGCTGATGGTTGGGGAATTTAGTGATGATAATATCATTGAATGGCAAGGAGAGATGGTCATTGTCTGACAATTGTGTGGCAGGAATGTTACTTGCAACTTCTCAGTCCAAGCCTAAATACTTTTTTAAAAAAATGCTTTTTAAGTAGTTTCACATCTATCAGTAATTTGATTTATTATTGTCACATGTATTAATATACACTGAAAAATATTGTTTCTTGCACACTATACAAAGATATTATTCATGAAGAAGGAAATGAGAGTGCAGAATGTACTATTACAGTCATAGCTAGGGTGTAGAGAAGGATTAACTTAATGCAAATAAGCCCATTGTTATCATAAGGAAGTGTTATTATAGTGTTCTGACGAAGGATAATCCAGATTTGAAACATTGGCTCTATTTTCTCTCCACAAATGTTATCAGACCTGCTGAGATTTTCCAGCATTTTGTTTTAATTACGTGGAGTTAATAGGCTCAGCACAGAGTGGGTGAATGAGTATGGGAAAAAAAACAGGAATTGCAAGGAGAGTTGAGAAGCCACTGATTGTGGGTGCAGGGGCATGGGTATGCATATAGATGGCATGTAGGAGTAGATGAGGGACCTGATGGGCTGGAAAGACTAAAATATAATTAAACAATGGCAATAAAGTCCTGGACTGAGGCAGGCCTGTTAACAACTCACCTCAGCACTCTACCGGTCCTACTTCCAGGAGTGGTGGGTCCCTATTTTCACTTCCTTGTTGCTTCACTTAGGAGACGGGCAGGCTTTGGTCAGACCCACCCAGATTCAGCACTTAGAATGAAAATGGTAAAATCATGTCCGATGTATCAAATTGACTAATTCTGCTCCTATATTTTATGGTCTTATGATCATGGATTTGATGTTTAATGAAGCTTTTACACCAAGTTATAATCATACAAATCACAGAATCCCAACAGTGCAGAAGGAGGCCATTCAGCCCATCGAGTCTGCACCAACAACAATCCCAACCAAGCCCTACTCTTGTAATCACATGTAACGCTCCCGATACTAAGGAGAAATCCTACCCAGACATGCTTCCCTTAACCCCAAGTATTTACCCCAGTAATCCCTCTAATCTATACATCTTGAGACACTAAGGGGCTATTTAGCACCTAACTCACACAGAGCGTCGACTGGGTGAATGAGAATGAAAGAACCATGAGTTACATGGAGAGTCAAGAAACCATTGAACGTGGTTCCCAATATCTGTTGTTCAACTACAGGCTAAGAATGCGGAGTGCGGGTGGAAATCCATCTCCGGAGATATTCCTGAAAGTTGCCTTGTGAATGTTTCCAGTGTTGTAGGACAGCCTGTCTGTAGCAGTGATTCTGATAGTGCAAAGGGAAGTACATCAATACTCATGTATTGAAGGAAAAGATAGGAGGAATTTTAGGAAAAGTACAAATCAGATAAAATGGATTTCCTCAAAATTGTTGGCTTGCTTTTTCCTTGCTCCTTTTCTGGTGGTGCAACGCACAGGTTCTGCCCGGTCTTAAAATAATTGCAGTGTCATCAACTTGTTAAGCTCATGATCTGTTTACACTGGAGAGCGTATCTGCAGTAATCCCCTGTTCAATTTGACACAATCCTAATAGCAATACATTCTCCAGGCAGTGCACTTAGTAATGAGGCCTAAGTGCTCAAATAATGCATTCCGAACAAAGATATTAACAATTCCATTTGGCCAATCTGAGTTTAACAGCCTTACCATTTGCAAACAATACAGGATAAATTATCATCCAGTTTGAATCTCCATTAATGCACAAGAGAGAGTGAGAGTGAGAAAGAGATGGTTTTGTGTAATTACCTGAAACGTTTATCCATCATATAAAAATACTAATTGCAGTTTTGAAAATGAAGCTTTGACTGTCTTGGATCATGTCTGTCTCTCATAATCTATCACAACATGGACAGAAAATCAAATTGACTAAATCCCCTTGGATGTGGGGAATTTCAGCAGCTTCAATAACATATCCGAGTCCTGTCAGTTAGTTTCATGAAAATTGTAGTTTGTGGGCTACGTTTGGCTATGTTTGGGATATTTTAAATCCCAGCACCACAATCAATAATCTGCAGAATTAATAAGCAACAAAATATGCAGTGATTGTGATTTAAACTCAAAGGCCTCCCTTGGTTTTTGATTCCTTAATTGCCACTATCGATTGCATATTCAGGGTTGAGAGCATCAGACCGTATCCTGTACAGTAAATCATAGAATCCCTACGATGCAAAAGGAGGCTATTCAGCCCATCGATCCTGTGCTAACAATCCCATCCATATTCCCATTATTTCACATATTTACCCTGCTAACTCTGGACACTTAGACGAAAGATGTGGAGATGCCGGCATTGGACTGGGATGAGCACAGCAAGAAGTCTCACAACACCAGGTTAAAGACCAACAAGTTTATTTGGAATCATGAGCTTTGGGAGTGCTATGCCCTTCATCAGTTTAGGGGCAATTTAGCATGGCCAGTAAGCCTAACTTGTACATCTTTGGAGTGCAGGAGAAAACCAGATCATCTGGAGGAAACCCACACATATGGGGAGAATGTGCAGAGTCCACACAAATAATCACCCGAGACTAGAATTGACCTGGAATCCCTGACGATGTGGGGCATCAGTGTTAACCACTGTGCTGCCCCAATTTTGTTTTTAAACTCTTGATACAAAGTATCAAGCTGTACGTGTGCTCACATTTAAGTGGTGATGAGAATAAACGATTGGGACAATTAGTGTATGAGAAAACTGAAATATAAATAAGAAATGCTGAAATTATCTGCTGGTCAGGAAGAATCAGTATCAGCTAGAAATGTCATTGTGTACGCATTCTGCTCTGCTGCAAGAGGAGTTTCCCTTCATTGTAAGCTGATACATGTGGACAATTCAGAGCAACATGCTGGACTGAAAAAAATAGAAAATGCTGCAAATCTTCATCAATTCAGGCTCCATCTGTGGGCAGAAGGACAGAGTTAATTAGGCTGATGAACCTTCATCACAACTGCTCGCACTTTGTGCGGAACTCCCATCGGATGAAGCGTTATCAACTTGATTAACTATTTCTCTCGCTATGCATGCTGTCTGAATTGCTGAGCATTTTGTTTTTCTTGGAGCATTGTAGGCTGAGTTGCAGCGATTCTGTACAAAAAGGTAGAACTCCAAGAATGGAGAATGCGATCGAGTTGCCATAGGACAGACCTGGGCAATCCTTTCACACAGGCAGCGGGAGGATGGGGCACATTTCAACTGATCTCACAGCTGGGCAGCCAATCAGCAGATTTCAGAAAAATAAAGTTTGGTGCAATATTCATCATGAATTTCAAAAACAATGCTGAAATGTGAAAAGAAATAACTTGCTAAGCAGAAAGTATTAAATATTTAAAAAGTGATAAATAAAGATGACCAGAATGTGGAAGGGTGGAAGAGGGTGTGTGTGTGTCCTGCTGAGCCCCAGCGTTAGCATTCTTACTTACCTACTGAGAGACTGGGGAAAGTGCCTGATGGTTTGTGAAAGTGAGGGTGGATGCAAACCTCGAGACGCCTATGCAGACACACCCACGCAGACACTTCATTGCATAGAGTTATAGAGATTTACAGCGTGGAAATAAGCCCTTTGGCCCAACCTGTCCTTTTTTTAAAACCCTGAAAGTAGTCCCGTTTACCATATTTGGCCTATGTCCCTCTATACCCATCTTACCCATGTAACTATTCAAATAAAAGACAAAATTGTACCTACTTCTACTACTCCCTCTGGCAGCTTGTTCCAGACACTTACCATCCCTCTGGATGGTTTTGTATTTTTCACCTCTCATCTTAAACCTATTCTCTCTAGTTTTAGACTGCCCTATTTTTGGGAAAAGATATGACTATCTAATTGATCTATGCCCCTCATTATTTTACAGATCTCTAAGATCATCCCTCAGCCTTTTACACTTCAGGGAAAAGAAAGAAACACAGTCTATCCATCCTCAATTCAAACTATCAGGTCCCAGTGGCATCCTGGTAAATCTTTTCTGCACTCTAATCATAAAATCATAGAACCCTTACAGTGCAGAAAGAGGCCACTTGGGCCCATTGTGGTTGGTGCAGGCTCAATCTCATCTAGGCCCCACCCCCATATTCCTACACTTCTACCCACTAATCCTCTAACCTACGCATCCAGGACACCAAAGGGCAATTTTAGCATGGCCAATCAACTTAACCCGCACATCTTTGTAATGTCGGCCTACTTGTGATACTAGAAAATAAACTGTAAACTTTCTTTGTTCCTTTAATTTCAAACTTCTGGGAAACATCTCTTCACTCTCTAGTTTCCAGAATAAACTGTCTTTTAGTTCCTCTGCAGCTTGTTTTCATGTTCATTACTCCACTGAAAGGCTTTCCAGCTTCTAGCAGAACTGAACGCTATTTGCTCTCTCACTTCCTACCTCCAACTACTGTCACTGTTTCAGTTCGTAAGTTCAGTTTAAAAACAAACCAAAAATGATTTTCTCCTAAAGATGCCCCTGGTTGCCAAGCAACATCTCATTCTTTCACCAAGCTCGTGTTTATCTCTCGTCATAAACTCTGTCTCAACACAATAGAAGAACAGTTTGAACAGAAACAAAAAAAAAAAAGCCATATATGCAAATGCCACAAATCTAACTAGTTTTTGCCTTTCCTACAAAAAAGCACTTAATTCTATGCCTTATTTGCAACACCCAGCAATACAAATAAAACATCATTTAGAGCTGCCTCTGCTTCCAGGCACTTTAGCTAGGTACATAATGTGCTGCAGTTTCCTTTTCAATTTTTCTCTGAAAGTTATTTAAATCATTATGCTCTCCTTCCTAGCTTATGAGTTTTGATTCCTAGAATCCTCATTATTTCTCTTCTATTCTCCATCAGTTAATGTCTTCCTACTGTTTCAAGCCATCTTGTCAAATACGTCAATTGCTAGCCTCATGTGGTAACTTGGAAAGCCAGAGGAGACCAAAAATCTCTCCGATTAGGAAATAGAATGTAATTGTGCATGTTGTTCCAATATTCATATTCGTACAAAGTATCCATGTGAACTTTATCAATTTGATATGGATTTTAGTGAAACGGCAGAATGAAATGCAAAGTGTGCAAACATTATTTGACAAATTTAATAATTGTTAACTATATGCAGTTTACCTGTAACTGTGCAGCCTGTTTGATTGTTTTTGGATGGGCTGCCATTCATTCCCTCAAATATCAGTCACGCAGTGGCAGCAGTGCATACCATCTACAAGATGCATTACACCGACTCACCAAGTCTCTTGTAACAGCACCTTCCAAGCATACCACTAAGGGCAGCTGACACATAGGAACACCACTACTTGGAATTTCCTCTCCAAACCACGCACCATTTTGACTTGGAAGTATATTGATGGAGGGACAGTATCGCTGGTTCTATATCTTGGAAGTCCCCTCCTAACAGTACTGTAGGTGTACCTACAACAACTGAACTCCAGCAGTTATAGAAGGCAACTCATCACCACCATCTTTTGAGCAATTAGGGATGAAATGTTGGCCTACAGCCAGCAGCTCCCACGTCTCGAACAAATTTTTAAAAAGACACTAAATTATGGAGCCCGGCAATTATTTTGGGATTTGCAGCTGGGTGGATAAAAAGCCTCTGTCTTCCACATATAGACCTCACCACCTCCAACTGAAAGGTCAAAGGTGAACCAGCCTCTGCTTGGCTAGTTTATGCAACAGTGATTGGCAGTTGATTGGTTTAGCTTGAGACTCTGAGCCACTTTGTGCTCTGCTGGCTATTATTCTTTGTTGAGACCAAGGGAGTTTGTCTTCCTTGCGTAGCACACAGAATGGCACCTATGCCATTTGGCTGCATTCTATTTTCTTGAGTTATGTATGCTGTCGAAAACAGTCCTATTTGCTTGAATCTACTGTTGCACGATAGAAAATGTTCATGAGTCAATGATGTGAGTAAGGCAACCCTGGTTTAGCTGCATGCATTAAGTTAGTTGAAATTGTCTTAATCTACTCAAAATACTGGTAAACTGCATATATATAGCCAACAAAAAGGTCTGGGTAGTTTACCTACCTCCAAGAGCTGCTGGCCAGTCAACTAACTGGCAGCTCCCCAGATCCAGCAATGCCACCTGGAGTGGTAGCCACCAGTGGCAGTCTCCCAAACTTACATTTTAAAGCAAATCCAAATTTCTGAGGGCCAGGCTAGCAAACCTTAGCAATGTATGTGAGATGTTGAGATCAACAAGTAGTCAGGATGATACCTGGAGGGGAGGGGAAACTGGTTAGAAGGGAGGCTCTCACCACTTGTTCTCAACTTGCAGGTATTCTGGACAGTTGGTCCCATCTCAGTGGGTGGCACAATAGTTAGCATTGCTGCCTCACAGTACCAGGGACCTGGGTTCAATTCCAGCCTAGGGTGACTGTGTAGAGTTTACACATTCTCCTCACGTGTGTGGGGGTTTCTTCTGGGTGCTCCAGTTTCTTCCCACAGTCCAAAGACATGCAGGATAGGCGGATTGGCTATGCTAGGGCCTCAATTGGGCCATATGCCTCTCCTACCACAGGTTAAACCCTAATAGCAATAGGAGACAAGTGGCCTGGAATTGCTGCCATAGCACCCAATTTCATGCCCTCTCTGCAGGCCAACCTGCCACTATGGGGTCATTAAATCCTAATCATTACTCTTTTGGCAAGTTTTATCGGACAGCAAACCTGGATTCCCTTCTAGACAATACGCAACAAAATACAAATTAGTTTCTGCACACGTACTGTTCACCAAAGGCACTCAAACACTGAAATCGGTTTGTTTACAATTCAGTTCATTAATTGTTAACTGAAGCAAGCTGAAGAGTGAAAGTAGCTGCTATAGAGTGAGTTCAGCAAAGAGTTCAGTATTTAACCAAGTAAAACATGTCAGGGACTAAATGCATCACATGACCCAAACGTGCATCAGCTGACTTCCTAAGAAAAGGAAGGCACGCAGATGAATATAGTAACCAGCTTTTTAGTACTGCACAGAATCTTACAGACATGACTGTTTATCAACAACATTGCTGTGCAACACTCCAATTAGTGCTTGAATTTTACTGTTAAACAACAGTTCCACTTATAGTACAAAGGTCTTATGATTCCTTACAAGCAGGATTGCTGTTTGATGGTAATGGAATAACTTAAAACATGAGCATAGGAAACCAACAGTACAAAAGATGGTCATTCGGTCCATCGAGTCTGCACTGACCACAATCCCACCCAGGTCCCATCTCTATAACCCCATAGATTTACCCTAGCTAGTCCCCCTGATAATTAAGCGGCAATTTAAGCATGGCTAATCTACCTAAACCACACATCTTTGGATTGTGGGAGGAAATGCACGCAGACATGATGAGAACATGTAAACTTAACATACAATGACCCAAGCTGGGAATCGAACCTGGGTTTCTGGCTATGTCAGGCAGCAGTGGTTAGCACTGTGCCACCTGTTGGCCACACATAAATGGAGAGGTGGACTGTAGATGATTGTGTAATAAACCATATACCCATCATGTACATTACCAGCATCTTCTGAATACAGAAAACTGACACACCCACCTGAACTCATGGTTATTCTTGGTTTTGTTTTCGGCTATCTGTAATGATTCCTTTTGTTGAAATATCAATTGCTTGAAGATCTCAGAGTGAACCAAGCAATGTGCCACGTGGTACAATACCATTATGTGGCACAGGGTGAAAACACTGAAGTTTAGGTTAAAAAGGTCAGTGATGGGATTAATCAGAAAGTGTTCATCACTATGGTATCACATTGACTTGGTGAGGATCATTAGTCACCAGTGTACTTCAAATCGGCATCAACATCACAGGCTACTTGCTGATAAAACAGTTAACTTTTTATTAACTTTAATGACAATAAAACTTCCCTTTTATTCCAGCTTCTACAATGAAATAATAAGTGATATTTGTTTTCTGGTGCACACGCAAGATACAAACCCAAACAGCACAATAACTGGCATTGTGGGTCAACCCACAATACATGGACTGCAGCATTTCAGGATGGCAGCTCACCATCACCTTCTCAAGGACAAGTAGGGATGGGATATACATTCTGACCAGCCTGCAATGCCCATGCTCCCACAATTAAATTTTAAAAACTTACTCTAGATATTAAAACAGTTCCAATTTAGGTCACCATGGATACAGAGAAAATTTCATGTTAAAATTTTGCAAACAGAACAGATTCAGTTTCATTTTTGGTCTTAGAATCAATCATGCCACTCAAATAAAGGCAAGCAAATATACTCCACTCTATTTTGTTAGCAACATATTAATATTAATGTCTGGTGGACTGAATGAATTCCTGTTGCATATTTAAGTGGCTGCATGATTGCTTTAAGAGCTGGTCGCATGATTTGATGGTAATCTAATGTGTTGTTTTGCAGGCTGTTGCTTTAGTTCCCCACTCTGTACAAGCAAAAGGTGCTACAACATATGTGTTGTTATTTCTGAAGCTATGGCTGAAATTCTACTGCCTTCTCTGCCACAGGAATCAGAACGAGTGAGGGGCAAATCACAGAAAGGTCCTTTGGCCTCGGATGGGATCGTACAGTTTTGGGATGAAAGAAGCCATAAAATCCCACCCTGTGGTTACTAACCACATCTGTTGTTTCCTTTTGTTTAAAAACTCGCAACCTCTGACATATTAAGATATTACAATTTCTCTGAATTATTTTCCATTATAGATGCTTGAATACCTAACTCTGAATTAACTGGCATGAACATAACATTAAACCTGCTCCCTGAGCCATTATCCAAGACAACCCAAATTCAAAACCTTATAAAACGAGGAACAGAAATACAATATTTTTTATTTTTTTTTTAAGCAAAGAAAGGTTTGACAAATTGTTCCATGCTCCTGCAGTTAGTGAACACCAGAGACAACAAAACTAGTATTAAAGGACTGCTTCTCTCAGTTGTGGTAACACTGCCAAAACTGGTTAACTGGTGTTACATGTATTCTGTGCTTTATTTAAATATTTTGACCCCTTTTTTCCCCCCTGGGGAGCATCTGCATTAGCAGTACAATGAAAAATTAATGTTTATATATTTTAGGACCAACATTTTCCAGCTACAATGCTGACAACTAGCCCAATCAAATAGATTACCATTGGCAAAATTAAATTTTGCCAAGGGCAAATTGTTGAATGTGGGTGCACCTATACTGTACTCACTAAAGCATGGTCCACTGTTGTCTAGAACTACACACCATCTGCGATGCTTCTCATATAGTTAGCAAGTTTCATTATTCATCAGTGGCTGTCCTAGAGATGTGGTGAACCAAGCCAAGGTTCTGCTTATTGGAAAAGCTGGCTTGGCTATCTATGAAAGAAATAAAGAAGTTTACTGGTCCTGACGTCAGAACATTATTCTCCAAAGTGTGATTGGAGAGTGGAATTCTCCCAAAAAATTGTGGAAGCTAGGTCTTTGAATTTATTCAAGGCAGAATTAGATGGAGTTTTGTTCGACAAATGTGTTGGGGACAGACAGGAAAGTGGAGCTGAGACCACAAACAGATCAGCCATGATCTTATTGAATGTTGAAATAGGCTGAAAGGCCTACATTCCTATGTCCTGTTGATTATTGGAAAAGACTCCACAAACAGCAATGAGAAAATTCCATTCACGCAAAAGTAACAGTCCAAACTCGCTGTGTATTGTGTCCATGGAAGCAAAAAAACTTATATCATCCCAAACAAGGACATTTTTGTAATCACTATTCTTTGCCTCAACTTCAATAAAAACTGTATACTCACCATCATTGTAATCATTTTAGCTCACCAGTTAAGAGAAAGGCAACATGCTTATTTAGTTAAAAGTTATACAGAGACTTACAACCTCAAGGCTGTAACTACCTCCAAAGAAGTTTCCAGAACAGAAATGAATCTGGTTACCAGGGGGATTCTACTATCCTGCTCTCAGATTGGTTCCCCAGGTCATATGATCCTTACTCTACTGATTGATCCTTAAAGGGACAGACACCACACCTCCTTTTGATGGGAACAAGCTAATGGAGCAAAATTAGTTTCAACCAATGAGTAGATAATGGAGGAACATGAAACAAACTACTATAAATGCAACAATTTTGAAGTCTAGTGTTGACATAGGAAATTAAAATGCAATGTTGTAATAGTGACATTGAGAGAACTGTGCAGTGAATGTCACAATTTACCACAGGACCTTAGCAGGTTCGAACTGATTGCTTTATGTAGCAACTGAATGTCAAAAGCACAGAGTGAAAAAAATGCTTTAATTTCCAGCACTGACATCCCTCACCTTCAGAAGCAGAAAATAAGTACTTTGCACCTACAAATGAAGTTACACATTGGGTATTTTGGTTTATCCTTCAGGGAGTTGCCATCGGCTTCATGCACTGCATGATACCAAGCAAAGAATGTGCAGACAACAAGCCTAAGTGAATAAATGTTTATGTCCCAGACAAATACTTAGCCTTAACACAGATGATTGTTAAGCTGAGTTGCAAAAGGTCAGTGAAGTTGCTGGCTATTTGTGGGAGCATGTCTGCTTTGCAGAAAATGCTATGAAAGGCTACTTTTCACAACTACATGAAAGTAAATGAGTCTCTTAGGGTTTTATTGTAACATACAAACGGCATTTTATTCTAAAAGGCCTTGAACTCAGAAGTCCTTTGAAAATAAAACAAAAGGATAAAAAAAATGATGATTTTCAATAATCTGTTTCAGGGGCTCTGGGGTTCCATGAGTCTCCTCTACAGAAACGCTTGGTTTAATAAGTTATGAAACGCTGGGTAGCAGGTGTGTGACCGCTGTTCTTTATAGCTATGATGGCAAATCCATTACATGCTTTATGTCCTTGACAAATATTGTCTTTTTCACTGTGGTTCAAATGTGTAAATCCCACAGTTAACTTGCTCCTAGAATAGCTGCAACTGGTGCATAAAGGATCGAAGAGAGTGAATGATTTATTATTTCTCCTGCAGCGGCCTTGTATGTTGTCCAAGTTGAAGTAGAAGTTTTTTTTATTCCTTTGTGGGTCATGGTCATTGCTGGTTAGCCAGCAATTATTGCCCATCCCTAGTTGCCCTTGAGAAGCTGGTGGTGAGTCACCCTACAAATTGCTGCAGTCCATGTGCTGTGAGTTTATCCACAATGCCATTAGGGAGGGATTTTGACCCAGCAACTGAGAAGAAGCGACGATATATTTCCAAGTCAGAATGGTGAATGGCTTGAAGGTAAACTTGCAGGTGGGTATTCCCATATATCTGTTGCTCTTGTCCTTCTAGATGGAATTGATCATGGGTTTGGAAGGTGCTGTCTAAGACATCTTTGGTGAATTTCTGCAGTGTATCTTGTCGATAATACACATTACTGCTACTGAGCATCGGTGGTGGAGGCGTTGAGTGTTTTGAGATGTGGTGCAAATCAAAGATGGCTGCTTTGTCTTGGATGGTGTCAAACTTCTTTAGAGTTGTTGGAGCTGCATCCATCCAGGCATGTAGGGAATATTCCATTACACTCCTGACTTGTGCCTTGTAGATAGTGGATAGGCTTTGGGGAGTCAGGAGATGAGTTACTCGCCACAGTATTCCTAGTCTCTGACTTTTTCTTGTAGCCATTGTGTTCATGTGGCGAGTCCAGTTGAGTTTCTGGTCAATGGTAATCCCAAGGTTGGTTGGTTTCTCAAGCATGTTCCACCATTCAATTAGATAAAAACTGATTTTTACCTCAACTACATTAGCTTGCCTTAACTCAATATGCCTTAGCACCCTTATTGTTAATTGTCCTAAAGCCTTGTGATCCAGAATCTGTTGTGCCCCTAGTCAAGTTGTTCCAGTACAGCTATAACACTGGCATCTACCCAACAATGTGGCACATTGCCCAGGCATATCCCTTACACAAGAAAACCCAACCCAGTTAACCCTTATTGGTCCACCGTCAAGCATTCCTGAAGTGATGCAATGGGTCATCAACAGAGTTATCAAGTAGCACTTGGTAAATGATAGGGAGGTGACGTCCCAGTGGTATTATCATTAGACTATTAATCCAGAAGCTCAGCTAATGTTCTGGGTACCTGGGTTTGAATCCCACCATGGTAATCGATGGAATTTGAATTCAATAAACAAAAATTGTATTTAAGAATCTACTGATGATCATGAAACAATTGTCAGAAAAACTCTCTAATGTCTTTTAGGGAAGGAAATCTGCTGTCCTTACCTGGTCTGGCCAACATGTGACTCCAGAGCCAAAGCAATGTGGTTGGCTCTCAACTGCCCTCAAAGGCAACTAGGGTTGGGCAATAAATGCTGGCCAGCCAGTGACACACATGTCCCACAAGTGAATATATATAAAAAAAACTAATAATATGCTTCTGACGCTCAGTTTAGATTCCAGCAGGACCACTCAGCTCCTGATATAATTACAGACTTGCTTCAAATATGGGAAAAACAGCAGAATTTCAAGATGAGACTGACAACCCTTGACACCAAGGGACCATTTGGCTGAGTATAGCATCAAGGAGTCCTATCAAAACTAGAGTCAATGGGAATCAGGGCGAAAACTCTCTGCTGGTTGGAGTCATACTTGGAAGACGATGGCTGTGATTGTTGGAGGTCAATCATCTCATCTCCAGGATATCATTGCCGGGGTCCCTCAGGTCCGAGTCCCAATAATCTTCAGCTGCTTCATCAATGACCTTCCTTCCATGAAAAGATCAGAATTGGGGTTGTTGCAGATGGCTGGAGAACTTTCATCACCATTTATCATTCCTCAAATACTGAACCAGTTCATGTCCAAATGCATCAAGACCTCACAATACTCAGGCTTGGGCTGACAAGTTGTAAGCAACATTTGTGCCACACAAGTGCCAGACAATGACCATTTCCAACAAGAGAGGATCTAACCATCGCCTCTTGACATTCAATGGCATTACCATTGCGGAATCCTCCACTATCAACATCTTGGGGGTTACTACTGAGCAGAAACTGAACTGGACTAGCCATATGAATACCGTGGCTGCCAAAGCAGGTCAAAGGCCAGCAATCCTGTCGTGAGAAACTCAGCTCCTGAACCCCATAAGCTTCTCCATCATCTCCAAGCTACAAGTCAGAATTGTATTGGAATATTCTACATGGATGGATGCGTGGATAAGTGTTGCTCCAACAAGCTTGACACTACAGAGGACAAAACAGCCCACTTGATTGCTACTCTTCCTACAAACATTCAATCCTTCCAAACATTGGCGGCCATGTGTACCATCTACAAGATGTACTGCAGGAACTTGTCAATGTTCCTTAGGGTACACCTTCCAAACTACAGCCACTACCATCTAGAAAGACAAGAGCAGAAGATACATGGGAACAACATCAATTGGAGGTTTCCCTCCAAGTTACCCATCATCCTGACTTGGAAATGTATCACTGTTCCTTCACTGTTGCTGGAGGAAAATCCTGTAACTCACTCCTCAACAGCACAGTGGGTGTACCGACACCTCAGGGACTGCAGCGATTCAAGAAGGCAGCTCATCACCAACTGCTCAAAGGTCACGAGGGATGGGTAATAAATGCAGGCCAACCAGCGACTCCCACATCCCATAAATAAATGAAAAGCATATTCACCGAGCAAGAATATTCAGAAGATACAGCAATGGTCAACCTATAGACAAGGAGCACGTAGTAACAGAGGCATCAGTGTGATGATATACAAAGCTATTTAAGGACAGAAGAATTGGATGATACCAAGAACATGTGTTTACAAAGCAAATTATAAATGATATATTACATCACAACTGCCTGTTTATCACAATCCATAGCCTTGCACACTTTACAAAAGCCCAAAATTCAGTTCAAAAGAAATCACTGCTCATAGAAAGTTGCAATTACACCGTGGCCTTTCACAATTACAAGGTATCATAAAGCACATTACATTCAGCTGAGTACTTTAAAATGTACAGTGGCAGTAGGGTTGCATGGTGGCACAGTGATTAGCACTGCTGCCTCATAGTGCCAGGGACCTGTGTTTGATTCCCAGCTTGGGTCACTCTCTGTGCAGAGTCTGCACATTCTCCTCATGCCTGTATGGGTTTCCTGTGGCCACTCCTGTTTTCTCCCAAAGACATGCTGGTTGGCTGCATTGGTCATGCGAAATTCTCCCTCAGTGTACCTAAACAGGCACCGGAGTGTGTTGACTAGGGGATTTTCACAGCAACTTCATTGCAGTGTTAATGTAAGCCTACTTGCGACACTAATAAAAAAAACCTTAAACTTTTTATGATACAGGAATTATAGCAGCCAATTTGTCCACAGTAAAAACCCACAAACAGAAATGTGACAATGACCGAACAACAAGAACATAATTTCGATCAGGATTAGAATGGATATTAGGATAGAAGCTTCATAGTGATTAGTCTCATTCAATTAATCTATTAGGGGCAGCATGGTGGTTAGCACTACTACCTCACGGTGCCATGTTCAATTTCTGGTTTACGTCACCATCTGTGTGGAATTTGCACCTTCTCCCCATGTCTGCATGGGTTTCCTCCAGGTGCTCTGGTTTCCTCCCATGATGTGAAAGACGTGCTGGTTAGGTGCACTGGCCATATTAAATTCTCCCTTCGTGTATGCGAATGGGTGCTGGAATATGGTGACTAGAGGAGTTTCACAGTAACTTCATTGTAGTGTTAATATAAGTCTATTTGTAATTAATAAATAAACTTCATGTTACGACTGGTCCTCAGATCAGGTGCCCCAATCTGATATAATCACAAACGAGATAAATAGCATCGCAAACATAATGGTTTATCTTAATGAGGTTCTAATCACTGGACCCTCACCTGCCAAATACAGATCAAATTTGGAGGACGTTTTGGGAAGATTTGAAGAAGCAGTTGTCAGGTTGAAATATAGTTTTCAGGCAAACTCGTTGGAGTTTAGAAGGCTGTGGTGGGGGGAATCTTATAGAGATGTATAAGATAATGAAGGGGCTAGATAGGGTAGAGGTAGAGAGACTCTTCCCACTTAGAAAGGATAGCAGGACTAGAGGGCACACCTCAAAATAAAGGGGGGTGCGGTTTAGATCGGAGTTGAGGAGGAACTTCTTCACTCAAAGGGTGGTGAATCTCCGGAATTCTTTGCCTGTTGAAATGGTGGAGGCTACCTTGCTGAATATATTAAAGTCATGGGTAGATAGGTTCCTGAAAGACAAGGGAATTAAGGGTTATTGGGAAAAAGCGGGAAAGTGAACTGATCCACTTCATATCAGCCATGATCTTATAGAATGGCGGGGCAGGCTCGAAGTTCTAGATGGTCTTCTCCTGCTCTTATTTCTTATGTTCTTATGTTATGTAGATGAGGTTACGTAATCAGGGTAGACATGAGAGGTTTATATCCTTTGGAAAATGAGGTTAGAGCCATTAGGGAGGTTCCACAGCCATAATAGATTTCCGAGTGAAAGTCAATTCTCAGAATGGTGAATTATTATGACAGATTTTTACAAAATGTGCCCACCACTTTAATCCCAGTTCAGCAGCTGCTGAAGAAACATCAGCATTGGAGGTGGGGAAGAAGTGTTCACAAAAATTAAACAGTCTTTGCAGTTGTTGACACTTCTCGTACACTGTGATCTAACCGAGCCATTGGCAGTAACCTGTGATGCATCATTGTATAGAATGGGATCAGTCTTGTCCCACAGAATGTCGATAGAATAGAAAGGCCAATTGCCTTTGCATCAAAAACATTTTCAATTGCAGATAAAAAGTATTCCCAAATAGATAAGAAAAACTTGGCGGTCATTTATGCAGTGAAAAAGTTCCATCAGTATATTTATGGATGACATTTCACAATAATATTGGATCACAAGCCGTTGTAATGTTTATTCAGAGAAGATAAGCCTGTGCTGCCAATTGCTTCTGAAAGGGTGCAGAGATGAGTTCTTTTGTTAGCAGTGTACAATGATAGGTTCCAGCATCGCCAGGGAACACAGATATCAAATGCGAATTCATTCAGCCGTTTGCCCTTGCCACAGACAATAGCATCACCACGGATACCCCAAGAGATAACACTGGCACTGCAGCTGATAGAAACTTTGGAAGTCTCACCTAAACACATAAAAATGCAGATGGAAAGACACCCAGTGTTATCGAAAGTTAAGAAGATAGTGAAACTCAACACCATCCAAGATAAAGGAGCTGACTTGATTGTCACCCCATTCACCATCTTCAGCAGTCACTCCCTCCATCACGCGATGGCAGCTGTAAGATGCACTACAGTAACTCCCCAAGATTCCCTCGGCATCACCGTCCAATACCGCAATATTTATAAGGACAAAGGCAGCAGACTCAGGGGTATACAGCACGTGCAAATTCTCCTCCAAGGCATACATCTTTCTCAATTGTAACTCCAGTCCTTCACTGTCGCTGTGTCAAAATCCTGAAACTCCCTCCCCAACGGCAATAGGGGTGCACCTACACTGTATAGGCTGCAGTGGTTTAAGAAGACAGCTCAAAGGCAATGAGAGATGGGCAATAAATTTTGGCCTAGTTAGTGATGCCCACAGCCTCATCAAATAAATCACAAAAATAAATCAGCAATATGAGCCTGATCACTGAACAGAATTGGCTAAAATAGATACAACGTTTTAGAATGTTTTAAAGGTGGGGATGAAATGTGGCATAACATTACTTTATTAGTGGCACAAGTAAGCTTACATTAACACTGCAACATAGTTACTGTAAAAATCCATTAGTTCCCACACTGCAGCACCTGTTTGGTTTATGGACTCTGGATCTGTACTCATTGGAGTTTAGAAGGATGAGGGGGGATCTTAGTGAAACTTGGAGGATACTGCGAGAAATGGATAGAGTGGGCATGGAGAGGATGTTTCCACTAGTAGGAAAAACTAAAACCCGAGGGCACAACCTCAAAGTAAAGGGACGATCCTTTAAAACAGAGATGATGAGGAATTTCTTCAGCCAGAGTGGTGAATCTGTGGAACTCTTTGCTACAGAAGGTTGTGGAGGCCAGGTCATTGAGTGTCTTTAAGACAGAGATAGAGAGGTTATTGATTAATGAAGAGAGCAGGGTTATGGGGAAAATGAAGATGAGAAAAAAATCAGCCATGATTGAATGGCAGAGCAGAGTCGATGGGCCGAGTGGCCTAATTCAGCTCCAATGTCTTATGGTTTCATGGTCTTACACAGTAAGAAGTCTCACAACACCAGGTTTAAGTACAATCAGTTTATTTGATAGTAATCCCACAAGCTTTCAAAAATGGTGTTCTTTTGTCAAGTATGTGGAATGTTCTGATCAGAGAAAGGCATGTAAAGACGCACACAGTTTACAGAATACTGATTAGAATATAAGTCTTTGCAGCTAACCTGCTATTCAAGTCTTAAAGATGCAGACAATGTGAGTGGAGATAGCATTAGCATAGGTTAAAGAGATGTGTATTTTTTCTAGACAGGACAGTAAGTGAGATTTTACAAGCCCAGGTAAGTCATGGCGGTTACATATAGTGCGACATGAACAGTTGAGGCTGTCCTCAAGTGTGCGGAACTTGTCTATCAGTTTCTGATCAGCGACTCTGTGCTGTCATGTGTCGTGAAGGTCGCCTTGGAGAACACTTACCTGAAGATCAGAGACTGAATGTCCATGATTTGTGTTTGCTAACAGTGAGGGAACACTCTTGCCTGGTAATTGTCGAGTGATGTCCATTCATCCATTGTTGTAGGGTCTTTATGGTCTTACCCAGAGGTAGAATTTGGCATGACCAATGCACTTACTGAAACTCAACTTGAATATTCCATTTGCTACCAGCCCACACAATCGTCAATTATTTGTCCCTTCTTACCAACAAAACAAAATCTAATTCAAAACATTCCTCTATTAGTAGAACCTTCTCAGATACAACTTATTTCAATGTGTCACTGCTGAGACTTCAATATTTGTTCAAAGCTATAGCCTGACCACAGAAACATACTTCCATGGAGGTGATTCCAAATTCTGTGACCGGGGGTAGTAGTTTTGCTCTCCATTCTTTTTTATTTTTGTACATAGTCAATGGCCTTTTCATATGAAGTCATTCCAAATTAAGTACAGCCAAAGCTTATTGTATTTAAGGACTGGTAAAATGCATATTTTTTCTGACAAATTCTGACAAGACAGTTTTTCTGACAAATTGTCAGTTCCAACTATCAGTCTGCATTTTTCACATTAATAGAAACGTTCGCTCTATAGGCATTGCATGGAGTGTCTTCTCGCTGGAGTTTGTGAGTTCTCTCTCCTGATTGATAAAATAAACCAAAAATCAACATCAGATCTCTTTCAAAAGGGGACTTCAGTAGGAAACAAATATTGGCCTAGGCACACGGTTGGTGATGTTTCTTCCACGCCAGACACTTGGCACAGTGGCACAGACTGCTGCCTTACAGTGCCAGTGACCTGGATTCAATTTCATCCTTATTCAGTATGTGTGTTTGTAGAGTTTCCACATTCTCGCTGTTCTGCGTAGGTTTTATTCCCACAGTCTGAAGATGCTAAATTGCCCTGTATTGTCAGGGGAATTAGCAAGGTAAATATGTGAGAGTTACAGAGATAGGGCCTAGGTGGGATTGTTGTCGGTGCAGGCTCGATGGGCTGAATGACCTCCTTCTGTACTGTAGGGATTCTATAATGATTCTAGGAAATCCAGGTTGAAACATCTGGTGCACTAATGAGGGAGTCATTCATTAACTTCTCAAATGGATGAAGAGTCAAGAGAAATCTACTGACACAGTAGAGGTTAATGGTCCCTCAACCATTAGGAAAAGAGAATGCCTGGTCATTCCCTCCTTGCTTTTTGTGGGATCTTGCTTGCACAAATTGGCTGACATGATTTCTGCATTACAACAGTGGTGACATGACAAAAAGGAATGCATTTTACTGGGTTTGAGTACTTTGGGACATCCTGAGGTTGTGAATAATGCTGAATATCTAAGATGTATTTCTTCCCTTTTAGACAGAAAGACAACACAGTGGCACAGTGGTTATCACTGCTGCCTTACAGTTCCAAGGATCAGGGTTTGATTCTTGGCTTGGGTTACTGTCTGAATGGCATCGGCACTTTCTCCCCGTGCCTGTGTGGGTTTCCTTTGAATACTCTGGTTTCTTCCCACAGTCCAAAGATGTGCAGATCAGATTGATTGGCGATGCTAAATTGATCCATAGAGTCCTGAGATGCGTGATTTAGGAGGATTAGTGGGTAAAATATGTAGGGATATGGGGATAGGGCCTGGATGGGATTGTGGTAGGTGCAGACTTGATGGGCCAAATGGCCTCTTTCTGTACTGTAGGGTTTCTATGATTCTATGAACAGATGGTAGTGTGTGGCAGCTGGGGGGTTTTCATGGTAACTTCATTGCAGTGTTAATGTAAACATACTTGTGACACGAATAAATTTTAAAAAACAAAATCATGTTAATGGTTATTCTGCACTCTTCAGAGGTAAAAAGATGGGCATAAAGCAAGCTGTTTCTAGTATCAAACAATGGAATTATAATCGGGTGACAGGTGAATATTAATAAACTTTGCGAAGCAATTATAGGCTGTCATTTCACAAATGGCAAATTTGTTCAATTTTTGTTCAGATTTTGTATTCCGCATTGCCATATGATAAAATACTTTGTTTGCATTATCACCCAAAAAAATCTACATTTTTAAGTCTTTGTTTATATTGACATTTAGGCAAAGTCACCATCACTCACAGGTGGTGATTTAACTTGTGGTTCTCTACACTTCAGGTGAGGAATAAGGTTGAGAATAAACAAATAATCTCAACCAGTATGGGAATTGACCCTGCGCTGTAGGAATTGTACTGCATTAGGAACCAACTCTCCAGCCAGCTGAGCTAAACCAACTCTCCAGCCAGCTGAGCTAAACCAACTCTCCAGCCAACTGAGCTAAACCAATCACCACATTGACATTGCCTCAAAACAGCATTTTAGTGCATCTGCATTGTATGTCGTCTTAAACTTCAATATCCTTCCCATTGTATGGAGCGCAATACTGCACACTATACTCTAGGCAATAACTGAAAAGTCACTAGGGCATATATAGACTAGTTATTACCTGCTGCCTTCCATTTTCAATACCTGCAATCCAGTAACTCCTTTAGCTTTTGCCATCTAATCATCTCAGGTGCCTCTGTTAATGGCTTCTGAATCTGTACTCTCCAAATCTTTCGGTTCTTCCACAGCACTAAGCCTACATCCAGTCAATGTATAACTGCTGTATTTTTCCTTAATCCAAAATGCATCAACTTGTATGCTGAATTCTATCTGACACTTTACAGTGCATTATCCCTTTCTACAGTTGACCAGCGTTTTCCTAACTCAATCTGTCAGTTGCACTATGCCCATGGACAACTTAAGCCTCAAAAGTTAAACGTTGTCATCTGGATTTCAGCAGTTAAGTTAAGAAGATCACCAGATATGGTGATGCCATCGCTGGACCCCCACTGTCAACATCCTTGGGGTTATCATTAACAGGAAACTCAATTGGACTCACCAGATAAACACAGTGGCTACAAGAGCAGGTCAGAGGTGAGGAATACTGCAGCAACGAACTCCTTATTTGCCCAGGTGGGTGCAGCTCCAAAAGCACTAAAGAAGCTTGACACTAGCCAGGGCAAAGCTACCCATTTGATTGGCACCACATCTACAAACACTCAATCCCTCCACCACCAACGCTCAGTAGCAGTAATCTGTACTATCTACAAGATGCACTGCAGTAATTCATCAAAGATCCTTATACAGAACCTTCCAAACTACAACCATCTCCATCTAGAAGGATAAGGGCAGCAGATACATGGGAATACCACCAACTGCAAGTTTCCCTCAAAATCACGCACCATTCTGACTTGGAAATATATCACCATTCCTTCGCAGTCGCTGAGTCAAAATCCTGAAATTTCCTCCCAAACAGCATTGTGGGGTCAACCCACAGAACATGGACTGCAGTGATTCAAGAAGGCAGCTCATCATCACCTTCTCAAGGACAACTGAGACTGAGCAATAAATGCTGTCTGGACGTGATGCCCATGTCTGATGAATGAATATAAAAAGTATGGGTCCCGCCAAAGAGAAATGAAAAAGTGCGTGCTATGAACACACCATAATAATAAAGCTAACAGTGCATTTTGGTAAAATTAGTGGAAGTTGACTTGTTATGCTTTCAAACGAGGCATAATTAAAATCATTGTTTTGTCCATTTTGAATAGTGAAACATATTTTCCTTTTCATGGATTCTCAATTTGTCAAATAATACACAGAAAATCGTAATGTGCCATTTATATCACTTTGGGATTAGCATACTTAGCAGCCAGACACAAAGAAAATCCTAGCGAGGGAAGTGTGAATTCAAATAAAATCAACTAAGTTTGAATCAATATTGTAAATCCTATTCTATAAAGATGTCACTGCACAGCTCGCTAAGCGGATATGGATTAGATTCTATTTTTCTTCCACAACGGCTCATCCCAGTATCCCACAACACAGTTAGTTAAATCCTCCCTGAAATAATTCCTCAGAGGTTGATGTCCCTTCACCAGATTCCTTTTATTTACAAACTTGCCTCCACTTTTAAGAGTGCTTTAGGTACAAAATCAGATTGCGGAGTGTTAATGGATCTAATGCTCCTTATAATAAAGACTTAGAAGTGAGGTTCCCTGATTGGGCAGGTAATCATTATCTCAATCAGGGGGCTTGTACTCCAAGATGCCATGGGTCTCACTGAGGTCATTACACTGTCTAGAAGTGTCCCACCATTTAACACTTACAAAATATTACAGCATTACATCTGGAGCTTATACTTTGCACTTTCCAATTAAATCTGAATTTTAGGCTGTCAGGCTGAGCACAAGTTGTCTTTTGATCCAGCAAGTGGCAGATTAAAACTTTACTGAGCTAGCTGCATAATACAAGAAATTTCTTTAAAATGACATTATTCAGTATAGTAAAATTAGAAAGATAGAAATGTAAATAATAAGAACAGATTAGGCCATTTGATTTCTTAAGCTTGCATAGCCATTCAATATAATCATGGCTGACCATCCATCTCCATGCTCTTCCTCTGCGCTCTCCACATAGCTTTTGATGCCTTTAGTGTCTAGAAATCTATTTCCCTCTTAAGTCCATTCAGTGGTCTCTACAGGCTTTGTGGTTGAGAATTCCGCTTTCTGAATGAATAAACGTCTCCTTATCTCAATGCCAAATGGCCTATCATGTATTCTGAACCAGATAAAACATCATCCCTGCATGTCATCCCATCCAGTCCGGTCAGGATTGTATAATTTTCTTTGAAAATCCCTCTCATTCTTCTAAACTCCAGTGAACACAGGCCGAGTCAACCCATCGTCTCCTCATCTGACAATCTTGCCATCCCAAGTCTGGCCAACCTTTGCTGCACTTGAGGTTCAATAACAAAGATTAACAAGTGAGAACCTTCACTGATAATAACAATCAAGAAGGCCCATTCAATTTTAGCAGCAGCCAAATGAGTCCCAAATATTTTGGAAGAATTAAGTCATCACTTAATATATTTAAGTTGGAATGTCTTGTTGAAGTTAAGTTGGAACATTTTGTTGAAGCTGTACAAGATGTTGGTAAGGCCACACGGGACAGCAAATTAGCTTTTTTTAAAAAAAGACATTTACTAAACATGAAAAGTTTGATTTTAATACAGCATTCCTTCACTCTCTTCCTCATATTCACAAATATGCATGGATTTTAAAGGATGATACAATATGCCTTGTGCTCTAATGGCCTGAATGAACATAGTCACTTTAAGTCCACAGATTGATTATGATCAGACACACTCCATTCTGGAGCTAAGTGTCAAATACCACTCAATTAATCTTCTGTGAATTTCTCCTCAAATTCCCCACCGGTGATTATCACACAAGTGGTTTGAAATTCTACTCTCAAAATGACATGTTTTGAAATCTTTCAACCAGTGCCTTCTCTCTGCTGTTTTAGCAAGAGTCCACCTCCAAGTTTCCAACTCTCCTTTCAGGACTCTTTGATCTTATATGCTTTAAGACTTTCAGACAAATTCTCAGAGATCCAGACACTAATTGCTTCAACAATTGCTTCACAGGCTGTAGTATAATATTATAAATATTAGGATCACTTTAAATGTTGTTACTTCTTACTAGCCTATTTCTTCCCAGCACTATCTGTGACTTCATTGAAAAGTTCATTGTTCAAATTCCAGTTTCCTCTGTTCTTTCAGCTTCAGGCTTCCTGGAAACTTCTGTTCATTTCCGTAGTTCCCATAGTTAGTTGTTCTTTACAATTCTGGCACTTGCTTTCTTGCCCATTACTCCATTGTATGGCTTTCATTCTAGCAAAGCTGTGAGAGATGTTCCCATTTTCACTACTATGTTCAAGACTAAACCCAAAAGGTCTTACCCCTAAAAGTGGTCCTGGTTGCAAAGCAACATCTCATTCTTTCCCCAAACTCATGGTTACTTTTCCTGTCATGAACTCTCCCTTAGCAAAATAGAAACATCGTTTGAACTGAAACCAAAAGCCCACATACTTGGAGTCATCTTTGTTTATCATGAATCTAATTAGAATTGTACTTGTTCTTACACAAAAACACTTAATGAAATCCATGTACATCTATACCTTATTTCTAACGTTTAACAAATATAGAGTACATGAACCTACCTCTGTTTTCTGCCGATAGCAGTGAGAAAGTGATTTGCATGAGAAAACTCATGGTATTATGTAATCAAACACCTAAAACTGAATGGATATGAACAAAACAGGCATTGGCGACTTATATAATATCCTTATATGATATCCCATTCCAATTTAGCACAGCCAGTGCATCTCATCAATGTCTTTTAGACTGAATTGAGTATCAGACATGTGTATAAGTAGTGGCAAAAATAAAACTAACTATGCCATTGCCCAGGCTCAATTACATCCCAGTGATGGTCCATTGGCTGGTAGATTTCACTTGCTATGTGCAGGTTTATTTAGAACACCAAAGGAGACAGTGACAAAGTAGCAGTGTCACTGGACTAATAATCCTGAGACCCAAGCTAATGCTTTGGGGACATGGATTCAAATCCCATCACATGAGCTAGTGGAATTTAAATTCACTTAATAAATCTAACAGCTAGTCTCATGATGGTGACCATGAAGCTATTATTGATTGCTGTAACACCTATTGAGTTCACAAATGTCCTTCAGGGAAGAAAATTTGCCATCCTTACCCATTCTAACCTACATGTGACACTAGGCCCACAACAATGTGATTGACTCTTAAATAACCTCTGAAATGGCCATCAATTGAAGGGCATTTAGGGATGAGCATTAAATGCTGACTTTGCCAGCAACACCCATAGTCCATGAAATAATAAAAAAAATAAGCAATTTAAGAGTTCCAACACTTTCTCCATTATGAATAAAATACAATAATTTCATTAAATTTAAACCAGTTGAACTTTACATGTGCTTTTGATGTGACCTATAAACAAATATGTGTAGTCCTACATGGTCCCAGGATTTGGCATCAAATTCAAGATACACAGATGTTAGCATAATGGCTCACAATTAGTTTCGCTGTCCATCACCAGATCTGTTGGATCACATCAAATGCCCACCCAGTCCAGACAAGATGACTTTGACTTATTTTCTTCAACAATACCCATCTCTTTAAAACCCTCTTTCTCTTTCACTATAATCTCAAAGAACAGGCATAAAATACTTATGAATTAAGACCATTTGCTTTGTTGTCTCTACAGCTCCCCATCCACCCTTCCTCCCACCAAATTAAATCTTCTCCTGAGATCCTCGGTCTATCTCTGAACACACATCTTAATACAATTTCTCTCCTGTCTCCCTTCTTCCCCTTTCCAAGCTTATTTTCTCCTTAGGATCTACCTTCTAATTCTTTGATTCAATTCCCAAGAAAGAGGGTGATGAGGTCGACCATTTCAAAGGCTGCAGAGAGGTGGAGAGGGCTAACATGCTGTTCTTTCTAGCCTTTACTAAATTTTCCAGATAAGTGTGAGTGTTCTTACTTGACTCCATTTTTACCTCTCTTAGCACCAGATTTTCATGGAGTCAGTCGACTTTGCGTACTTTGAAAGATGGCAGGTGGGATTTGAATGCAGACACTGTAGCCCTGTTACCAAAAGATCCCTTTTTTGCCAGGAGCAGAAAAAGGTAGGGCGTGACTCACACAGGAAGGAAACACTAACTCAGCAGAGCCTTTTGAACCTGGTGTTAAGTTCAAACAGACACCATTTTGCACTTTTGTAGGGGCCTTAATCTAAAGTGTGACACTCAAGATTTTATGGAATAGATGTAAATGTTCTCAACAGGTAGATAAGGCAGTAATTTTGATTTGATTTATTATTGTTACATGCATGAATGTACAGTGAAAAGTATTGCTTCTTGCATATTATACAGATAAAGCATACCATTGGTAAAGAAGGAAAGGAGAGAGTGCAGAATGTAGTCTTTGAATTTCTACAGTACAGAAGAAAACCATTCAGCCCATCAAATCTGTACCAACCACAATCTCACCCAGGCCCTATCACAGATTTGCCCTGATAATCCCCCTGACAGTAGGGTCAATTTTGCATGGCCAATTAACCTGACCTATGTATCTTTGGATTGTGGGAGGAAACAACAGCATCCAGAGGAAACCCACACAGACTCAGGGAGAACATGAAAAATCCACATAGACGATGACCCGCGATTGAACCCGAGTCCCTGGCACTGTGATGCAGCAGTGCTAACCACAATGCCACTGTGCTGCCCTGTAGTGTTACAGTCATACCATAGTGTCACAGTCATAGCTAAAGTGTAGAAAAAAATCAACGTATTGCGAGGTAGGATCTATTCAAAAGTCTGATGGCAGCAGGGAAATATTTGCTTTTGAGTTGGTCAGTATGTGATCTTAGACTTTTGTATCTTTTTCCTAACAGAAGAAGGTGGAAAAAAGAATGTTCAAATGGGGTCCTTGATTCTGCTGGCTGCTTTTTCTGAGACAGTGGGAAGTGTGAACAGAGTCAATGGATGGGAGGACAGTTTGCTTAATGGACTGGGCTACATTCACGACCCTTTGTAGTTTCTTGCCAAATTGGCAGAGCAGGATGATCTGGAGTTTGTTAAATCCCTTCACCAATAAATTTTTTAAACATTTCTGGTGGTAGTTTTCAATGATTGTTTGAAAAGGTTCTCTATCGTACTGCTTTAATTGACAGTCCAGTTGGTGTAGGTCTCTTTGAGCAGGTTCAACAGCAATCTTTACTGACATTTCCCTGAGTGCTAATCATTATCAATACTTGAATTTTGAAAGCTACAATTATCTCATCAGGAGGAGCTGAGTACACAGTTTTATTGACAGATTAAAGAGGCTTTATAAAGTGATCTGAACAGAACTATGCTTTTTTTAGAAGAAATTAATCATTTGAAGAGATTTAAATGGTTGATGCATTCATGAATGGAAGGATTTTAACTATTAAGTCTCTATTGTCAGGGCTGTATTGCAATTTTTAGAACTTTTATCTTATCTCACATGATTCTTGATGTCTGTTCATGGCATAGATGGGGTGAGTTAGCATTCAATTGCCATAGGGAGAAAGTATTTCCTTTGGCAATCAGTAGATAACCAGAGTTCATAGATTTAAGTTTTGTTTATTATTCATTTCACAGGGACGTGAATATTGCTGATTAGGCATTGCCCCTACCTAACTGCCCTCAATTTCAGAAGGTGTTTGAGAGTCAATCACATTGCTTCGGATCTGAAATCACATGTAGGCCAGACCAGGTAAAGGTGGCAGATTTCTTTCCCCAAACAACATTAGTGAATCAGATAGGCGTTTACAGCAATTGACAATATTGGCCATAGGAGGCGATGGCCTAGTGGTATTATTGCTAGGCTATCAAGAAATTTAATAAAAAATTGAATTCAATAAAAAAATTATCTGGAATTAAGGATCTATCAATGACCAGGAATCCATTGTCAACTGTTTGAAAAAAAAAATTGTTTCACTGCTTATCTTTTGGGAAGGAAATCTGTCTCTCTTACCTGGTTTGACTTACATGTGCCTCCAGACTCACAACAATATGGTTGACTCTCAACTGCCCTCTAAGCAAGGACACCTAGGGATGGGCACTAAATATGGGCCAGCTAGTGACACCCATGGCCCACAAATGAATAAAAAATTTTCAAGGCCATCTTTTAATTCCAGATTTTTTTTATTGAATTCAAATTTCACCATCTGCCATGGTGGGATTCAAACCAGAGCTATTTTGTGGATCTCTGTATAACTAGGCCTGTGAGAGAAAAGCCTCGGTATAAAAGTAAGGTGTAAAAGTAACAGGGTTGTTGTGGTGGGAGATTTTAATTTCTCCTATATTGACTGGGACTCATTTAGTGCTAGGGGTGTGGATGGAGCAGAGTTTGTAAGAAATATCCAGGAGGGCTTTCTGAAACAGTATGTAGATAGTCGAAATAAGGAAGGAGCAATACTGGACCTAGTATTGGGGAATGAGCTCAGCCAGGCGGTCGATATTTCAGAAGGGGAGCAGTTCAGGAACAGTGATTACAATTCAATAAGCTTTAAGGTAGTGATGGATAAAGATAAGTGTAGTCCTCAGGTTAAGGTGCTAAGTTGGGGGAAAGCTAATTACAACAATATTAGGCAGGAACTGAAGAATGTAGATTGGGGGCAGATATTTGAGGGTAAATCAACATTTGGCATGTGGGAGGCTTTCAAGTGTAAGTTGACAGGGGTTTAGAACTGGCACATTCCCATTAGGATGAAGGATACGTATGGCAAGTTTTGGAATAACGAGAGATATTGTAAGCCTAATCAAAGAGAAAAAGGAAGAATTTGTCAAAACTATGAGGCTAGGAATACACAAAGCAAGTGTGAAATACAAGGAAAGTAGAAAGAAATTTAAGCAAGAAGAAGAAGGGCTAAAAGGGGTCATTAAAAAGCATTGGCCAGCAGGATTAAGCAAAATTGCAGACTTTTTATACATGTATAAAGAGAAAGGGTAACCAGGGAGAGAGTTGGCCCACTTAAGGACAAGGGAGGGAATCTATGCATGGAACCAGAGGAAGTGGGTGAGGTATTAATTGAGTATTTTGGTCAGTATTCACTACAGAGAAGGGCTTGCTGGATGATGGATCTGTAAAAGGATGTGTAGATAATTTAAGTCATGTTGAGATCAAAAGGAGGGGGTATTGGCATTCTTGGAAACATTAAGATAGGCAAATTGCCGGGACCTGAAGGGGTATAACCCAGAATACTGAGAGAGACAAGAGAGGAAATTGCTGGGGTTTTGAGAGAAATCTTTATATCCTCACAGAGGAGGTCCCAGAGAATTGGAGAATAGCCAATGTTGTTCCTTTGTCTAAGAAGGGTAGTAAGAATAATCCAGTAATTATAGGCCGGTGAGACTTGCATCAGCTGTAGGACAATTATTGGAGAGGATTTTTCGAGACAGGATTTATTCCCACTTGGAAATAAGTGGACGTAATAGTGAGCAGCAACATGGTTTTGTGAAGGGGAGTTTGTGTCTCACAAACTTGATCAAGTTTTTTGAGGAAGTGATGAAGATGATTGATGAGGATAGGACAGTAGATGGTGTCCACATGGACTTCAGTAAGGCCTTTGACAAGATCCCCATGGCAGACTGGTGCAGAACGTGAAGTCGCATGGGATCAGAGATGAGCTGGCAAGGTGGATACAAAAATGGCTCGGTCAAAGAAGTCATGATGTAAAGATGCTGGCGTTGGACTGGGGTAGTAAGAACTCAGTAAGAATTTAGCAACACCAATTTTAAATCCAACTGATTTATTCGATAGTAAAATTGCGAGCTTTCAACACTCTGTTGTGTCTTCGTCAGGCAAATGCAGTGTTCTCACTGCATTTGTTGAATGCTTGCAATGTTGAAACCCCAGTGTTGAAAGCTTGCAATTTTACTATCAAATAAATCGGTTGGATTTAAAATTGGTGTTGCTAAATTCTTACTCGGTCAAAGAAGACAGAGAGTAGCAGTGGAAGGGTACATTTCTGAATGGAGGGTTATAACAAGTAGCGTTCCTCAGGGATCAGTGCTGGGACTTTGCTGTTTGTAATGTATATAAATGATTTGGAGGAAAATGTAACTGGATTGATTTGTAAGTTTGTGGACAACACAAAGGTTGCTGGATTTGCGGATACCAATGAAGACGCAGGGGATACAGTAAGATACAGATCAGTTATCATAGCACTCCATGGCAATTGAATGCTAACTCACCCAGTCTACACAGTGAACAGAATCAATTGAATGCTAACTCACCCAGTCTACACAGTGAACAGAATCAAGAGTCATGTGAGATAAAAAGAAAAGTTCCTAAAAATGCAATACAGCCCCAACAATAGAGACTTGGTAGTTAAAAACATCCCACCAAGAGTTAATTCCAGCAGGGATAAGTCTTGAAAGGGCTGGCAGTAAGTTGTAAATATTTGGTTTCTCCATCCTAGGTGGCAGGGTGGCACAGTGGTTAGCACTGCTGCTTCACAGCACCAGGGATCTGGGTTTGATTCCTGGCTTGGGTCACTTTCTGTGTGGAATCTGCATGTTCTCACTGTGTCTGTGTGGGTTTTTCTGAGTGCATCGGTTTCCTCCCAAAGTCTGAAAGACATGCTTGTGAGATGCATTGGCCATGCTAAATTCTCCCTCAGTGTATCTGACCAGGCTTCGGAGTGTGGCAATTGGTGAATTTTCACAAGAACTTCATTGCAGTGTTAATATAAGCCTATATGTGACACTATTTGTTAAACTTTTATCTTAAACCATATAAATAAGATACCTGGGCTGCTGATTGAATAGATCCTGTGGTCCCTTTGAAAACAAAAGGTTAGTTCATTCAACACTTTGTACATATATAACACATACTCCACATATTGATAGCTATAAGTTACAATATGAGTCCTAATCCAGCTTCCACTTTACCCAATTAAGCAGCATACTGATAAAGACACCCATTGCAATCTTTAAAGGAAGAGGTACACCTAATGGAGCATTACAGGGTGCTTGTTAATGTATGAAAGGTGATATACATTTAATAGCGTGCACATGAAAGACTTCTTAGACATATCTATGATCCATCAATGAGAACTACAGCTCATTACTCTGAGGACTGAATACATAATCATCAGTGAGTATTAATGGCTATACAAGGATCCATTTGTTAAGATAGGCAGAGAAGGGCAAGCATTCAACTCATTAATGGTTATTTAAACACCAAGCACAGTAGGAAAGAACAAATTATTTTCAATGATCCAATCTCACAAACAAATGTTTATTGTTTTATTGAAACTGTATTGAGTTGTTGCTTGTGAGGACATTCCCAAAGCTTTCCACAATTAGATATTTGCATCATATATTAAATGCAGAGATCATCATCTGTTTTAGAGGAAATCTACTGTAGCAGTTCATTAAGCTTGGAATATTTAATACAGCCTTTTGTGTAACGCAGAAATACTGTTCAGTTCTCCGAGCACCTTCATTCCTCATAATGATAAATGCACCTACAAAAATAGAAAAAGAATTTAGCTCTGTACTAACACATGTGTCACCACAAGATCACATTGTTCCATTTATAACATAACCATTCTAGAAATACTTCAGGTCCACGACGAAATGAACTATCTCAGACTTCCTGCAATGATTCTGAAGGTGGCACAGTGATTAGCACAGCTCCAGAGATCCAGGTTCAATACCTGGTTTGAGTTACTGTTTGTCGGAGTGTGCATGTTCTCCTCGTGTCTGCGTGGGTTTCCTCTGGGTGCTCCAGGTTCCCCCCACAGTCTGAAAGACATGCTGGTTAGGTGCATTGGCCACACTAAATTCTCTCTCAGTGTACTCGAACAGATGCTGGAGTGTGGTGACTAGGGCATTTTCACAGTAATGTCATTGTAGTGTTAATGTAGGCCTACTTGTGACTAGTAGAAAAATAAAAGTGGATACGTGATGGAACAATGTCCAGAATAATTGGAATTATTTCAATGAATCTCATGAAATAAACTGCAATAAATTAGATTTAAAAAAACTTGTATTTTTGCTCATTTTGAGACAGCATAGAAAGGGCAAAATGGGTTATGCAGGTTTAAGAGATCATATTGCACCACACTGAACATTATAGGCCGGCTTCTCCAACCTCACCCACTCTCAGATGTGTCCTGCCTGACTGGGCCAAGCGCTGTTACACATCAGCAATCTCCCTCAGCACCAGCAACATGTCTCCGTGTGACTGGGCCCTAGTGCCCATTGCTGCCATCATGGACATCGTTAAGTGGGCCACAACATGAAAGACGTTCATCATGATAGGTGTATCTTAGCTTCCCGCTGTGGATGTCACTCTTTCAGTGTTGGCTTGGATATCACTCAGTGCCGGCACCATCTCTTGAGAGATGAGGGTCCTCCAGCTGTTCTGGATTTGACAGAAGGTCACTGATACACCCTCCAGAAAGCCTAGCTCTGCTTTGAATTGACAATTGCTGGGATGAAGTTTTCCAGATGTCCAATATCTACATCGGGGCCAACAGTTCTTGGGAACCATTAGGCCCTCTGACTGACCACTCTCTTAGATGTTCCACCCTTCCCCTGATGTGTGATAGTAGCAGTGTGGTGCCCTAGAAGTCTGTCCAGTTATGTTTATCACCGAGGTGAGTGTATCTATGCTGCTGCTTGGTGCTGCTGAATGCAGTGACAATGTGTCTGTGTCCCCCCGGAACTGTAACCCAGGGAGACAGAATGGGATGGCAGGATGGGATGCAACCCCAGATGGCTTGCCCTCATCTGATGGAAATCCTACAAGTCTAAACTAAATGGAGTCAGCTGGTAGAGCTGTCGGGGATGATGATTCATGTGAGATGTGTCATCTAGGTCATGGTAGTTTGGATCCTTATTGCTCAGAGCCTACAGGCCTTGCAGTCAATGACAGCTCATTTTTGTGTCTCCCCCATAGTTTCCTGTACCTTTTCCTTAGAGAGGGTGAGGTTATTGTTATTGGGGAGGTATTGGCCAAATGGTATTATCGCTAGATTATGAATCTAGAAACTCAGCTAACGTTTTGGGGATCTGGATTCAAATCCCATGATGTAAAGATGCCGGCATTCGATTGGGGTGGTAAGAACTCAGTAAGAATTTAGCAACACCAATTTTTAATCCAACCGATTGATTTGATAGTAAAATTGTGAGCTTTCAACACTCTTGTGTCTTCCTCAGGCAAATGCAGTGTTCTGGTCTGCAATAGCACACATCAGCACAGACAGTCAGAGATTGCTGATTAGAATGCGAATCCTTACATCTAACCTGCTATTCAAGTGTTAAAGTGGCTAACAATGTGTGTGAAGGGAATCCTGAGCATTGGTTAGAGAATTGGTTAGAGAATCACCAGGCAAAACAGTTCCCTTCCTGTGGGTGAACACTTCAGCAGTCATGGGCATTCGGCCTCCGACCTGCGGGTAAATGTTCTTCAAGGGGGCTTTCGTGATACACGACAGCGCAGAGTCGCTGAACAGAGACTGATAGCCAAGCTCCGCACACATGAGGACGGTCTTAACAGGGATCTTGGCTTCATGACACACTATCTGTAACCCCCGTAACTTGCCTGGGTTAGCAAAAAACCTCACTTACTGTGCTGTCTGGAGAAAATACACAATTCTCTAACTAATGCTCAGGATTCCCTTCACACACATTGTTAGCCACTTTAACACTTGAATAGCAGGTTAGATGTAAGGATTCGCACTCTAATCAGCAATCTCTGACTGTCTGTGCTGATGTGTGCTATTGCAGGCCAGAACACTGCATTTGCCTGAGGAAGACACAAGAGTGTTGAAAGCTCGCAATTTTACTATCAAATAAATCGGTTGGATTAAAAATTGGTGTTGCTAAATTCTTACTGAGTTCTTCAAATCCCATCACAGCAGAGTTTGAATTCCATAAAAGATATCTGGAATTAAGAATCTACTGATGACCATGAAGCCATTGTCGATTGTCAGAAAAACTCATTTGTTTCTCGAACACTATATGGATGGAAATCTACCATCCTTACCTGGTCTGGCTTACATGTGACTCCAGAGCCACAGCAATGTATTTAACTCTCAACTGCCCTTTGAACAGGGACAATTAGTGATGGGCAATAAGTGCTGGCCTGCCAGCGACACTGATGTCCCATGACTGTATAAAAGAAACTCACACCTCAGGAATGCCCCAACCTGTCTTTGCGCACTCCCTCTTGTTGAAGGCAAGCTTTGCCGATAGTGTCACAAAGATGACAGAGTGAGAAGTTGGCCTGACCTGGATGGGGGAGCTGGGGGGAGGGATGTGTAGCCATGGGGCCAGTCCAGTTAGGGAGTGTGCTGGGGGCGGAGGAGGGGAATCTGTCTGACAATGTTACGATGTGGTGCGGTGGGATAGAAGGAATTTAAGGTGGGATAAGGGAAGTTAGAGACATGAACAAAGTTAGGGGCAGGAAAGTGAGCACTCACTCTTGCAGACTGGAGCAGGTTGGTCATTTTCTTCCGACGTTCCGTTGCTGCTTTTTTGGTAAGACCCCTGGCACTGCCTGCCTCAGTCACCATTTCCATGCCTTTGCTGCCTCGGCTGTTAACAGCCTTCTGCTGACTCTCGGGAAGAGGGTAGCCCTCCTCTCCTCCACAGCTTCCAGAGTCCTCTCCACTTCCGACTCATGAAATCTGGTTACCTACAAAATGAAAACAGTGCAAGCCAATAGTGTTTTTAAATTATTTGTTACGGTAAAAGTTTTAAAACATGATATTATTGTGTCGCTTGTTTAGCTGTTAGCTAGAAGACCAAATTTCTTTTTAATGTTATTGGTCTCTATGGAGATTGTAATATCAACAAGACCCAGCACCTTGGGGATTGGGGTGGGGAAGGGGAAGGGTGGGGTGATAATGGGAAATGAACTGAGATTGAAATTTTCTATAATAATTGAACAAAATTCTTGCAGGGATGTGGAGCTAAGGCTGGTGGGCTGAGTTATGGCAGAGATAATCCTCAACATCAATGAATACCAAACAGGCTTAAGTGTCTATTCCTGTTGAAGTTCCCCCCCTTGTGTTAATTCAATACATTCAGAAGATATGCAGGGCCTATCAGCTGTAACGAGTGGTACTAAATGTGGCTGAGCATTGATCAGAAAATGCTTTTGCATCTGTTTAATGTAACAAGCAATTTTTATAATGGTATTTTTCTATAGCAACATCCTCTAGGAACAAAATAAACTGAAGTTTTTGCGCCAAAATGTGACAAATGGTTGTAGCAGTTTACTACAGTTTTAAATATTTGAGTTTTTGATCCTCATTCATCACATGAAGGCAAGGCAACTCGCCATGAGTTGGCACAGCAATAGCGAACGTAATTGTACCTATCCATTTTGCAGCAAAAACTTCCTTGACACCAACTATTTGTTCCCGTCATGAAAATGAAACAACAGCTCGACTGTACTTTACTTGAGGCATTTACTCTTACATTTTACGATGACTTTTCACTGGTTCTAAAAAATAGGTTAATAAAATTACAAATATTGCCAGGAGGTTGGCCCAGTAATTTGTTGCATTGATTTTGGGTCTCCATACGAATATTATCCCATTTCAAGTCTACCTATAATGAAACTCTCACAATGGGGGTGACTGGAGAAGGGAGGGGGGAATGGCAACAGTACAGCCAGAAGTGAATATGGTCACCAGTGATAACACCATTAATTCTTGCTGATAAAATTATACAATTGTACAGTGCCGGAGAAAGTCATCAAGTCCCATCAGTTCTTCGAAAGATCTGTCCAATTAACGCCTTGCTCTTTCTCCATACCTCTGCGATTCCTTTTCCATTCCAGGTGGTAAAGTGGTTAGCATTGCTGCTCCACAGCATCAGGGACCCAAGTTCAATTCCGGCCTTGGGTCACTGTCTATGTGGAGTTTGCACACTCTCTCTGTGTTTGCATGGGTTGTCTCTAGGTACTCCAGTGTCCTTGCACAGTTCAAAGGTGTGCAGGTTAGGTGGATCGGCCAGGCTAAATTGTCCCTTAATGTCAGAAGGGTAAATATGTGGGGTTATGGGAATAGGGTCTGGGTAGGATTGTGGTCTGTGCGGGCTCAATGGGCCGAATGGCCAATTTCTGAACAGTAGGGATTCTGTGAAGTATTAATCCAGAAATCTTTTGAACTGAACTACTGAATCAGCTTCAGACAGTGCATTCCAGATCATAACAACTCTGTAAGTAAAGGAAATTTTGCTCATTTCCTCCTTGGGCACTGTGCAATTTGCACGTATGCCTTGTTATCTGGGTTATTGAACAGTTTACCAATCATTTAATATTAAAAATAGTAATTTTGAACGCTGTTTCGAAGTGGGATCCTGAGCCTCCACTCTCCATGTGCAAGATCGCCAGAGAGAGCTCAAAATCCAGCAAAATCCACACATTGCCTATCTCACTGGTGACAACATGATCTCTGATTTTCCCTTCAATGTGGATGCCAGCGATGATCATGGAGGAAGTGGAGTGTGGAGGATGGAATGCCAATGATGAATGAGGGAGTGGGGGGATGGGGCTGCCAGTGATGATTGTAAGGAGCAATGGGGGGTGGGGTAGAGATTGGGAGGAGATGCCATTTACCGCCGTGATGGGGCCAAGGGAAGTTGAAAATTTATTCTCCATCTCTATGGAGCCAGTTTTTGACTCCAAAAGTCCCTGCCCATTTATTTATCGATGTTAAAGGGACAAGATCTGGACAGAAAACAGACTAGTGAAGCCAAGAGGCTTTATGGCAGTTTTCTCACCTGAACTGACATTTCAACAAATTCTGGTAAGACTACCCCCAATGTCTAAAGTTTTCTTCTTTAAAGGGGCAGTCTGGTTTCATAAACTGTCTTCATTTAATTGAAGTTTTGCTCCTCAGTGCTTGTACTGTTCTAAACCTTCTCTGCACTCACTCCAATATCTAGACATTTCTGAGGTTTATAAAGTGCAGTCCCCAGAATTGGTTATAACATTCTAGATGAAATCTAGCCCGGAATTTTGCAAAAAATTGGCAAAGTGCCAGCTTCCCACTGAAAAGTAGCATGTTTCCTACTAGGGAAACAGTTTTTCTTTCCAGATCTTCAAACACTTTGTCAACAAAAAAAAGTGTGTGTTTTGCTCCATCATTCCTGAGGGGTGGAGCCTCAAGATGGTGGCAAGCTCGGCGCCATGGAGATCAAGGATGTACCAATCTCAATCTGAAGACCCACCTCTTTACCATCGGCAGCAGCAGGCATGAGAGTTCCACCACTTCCCCACTGCTGCACCCCATCCCCTCCAAACTAATAGGAGGCCTCTAATGGGTTTCCCTACATGCCCCAGGCTTGTCAGTACCAACCAACAGCGTCGACATGGCAATGCTAAGCATCTCTTCCACATTGGCACTGCCAGGTTGCCATGTGGCAGTGCTCAGCCATTTTGATCACCAAACAGGATTATATTCACCTCCGAGCATTCAAAGAACAAAGAAAATTGCGACACAGAAATAGGCCCTGTGGCCCTCCAAGCCTGCACCCACCATGCTGCCTGACTTAACTAAAACCTCCCCAGCTCTTCCGGGGATCATATCATTCTGTTCCCATCTAATCGTGTATATGTCAGATGCCCCTTAAAAGTCGCTACCATATCTGCTTCCCCTAACTTCCCCAGCAATGAGTTCCAGGCACTGTACACCATCTGTGTAAAAACATCTGCATCGTACATCTCTTTTAAACATTGCCTCTCACATGTTAAACCTATGTCCCTAGTAATTGACTCTTCCACGCTGGAAAAAGCTTCTGACTATCTATTCTGTCTATGTTCTTCACAATCTTGTAGCCTTCTATCAAGTCGCCCCTCAATCTCCATCATTCCAGTGAGAACAAATCAAGTTTCTCCAACCTCTCCTCATAGCTAATGCCCTTCATGCCAGGCAATATCCTGCTAAATCTTTTGTGTACCCTCTCCAAATTCTCCACATCCTTCTGATAGTGTGGTGACTAGAATTGAACACTATATTCCAAGTGTGGCCTAACTAAGGTTCTATAAAGTTGTAACATGACTTGCCAATTTTTAAATTCAATGCCCCAGCTGATGAAGGCAAACATGCTTCATGTCTTCTTTATTTCCTTCTCCACCTGCGTTGCCATTTTCCATGACCTATGTACTTGTACACTCAGATTCCTCTGCCTATCAATACTCTTAAGGGTTCTGTCATTTACTGTGTATTTGCTATCTGTATTAGACCTTCCAAAATGCATTACCTCAACTTGTCCAGATTAAACTCCATCTGCCACATCTCTTCATCCAAGGCTCCAACCGATCTATATCCTCTGATATCCTTATCACTATCCGCAAATCCACCAACCTTTGTGTCGTCCACAGACTTATTGATCCAACATGGTCATCAGGACTGGATTGCAAGTTCGGAAACCAGCAGTGATTCTGACTGTTCACTGTTAACATCAGCTGGGACCATAACATTATGAACAGCATCAAGAAATTGAGATGGAGGAAAAGTTGGCACCCTGCATTCTCGTGGTCCTCTTGCATAAAGATGAAAGTTCCAAAACCAGCAAAACAAATGTTGCATCATATGTAAAGCATGGTTTATAAGACTGAGAAATCAAGGGTGTTTTTTTTTAATCAAAATATTACTTAACCAGAAGCCAGTAACGTAAGTCAGTGCACACGTGTGTGATGGGTGAATGGGACTTGCTATGAGTTAGGACATGGGCAGCAGAGTTTTGGATGAAATGGAGGGCACTGAAATGGTCGGGAGGTAAAGAAGACTTGATCAAGAGTTTCAGTGGCAGATGAGCTGTGACAGGAATGGCGATGGGCAGAACTCTAGAAGTAGAAAGAGGCAGTCTGAGTGACGGCATGCTCATATGGTCGGAAACTCATCTCAGGATCAAATGTTATACCATGATTTCCAACTGTTAGGTTCAACTTCAGACAGCTGCCAAGGAAAGGAATGGAGTCAAAGGCTAGGAAGCTGAGTTTGCGGCAGAAACCAAGACAATGGCTAAGATGTTATGGCCATTCACACCAGCAGGATTTTCCCATCCTGTTACAGTGAACGGAGATTTCACTGGGTGCCAAATTCTCCAACCTGGAGCAAATGGCTATTAGGATCACGACCTAAGGCTTTGATTTACTTCAATTTTTAGTTGCAATGTATATTCTAACAGGATTATTTTTTATTGTCTCTGTGGCCTCCAATGACTGATGTATGAAAAGGTTTGCAGTTTCACAAAAAATATTGAAAACTATTATTTTGGCAAAAAGCCAATTTCCTTGCCTTGACCAGATCCAATTTGTGCAATGAAACAAGATGCATGATTAGAAGGCGCTTGAATTTTAATCCTAATTTGCAGGTGTAATACAGAATAGGAAGAGATTGTAGATTGGAGACTGTTAGCTATGAGGGGTTGGAGAAACTTGACTGGTGTCACTGGAACGATAGGGATTGAGGGGCAAATTGATAGAAGTCTACAAGATTATGAGGGGCATGGACAGAGTGGATAGTCAGAAGCTTTTTCCCAGGATGGAAGAATCAATTACTAGGGGAGCACAGGTTTAAGGTGCAAGGGGCAAAGTTTAAACGAGATGTATGAGGCAGATTTTGTACACAAAGTAATGAGTGCCTGGAACTAGTTGCTGGGGAAGGTAGAGAAAGTGGACAAGATAGTGATTTTTAAGGGCCGGATTGACAAATACATGAATCGGATGGGAATAAAAGAATGATGGTCCCTGAAAGGATAGGGGGTTTTACTTAAATCGGGCAGCATAGCCAGTGCAGACTTGGACGGCGAAGGGCCTGTTCCTCTGTTATAATTTTCTTTGTTCTTTGTTCTAAAAGGAGTACAGGACACATTTGCTTATCATCCAGTTGATTCCGTTAGTGAAGAGGAATCTGCAGGAATTGTTTTGAAATAACGTTGGAAGTAGCCACATTTAAGTCAGTACCTGGAAATAGAAATGCTGGTCAGTATTTTGGTTAACATGTTGAAAATATCACCTCAACATTGATTGCATTCTAAACTTGCTCAGAATCATGTCACTTACAAAAGATATCAATCTCCGCCTCAGAAAGTAGATGAGCCAAGCTCCTTCTATTTATATGCCATTCAGGTCCAATAAATCCAGTTTGGCACCAGGCCCAGACATAATCTGTCCTAGCGCACTCATCGGTTGACACGGCATTCATCATATCCACTGAGAGGAGATCGGATGTATCATCAGATGTATCGTGTAAATGGACAACTCACAGTAATTCTTTTACAGACATAACAAGGCTGGGAGCGAGATGTGAGAACTGTCACCAACAGGTACCAAAAACACAACAGGTTCTTGAGCCACTGACAGTGTGTGAACCGTGCCCATGGCAGACAGGGATTAATTAATTTTAACTCCTAATTTTCTGTGGAAAAGAACTGATTGTCATTAATTGACAATGCTTGAAGCAGCAGATACTCCTGTAGAAACAATTGACTTCATGCAAACAGATATCTTCCCTGTTACAAATAGAATGATTAAGATTGAAACTAGATAGAATCTGTCTCAAGCACCAGTGATTCAGTAACATTCTGCAGTTTTGAGTATTGGAGCACTTCCACATGAGTCTGAATGTGCGTTCCTTTTCTACAACAGAAATATTCATTTACGAGAGATTTCTGTTGCTGGATACATAGTGGATAAAAGATAAAAGGAAAGGCAGTACAAGGCAATAATAGATTGAAAGACTCCAAGTGTATCATAAATCACAATGGCAAGCTCAATTTATCACTGTCATCTCAACTCAAAGTATGTTATATCCTTGAAACACACATTAGATTGTTAGTCTATTTCAAGGAGTCAGGTTTATCAAACAAATTATGAAATGAGGTAAATCACATTGAAACGCATCAGTGCAGTTGTTGGACGCTGCGGCTTGATGAGGAAAATAAAAACAAGCTGCTGTCACCCTTCCGACTATTACGGAAAAATGAATGACTTGCTAAGTGCTTTTTTTTCATGGGAACATTAGCTCTGACACATGGATTGAGTCTATAAGGACAATTCACTTTGCTTGTTGTGAGTATTTTTTTCTTCTCTCTTTCTCTACCACGGTGATATTGTAACTGATCACTTTCCTCAAAAAGACTGAAATCAGATTTTAAGATTGAAAAGGCATGTTGCACGGATTGTAAACGTTCGAGCAAAGCACAAGCCAAAGTGATTCATAGAACATAGAACATAGAACATAGAACATAGAACATTACAGCACAGAACAGGCCCTTCGGCCTTCGATGTTGTGCCGACCAAAATAAAAAGCAATGCCCCTCCAAACTAAACCATTCCCTTCTCTTCCATATACTTATCAATTAACCTCTTAAACGCCACCAAACTTGGCGCATCTACAACAGCTGCAGGCAGGGCATTCCACTCCCTAATCACTCTTTGAGTAAAGAACCTACCTCTGATATCCGTCCTATAACTCATACCCCTTAATTTAAAGCTGTGTCCCCTAGTGCTAGCAAACAGGAAAAAATTGGGGTTATTTCATTCTGTTAGCTTCATCTCATCAAACTTACATGGGCCAACCTCATTAAAAAAAGAATCTTAGCTTTGTAAAAATAGCTAACCAGCATGTCGCTAATAGTGAAAACAGTGAAATTTAGCAAATGTCACAGATTTCAATGTTATTCATGGAAGATGAAGCAATCAACCTTTGCATCATGATATTATTTCACAAATCTGGCTGATTTTTCTCATGGTAGTTAAGTCCAATAAACACAAATCTTCTCTGATGTAAGGTCAGTGACCTGAAATGTTCACTCTGTTACTCTCTCCATGAACGCAGACTGTCTGACATGTTGGATGTTAGAACATAGAACAGTACTGCACAGGAGTAGGCCTTTCAACCCATGATGTAGTGTTGAACATGAGGCAAAATTAAATTAACTCTTCCGTCTGCCCTTGGTCCAGATCCTTTTAATCCTTGCATACTCATGTTCTTACCTAAAAACCTCTTAAATGCCCTTATTGTATCTGCTTGCACCATTCTACTACTTTAATCAGGCAATTGAGGTGAGCTTGTTGGAATATGAACTCCCTGATTAAGGGCCACATTGATGGGCTAATCAGAGAGCCTTTTGGTTTGTATTTAACCAGGAGTGTCAGGTCCACTGGGATTCCTAGCGTAGGCTGCTAACTAAAAGCACTCTGCATCCTGTTGTCAGCTTGTAAATAAGGGATTTTGGTGAAGGAACTTTTGCCACCAAGGACATATTATAACCACCACCCTGGCAATGCATTGCCGACACCTATCATTCTCTGTCTAAAAAATACCTGCCCTAAACATCTCCTTTGAAATTTTCTCCTGTCACCTTAAGCGCTTACTCCCTAGTACTAGATATTTCAACTCTAGGAGAAAGATTCTGACTGTCAACCCTATTTATGTCTCTCATAATTTGATAGACTTTTATCAGGTCTCCCCTCAGGCTCTGCCACTCTGGAGAAAACAATCCTAGTTTGTCCACCCTCTCCTTATGATTCATATCCTTTAATCAAAGCCTCTATGTCCTTCTTGTAATGTGGTGACCAAAGTTGAACCCTATGTTTTCTAACTCTTTCTGTCATCTGTACTATTTTGTTTTAAATCTTGATTCATTCCTACTCAGGGTAAGGAGGAAAACACATATAATCTCATACTCATATTGAACTTAAGGCTTGCCCAGCTGATCTAAAATTGTATGAAATGGACATCACTCAGTCCTGCAGCCTGGCTGTGCAGATTAACACTAGAGCAAGCATTCAGGGTTTTCATTTTGCTGTTGGGGAAAGCATAAAACAAAATTGATCCCAAACAATGCCTCAGCAATGCTAACCACTCTGTCACTATGGAATATATATTCACAGTGTTCTTAAAAAAGATGCGTCGTATATGCTTTCTACATACTATGGGAATCCTCTTTGTTATGATGACCATTAAGGCCACAAGGATCACTAGATCTACTCATTGGCTTCATGTACAATGAGCTGAATAATTGAATGAGTGGATGCATGCCCAATGAGAAGCAACTCAGCGAAGGTTTTTAAGCCTGTTACTTTGCCTGGACTAGGGTTGTAGATCTTGAGGTGAAGGTTATCTGAATGTAAGCTGCAGGAATGGCATTTTCCTTTGGTTCACAATAAAGGAAGTCAGTGATGGGAAGTGGTCGTGTGGCAGAATACTGTATTGGTGACAAGGAGAAAAGAATTATATTTTCCTCCACTGTTCCTTCCAAACCTCAAGGATTTTTCCCAGTTAAAAAAAGGGATTGTTCAGGAAGCACAAGCCTTATGACACCAATGGGGAAGACTGGGTCAAATATACTGAGTGCGTGTGTTAATTCTATAATTCTAACAGCATTGAAGGAGATAAAAAGCAAAGAGTGATTTTGCATGCGGGGCCCTGACTTTTAATGTGATGGGATTAAGGCAACATACCAGATTGAGCCCATTATTCCCAAAATTGGCGGGGAAGGTGGAGTCTAACAAGAAAACCAAAAAAAAAGCTTCAATTCTGGTTCATGTAAGGAACTTCGGAGATGGTCCCTAATGGACCCCTGGAATCATTATGGGGAATATAGCAGCTGTATCTTACAAGGTTAAGATTCAGGATAGAATCATAAAGCCACCAGGCATGGAGACGGCAGTTGCCTGTGAGCTTCAGGCTGAGGGGCTCTGCCTGAAGCTGCCTTTACGTCGGTCCCTCTGGAAAGCGAGGTTATGGACCAGAGATGGGTGCTGAAAAATCAGGCCTCTGGGCTGAAGCAAGACCTAATGAGGAACTTCCTTCCGTAACCTTGCTCCCTCTGGAAGAGAAAGCTCCCCCTGTTCGGTTCACATCACTTGATCCACGCCTTCAACTCTCTGTCTGGAAGTCAAGTGACAGAATGGACTTCATGAAATTAGAGGTACTGGGAAAGATGCAGACTGAAGTGGGTTGGGATGTCATGATAATACCAATGGTTTTATAGGGAATCATTAATCGATCTACCCATGGGCTTTGTGGAATATGAGCTGCCTTATTGAGTGAGTGGAGGCTCGCCCAATGGGAAGCATTGGGGTTATTTAAAGCCTGTAACTTTACCTGGACCAATGTTGTTGGTTGCGAGGTGATGACTACCTGACTTTAAGCCGCAGGAGTGGCCATTTGCTTTGCTGCACAATAGATGTTGGTGATGGAAACTGATGTGCTACTTCACTCTGCATCCCAGGATGGGCTCAAATATTCTTCTCTGGACTCCACTACCCGCTTTTAACCATCAACAAAGATTTTCAATATTGGCTGACTGAGTATGTATATTAATATGGGTGGCTGTCTTCACAAGATGTTGGCCCCTTGCTAAAGTGCTGTGCAGCCATTGAGTGTCTGACTAAAATACTCGGCCACTGGGAGACTTTTGAATTTGAAAGTTAGTTAATTTACACCTCTTTAACCTGGATTATCCCTCACCCTGCTCGCACTGTCTGTACTTGTAAAGACTTGATTATTTGAAAAGACTCACATTCCATCCATTATCTTGCAATTGTGCCTTTGTCTGTATATGCCATGTTTGTGAACCTAGTTCTACACTCACCTGATGAAGGAGCAGTGCTCCAAAAGCTCATAATCCCAGATAAACCTGTTGGGCTTTAACCTGGTGTTGTGAGACTTCTTACTATGCCCATCCCAGTCCAATACATCTCCACATCAAAGCTAGTTAAGGTCATGATTATAACTCTCCTTGTTAAAATGAGCTGCCCAATATTTTAATAGGGAGATTTAAAAAGTTAGACGAAGAAGCGGATTTGTTTTAAACTTTTGGTTTCTAAAATTTTCCTCCAAATGACACAATTGAAGATGCCATTAATGTTATTTCAGATATAATAGGTACTTGTCAGAAACTGGTCCAAGATCGATAAGACTTTCAATAACACTATTCATAGAGAAAATTTTCCACTGATGGGTTTTAAATTGCTTACAATCATGAGACATTTACCTGTTTTTAGTTGCAACCCTTAAATATTATGCAGTGCTGTTGGTGCTGATTGAAGCTGGCAGGGGGTCCAATTAGACTGAGCAAGCCTCATCCATCACCTCTCTCTGATTGCAGATCAGAATTGATGGAGTGCATTTAAAACATCACCAAGACATCCTGCTGACAAACACTGAAGAGCTGTAACTTTTAACGAACTTGGTAGTTATGCATTCCTGACATGGCATTGTCCGTATTTTCAACAACTGTTAATTGTGTATATATTGCTAATCATAAAGAGTTTGATGCATACACCAAGACAAGTGGGCAGGGTTAGTGCCAGGAAGGCCTTCCAGCCAGAATACCACAGTCCAATTCCTAAACATGATGCTTGATATGAAGATGATCGACCATTATTGTGGTGATCACTTGAACTTGGGAAAATCGAAATTGGAACGAGTGCAATACAAGAGCGGTACTGTTATTAATAAGGTCTGGAATTTAATCAGATAGTCTGAGGGTCCAGGCAGGCACAAACTGCCCTTGCAGGCCTGATATTTTCTAACACAAGCCTCATTTCTATGTTGGCCTTTCTGTCTTGTGCCAGCATCCAGCACAAAGCCTGACTTGATTAGCAAACGGGGCTGGGATTTCAGGCAGGGTAATATGCTCATACCAAACATCTTCAGCTGCTTTACCAGTAACTTTCCCTCCATCATAAGTCCTGATGTTTGCACAATGCTCAGCAGCATTTGTGGCTCCTCAGATGCTGAAACAATCCATGACTAAATTCAGCAATACCTGGACATTTATAGGGTAGTATACAGACCACCAAAATGTACCTGCAATGTTGGAAAGGGCAATAGACTGGAAATCAGAGATGCTGTGACAAAGGAACATCGTGATCATGGGTGACTTTAATCTGCATACAGTTTGGAAGAATCAAATTAGTCACAAGGATATTAGGATCAAGGGATATGAAAGGAAGGTGGGATCAGAATATTAAATTTGATGATCAACCATGATCAAAATGAATGGTAGAGCAGATTTGAAGGGTCCAATAGCCTACTTCCGCTTCTATTTTCTTTATATGTTTCTATGTACAATATTGAGGTTTGGGCTTATAAGTGGCAAATAACATTCATGTAACATAGGTGCCATTCAATGACCACCTCCATCAAGAGAGAATGATGGTGTAATATTACAGTCACTGGATTATATAGGGACCCAGTTTAATGATTCCATGTTTTGGGTTCCAATCCCACTATGACAGCTGATGGAATTTAACTTCAATATTTAAAAAGTCTGGGACATAAAGCTAATCTTAATAATTTGTTTCCATGATAACTATCTCAATTATTGTAAAAACCTAACTGGTTCACTATTGACTTTGAAGAATGGAAGTCTGACATTCTGACCTGAGATTGTGGCTTTTCGTCACTATGCCATTTTGGCAGATGCCCAAGATTTCATGTGTCCCTCAGCAACAACTCACCACCCCAATCCTAATGGTCCAACAGGCTTAAAATCATCCCTATTGCATTTGAGTCAGAATTGTACAGTGCAGAAGGGTGCCATTTGGCCATCAAGTTTGCATCTACCATAATCCTACACAGGCCCTATCCCCATAACTCCAGGCATTTACCCTAAATAGTCCCCCTGAGACTAAGGAACAATTTAGCATGGCCGATCCATCTCACTTGCACATCTGTGGACTGTGGGAGGAAACCAGAGCACCCGAAGAAAACCATACAGACATGACTGGGTGTGCTAACTGATCAGAAGGACTGATCACACTACCAGAAGGTCTTGGAGAGAGTGCAGAAAAAATTTACCAGGATGTTGCCTGATATGGAGGATATTAGGTAGATGGATTGGTAGATGTGATCGGCGCAACTCGTGCGCCGAAGGGCCTGATTGTGCTGTATTGTTCTATGTTCTATGTTCTATTAGCCATGAGGTGAGATTGCGTAAACTAGAGTTGTTCTCCCTGGAAAGCCAAAGGTTGGGAAGTGACCTAATAGAAGTTTATAAAATTATGAAGGGCGTAGATAGGATGAAGAGTTGAAAGCTTTTTCCCAGGTCAGAAATGATGCACACAAGGGGTCACAAGTTCAAGATAAGGGGGGGGCAAGGTTCAATATAGATATGTGGGGAACATATTTTACACAGAGGGTGGTGGGGACCTGGAATGCACTGCCAACAAGGTGTTTGAAGCAGACATGCTAGGATTATTTAATACTTATCTAGATAGCCACATGAACAGACTGGGGATAGAGGGATACAAACAGATGGACAAATTAGGAACACATGATCGGTGTAGGTTTGGAGGGCCAAAGGGTGTGCTCCAGTATTATTCTTTGTTCTTTGATCAGGATCTGTAAAGAACCACCTTATAAGGATATAGCTTCAGTTTCTGGATCACAGAACTGATAGTTTTTGAATTGCTTTTAGAATAGCAGACCAGATAAAATAAATTAAATTGTACATAGAGCAGTTAGACCATTCTTAATTAAAGACACGTTTAATTAATTTTATAGCACGAGTGTGAAAATGATGGACTTCATCGATGGATTCTCTCAGACTTACAAAGCACTTAAACAAGCATGTTAATCAAATATGCTATCTGACTTCAAATATATGGAGCAGAAAGTAATAACTTTTTGTTTTACACATATAAACCAGTCAAAGGAAGTATGAACTACTTTTGTTATCAGGGAGATATGCCACCTCTGATTATTCTTCAGGCTAAAATGTCCAAGTTTCTTCTGCCTTTTCTTCTAACTCCCAACCCCTGACACTGAAGAACAACTTGATGTCTTCTCTCCATGCTACCTTCAGTGCCTGAATCTCTCATTTGTTCCATGGTATTCTGGTGTTCAAGAATTATGAAGGAAAGCAGAAGAAATTTAGACTTTTCAGCTTGATAGAGATTTGACCAGAGCAATTGACCATTACCTCTGTTGATCTATATTCTGTTGTGATCGTTTTGTACTGCAATTGAACATCTAGTTGACTTCATATTACTTGGACGTGTTTAGTGTTGTGTTTACTAAGGATATTTAAGTTCCTTTCAATTTCACCCACCATTATCTTGAAGCCATGAATAAAGGATGCCTTATATATATATTTTTTTCTCTTTCTTGTAGTGCTTGAACGTTATCTGTACTAAATTTCTCATTCATCATTGCTCTGCTCACTTACAAATTTTCTCCAACTCATTCTGTGGTTTTGGGATTCTTCCAATTCCACTGCCTTCATAGTTTAGCATTAGCTCCAAAATTAGATCAACTTTGCACAGACATTTTGAATCTAGACCATTTTTGTAAGTCAGATATCATGGCAGTCTCAGTAGGGTCTAAATCTTTACCCAGTGTGGCAACACATTCTGATATAACTCTTTTAATGAGTACTTGTGGTTTTCCACTGTCCAACTAGTTTTCTATTTATTCAGATGGTTTCTTTTACATCTCAACTTTGAGTTTAATAAAGACCCTTTCATGTGGAATTTTATAAATCCCCTTTTCCTTAAAATATATCACAAACTTTTCAAATTATTGCTGTAGGAGGTCATTCAGATCATAATGTCTGCATCAGCTCTATGAACGAACAATTCTCTCAGTACTATTCTTCACATCTTCTCCTCATAACCCTGACATTTTCCTTTTCAGAAAACAATCTAATTTCCTTCTGAATACCTCATTGAATTTGCCTTCATCACACTCTCAGACACTACATTCCAGCCTTTATCCATTCACTGTGTAAAAAACATTTTTCCTCAAGTCGCATTTGCTTCTTTTATCGATTACTTTAAACATGTGCCCTCTTGTTCCTCATCCTTTCACAAGTTTTCTTCCCCATCTACTCATGATTTTGAATATCTCCGTCAAATATCCTCTCAATCTTTTCTCTAAAGAGAACAGAGCTCATTTCTCCAACTTATCTTCATAATTGAAATTTCTCAATCTTTTGTGAATCTTTTCCATACTCTCTCTGTTGCCTTCACACCCTTCCCAAAGTGTGGCACGCAGAAGAGGACTCCAGCTGAGGCTGAACTGGTTTCTTATGCAAGTTCAACATTACCTTATTGCTCTTGTAGTCTGATGTCCCTGTTAATAAAGCCTCGGAAACGATGGGGTTCAGGATACATGCTGCACTATGGGGCTTTCCACAGTCTTACTTTGCCACCCAAACAGGTACCAGCTGGAGTGTAGTGACTAGGAGATTTTCACAGTAACTTCTTTGCAGTCTTAACAGACTTGTGACAAATAAATAAATTTTAACTTTAAAAATTTTAAATCCTGGGACTGAACAGGGGTCTCTCAACTAATCTACAGATTGGAGTAATCCGTAGGCATCTTTCTCATTCTCTATGAATAATTATGTCTTATTCATAAATATTTTTCTGTTATTCTACTTGCTGGGCACCACTCTTCTCACCATATACATTTGGCAACAAGGATTAATCTTATCACTTCCAAAAAAAACTAGAGACAGAAGGCTTGGCTCATTGATTGAAATCCATGCTTATTGCTGTTAACCAGGTGATTGTTCTGTAGCTGATCCTCAGGTTCATTTCTGGTAATAAATGTCACTGTTTTACACACAATGGAAATTTGATTAACACTTCCTTCACTGCCAATTTTTGACACCTCCCTTTTTATTATGTGCATCACTTTAATCTGTTTCCAATCTTCCGTTACCTCCTTAGTGTCCAAAAACTCTCTCATGATGATTCTTTGTGCTTCATAAATCTCGAGTCTCTTTCAGCAATCTCGGTTATCACCATCTATCCCTTGGGTTTTACTTGTTCTCAGCTCAATTAGCCCCTCTTGGACTTTCATCTGATTTGTCATTGATGTTACTGGCGTATCCTTGGGGAAGGTCTGTTGTTCGTGTCTTCCCTTATGAATCCTGGAGGAAGCAGTCATTCGAATATTTGCTAACTTGAGCTCATATTCAAGTCATCCATTTGCATTGAGCACATTGTTCACCCTTCACTTTTTGTCCTTTTGCTTTCATGGAACTTGAAAAGGCATAGCAGTGAAGTAAAAAAAAAATCAAGATCTTTCCTTACATTACTAACCACATTTTCAATCTGTTTCTGCGAATTCTTGTTTCAATTCTGGTATGACTCTTTCTCTTTCTCCTGGCAGGATTTAACAATGACAATTTTTCCCAAGTATTCTCAGTTTGTATTCAGATGCACTCAAGGCCATATTTCTTTAATTTTAGCTTATTAGTTTTGAGAATACCTTTATTGTGCAAGCTTTATGTAGCAGCGAGGCACATTAAGAAATGAGATTTCGGAAGGTCATGTAACAAAAAGCACAGTGATGGTACGATGGCACAATGGTGAGCACTGCTGCCTCACAGCGGCAGGGACCCGTGTTTGATTCCCAGCTTGGGTCAATGTCTGTGCAGAATTTGTGCATTCTCCCCATGCCTGTGTGGGTTTCCTCCGGGTGCTCAGGTTTTCTCCCATAATCCAAAAAGCTGTGGGTTGGGTGGATAGGACATGCTAAATTGATCCTCAGTCTCAGGGGGAGTAGCTCAAGTAAATGTATGGGGACAGGACCTGGGTGGGATTGAGGTTGGTGCTGACTCGATGGGTTGAATGGCTTCCTTCCACACACAGTTTGAAAGACATGTTAGTTAGGTGCATTGGCCATGCTAAATTGTCCCTCAGTATACCAGAACAGGTGCCAGAGTGTGGCGATGAGGGGATTTTCACAGTAGCTTTATTGCAATGTTAATGTCAGCTTGCTTATGACAGATAAATAAACTTTAACTTTAAAAACTTTAAATCCTGGGAATGAGTAGGGCTCTCTCAGCTAATCTAGAAATTGGAATTGAAGTCATCAGTAAGCATCTTTCTCACTCTCTATGAATAATTATACCTCATTAATAAACAGTTCTTGGTTATTCCTCTTGCTGGTTGCCACTTTTCTCACTGTATACATTTGGCAATAGAGATCAGGGGAACACTTTCTATTTGCCACAGAGAATGGCAGAACCGATCTTATATTATGTTTAAGTCATTGAAACATTCAACGTCAATGAGTTTTCATAATGACTCTTTCAGGAAGTTTGAGTCATTCAGCCCACTTTGGAGAGTTGGGTTCAATATGGCTGAATGGCTATGAAATGTTTTCAAAGCAAACAAAATAGTGGGTGAGGAGAAACAAGCTGGTCATTCCATTAACAATCTTATTCATTCATGGGACATGGCTGTTGCAGACTGGCCAGCAGTTACTGACAACCATTAATTGCCCTTGAACTGAATGCCTCATTAGGCCATTTTAGAGAGCAGTTATGAATCAACCACATTGCTATATGGCTGTGGAGTCACATGTAGGGTAGACCATCACAACAAATGCAGATGAATCTCTTAGTGGATTGGGAACCTGTTTGTATTTGAAACAAGCTTTTCCTTAGCTATTTAACCCAGTTATGTCATTACTGTCCCGCTTCTGGTTTTGTGACAGTGTTGCGATGATGTTGATGTTCTTGGAGAACAGGGGGAAGAGGCCATGCTCTGAAGCAAAGCAAATATAGATGAAAGTGGCCAACGAAGTGAGCAGCAGCAGGCGATTCCTGAAATCATTATCCCAATATGGTCCAAGGAATTCAGGAGGGCAGGAAAGATGAGGAATATAACACTTCCAGGTGCCCAGAGTTTTGCAGAGTTCCTCTCTATGACACTCCTCAGCCCAACATACCTTTCAGCTTGATTTATCCTCTCTCCATGATCCTACTCACTCACATATATGAACAGTTAACTCCAACATTTGCTCTATTTTTGTGCCATTCCAATTCCATCACTCACAGGCAACCTCCACAAATATTATCCTTCTGTCTTTGCTGTATAATCCATTAGTCATACTCAGAATGCTTCAGCTGCAATTTTACTGGCAGCTTGTGCCACACTCCCGCTGCAGAGAGGTCAGAGAATTTTGCGTCCAGCCCAATCTCCATTCACTGCAGTGGGATAGGAAAATCCCACTGACGTGAACATTCATAAGATTCCGGCATTTGATTTGTCTTCTCGAGGATGAGAAGAACAGACATCTCTGACAGGAAACACAGTGATAACAATCTGACACTCAGTGATAACAACCTGAGTCCATTTCCCCTTAGCAGTTAAAACTCTATCCTCATAAACTGTGGTTTCTTGGTACCTCCAGGCAATGCGATGAACTCTATTATCTTTACCTTTGCTGAGTCACTTTTGAATACAGATTGCGATCTAATATATCATGAAAGCCAACTCCCAAGTTTACCCAGATAGGATTTTTGCAGGTTATATCAATTATAAACTAACTAAATTGCTAGTTTTTCCCTACCTTTGCTGTCCCTTCATTATCCTCCTTAATATGCTGCAATATGTATCTGTCATATTTATGTGTTTTTAGCATCCAGATGAATTAATTTTGTTGCTTTCAACCTTCCAGATACCCAGTCATATATTCCGATACTATCTTTTCAGTCCACTATATAAATTCTAAATATTATGAACAAGATTTTGACTTTTAAGCCTTCTTACTTCCTAACAAACTAAAAACAACATTGGTTAACCATTTCTTAGGAGGCAACTATATGTAGTTTAAATCTACTTTAAACTACATAAAGGATCTCCCATTGCCACTCTCAACACATCCAAGAGTCCCCTACAACAGTTAAATTTTACACTGACCTTTAAGTGGATACTTTATTCTTCTGGAATCAGTTCAAAGCTATTTTCTACTCCTGATGGTTTGTTTACTTTTTTTTCCTTTCACAACAATGCAATTTATAACCTTAGAACTCACTTTTATTGTGAAGATTACATTCAAGCTGGCCAAATTTTCACTCCCTTTTAACTGCTCACAAATTCAATCTCTTTAATATGAACATGAATTCCTGTGTCTTCATTGTAAACACTAGGTCAGCATTTCTCTGCTTTAGGTGCAGCAATAACTGCCCCTAACTGTTGCACACTCTCTCTCTCAGATGATTGCATATTCCCTTGTGTGTGTGCGTGACGTACAGAACTATCTTTAAACACCATTGTAATACAATAATATGATGGCTCATTATAGACTCTTACCCTCTCAGAACCCATTTCCTAATATCATTAATCATATGGGCCTCGTATCCAGGTAGGAATATTAATTAACAATCTTTAGATTCCCCACCATCTTTCTTGGAATAGAATAGATTGTTTAATATATAAACATTTATAAAACCTCCATGTGAGACTTGGAGACTAATTGTTTACCCGCAGTCAGCACAGGTGCTCTTGCCCTTGTTATGAGGCATGAACATCTTGCACTTTCTCAACAAATCTCTTGCCTTGAAAGCTTCTTGCCCTCAAAGGCACCAAATCACTCAGGCATGTTGTTGAGTTGATAGCCCAACCTCCTCTTCATTGCTCCATTTTACCTTAAAATAAAGGATAGGCCCAAAGACTAACTATCTTATAAATGTTATCTTTCTAACATCTTTCCCCAAAAAATAATTTTTCAGCAGCACTATCAGAATGAAACATTGGAAGTCGGTGACCCTAGCAGCAACTTGAACTTGGATCGCTGGCATAAATGAGAATATGGTTCACTACTAATTGTTTCACCTTCTGTTATGTCTCACAGCATATCACCCTTCTCACTTCGAACAAATTTGTACAGTTTTCCCAAGTCCTTGATTAAAATACAGCACAATTATTTCAGTCTGGGTAATATTGTCAAGAAACACACCATTCTTGTTGACAGTCCTGTGATTTTAAAATTCTGTTACTGATAAACTGAAAAATCAAGCTGAAATCTTCTGTCACCACTGCTGTTCTCAAATGATTTCAGTATGTCTCTTTGTTCTTTTTTAGAACATTACAGGCTGCAAGTTTCACATACTGTTGAACCACTTTGTTCAGGGTTTTAACCCCTCCTTTCCATTCTCTCTCAAGGCTATAGGGTTTTTTAAATGTCTCAGTTCATGACGAAGCTGTCAGTCAGCCAAACAGTTGAATCATCCTCCTCCAGTTTAAATACAAGAATAAAGTTCTCCTTTGCTGTTTTAAGAATCTTCTGGTTCCAGTTCACAAGTGATTTTAAATTGTCTTCCCTAGTTAGGATGAACTTTGCTCAATTTGTTTCTCAGGAGAGAAGCAGCTTCATCATTCTGAAGATTTAATTTATGTTCAAGAACACAAATTCATCCTTGCAGTTTCACAGCATTAGCAGTAGTTGCAGCCGAGTCATATTGTTTGAAAGCAACGTCTCCCTTTATTCTTCAGCCAACCTTCGTTGAGGCTTTGTTTGCTTTGTTACTTGGTGTTTACTGGTGTAAACACCAGTCAATCTAATTCAGAGAGCTTCAATTTATTTACAGCTATCATTCCAATCTTATCAGCTCTGTTCAATGTTTTCTTCTTCTTTCTCTCAACATCAGCTCTGGTGATTATGACTGTTGGGTTTGTTATGTCTTCTTTCTACAGTCCTTGCATTTTTAATGCAGTGTTAATTTACCATCAATGGCCATTTCAACCTTATTCATTTGAACAGCTGTCAAAATTTCTCTCAGAAATTGTAACTTTGTAGAAATTTTCTCAAATTATTTGCTGGGAGACTGGAAGAAGCAATAGCTTAGAGGGGCCATAAAATTCAACTCCAGGAGTTAAAGTTGACTCATTGTCAAGCTTGCCTGTTATACCCTGTACGTGGATTTGGTGGTACAATGAATGCTAAAAGATAGCATATAGGGAAGGCAAGCAATTAGGAATGCAAATTGCATGTTGGCCTGTATTGCAGAGGGAATAGATTTAAATTCTCTACTGCAAAAGGTAAATTGTGGACGCATTTAAGGCTGGGTTAGGCAGATTTTGGTGTCGCAGGGAAGTAAGGGATGTGAGGAACAAGTAGGAAAATGAAATTGGAACCCAAGAACAGCTGCGATCTTATTTAATGACAGAATGGGCACAACAGTCTACCTTTGGTCTTAATTCTTATTTAAATGAAATCTTTCTCTGCAAGTTCAAATTGCCTGACTAAGATCTCACTTTGCAAATCACAGCTTTCTTTCTATAATGATTTTTCGGGATACTAATTCACAATTCCCGTTATTTCACAAATTCCACTTGCAACTCAACTCGAACTGCTTGTTTTATCTGAATTACATCACAACATTTGAACTCACAGAAGCAGGTACAACCACGTCTGCTATAAACCAGCAACCTAGACTGATCAACCACAGGATCTGCTCAGCCACGCCAGCCTGTTCTACCCTTTATTTAGATCATGAATGATTGGTACTTCACTCTTTCTACCTACATTGGCTCCATAACCCTTAATACAAACAAGAAACAATTTCAGGATTGAAATTATCGATTGTACTAGCTTCAGCTGTTTTGCTTGTGTACGAGGATTCGAATTTCAGATTTCCACTTACAATCATATAGTATAAAGAAATGCTTTTCGATATCACCTCCCTCCCCACTCTCCACAAGTATTTCTAATTTCGTTTCAGCCTCACTCTCCGTCCTTGATAGTTTTCCTTTCTTCTAAGCAACAAGGAGCTTCACCTGTACCCATACTGTCGCCTTTGCTAGACATCGTCAAACAATAAAAATAAGAAATTGGACCATTAATGACTCACTAACTCATTTCCAAGGTAAAATCTCCCTGCCTCTATTGCCAGTTGCACATCCAGAGCTACCTAGTCAAGTCTTTAAAGGCTCGAGGAGATATTATGAATTCAGGCAGTGAAGCACTAAGGACTATTTAGAGTCAAAAGCAGGTTTTAAAGTCAAGACAACCATAGGGAACACCACAGGGAAAAAAAAAAACTACTTTGTAAATACTATTAGTCACCAAGTATATTTGAAATGATGATACAATCGCCAGGGAGGGAGAGGGGGAGATAAAGGTGAGATCTCTGGAAATATTGCTAACATGATTTTGGTAAGAAGTCAACAACAACAGGTTATTTGGAATCACCAGCTTTCGGAGCGCTTTTACTTCATCAGGTGCTGAAGCAGCAGTTCCTGATTCCAAATAAACCTGTTGGACTTTAATCTGGTGTTGTGAGAATTCTTACTGTGGCCAGCCCAGTCCAACACTGGCATCTCCACTTCATAACATGGTTTTGGTGTCAGAGGTCTGTGTGCATACAAGCATTTTGTGCTTACTATTTGGATCTTAAAACTTTCCAAATGGTTACTGAAGTTGAATGAGCTGGTGATCCGTTTCAATAAAACACAGCACAATGTGGTAGGTGTGTTCCATAGGATCTCCTTCCCCATTGAAAATTCTGAGTGAAAGCAAGACTTTTGGATAATGGTGCTTGCTCATTATCAGTAAGAAAATATTTGTCCTATTTATAGTACATCACTCTTACAAATAAATACAACTCTGCCTGAGCAATTATTTTCAATCTGTATCAATCTGACTGATACTAAATGTCATCCATACCAGCTATTGCCAACTCTAAAAATGATAGGTCTTAAAAAAGCAGACGAGCTATTAAACATAGCAGGTTAAGAAATACTTTGTGTGGACATTAATTCACCTTTAGAGATGCACGATTGTGTGTTAATGTAAGTGTCATCGAAAGTCAAAATCGCTTCACTGATGACAACAACCTCACTGATGACACCTTCAACATAATCAAATATATCAAGATGCTTCACATGAGCATTCACACAACATAATTTAGCAGCCAAACCAGCAAGTCTGTTTTTCTCCCTCACAAGCCATTTAAAAAGCTTGTCCAGCTCTTTTGCATGTTGTTAGCAGCCTCACAGCCACTGTTGAGGCTTGAGGGCTACTTGAAAATTTTGAAGCTGATGCACACATATTTCTGTTGGGCAAGGACACTGAAGGTTGCAGAATTGAATAGTTGGATAGTGTTAAGATATACATTAGCTATGGTCTAATTGAATTGCAGAATAGACAAGCAGCGTTGAATATCCTATGCTGTTCCTCTGTTGTTTCTATGTTGAATATAATTGCCCATACAAATTTTTTTCTTCAATTATCCACTTTTCCTCAACAGAAGAAAGCAACTAGCTCTACCAACAATGCATGTGGTGAAATTTATAGTGTTGGTTGGGATCAGCTCAGAATGGCTAATGATAAATGTACTACATAATATAAGTAAAACAAACTGCTTCAGCTACTGCAGAATAGCTCATTCCGATGGTGGAATTTAAATTTAAAGTCAGATAAATTCAAACTTACTTTGTGAAATCAATGGCCTTGATTTTACTCTTGAACAAAGGATTCCCTGCAGAATTTAAGTGTTTTAATCTTTTTATCCGCGGAGTTCCTGCCCATTTGCAGACTGATCAGAAGGTTTTTGGCACAAAGCCAAGGGCAAAGGCTACAGTAACATAGAGATGTAATAAGAGGATGAGAGAGATCATGATGGGAGCAAGGGTGTGTGTGGGAGGCAGGGGAGGGGTTTGGAATAGGTAGGATTGAGGGTGTTGTGGTCAAGGGGATTGTAGTGTGAGGTGGATAGGGGAAAATCAAAATGGTTGTGTGGGAAGGCTTGATGGGTGGAAGAGCAATAAACAAATTGTTTCAATTTGATTTATTGTTGTCCCATGTATTACTACATAGTGAAAAGTATCCAAGTTTTTAGGTGTCCAAATCACCAATAACCTGTTCTGGGCTGCTCCATGTGGGTGATAAAGTTAAGAAAACTCACAATGCCTCTACTTTCTCAGGAGACTAAGGAAACTTGGCAGGTATGCTACAACTCTCACAACTCTCACCAACTTCAACAGATGCATGTGACAATAATAAATCAAATCAAATCAAACAAACTCAATATTGACAGGTCAAGAATTGTTCAATCGCATGAAGACTTGTGGCAGGGACTTACAAACCTGAGTAGATGACATCCTTGAATCTAGTGACAACTGACTACAATGATGTTAATGAAAAAAGGCACTTAGTATTCAATATTTCTCGCTTCCTTTAAGTTAAATATGTTCCTGATCTCTAGACTTTCCCTTGATTAAAAATACAACAATGTTTAAATAAAGGCAACATTCTTCAAAAGCTGGAATCTGAAACAAAAACTGAAAAAGCTGGAAAATCTCAGCAGGTCAGACAGCATCTGTGGAGACAAACAGAGCAACATTTTGAGTCAGGATGACCCTTTGTCTGAGTGGTTTTTGTGTTTTTGTTTCAATAACATTTAAATTCATTGTGTATTATGCCCTGGAGGTTTGAAAAAAAAGTACATGCTGAGTTACATACATCTGAACAGAAGATTTATTTGATACTTTAAATTATCTGCTCTCATGCTTACAGCATCTTGCAAGCAGTCTGCTTTCTTTTTCCCAGTAACCCCACCAAAGCCTTAACTAGTGTCTGCAGGGGGAAGAATCAACAGACACACATAAACAAACACAGGAACATTGAACATTACAACCACCCCCAGTAATTACTCTGCTAAGAATCAAGATCTTTTATTGTTTGAAGAGATAGTTTCTTATTCTTCTAAATTCCAGACTATACAGGCCTAATTTGCTCAGCCTTTTGTCACCAGACAGTCCTCTCCACCTGGGAACTAATCTAGTGAAGCTTCACTGTACTACTACCAATGCAGATATCTCCTTCTTTAACTAATGAGATCAAAACAGCTCATAGTATGCAAGTGTGGTCTCACCACAGTCCAAATCAATTCTAGCAAAACTTCCTTATTCTTGCATTTCATTCCCTTTACAATAAAGACTAATGTACCATGAGCTTCCTAATGATTTGCTGCACCTGCATGCCAACTTTGTGGCCCTTCTGCTAAACACCTGAGCCTCTATATTTTGACATTTCATGCCTTATAAAATATATGCTGCTTTTCTATTTTTTATTACCAAAGTAAATGCTTTCATAATTATACTCCACAGTGTTTGATTTGATTTATTATTGCCACATATGTTAACATGCAGTGAAAAGTATTGTTTCTTGCACACTATACAGACAAAACATACTGTTCATAGAGAAGGAAAAGAGAGAGTGCAGAATATAGTGTTACAGTCATAGCTAGGGTTTAGAGAAAGATCAATTTAAAGCAAGGTAAGTTCATTCAAAAGTCTGACAGCAGCAAGGAAGAAGCTGTTCTTGACTCAGCTGGTACATGACGTCAGACTTTTGTATCCTTTTTTATGAACAAAGAAGGTGGAAGAGAGAATGTCCGAGATGCATAAAATTCTAAAATATGCTGGCTGCTTTGCAGGAACTGTAGACAGAGCCACTGGATGGAAGGCTGGTTTATGTGATGGTTTGAGCTACATTCATGATCTTTTGTAGTTCCTTCAGTCTTAGACAGAACAGGAGCCATACCAAACTGTGATACAACCAGAAAGAATGCTTTCTATGGTGCATCTGTAAAAGTTGATGTAGCTGACATGCCAGATTTCCTTAGTCTTCTGACAAAGTACAGGTGTTGGTGGGCTTTCTTAACTACTGTGTCAGCATGGGGGGGACCAGGACAGATTGTTAGTGATCTAGACACCTAAAAACTTGAAGCTCTCGACCCTTTCTACTTTGTCCCCATTGATGTAGACAGGGCTATGTTTTCCTATATGCTTCCTAAAGTCAATGACAATCTCCTTCATTTTGTTGACACTGGTGGAGATATTATTGTTGCCACACCAGTTCATCAGATTCTCTATCTCATTTCTGTGCTCTGTCTCGTCATTGTTTGAGATCTGAACCACTACGGTGGTGTTATCAGCAAATTGGAAAATTGAATTGGAGGGGAATTTTGCCACACAGTCATAGATATTTAAGGAGTGTAGTAGGGGGCTGAGAACACTGGGGCACTGGTGTTGAGGATGATCGTGGAGGAGATGTTGTTGACTATCCTTACTGATTGTCTTCTGAGAGTTAGAAAGTGCAGGATCCATTTGCATGGGGAGGAATTGAAGCCCAGGCCTCAGAGTTAGAGATGAGTTTTATGGGAATAATAGTGTTGAAGGCTGAACTGTTGTCAATAAATATGAGTCTGACATAAATGTGGTTGTTATCTACATGTCCGAGGCTTAAGCGTAGGGGCCAGGGAAATGGTGTCTGCTGTGGACCTGTTGTGGTGATAGGCAAACTGTAGTGGATCCAGGTAGTTGGGAAAGTGGAACTGATTCATGCCATGTCTAACCTTTCAAAGCACTTCATAAAGTGGACGTCAGAGCCATTGGCCGATAGTAATTAAGACATACCGCTTGATTTTTCTTAAGTACTGAGTTGATAGTCATCTTTTTGAAGCAGGTAGAGAATTTAGATTGTTATAGTGTAAAGTCACCTGCCAACTCACTATCATTATTTCTTACAATTGCATAAAGCCGGCATAGGAATCACAGAATTGTTAAGGCACATCAGATCACAGTGCTTTATCAAAATTTAAATACTGATGCTGTCCAATACCACCTCACTTTTAATTTTGAATCCACCTAATAGCTGAATTCTTCCTCTGTCACTATGGTCTGGATAGCCTTGGTAAAGACAGATGCAAAGTCTTCCTTTAATACCTCAGCTATGCCTTTTGCCTCCTTCTAATAGACACTGCTTCTCCTTTTAGCATTTGTATGTCTATAGAAGACTTTGGGCTTCCTTTTTATGTTAATTGTCAGTCCGTCTTCATACTCTCTCCATCTGTTATTTGGTTTTTTTTTATCTCTCCTCTTATCCTCCTGTATTCAGCTTGGTTTTCAATTGTATTTTCTACCTGACACCAGTTATAAGCATATTTTTCCTTCTTAATTTCTATCTCTTTTGTCAACCAGAGAGCTCTAGATCTGTTAGCCCTATCTTTTATGTTTGAGGGAATAAACCTTCACTGTGCTGAATTTACCCCTTGTTTTTGATGACAATCCATTGATTAGCTACTGTTTCTTTTGCCAGCCTTTGACTCTAATTTATTTGGATCTGATTCATTCTTATCCCATTCCAGTTGTCTTTACCAAGATTAATTTTTCTCACTCTGTACTGTTCTTTGTCCTTTTCCACAGTCAACCTAAATCTTATGATATAGTGATCAGTTTCTCGGTGTTTAGATCACCAACACTTGTCCATGCCTCTCCATGTTGATGCTATAGTTAAAAAGGCCCACTGATGCCTCTACACTTGAAAACTGCATTGGAGGGGAATTCGGCCACATAGTCATAGGTGTATGGGGAGTATAGTAGGAAGCTGAAAACACAGCCTTGAGGGGAACCGGTGTTGAGGAGGAGGTGTGGTTGCCTATCCTCACTGATTGTGGTCTGTGAGTTAGGAAGTTCAGGATGCAGTCACAGAGGGAGATGCTGAGGCCCAGGCCACGGAATTTGGAAATGAGTTTTGTGGGAATAATAGTATTAAAGGTCAATAAATAGGATTCTGACATAGATATGTCAGAACATAGTTATCTAGGTGTTCCAAGATTGAGTGCACAGCAAGGGAAATGGTATCTGCTGTGGACTTATTGCAGCATTAGGCAAACTGTAATGGATCCAGGCAGTCCAGGAGGCTGGAACTGATTCGTGCAATGACTTACCTTTCAAACACCTCATGATGATAGATGTCAGGTCCACTGGCGTTGTCATTAAGGCACGCTGCTTGGTTTTTCTTAGGTATCAGAATGGTGGACATTTTCTTGAAGCAGATAGGGAACTCAGATTATTGTAGAGGTTGAAGATGTCTGCAAATAACTCCAGTAGCGGATCTGCGCAGGATCTGAGTGTATGTCCAGGTACCCCATTCAAACCAGCTGCTTTCTGTGGGTTGACCTATAAGAAAGCTGCTCTGACATCTGCAGCAGTGACCCCAGATACAGGTTCATCCAGGACAGTGTGGAAGGCATGCTCTCGCTGACCTCTTGCTCAAAACGGGCCTGGAATGCATTGAGCTCATCAAGGAAGAGTGTGTTGGAGCTGACAATTTTACATAACTTCCTCTTGTAGTCTCTTGTATAAGATATATAGAAGATCTTGTCCTCTGCTCATTTATCTGATCTATGGCTTTTTGCAGCCTCTTTGTCTCTTCCTCATGGTTTATATATCCACCTAACATTAGACTATAAGACCATAAGATATAGGAGCAGAATTAAACTATTCAACCCATCAAGTCTGTTCTGCCCATTCAATCATGGCTGATAAGTTTCTCAACCTCATTCTCCTGCCTTTTCCCTGTGATCTTTGATCCCATTACTAATCCAGAATGTTTAGATCTCTGTCTTAAATACCCTCAATGACCTGGTCTCCACAGCCCAATGTGGCAATGAGATTCCATAGATTCATCACTCTCTGGCTGTAGAAATTCCTCCTCATTTTGGTTCTAAAGAATTGTTCTTTTACTCTGAGGCTATGCCCTCAGATCCTAGTCTTTCCTACTGTTGGAAACATTGTCTCCACGTCCAATCTATCCAGGCTTCTCAGTCTTCTGTAAATTTCAATGAGATATCACTAGGAATATCATCAGCAAACTGCGATATAACAATCAGATCTCTTTGTCTAAGTCATTCATAGTAATGGTAAATGCTGAAGCCCCAGAGCAGTTCCTTGTGACATTCCACTTGTTACAATTTGCCAACTAGAAAAGGCTCCATCTTTCCTATTCTCTGTTCTCTGTCTATTAACAAATGTGATAAATGTGGCACATTCGTGAGGGAAAAAGGTAACTTTGGATCTCCTGTTGATGCGGTTTTCCTGGAGGCTTTTCTGGTCTGTTAATGACTCTGATTGAGATTAACATTTTATAATTAGTTAGAAGATCCATAAGTTTTGTATCTTGTGACACCCAAGGTGGTAGAAGTTGAGATAGATGAACCTTGCTCTATTGTCTCCAGCAACGCCTACATAATTTTAGATAGAGTAAAAAGTAAATAAAGTAAAAGCTTACAGGGGTGGTGATGGCCTTGTAATATTATTGCTAAAAGATTACTCCAGAAATTCTTCTTATGTCTTGGGAACCAGTTTGGAATCCTACCATGGCAGATGGTGGAATTTGAATTTGAGAATTATCTGGAATTAAGAATCTACTGATGACTATGAAACCATTGTCAGAAAAACCTATCTGGTTCACTAATTGTCCTTTAGGGAAAGAAGTCTGCTGTCCTGACCTTGTCTGGCCTACATGTGACTCCAGAGCCACAGCAATGTGGTTGACTCTCAACTGCCCTTGGGCAACTAGGGATGGGCAATAAATGCTGGCCAGCCAGTGGCGCCCACATCCCATGAATGAATTTTTTAGAAAGTCAGTATCTCAGTGCGTATTATTCAACAATATGACTGCAGTATGCAGCTATAAGTGCAGTGAACCCACATTCTATCATAGGAACGTTGAACGTGGTCGTCACTTTTTTTTGTGGTATTTGAGAAAGCTTTGATCAGCGCATCAGATGACAATGCAGCTGAGGCAAACTCAACCACGGGAAAGATAAACGAAAGCTGACAACATACAATTCCGCAGTTATTTCTGGTACAAGGCAACACTGACAACTGCATACTAAACAGTCACAATCAATCATGGCAGCAATAAATGCTGAGCGACACTTCATTAATTGAGTGGGAGAGGTACTTCAAGCCTGCGAGTGAAGTTTAGCAATACTGCCACTGAAACTGGATTGCAAAAAATGGTACAGGCGCAGACATTCCTTTCCTTCCATCAGCAGCAGTGAAAATAAATTCCCATTACTATCAGTCAGAGAAAATAGCCACCTCAATATGTTGATACATTTTTAAGCATATGCAAAACTCTTGATAACTGCAGAATGCATAATTGTATATTGTCCGTCACAGGACTAGAATAAAAAACATTTGATATGTTGTAAGAGTGTAGTAGTTACTTTATTTAAATTATATTTGAATATAATGGTGAAATATAAATTTATGTATATTGGGCAGCACCATGCCACAGTAGTTAGAACTCCTGCTTCACAGACCCAGGTTCAGTTCTGGCCTTGGGTGACATCCTGTGTGGAGTTTGCATGTTCTTTCCTGTTTAGCATGAGTTTCCATCGGATTTTCCGGTTTCCTCCCAGATGTATGGGTTAGGTTAACCGGCCAAACTAAAATTACCTGAAGTGTCTTGGGGATTAGTCGGGTAAATATGTGGGGTTACGGGGATAGGGCCTGGATGGGATTGTTGGGGTTGGAATTGTTTGACTCAATGGACCAAATGGCCTCCTTCTGCTCTGTAGGGATTCTATTCAATCTTTCCTCATCGCTCAGACAGTCCAGCCCAGGCAGCATGCTTGTAGATACATTGGGCAGACACACAAACACAGCTGAATGCTTGCTTTGTCATAGTTGGAAATAAAAAAAAGCTCTCTTTCTTTGTCTTCAGAATAATTCATCAGTTTGCTGGTAGAACACAACAATGAAACCATATTCAAAAGGAAGACTTGCACTTACAGAACACCTCTCACAACCTTAGAAAACACCTCACAACCAATGAAATACTTCTGGAATGAGAACAGGAAGTGTTGGAAATGCTTGACACATCAGTACAGTACCTATGGAGGGAGAGTTCAGACTGGAACAACAATAGCTATTCATTTTAAATAGCTGTTCTAACACAATGGGCTTCACAGGCACATTACAGAACAAAATTTGGCACTAAACCGCATAAAGGGATATTAGGTTAATGCTAATGGCCAAACCTTGGGTAATGTCGATATCAAAAAGGAGGAAGTATCGAGTGTCATAAAAAACAGTAAAGTCAATAAGTCCCCTGAGCCTGATGGGATTTATCCGAGAATACTGAGGGAGGCAAAGGCAGAAATCTTTGTATCCTCATTGGCTACAGATGAAATTCCAGAGGCCTGGAGGTAGCTAATGTACTTCCATTGTTTAAGAAGGGATAATCCGGGAAATTCTAGGCCAGTGTGCCTTACATCAATGATAGGCAAATTATTGGAAAAGATTCTTAGGTATAGGATTTACTCACATTTGGAAACAAGTGGAATTATTGGTGATAGACAGCATGGTTTTGTGAAGGGGAGGTCATGCCTCACTAGCTTGATTGAGTTTTTTGAAGAAATGACAAAGATGATAGATGAGGGTAAGGCGGACATCATGGTTGGCACAGGTTTGGAGGGCTTTACTTTTCTTTGATCTTTGAACTTACTCAAAGAAAAAGGGCTTACAGGGTTATCCCAAAGGACTAAAGAGAAGTGTGGGGCAGAGAGCTTTACGTACATGCCAGCAAATTGTGAAGCAATTAAAAATTGGGAATGTTCTAGTGAGTAACCGATGCTGCTCGTTAATGACCATTTAAGGCTAAAATAAACGAGGCTTACTGGGGTTTATGGTATAATGGTGAGCACTTTGCACTCCCAAACCAGTGGTCTGGTTTCAATCCTCAGTGGAACCTTGCTAAGCTCTCTGGTTCCATAGGGTAATGGTTATCATATTTGCTTTACATGCTGAGTCTTCTCAGTTCAAGCCCCAGAGGGGCCAAAGTTGTTTGGCTGCAGCTATGCTGACTTCACAGCAAGTGGCACAACAAAATTGTGCTGGGCCCTTAACCCGGAGATCGATCAAAACTATTCTCTGCTATTTCAATATTTAGTCCTCCCCTTTGATAGCTCAGATGGTAGAGCGGAGGACTGTAGATGACTAAAACTGACATCCTTAGGTCGCTGATTCAATTGTGCTTGAAGAATTGGGCTTCCCTGAGGCAGGCAGAGGGGACAATATTCGAGGCAGACCTACCTTAAAACATGCCTGTTTGATGCTTCAGCAGCTACAGGCTATTCTTTAGAGGGGACGAACCCTCACTCACTCCCTTCCCCAACTACCACTACAGTGGTGGCCAAGCTGCAAAAAGCATTTTTGATTTTAACTTTAAAAATATTGGAAAGAATGCGCCCTCATTTTGAAGTGCCCTCTCACTTACTATCATAAGTTGCTGCTTCTTCAGGCTGAGACAGTTCACCCACTGTCCTTAATTGAATGGTAAGCCTGCCCTCTGGTATACCTGGCAAGGGATTGCCAATCATCAGGTTGGCTGATGAGGTTAAACTGATGCAATTCTTCAAAGCCATCTCTGCAATGCCCTATCTTTTCAGCTTGGATCTTGATTGCTGAAGCCTAGGATGGGATAGGACAGCACGGTGGCACAATGGTTAACATTGCTGCCTCACAATGTCAGGGACCCTGGTTCAATTCCAGCTTTGAGAGACTCTTTGTGTGAGTTTGCACATTCTCCCCGTATCTGCAAGGGTTTCGTCCCACAATCCAAAGATGCATGGGTTAGGTTGACTGGCCATGCTAAATTATTCCTTAGTAACAAGGGACTGGCAGAGTGGGTTTGTGGGGATAGGGCCTCGGTGGGATTGTTGTCAGTGTATTTCTCATTTCTCATTCTCGCTGGGAGACCTCAGCTCTCGGCAGTTTTTGTGGATGGCTGCCTCACAAATATTACTCGGGGACAGCTGCCCCAGTTCCACGTAGCAGCCACTCAACAAAAATCCTGCCTCCACCGGCACTTTGTCCTGAGACGGCTGAGGCGACTTGGGAAAATTCCCACTGCCCGCTACCTGACCCCAGAATGAAAATTCAGCCCTTATGGTCATGCTTGTGTATTAAAGAAAGGTGTTCTTTTGAAATGTAGTCACTGTTATATCACAAAAATATGCAACAATTAGTTTGCATCCAGCCAAGTCCTGCAGGCAGCATGATAATGACCAGATAATCTCTTTCAGAGATGTTTGTTGAGGGATGAACATTTACCAGGAGATTTTTCCTACTTTTCTTCAAAATAATGCTGAAGTTTCTGTATTATTGGGGTACTTGAGATTGTAAGGGTTAACGTAGGACTGTGGAAACAGTACCACTTACATTATGATGTCTCATGGGAATAGTGTAGCCATGAGTCAGGCCTGCATCTTGTTTTTGTGTATGTAGCTATGTGTTATTATTGTTCAGCCATGCAAGCTAATGATCACTTCATGAGACAACATATAACCTTACAACAGTTTTAGCCTGGATTATCTACTCAAATCTCTGAAGTACAACTTGAACCCACAACCTCATGACTCACAGAGGTGAGGTTGCTATCACCAAGCTGTACTTTATGCATTTATAACCATAATTATATAATAAAAGAATTTTAAAAAAACATTAGTGGGATCCAGCATTTTTTTTTCAATGAACCTGTTTCTCTTTCTTTTTACTTAGCAATGCTCCCTTCTATTCTCTGCAGAACAGTCACTTCCTAAGGGGGCATCATTACAGGAATAAAGCTTCAATCTAATGGGTTTTCTTCAAACAAAAGGTGAGCTGAATTGTGATCCTCCCACCTTGAGTTTCAACTCAGTAACTTTATCACAAACTGTGATGAAGATTCACCACCTTCTGGCTGAAGAAATTCCTTCATTTCAGTTCTAAGTTTTACTCTGAGGCTGTGTCCTCAGATCCTAGTCTCTCCTACTTATAGAAACATCTTCTTCATGTCTGCTCCATCCAGACCCTACAGTATTCTGTAAGGATCATTGTGATCCTCCCCCCCCCCTCCCCCCCCGCCATCCCCCCATCCTTCTAAATTCCATTGAGTAAAGATCCTGGCTGGAATTTTACAGCCCCGCCCACCACGGGAATCAGAACGAGCACGGGGTGGAATATAGAAATGTCTGTTGATCTCAGACAGGATTTTACAGTTTCGAATGAACGGGGTCCTAAAATCCTAACCAACAAACACTCCTTCCTGATCTGTATATTCCAGTTACCCACTTTTGGAGCAACTGGAGGAACCTTCACAAAACTGTTTCTGAACTATTTATAGACAACACTTAATACTCTAACGACTAACGCTTTGTGAAAATAATGTCTGCAACATATGCAGCAAAGCTGAAGCAAGATTAATTCCACATTTGCACGGCTATAAAGCAACTTTAAGCACCATAAATTCTAATCTGCAATGCTAATATTTAATTGCCAATACATATGCTAATGTATCCCATCTTTCTAAGGTAAGAAGATTGTCTGCTGTTATACAACTACCTTGAGCAGAACACAAATATCTTTTATTCAAATTATTGTTTTCAGAATGACAAGCTGTAATGTTATTGGAGCCATGAAGAGTCAGGAACACAAGTCCCTCAAATTACAATCAATAAAATTAAAAAAAAAATTTGGCACATATCAAATCAAGGAACACATGTTCAAGCATTTTTCTGGCAGATATAATGGGGGTGAGAGGGAAGGGAGGAGCTTTCAATGCCATTGCAGTGTATTTTTTGATAGCGGAAGTGGCCTGTCATTTGCTGGTAGCAGGATCTTCCAGTACCACAACTCTTAATAGGTTTCTTGTCGTTCATAGAATCCCTACAGTGCAGATGGAGGCCACTTGGCCCATCAAGTCTGCACCAATAACAACCCCACTCGGAGCTTATCCCTGCTAATTCTCCCATTACTTAGGAGCAATTTAGCATGGCCAGTCAACTTAACCTGCACATCTTTGTACTGTGGGAGGAAACTGGAGTACGCAAAGGAAATCCATGCAGACACGGGGAGAATGCATAAGCTCCACACAAACAGTCATCCAATTGAAGGTGAGGCAGCATTGCGATCCAATGTGCCACCATGCTACCCTCTGCCAACATATCGTAGTGGGGGGGGGGGGGGGGGGGGGGGGGGGGGGGGGTGAGGGGGAATGGGGGGTCACTATTAGCAGGACCAGAGGATCCTACCTATGGGAACAACTGGAAAATCACCCACAGTCTGCACAGAGTGCATTTCCTGATCTGCTCCAGTCACTCAATGGGATAGGCTTGGAGCAATTACACTTCTTGGTGTCATCCATAGTCCGTCAACTAATGGAAAGATGTAGAGGAACAAATTTGCAAGAACATTACAGAGAGATGCAAAAACTAAAGAGCACTCATAATGTATTTACCCAAAAATAGACTGAGAAAGTAATACTGTAAAGATCAGTGTGATGTTAGAGTTATTAAAGATGTTCAGGTTTTTTCCAATAGTACATTTTTATTCCAACAAAGAAGAAGGCACTGCTAGAGCTTGTTCTTGGAAATGAGGTGGGCCAAGTTGATCAAATATTGGTCAGAGAACATTTAGGGGACAATGATTTGATTTGATTTATTATTGTCCCATGTATAGGGCTACAACAAAAAATATTGCTTCTTGTGTGTGCTATACACAAAACATACCATTCATAGGGAAGAAGGAAAGGAGGGGGTGAAAAATATAATGTTACAGCCATAGCTAGTGTGTAGAAAAAGATGAACTTAATATGTGATCTGTTCATTCAAAAGTCTGATTTTAAACTCACCAGCAGGGATGAAGCTGTTCTTGAGTTGATATGTGATCTCAGCCTTTTTTATCTTTTTCTTTATGGGAGAAGATGGAAGAAAGCATGTTTGGGTGCGTGAAGTTAATATTATGGTAGTTGTTCTTCTGAGGCAGCGGGAAGCGTAGACAGTGTCAATGAATGGGAGGCTGATTTGCATGATGAACAAGACTACGTTTACAACCCTTTGTAGTTTCTTGCAGTCTTGGTCTGAGCAGGAGCCAAATCAAGCTGCAATACATTCAGAAAGGATTCTTTCTATGATGCATTTATAAAAATTGATGAGATGTAGTGGACATGAAGAATTCCCTGAGAAAGTAGAGGCATTGATGGGCTTTCTTAAGGGATAGCTATTATATTGAAGCTATTAAAGCTAAAGATATTAAAGGAAGACTTTGTGTCTGTCTTTCCGTAGTGACAGAGGAAGAATTGATTCACTAGGTGAGTTTAAAATTAAAAGCAAGGCAGCATTGGATTGGTTATCAGCATTTAAATTTGATAAGGCACTGTGATCAGATGTACCATCACAATTCTGTAATTCCTATGTCAACTTTATGCAATTGAGAGAAACAGGTGATCAGTGAGTTGGCAGCTGACTTTCCATCTCTCCCAGGATTTATTTCCATTGAGTCAAGATTAAAAGTTAACATTTACCCTATTGTATAGAATCAGGCATGTAGACTTAAGTGCAGGCCATCAATTTTCTAATATGGGGATTTTTTCACATTCTTTATACAATCTGACTAATGCAAATCACACAGATCTCACAGAAAATTCTGTGTTTTCAGTTCTCATCACCCTGCCTGACTGTGCCTAAAGTAAACTATTCACTCAGTTCTTAAAAGAGATAATGTCTTAGTTTTGGATATTTGAATTTTTATGCATGGTCTGATTTCTTTTTCATTATTGACCATGGCATTATTGACTGCACATAGCCCTTCTTTGCTGCTTGTCGCTGGAACTCTGAAATTTCTGGATTGAAGGTGGACAAATTTTTTTTGGGGGGTTAGAGATTTCTGATTGCTTCAAAAAAAAATGGTGGAGGATGTGAACAACAGGAAGTCTTGTGGTCAGTGGCACGACCAGAAGATTTGGTCACGTCCGATAGTGGGCTGGCTCACCCATCACAAATCATGAGAAGGGGTTTGCGTTAGACAGGGTGGGTATATCCCCATTGATATTGTTCACAGACCAACAGAATAACAAGTAAACGTAGAAACATTCCTTCCTCCCACCTTCAGTAATGGGGCAAAAACAGTTTAGTCAAATGCATGAATAATAAACTCTTTTCTTTTATTCATATATTGGACATGGGCACCACTGGCTGGTCAGCATTTATTGTCCATCCCCAGTTGCCCAATCAACTATATTGTTGTGGCTCTGGTGTTGCATGTAAGCCAGACTATGTAAGGAAGGCAGAGTTCCTTTGCTGATGAACCAGATGGGTTTCTTTTTCCAACAATCAACAATGGTTTCATGGTCATCAATAGATTCTTAATCTGGATTTTTTTTATTGAATTCAAAATCTTCCCTGGCGGGATTCAAACCCAGGTCCCCAGAACATTACCTGGGTTCCTGTATTAATAGTTTAGTGATAATACCACTAAGCCATCGCTCAGCAACTCAAACATCTCTCGGAGCTAATAAAAAACAAAGTCAACCAATTTTCCCCCTTCTCTTTAGCAGTTACAGTGTTGACTCGTCATTAACAGTAGATGAAATTTGTATTACCGTCAAGTTTTTGTTAAAGCGTAATGTTGATTTGTCCACAAATGCATTACATATTTGAATTAAGAGTAATCAGTCACTGTGGAATGATACCTTAACTGGTTTCACATATATTAATACATTTTATATCAGTGATATTAAGCTATGTTGATTAATTTAATACAACTAATTAGCTCAAAATTATAATCAGCTGGTTATTATGCAGATAATGTTGTGCTCTCTAGCCACATCTAATCCAGAGATGTAATGCCACTCTTCAGCGAAGGAGAGAGATACAAGACTAACACATTTAGTTTAATGCCAATCTATTCTTTTAGCAGCAGAGATTGAGAATTATTTTGCGCTGAGAAGTGTATGAGAAGCAGCAGATTGCCCCAGCAGGGACCAGAACTTGAAACATTAAAGGATTGCTTCCGTAAAACAAACCCCAGTCACAAACACTGCATCCTGGCTGCAGCCCAAATTAAAAAAAACTTACAACTTCATTCTCTGAGTCACAGAGAGTTAGACTGCCAAGTCTTTGACTGACCAGAAAATTTGGGCCACACATCCATTCACACAGATTCACAACAGAAACAATTTTGTTTTGTCAGCGGTCAACGCCTGCCAAAGATAACCCCAAAACTGACCAACTTTACAGCATTGATTCTAGTATGACTGGAAGTGTCAGCTAGAACAACCCTCTATTTGGATTTTTTCCGTAATGAAGTCCCAAATAATGAGGAGTCTTTTTGATTTGATTTAATATTGTCACATGTATTAACATGCAGTGAAGAGTATTGTTTCGTGTGCACTCTACAGACAAAATGTACCGTTCATAGAGAAGGAAAGGAGAGAGTGCAGTATGTCGTGTTACAGTCACAGCTAGGGTGTAGAGAAAGATAACATAATCTGAGGCAGATCCATTCAGAAGTCTGCTGGCAGCAGGAAAGAAGTTGTACTTGAATTGGTTGGTAGGTGTCCTCATACTCTTGTATTTTTTTTCCAATGGAAGAAGGTGGAAGAGAAAATGTCCAGGGTGCGTAGGGTCCTTAATTGTGCTGGCTGCTTTTCTGACCAGCGGGAAATGTGGACAGAGTCAATGAATGGGAGGCTAGTTTGAATGAAGGATTGGGCTTCGTTCACAACTTTGGGTAGTTTCTTCGGTCTTGAACAGAGCAGGAAACATACCAAGCTGTGATACAACCAGAAAGAATGCTTTCTATGGTGCATCTGTAAAAATTGGTGAGAGTATTGCGTGCTATACAGACAAAGCATTCCATTCATAGAATATATAAGGGAGAAGTAAAGGAGAGGGTGTTGAATGTAGTATTATAGCTAGGGTGCAGTGAAACATCAACTTAGTTTGAGATAGATCCATTCAAAAATCCGATGGCAGCAAGGAAGAAGCTATTCTTGAGTAGGTTAGTATGTGTCCTCAGACTTTTGTATCTTTTTTCTGTGGAAGAAGGCAGAAGAGAACATGTCCAGGGTGTGTGGCATCCTTAATCATGCTGGCTGTTTTTCCAAGGCAGCAGGAAGTGTAGCCAGTGTCAATGGGTGGGAGGCTGGTTTGAGTGATGGACTAGGTTTTGTTCATGATACTTTGTAGTTTTTTTGTGATCATGGACAGAGCTTGGGCCATACTAAACTGTGATACAACCAGAAAGAATATCTTCTATGTGCATCTATAAAAGTTGGTGACAGCCTTGTATGCCGTACAGACAAAGCATTCCATTCATAGAGTACATAAGGGAGAAGTAAAGAAGAGGGTGCAGAATGTAATATTACAGTCATAGCTAGGGTGTAGAGAAATTGTGAGATAGGTACATTCAAAAGTCTGATGAAAACAGGAAAAAAAGCTATTCTTGAGTTAGTTGGTTTGTAGAGTAAATTTTTCCATTCTGCCCACTATGGGAATCATAGCCGGAGGGGGACTAACCACAGAAAGGACCATTGGCCTAGGACAGGATTTTCCAGTTTCAGGGCAAGTGTGGCTGGAAAATCCCATCCACGATCTCAGGTTTTTGTATCTTTATCTCAACAGAGGAAGGTAGAAGAGAGTGCATCCAGGATGCCTGCGGTCCTTGATTATGTTGATGGTTTTTCTGAGGCAGCAGGAAGTGTCGATGGAGTCAATGGATGGTATTACACTACTAAGTATTGCATTTCTAATTCAGGTTAGATTTACCTAAAATCTACGGCAATAAGCATGCTTTAAAAATAAATACACCTGCAAATTTAACATAATTTAACATAATTTCCTGATTGTAAGAAATGCTCAAAACTTACTCATTACATTTTGGACAGCTTGCTAGATATACTAAACTACATAGATAGACACCAGTTAATTCATTCATTAACTGGATAGTAGTGCATCTAATGATAAAGAAGTCTGAAGTTTTAATGCAAGGTAACATAAAAACCATTAAAACAGCAACATTTCTGGGAATGTTGTGTATGTCAAAATATTTTAATTATCTCTCCACGCAAGACATCTCATCTCATCTTCCTCGCCTTCTGAATGAACTTCAAGAAAGCTACAAGATCCAGATCATTATTGCAAAATCTTCCAACAATGCCTTCGTTTTCTTGAGTGATAAGGGTTAATTTCTGCTGTTGACATCTGTTTCATTGTATGTCTGCTGCTGCTTTTGGATTAAGGTAATTGGTCCTTTTGTGCAGTCTCTTGCCAATTGATGCTTGTGATTACAGGGCCTGAATTGCATGCTGAATTAGATACCACTTGTCCCTTTGTGCAAAGCCGCTTCATTGTGTTGGAACATTTTCTTGGGCAATTGGAAGTTTGCTTCTATTTTGAAGATTATCTGTGATAAGGCAAAAGCATATGCTGAATTGATCATGCAGTTGACAGCCAGGTTTTCATTTGGTGCACTAAGCATTAAGTATGATTCATTGGAATTTGGACTTAGTTGTATTTTCAGTGTTGCTATTGTCCTCTCTTTGTAACCACAGAAAATTGAAGAAAGGAATAAACTGGGGTCCCAGTAAATAATATTTGGAATTAACTTTCACGTAGAAACCCAAAGAAAAAAATAATCAATGTAACCTTAACAAAGATTGGTAGAAAAAAAACTTTCCAATCATAGGTCTGGTCAACAGATTTGTTCCACTAATAATTGAAGCCAAGTGCTGCCTCGAGTTGTTAGCTATGTGGGAGAGAGTATAAATTGGCACAACTTTTCTTGTGGGGTTTGCTCATATTGATGAGTGCCCATCAATACTGAAGACTTGCTTTTCTAAGTTACTTCAGTTAGTAAATAAACACCAGAAATTGATACATCGCTAAAAGAGCAAACCTGGGGCTGGAATTCTCCAGCTGATCACATCCTGCTACCACAGTTGGAGAATTTGGCACTCAGCCAAATCTCTGTTCACTGCAGCGGGAACGGCGAATCCCAACTGCGGACAAGTTGGGTGAATCCGGCTCCTAATTTTTCTGACTTCTAATGGAAAGGCTCAAACTTAAGTTTCTCATGAGCATTTGAAGATTTGTTGCACAATTGCTTATTGAAACACAAGATTCTGAGAAGATATAACAGGGTAGATGCCAAAAGGATATTTCTTCACAAGGGCAATCAAGCATATTTTCAAAATTAGGAGTCTCAGAATTAAATTGGATGAGAAGGCTAATTTTATTCTTCCAGCGTTTTGTTTATGTTTGGAATTCTCTTCCAAAGAGATCAACTGGCAAGCTCCTTGAATGTATCAAGATTGAGTTAGGTTTTTTTTTAATTGACAAGGGAGTCAAAGATTTAGAATGGCAGACAAGAAAGTAGAGTTAAGTCCACAATCAAATCAGCTATGCCATTATTGAATGGTAGAGCAGGTTAAAGGAGATCAAATGGCCTATTCTACCCCCATTTATGTTGAGCATTATCTTTGGTTAATCAAAGATCTGATCATGGTCATCAAGGTTGAATGGTGCATGATGTGAAATACAGTCTAGCTTACAAAGCCACCATTTAGATACTTCCTTCAGGGAAATAAGCTAAGTAGATATTATCATAACATCAATTTAAAACCTTTCTTAAATGAAGATTTCTATAGATTGTTATGACGCTTAGGTTAATCTCCTTTACCTCACCTCATTATCTGTTAGATGTGTTTGTGAATGTGTTAATTGTTCAATAGCGATTATAGGTTCATCAGCATAAAGACCTGATACTCACTTTAAGTGAAGAATTAAGGAGTTATTTAATTAAACAACTGGGAATTTTAACTAAACAAGTAGATAATAATTAAGGTAAGGTTCGGTTGGAACACTGTTCAAATAAATACAAGGGCCATTTATTCCCAAAAAATAATAATACTAACTTAGCCACTCTCACAAAAATATATAAGTAGGTTTTGTGGCTTTGAAAAAAACCTTTGGAGTTATTTTGTTACTGTAGGTAAATTCTTTCTGATTTGGTTCCTTTCTAGCAGATAAATGGAGAGTTCTCCTAACAGAATTTTTAACTGACACAGAGCCACTCTTGCCCTCTCTGTGTGTTGAGAGGTGGCAGCCTTTTAGTTCAAATCAACTGAACTGAAGGTACTAGCTGAAGGCAGGCAGTTGAACTCCTATTGCCCTATCTCTGATGACCTATTTATTTTTCTGACACCCAGGATTGGTCTGAGGCTGTCAACAGTAGCAAATTCAAATTTGATATGTTCCTGGTAGTTGAGTATCTTCTTTAAACAGATAAGCTGTCAAAATGCAGAAGCCTGCAAAGCCTGTTACCAAGGCAACCCTGATGTTTTGTCCTGGTTACAAGTGTTGCAATCTGTATACCCTGTAGGCACCTGCATTGTTAACATACAGGCGTTGAACACAAAGCCATCTTTTGAAGGGACCACACAATATCCCCTCTAGCAGTTTTTACAATTCTTTTACATCTTTATAAATATTCTTTACATCTTTGCGATCTTTAATTTATTAATTTACAATCTTTACATCTTTAATTTATCATTTTGACAGTGAAATGTGATTTCTGACATGCAACATGCTTGATAACAGGAACTACATTTTGAATGACTGTTGATCCAAACCCTTTCAATCTCTTTACCGAGCAGCCATTGATTTTGCCTGGAAATGAACCAGGATTCACCCACAAACCGTACACATTCACAATGTGTATTTAAGCAATGAGAATGATGTTTTTTTTTACCCACTGCCTTAGTAAAGAATGTTTGGTAATGTGACACTCTTCTGGTGAGCTCATAAAATGTTAAGTTCCACATTTCTCAGAGATTGCTTACAATGAAGTTTATAAATGGATTACAGACTACGAAGGGGATTGCAGCTATCAAACAAGATTTATCTTCCACGAATGATCAGTAGTTTATTTGGAAAAATGTGCAGGTTTTCCGCCTACAAGGGAGGAAAAAAAAAGTACATTGGGCATTGCTGAAAATATAAGATCCAAATCATTAATCGCTTCTCATTTTGCTAAGATTCATAGTGGAATTGAACCTCAAATATCAATGAGTCAGTGAAATAGGACAGGGAACTAGTGCTGCGTTAATTCCATTTCTGTTTAGATCCAATTTGAAGCTCAATATAGGAATAGAAAATTAATGTTCATGAAGACTGATTTGAAATGATAAATTGTGTGTAATTCAGTTAATCACTTTACAGTTCTTAATAGATCACATGAAATATTTGAAATCAATAAAAGATTCTGCGAAGCTGAATGTTCTGCAGTTTTAATTTTAATTTGCTGGAAGATCGTCAATCAAGCAAACCTGCTTTTTTTTTGGCTAAAGCTTTTTTTCACTGCTGGATTTTCCTTGTGGCCAGTGGCCTAGAATTTGTCAATAACAGAACGTGTCAGACGTAACAGCTCGTTCTTGGTGGGGATGTGTTTTATACAGACTCTTGGAGTCAGTATTCCTTATCTGGGCATTGAAATGTAAACAATATGCCTAGAGATGATGAAGTCTGGAATGATCGATGATACTATTCTGCCATATTTGATTGGCCTAATGCAATTGGGGTTTCTGATCAATTCATTGGCTGGATGAATGAGGATCTTCCAGAAGGGAGTGGAGAATTGTGGAAAAAGAGACATGTGAGCCTTTGTTTGCCAGCGATAACCTGAAGGAATCAACCATCACGAGACGAAATGTACCCTAAAGGATGCTTCAGAGAGCAAGAAGATAGATTCTACATTGAGGATAGTTCTCGGCCAAGGCTTTGCTAAGCTCGATAATATCTACCCTCAGTTAAATAATTAAAGTTGATTTTTTAGTTAAAGTTGATGTTCTGTTAAAGTTAAAGTGCAGTTTAAAAATTAAAGTTCAGTTGAAAGTTGATATTCAGTTAGGGTTAAAATTCAGGAAAGACTTAATGACTTGCAACTGTTTATGTTTGAGTTGGTACTAGAAGTGTTTAGTAAAGGAACACTTGACTTGTTTCCTTGCTCATCTCATTAAACTGGAATGCTTGGAAGGTGTTTAAATTGAAGCTATATAATAATTCAATTGCACATTCAGTTGTTATTAGCTTTGCATAGGTCTAAAAATATTCCATGAGAGCGACAAAGGGTTAAAAAATGTCTATGATAAAATTAAATAGTGGACCATTTAAGGGAACTGTGTTGAAAAACATATTTGGAAACAGTCAATAAAATTGAACAGTCAAAATTTCTCCACTCAGTAATTAATATTTTTCATACAAATCCTATTGTAATGTGCAGGTTAAACTGCTTAACTTTTCTCAACATAATTAGTCCACATGACAGATTTCAAATACCTCAACATCGTGAATGTTGGATGGTGTATTTATAAAATTGCTACCAGTCTGGCTGGCTGAGTTTCATAAGTCAGTTTACTTAGAAGTATAGATGAGAGATGCGTCATAGTTAAAGATTGGTCACTTTTATATCACTTGCCTTGCAGCAAAAAAATGTTTGGAATTTTGGGAACAAATGTACATAATGTCCGGAATTCTCCATTGCCAGTAGGAATGGAGAATTTGGCGCTCAGCCAAAACTCGAGTCACTGCAGCGGGACCGGAGACTCCCACCCACGGGCAAAGTCAGAGAGTTCCAGGTATGAGTTTTAAACTCTCTTTCACTCTATATTAAACATTTGAGCTGGGATGCACTTTTGACATTGTACACATCTATCAGAATACATTAATATATTTAGTGCTAATTTTAATTTTATCGGCTACAAATCAGTGAGATTTAAAGGACTTTCTCGGCACTCAATTAGTTTTTAAATCAAATTTTAATCTAATTTCTCAGTCAAATATCGCTGTCTCCAGTTTTTAATGTTCAGTCATTCTGGTACTTAAGTTTGGATCAATTATGACCATACTACAGGCAAACAGAATGCCAGTGAGTACTTTGGGTTCTACACAGTAAGGTCACTTTAATCAATCCATTACCAGATAAAACAATGGGAAGATGAGGTTCAAAGTAGCAAGGATTTCACCTGGAACCCAGATAATCATTTACCTGACCATAAGACAACATGCTGAATTGCTGTAAGTGTTTAATATTAAAGGTTATTCAAAACACGGGGCAGTCCCAAGTGGAGCATGCAGCACGGGAGCATGCTGGAGCTCATTTTAAGCATTCAGAAGCTTTTCATTAGTGGCAAAACCAGATAAATTACAATTGCAAGGAATTTACTTCTTATTTTCAGATGTCACTCAAATTCTATGTGTGTGCTTTGTATATTATTCATGGACAACTGTTTGTTTATTATTCATTGGGTCAGAAGGATATTGTAACATATTACGGAACATTGCGGAAACATCTTTTACATATCTGAACATCCACCTGAACCAGGAAGAGCACCATAGTTAGCAATGTCCCAGGATCAATTCTGGCCTCGGGTCACTGTGTGGAGTTTGTGCATTCTCCCCAAGTGTGTGTAGATTTCCTCCAGTTTCCTCCAGAGATGTGCAAGTAAGGTTTATTGACCATGCTAAATTGACCCTAGTGTCAGAGGATTCACAGGGTAAATAAGTGGGGTCACAGGAATAGTGCCTGGGTGGGATTAGTGCAGATTCGATGGGTTGAATGGCCTCCTTCTGCATTGTAAGGATTCTCTGATTCTATGCTGCTTTAGAGCTCCAAGGACCTGGGTTTGATTCCTGGCTTGGGTTGCTGTCTCCATATTGTTCTTCATATTTTCAGGATATCAGGGAATCTCCACATTGTCTGCCTGCATTTCCTCTGGGTGCTCCACACTCCAAAAGGTAGGCTGATTAGGTGGATTAGCTGTGCTAAATTCTCCTTCAGTGTGCCTGAACAGGCACCGCAGTGTGGCAGCTCAGGGATTTTCACAGTAACATCATCGCAATGCTAATATAAGCCTACTTGTGACACTAATGAATAAACTTTAAACATTCCTGTAACGTGAAACGATGACCTATAAGCGAAGGCTAATGTTTAAAAGAAGCCAAGTAAAGGTTACAAACTCAAAGACCACAGGCTGAAATTTTTGCTCCTTTGTAGAATGAGTGTGGAGGTGAGTAGTTATGATAATTTGCACTGTGGGCTATGAGATAAGTTTCCTTACAACATCCTGCAACCCACATCATTTTTCCAGAAGTAGGATAGAAGTTGGCAGGGTTATCCATCCACAAGTGGCAGGGAACCAAAGAAACTGAAGACATTTTGTCAGAGGCTGATTGAAATTGTCCTATTAGCCTTAACAAATCACCTAAAAGTTTATTTATTGGTGTGACAAGTAGGCTTATATTAACACCGCAACAAAGTTACTGTGAAAATCCCTGAGTCGCCACACTCCGGCACCTGTTCAGATACACTGGAGGGAGAATTTAGCATGGCCAATGTACCTAACCAGCATGTTTTTCAGATTGAGAGGGGAAACAGGAGCATCCGGAGGAAACCTGTGTGGACATGGGAAGAATGTACAGACTCCGCACAGACAGTGACCAAAGCCAGGAATCAAACTCGGGTCTCTGGTGCTGTGAGACAGCAGTGCTAATCACTGTGCCACTCTATGATGCAGTGGTAGGCAAATGTGCATATAATTGACAGTGGGATTTTTAAATACTTACAAATGCACTTTATAAATTCTCATCATATTTGGAAAAAAGTACATACAAAATCCTTTGCACCTTCCCTTCAATATTCTTCCACGGCATTCTGAGTTTCGCCAAATCAATTATTTTTGTTTGGTGGTGAAGCAAATTTCATTGTTAAAATGATGTTAAAAAATAGTAAAGATGGACATTAAATCATAAAGGATGCTGTAGATTTCTAAGAAGAAGATCTCTAAGAACAGATATGTTTCAGATTTCTGAGGAGGCCTCGTTCACTAGTCTACCAGAGAAGCTCCAGTGCAACATAAGGAAACAGGAACAGAGTGGCCACTTTCCATGATGCCACGAGACTGAGGTCACTTCTTGCAGGCTGTGCCCAGCATAATTTCGAATTCTACCTTTTATTCTTATTCTATGCTTTCAGAACTTCACTCTAACTCTTTTATACCCTAGCTATGTCTGTAATACTATGTTCTGCACTCTCCTGTTTTCTTCTCTGTGAACAGTACGCTCTGTATAGCAAGAAACAATATTTTTCACAGTATGCTAAATCAAATGAAAAACCCAGCAGCAATTACCGCCCCTTGGAAGATTGAGTCTAATAAGTCAATGATCTCAGCATCAGAACATCCCGTGGAGAAGTAGAGGTCTGGGGCAAATCTATCCTTACAAATCCACACTATCTGAATGTATAGTCTGAAATGAATATGTGAAAGACACAGAGGGTGCAAAATTCTTTGTTCAAAAAAACTTCATTAGCCGTGTAATAAGGCCAATGAAAGGGCATGCATTTTTAGATTTAGTCTTTGGAAATCAAAGACTTATTAAAGATATTTTATTAATACATTGAGAAAAATTAAATAACTAAGATATAGCCTGTCAGAGATCTATGTGATAACCTGGGGATTGATTCAGAAATGTGTGCAGGATTGTCAGTGAATACCTTGTATTTGTCTCCACTAAGGGGAGGGGTGATTCAAAGATTCTAGTTAATGAAAAAGACTGAAATATTAGATAACATAAACATAGTTAGAGAGAATTATTAGAGGGATATTCTTAAAGGTGGATAAATCACCAGGGCCAGATGGATTGTATTCCAGGCTATTGAAAGAAGGCAGTGAGGAAATTGCAGATGCTCTGAGGAACATTATGCAATCTTCATTAGGTACAAGCAAGGTTCCAGAGAATTGGAGGTCTGCAAACTTTGTTTAAAAAGCATGTGAGAGGTAGGTTAAACTATAAGCTTATCAGCCTAACTTCAGTGATGGGCAAATGAGGTAAAGAAATTCTAAGACAGGATAAACTGTTACTTGGAAAGGCACAGATTGATCAGGGATAGTCAGTTTGACCTTGTTATGGAACAATCTTTTGAAGAAACAAAGAATTGATTAATGAGGGTAGTGCAGTGGATATTGGCTAATGGGCCGATAACTTCTGACTGGTGAAAAAGCCAAGGGTCACCAAAAATAGTTTATTGTTTTGCTCACTTACCTGTGATCAAAAATTATAGTATAATGCCTAATGGGAGCAGCCTTCAATGATAGAATCTCCATAAGCTGCATTGCAATTCAGGAGGACTTGAGGCACTTCCCCTTATGATGGGGCCAAACTGGGAATGTCCATTTTGCTTGGAAATAGCAGATTAGTACTGACAACAGAGCAGGAGGATTCCCTGTCATTATTATAAAGGTATATTGAAGCTTTTAAAAATCTTTTTTTTTACTATTTATTGTAAGTAGGTAATCCTATTATTATTGACTCATTAAAGAGTACTTTTTAATTTTATTTTCATGATTTGAAAATGAGTATCCTTTAACATCTATAAATGAATATAGATTTTGTTGTTTGCTTTAAATCTGTGAAACTCCTATTTAAATCTGCTTTACATTACGTTATAACTTTACAGATGGCAACTTACAAGTATTTATATTTTTTAATTTTGAAACTGGAAACTGAAAATGTAATTGGAAGAGGGGTCAGAACTTCTGAGACCATGATTTGGGTACTTATTGCAGGAAAGCAGCACAGTAACAAACACTGCTGCCTCACAGCCCCAGAAACAGCTTGGGTCACTATCTGTGTGGAGTATGCATGTTCTCCCTGTGTCTGTGTGGGTTTCCTCCAAGTGCTTCTGTTTCCTCCCACAGACCAAAGAAATGCATGTTAGGTGAATTGGCCATACTCAGCTGCCCCTTAGTGTCCCGGGATGTGTAGATTAGAAGCATTGGCAGGTAAATACGTTTAAAAAATCTAATTGTATTTATTAGTACTATTCTTCTGTCTTGTTTACTTCATTTATAACTATCTCACATAAAACTGTTCTTTTTTCATGTTTCAATAAAGCATTAGTAGGATTGTATAAAATTTAATAGAAAATATTTATCACAAAAATGTTATAAATATTTAACTTTGATACTATATTAACATTTGACTAAACATTTTACTTTAGCAGCTGCACTCTGACATTTTAATTGTCTCATCTTTTCAAATTTCTTACAATAAATATTTTTTCTCTAACACAATAATCAAATATTTTTATACATTAACAGAACAGTTCTGTTGTTTCTGTAAACCAGGGAGAGAGGGGAGGGTTTGGGTATTAAATTGTATATTTTACATATAATCTGACTCTTCTGTTTTAAAAGAAATTCAATGATTTTAAGGAAGCTAAAATTGTAATGTACTAGCAGTGGTGGAACATGACTCCAGATTTCTAATCTGCACTGAATTCTGTAAAACTTACCAGAAAGATAGTTCACATCAGCTTATAGGAGAGTCGCATAGACCATCTTAAGGAATACACTTTCCTAAAGCATTTGAAATGGGCAAATTTCATACTTCTCATGGTAAATATAGAACTCATTTCATCATGTGGCCTGTATTTTATCGCCTCCCTTCCCTGATTCCCGAGGTGGGCGAGACTTGCAGAACAGAATTCTCCATTGGCCTCAGGCAGAATTTTATGAGCCTCATCCGAGCGATGTCGTAAAATCCCGCCCTATATCTTAAGAGGCTTCTAAGGATTGGGGGACTCTTCAAATTGGGATAAACAACACTGTTTATAATACATAGCAAAATCCAAATGGACTTTAGCTGAAAATTACAAAGAACGGGAGAACAATGCAACACAAGAACAGGCATTTTACCCCACCAAGATTGCTAATTCTTATTTAAACTCAGTACTTATTGCCCATATGCAGTTTTTATCCCTCTATTCACCTCCCATTCATGTGTCTATCAAGATATGCCTAGAAGTTTGCTAACATGCCGGCTTCCACTACCTCCACCAGCAGTGTGTTCCAGGCACCCACATTTCCTGCGCAGACCCCCAAAAAGCTCAATGCAAATCTGCTTTATTATAGATGAATGTTCTTTTTACTGGAATTAGTACGTCATGACAAAGTGGTATAAATATATTTTAAAAATCTTTTTATTACTTTCTGTGCATTACACATATTTTAAACATTTTATAAACACTTTTACAAAAAGATTAACCTGCTCAAAGAATGTTGGCTGCCTCTACTCACTGCAGCTGAACCAGAAAGTTTTAGTTTATTTATTGGTTTCACAAGTAGGCTTACATTAATATTGCAATGAAGTTGCAATGAAAATTCCGCAGTTGCCACATTCTGACACCTGTTTGGGTACACTAAGGGAGAATTTAGCATGGCCAATGCAGCTAACCACCATGTCTTTTTGGAGTGTGGGAGGGAACCAGAGCACCCAGAAAAAATCCATGCTACTTAAGGAGAACATGCAAAATCCACACATCCTGACCTAAGCCAGGAATTGAACCCGGGTTTCTGGTGTTGTGAGGCAGCTGTGCTAACCACTGTGCTGCACAAAAGTGCATAAATAAACAAGTGTAAATACTCACCTATTATCAGGAAAAGTAAGTTAGGGAGAGATTGCAGTGCAGCACATCAATACTGAGAGCTTTTAAAAAGGTTTCAGAAAGATTCAACTTGGCACACTTTGTTTGTGTGTGTGTGTGGCGGGGGGGGGGGCTGCACCCCACTTAAATCGGAATTTAAGGCGATTGATAGAAGGATTAGAGGACATGAAGAAAGACTTTTCTACCTAAAGGGTGGTGGTTGTCTGAAATTCACTGCCTAAGTTGGTTGTTGAGGCTGAAACACTCAACTTATTTTAAAAGATAGCTGGATCTGCATCTGAAGTGCTGTAACCTACAAGGCTATGAAGCAGGTGTTGCAAAATAGAATTAAATTGAGTGGTTAGGTTATTTTCTCCTCTTTTTTAGCCAGTGCAGACACAATGGATTATATGGCATCTTTCTGCACCATAACTTTTCAATGGCTCAGAATTTAGTGGATAATAAATTCAGCATGTTACAATTGGAAAGAAGCAAATTACTGCAGATGCTGGAATGAAAACCAAAAGAGAAAATGCTGAAAAATCTCAGCAAGTCTGCAGTATCGGTATGGAGAGAATGTTCAGATGATCCTTTGTTACTTTGTCAAAGGGTCATCTGGACTCGAAACATCAGCTCTTTTCTCTCATTACAGATGCTGCTAGACCTGCTGAGATTTTCCAGTATTCTGTCTTATGGTCAACATGTTACAAGTTCAGTACTAAATTTTGGAGCGAGCTTTTGAATTTCTGTTAGACAATGTTCCAACGTTGTGGGGTTATGGGAATAGGGCCTGGATGGGATTATGGTCTTGATGGGCTGAATGGCCTCCTTTTGTACTATAGGGATTTTATGATTCTATGAATGTGATAATTCCATATTTCAATTGTTATACCTTTGAAATAACATATCCAGTTATTTCTACAGCTTCATTGATAATACGAATCCATCGTATGGAGGGGAAAAAACACCATGGTTATAATGACAAAATATCATTTGTGCCTTACAATGAATGATTATATTGTCAGTAGCTCATCTTGTTTAAATTTTACTCAAATTTCTGTTGCAATGTAAGCTCCTTTTATTCGCCACACAGGCATGAGATATAACTGACTGAAGAAAAATCCACAATGTACTTTTTGCTTTGAGTTGAATTACAGTCTGCACCCCAAAGCACTAAAAAGCAAAAAATTTGTCAAAATAAGTACACCTTTGATTGTAAAAACACAATGAATCAGAATACCGTCACAGGCAGAACCATTTGGGAAACAGAATCAAACTTCACTCCGGGGTCACCACAAGAGTGAAGGGCGTGCATGTAATTGTCACTTGAAACCTGCCACTCACCATCTCTAGTCATTACGCACCTGAGTTGAGTGAGAGCCAACATTCACCTGAAGTGAAATCTTTTGTCTCTCTACTGACATGTGACATGAAGTCCCAGATAATATTCTCCTCACATGCAGCAAGGATTTTAAAATCTATGTTTTCTTTTCACCTAGTTATTGCAAAAGGAAAATGTAAATTTTGAGTTAGTTAATTGTTTCCACAACTTCCAGTTGGCTGTCTTTCTGGCTAGAGCTGTATCTATGATAGGGTCATATCCTGCAGGTAAAAAAGACATGATTTATGCCCAGCTACTCCTGCTAACAGGTATTTTTATTGATATTGCTTAGCATTAATATACCCTTTCAACACCATGAGGTCTGCTTAGTGTATCTACTACAATTGGAAATGCTTTAAACAAATGCTCACTCCCAAGCTCCATGTCAATTTGTTCGTCTTCTTCCATAGCACCAAAGTTGCCCTGGTTAAAGCCAAAATTTATCCTTTGTCATCATTGTGACTGTGCATTAACCCTTTATCTCCCCATTTGGCTCCATTTCTGTGGCACTGTCTTCACTTGGCCCTACACCAAATCATCAGCATACTTCTTATAATGCGACACAATCACAAATAGTATTGTCACAAATGGTATTGTCACTGGACTAGCATTCCAGAAACCCAGATTCAAAACCCAAAAGTTTAATTGAATACAAATCCAGAATTAAAAGTCTATCAATGACCATAAAACAATTGTCAATTATTGTAAAAATCCACCTGATCAGTAATATCCATCAGGGAAGGAAATCTGCCATCCTTACCTGGTCTGGCCTACACTTGATTCCACATTCTGGAAATCTCCCTCAACCTTGTCACTTCTCTCCTTCTGTAGGATCTTAACAGAATTTCATTGTGTCAACCTGAAGGAAATTTATGCTTCTGTCAGAATTTCAAGGGACACCAATTGGATACAGCGAATATTTTATTGACACAAAACCGAGAGCCACACATCGTAGCTTCAAGGCAAAAATTCATAATTTCAAACAGATCACCTATCATCTCTTGGGAAACAAGACAGAGAAGAGCATACAGTCTACTTCTTCATGTTCACGATGCTTCTTCAGTCAGATGGGTGCACCTTTCTGCTAACATTACATCTATCATAGAGCCAAGGGGGCTTTTCCTAGTCTTTGACTTGTGTCTGACTATTAATGTTCCTCAATGTTTATGTTTCAAAGATTATCAAGTGAGTTCAAATATCTTGAGCTCAGTTCCACGTTTATGTTTAGCTCCGAAATAACATTTTATAACGGGATGATGTTCTTTTCTGCACCTTGTTGGGCCTACTCAAACAGTAATATTTTTACTTTTGCAGGCAATTGCTATTGCTGTATCCCACACAAGGTAAAATTATTAATCAACAATGTGTCCGTGTACCCCATTCTGTTTTGACAGTAGGTTTGTTCAAACATGCAGGCTACATTTTAAAGCGATTTCTAAACTACATGAGTTACTGTATCTTTACAATGTACTCAGATTATTTGGTTTAGACTGGATTGTCTGTTCCCATTTGTGTTGGGTGGGTTTGGTGATAAGACTGGGAAATATCACAAGAAGTGAAAAGTTGGCACAGTGGTTAGCATTGCTACCTCACAGCGCCAGGGACTCAGGTTCGATTCCTGGCTTGGGTCACTGTCTGTGTGGAGTTTGCATGTTCTCCCCTTGTCTGCGTGAATTTCCTCCAGGTGCACCAGTTTCTTCCCACAGTCCAAAGATTTGCGGATTAGGTGGATTGGCCATGCTAAATTGTCTCTTAATGTTGGGAGGACTAGTAGGGTAAATGGGGATAGCGCCTGGATGAGATTGTGGCTGGTGCAAACTCCATGGGCCAAATGGCCTCCTTCTACATGGTAGGAATTCTATGAAAGTCAAAAGAAGTCCAAAGTTGCATTTCACGCCAATGTAAAAATATAACATGATCACCCTTTTCTCTGTGAGAGGGGTGTTGCTGGGGGAGGTGGGGTGCACTGTTCGATGTCAGAAATCTAATTGGAATATATGTGCATCTCATCATGGTGCCCAAACGTTGGAATCATAACTTCCCAAAAACTCTGTCAAAAACTCTAGCCAATCTCCCAGAAAAATTCTAAGTGTAGGATTTGCATAAAAACTGGAGTAAATTACACTGCTTTTTTTCAGCAGGATTTTCAAAATGTATCTCCCACATCTGTCCATTGTTCAGTGGCACGGTGGCACAGTGGCCTCACAGCACCAGGGATCCGAGTTCAATTCCAGCCTTGGATGACTATGTGGAGTCTGCATGTTCTCCCCATGTCTATGTGGGTTTCCTTCTGGTACTCCAGTTTCCTCCCACAGTCCAAAGATGTGTGCGTTAGGTTGATCGACCATGCTTAAATTGTGCCTTAGTTTCAGAAGGATTAGGAGAGTAAATGTATGTGGGGTTATGGGATAGGGGGGATATGGAGTGGGGAGGGAGGGAGGAATAGAGGCTAGTGGGCCTGGAGATTTCAGAACCTGACCTATTAATGATATTCAAATATATTAAAATCATCATTGGAATAATATATTCAGCTCCACCAAGGAGAATGCTTCCTCGACAATCAGGGGCTGAATGACCTTGAATACTGAAGTGTCCCCTGTTCTCCAAGGCAGCCTTCAAGATGCACGGCGATGCAAAATCGTTGAGCAGAGTTCTGCACACATGAGGATGGCCTCAACCGGGATCTTGAGTTCATGTCACACCACATGTAACCCCCACCATACTGCCTGGGATTGGAAATTCCTCTAACTGTCCTGGCTTGAGACAATTCACACCTCTTTAATCTGTGATTGATTATCTCTCTCTCTACTCATAGTCTGTACCTGCAAAGACTTAATTACCACCAAAGACTCTCATTCCAACCAATCTTCACATTCCAATCTGTAATTATCTTGTAATTGCGACTTTGTCTAAATATGCCGTGTTTTTGCTCCTATTTTCACTACCTGATGAAGAAGCAGCGCTCCAAAAGCTGTTGGACTTTAACCTGATATTGGGAGATTTCTTATTGCGCCTATCTCAGTACAATGCCAACATCTCCATATATTGGATCAGCCACATAAATACTGTGGACAAAAGCTTAACTCAGAGGCTGGGAATTCTGCAGGGAGTAACTCATCTCCTGATTCCCCAAAGGCTGTTCACCATCTGCAAGGTACTGATCCACATGAATACAGAAACACTAGCTAATATATTCTTCCCCTCAGTCATCCGCCAAGCCCAAAGCAGGGATGCCCTGCGCTCCCACGCTAATTTGAAACTCAACAGGTTCCACTATCCAATTAGAAGATCATGGCTGTCAGTTGAACAGCCTTTTTTTACAGCTCCTGGAGAATAATTTTTAATGCCTGAAAATTCCAGGGCAATCCTCAATGACTGCAACGTTACTGCTGCCATGAAGTCGCAACTGTGTCTATCTCTGTGTCTACTTATGACTTGATCGATGGTTTCTGTCAGCTGTTGCCCCAAAGACATAAATCCCAGACCGTGCACTCTGAACTTAAGCTTCACTCATAACTTATCTTTGACCATATTTTCTCTAGAATTTTAAGATAAACATCAGACAGGCATAGCATAGTTCAGCCTGTAGAGGCCTTCCTTGCTTACAGCAATTTGAATTTTAATGACTTGTTTGCCCAATTCAAAAATACTGTCCAGAAAACATAGCTGTGAGAATTGGAACAATGCAACAATGTAAACTTAGGCAGCAGATCCATTGCTTTCTAATTAAAATTTGGAAATTCTATGATCATAGAACCATAGTACCGTTAGGGCACAGAAAAAAAAATCATTCTGTCTGTGGTGGTTGAAAAAAATAGCTAATTCTAATCCCAGCTTTCACGTTCACAGCTTTGCAGGTTAGACCACTTTTGGTACACATCCAAGTAGTTTTTAAATGAGTTTAGGGTTTCTGTCTGGGCAATCAATCCAGGCAGTGAATTCCAAACACCCACCACACTTTGGGAGCAAATGTCCCCACTAATCCTTCTATTAAGCATCTTCAATCTATGTGCCCTATAGTTGACTCACTACCTGAAGAAACAGAACATCCCTATCTACTCTATCTAGTACTTCTAATTTTGTACACCCCAATCATGTCACCCCTCAGCCTCCTTAGATCCAAAGAAAACAACCACAGCTTATCCAATCTTACATAGAATGCCTACAGTGCAGAAAGAGGCCATTCAGCTTATCGAGTCCCCACTAACTGCAATCCCCCCCAGGCTCTTTCCCCGTCATCCTACATATTTACCACGCTAATTCTGCTAACCTATGCATCCCAGGACACTAAGGGGCAATTTAGCATGGCCAATTGATCTAACCCGCACATCTTTGGAGCTGCAATTTCCAAGATCTGCTAACGTTCTTGTAAATCTCCTCTATACTTTCTGTAAAACAATTATGTCCTTGCTGGAATGTGCGACCAGAGAAGTACACAAAATTCCAATCTGGCCTGAACAGTATTTTATGCAGTTCCATCATTATAATCCCTGCTTTTGTATTCAATATTGCGCCCAATGCATTATCACCACCTTATCCAGCTGTCCTAGCATCTTAAGAGACTTGTGGACATACACTTCAGGATATCGAATTTCCTCAACCCCTTCCATTTACTGAGTATTCCCTTATTCTGATTGCCCTCACCAAATGTGTTCTCTCGTATTTCCATGGATTGAATCCCATTTGCCACCACTCAATCAAATTATTTCTATCATTCTAGAGACACCAACTAGTCATATTTTGGCTTTCTTCAGGGTTATTAGGCCTTATCTGAAACAGGAGAACTATCTACGCTGCTTGGCTCCCTAGTTGTAGTGTCTTTAGTGGACACCATCTTAGAATCATAGAATCCCTACAGTGCAGAAAGAGAATGTTCGGCCCATTAAGCCTGCACCTACAACAATCCCACTTAGGCCCGGCCCTGTAAATCATATATTTACTCTACAAGTTCCCCTGATACTAAGGGGCAACTTAGCATGGCCAGTCCACCTCATCAACACATCTTTAGGACTGTGGGATGAAACCGAAGTACCCGGAGGGAACCCACGCAGACACAGGAAGAATGTGCAACCTCCACACTGAGAGAGACCCGAGTGCAGAATTGAACCATGCCCTGGAGCTGTGAGGCAGCAGTGCTAATTATTGTGCCACCCAAAACTTAACCTGTCATAGGCTACAACTTGACTGCAATAACCTCACTGAGCTCTGAATTTTCCAGATTTACTGAAGCCCCACCTACAAAACTGTGCAAGTAGGAACTGCAAACTTAACAAAAGTGAAAAAAGTATTTTTTAAAAAACAGGCTTTTTCTGGCAGCTAGGAGCTGTATCTAGATAGATTATTTTTCCCAACCCACTCAGCAGTTATTTAAACTTTCCCTTGACCTTCTGAAAGGAGGAAGTAGTGATAATGCAGTCTCTCCAGTGAGCTCTGCTTCAAGTTAAATTTTCCACAGTCAGCTATTTCATTGCTACTCCTGTCAAAACTTCACAGCAGGTAGATTTATATTGATTATGTTTTCCCAAATGTGACCAATGTTACCAGAATCTGGTGCCTACCGATTGGAGCAAGGTGTGATGATCTCCCCAAATGAAGGTACAAAGGATAGGATTCCTGATGAGTTGCAGAATCACTTACTCGTGACAAGATGTGATAGTTAGTTCACACTTAAATCAGATTCTTTAGTTCTGCTGGATGAGGAAGGCTTGCGGCTTGTATAGCTCTTGCCTGGATCTTCAAAAGCCTTGCTGCCACAATTCTTCTCTATGCAATGTAAATGTAGGAATTTGTCATACAGTAAGGATTGGTGAACAGTAATGTGGGTCATTTCCAGGATGGCACGAGGGTGAGCTGACTTCTTGCCAGCTGTGCCAGCACAACTTCTACTTTAATATTTCACTCTTGTTCTATGCTTCTATATGAATGGTATGCTTTGTCTGTATAGCATGCAAGAAACAATACTTTTCACTGTGTGCTAATATATATGACAATAATAAATCAAATCAGAAGGTATTATTGAAAGACTATGTGCAAGTAATGTTAACTAGGAGACTAAATATGTGCATTATATTGCTTGTTGACGGAATGCAATTCATGAGATGAATGCATCATATCCTGTTGAGGTGGCAATGAATGCTAAATGTTTATGGTACACCTTCTTAAATAAGTACATGTACTTTAATATCAAAACAGGAACAACTGCTGCAAAGGCCAGAATGGATTTTCCATATGATCTCTGTAGTAACCCCAGGCAAAGCAAGGTGGGGTGACACCTCTTAAGGTGTGACAGCTGCAGAGGGTGATGGGTGCCCCATGGTCAGATGTTGCCTCCTTGAGTTAGGAGGAGGGCAAGAGTGACAGTGGAATCCAGCAACCACATGGGAATGAACTGCAGCAGGCAGAGGAACACATCAACATGTAGTGCCATAATGGCACATGCACATGGAAGATGCTCAGTGACAGTAAGGTAGATTAGTGCTCTTGGAAGCCACTACATAGAGCAAAGGGTCTGAAAGCAATATTCCTGCTCCAGTGCCGGGACTCCAGTGACTCTGGAGACCATGTTTATCATGACAAGTGGTGTTGACCTGTGCCGAATGCTGGAGAAGGAATTGAGGCCATTCTGATGTGATAGGCATCATATTGTGCTAAGTGGCAAACATGACCACGGTGCTCATCTTTATAACGACAGACTGCTATCAGGAATTACTTAGCAACATTTGCGAGACTTTACAATTTACTTTACAATTTATTAGTGGGGCATGGGCCTCACTAGCTGGCCAGCATTTATTGCCCATCCCTAGTTGCCTTTGGAGGGCAGTTGAGAGTCAACCACATTGCTGAAACTCTGGAGTCACATGTAGGCCCGACCAGGTAGGGACGGCAGATTTTCTTCCCTGAAGGGCATTACTGATCCAGATGGATTTTCACAATAATCGACAACCATTTCATGGTCATCGTTAGACTTTTAATTCTGGATTTGTATTCAATTCAAATTTTGGGTTTTTTGAACCTGGGTTTCTGGATTACTGACAGACAACTGGCCTTTTAAAAAAGTGCTTCAGTTTTTTTAAACCATTCTGATGGAATTCTCCAATACGACTGTTCAAGCATCTCCCATATTGTGCTGGTCTGCCACACTCTGCATAACCTGGCGCAGCTTGATTCTCTAAAGTGAGTCATCATTTCCTCCAATGAGGAGGGAGAGAATAGCAAAGCTAGGCCTAACCACTAGTAGCCATGCACAGGAGGTGTCGACAGTTGTGACCACAAGCTTGTGTGCAAGCGAAATCTGTGACTCTCTCATCCACACTAGATTCGATCGAAGTTCACCACTGGACCAAAGCCACTCACTTTCTTCTGGATTCATAGAAACATAGAAAGTAGGAGCTGGGGAGGCCATTCAGTCCTTTGAATCTGCCCCTCCATTCATTATGATCATGGCTGATCATCCAACTCAATAGCCTGATCCTACCTTCTCCCATATCCTTGAGCCCTTTCACCTCAAGTACTATATCTAATAGATTAATAGGTTGATTAATTAATTAATAAATACCCATTTAATTAACCATTAATCTAATATCTATATTTCTTGCAGACTTGCAATGATGATATTATGATTCCTGTCAGGAGTTATCCCTGGGGCATGATCCAAATTGTCACACCTTCCATGGTCTGCCTCTCATTGTTCTTACATTTGGTCACGGAGGTCACAAAAATCACAAGTGGCATCAAGAGAAGGCATAAAACATGTTGAGGAGAACAAATCAAACACATAGTGCTATACATGAAATAAAAAGCCCATATTACCCTCTGTGCAACATTGACACATTTGCTTCCGAGTGCTTCCATGTTGTCCACTAGCTGAGGCTGGAGTTGATATCGTAAGATCATAGATCCTTAAGGTACAGAAAGAGGCCACTCAGCCCATCATATCTGTACTGACCACAATACCACCCAGGCCCTTCTCCCGTAATCCCCGACACTCAGGCCAATTTAGCATTGCCAATCAACCTAACTTGCCTATCTTTGGAAATCCATGCAGACACAGAGAGAAAGTGCAAACTCCTCACAGACAGTAACCCAAGTCTGGAATTGAACCCAGTTCCCTGGCCCTCACTGTACTACCTGTTTCGGAAGCCTGTTAACTTGTTGCTCTGGTGCATGAAATGTTCATGGCATCTTGAACTGTAAAACCCTTCAGGCTAGGCAATCTCCATTTGTGCATGGCCTCATATCAAAATTTGGTCAAGATCGGCGAGGCTGAAGGGGAACCAGAGTGAAGGGCACCTTGAACGAAACCCCCATCACCTTCAGCCATCTGTTTCTCAACCCTTTCATAGTCCTCCTGCGCTCCCCTTCTTACCAGGAGCAGATTGCCATCTGAGAATGTATATATCTCTGAGCCATACTGCCAATCCAGCACTCAACACAGTCAAGGGTGAGCCCTTTGTGCTCAATTGTGGACCATATTGTGGACACCTGTCTGTATCTCTTGCGTTGACTTAGTAAACTGTTGGATATGGCTATCCATGAAAGAAATTATCTTCTAATGTAGAAGGTTATGTGCTCATGGCCAGAGATATGCTACCACTCGTGGCATCAATGGACTCCTCTATCATTCGTGCATGGGAGTCCTGGGAAATCTGATAGTATCCACATATTTCCTGCTACTCTATTAGCACCCACTTTAGCGATGGCCCCCTGAGGCTCAACGACAATATAAAGCTGAGCATTGCTGGACCTCCACTTACTCCTCTAATGAGGGTGAGTTGCTGTTGTCACTAACTCCATCACCTTCATGTTTTCCATGCTCATCGCCTGGTGAAATCTGTTCTAATTCACATTGTGCCTCATCAGGTATTTGTGCTATTGGAAGGTGCATTGGATTGATGTGATCATGCATCATCAACGGCATCTCCAACTCTGTCACTCTCCTGGTTCTGATACCTTTTGTTTCACCATCTCTACTACTGGCGCTGCAGGCGAGACAGGGAAATGACGTTCCCTGCTTGCCTTCCTCTCCATGTTCCTGAGCATCATATGGTCATCATGAATCACAGAGGAACTAGTGAAGAGAAAGCTAAGAATGATTTGCAACCATCATATGGCTCAGTGTGCCTAGGATCCACACCCAACTCACCTCCCGTGACTGACAGACCCACCGCTCGCCTGCCAACTTCTACTGCCTCCTGCACCATCTGTATTCTCATTGTGAGGAAGAGTACATCACGACCTATGCACCTCTGCTTTTTTTGTATTGTTTCAGAACCATGTGAAACAGCTTTCCCATCTTTGCAATGTTCATACAGCTGTACCACTTTCAGTGGTCACCAGTGTGGCATTAGAAGGCTTTTTTTATGTGTTCATCCATGCCTGGCACTGCATCAAGTGTTAATGGTGGGTCATGGTGCTCTGGTGTGACACTCCACTCCGTCTTGAAGCAGTCCTTGTTAAATCCCAGTACATCACTACCTTGCCAGTGTGCCTGCTATTCACCTTGCCAGCTCTCACTAGATGATAAAGTGTTTCTAGCATTGTATCCATGCTGATACAACTTCCTCAGCCACAGCCAGTCAGCTTCTTCCTCCCATCCTTAGGGAATAGTATCTTCCTCCTTTCCTACACTTCCTGCAAGGGGTGTCAAAACCATTGAATGTTCTTTTCCCTCACTCAAAGCACTCTTCAAAGAATAAAGAAAATTACAGCATAGGAACAGGCCCTTTGACCTTCCAAGCCTACACCGACCATGCTGCCGGACTTAACTAAAACCCCCAAACTTTCTCGGGACTATATCCCTCTATTCCTAACCTATTCATATATTTGTCCAGATGCCCCTTAAGACTCAGTATCACATTTTCTTCCACTACCTCCCCTGGCAGCGAGTTCCAGGCATCCACTACCCTCTGTGCAAAAGAACTTGCCTCATACCTCTCCTTTAAACCTTGCCTGTCACATCTTCAATCTGTGCCCTAGTAATTGACTCTTCCACCCTGGGAAAAAACTTCTGATTATTCACTCTGTCCATGCCTCTTATAATCTTGTAGATTCCTATCAAGTCGCCCCCTCAACCTCCGTCGTTCCAGAGAGAACAAACCAAGTTTCTCCAACCTCTCCTCATAGCTAATGTCCTCCATACCAGGCAACATCCTGGTAAATCTTTTCTGTACCCTCTCCAAAGCCTCTATATCCTTCTGGTAGTGTGGTGATCAGAATTGAACACTGTATTCCAAGTGCGGCCTAACTAAGGTTCTATAACGCTGTACCATTCTGTTGTACTCCTTCTTAAACCTTTCCTGTGTACATCCGAAATGAAGGCCTTTAAACTCGCTGCTAGTACAAACTCCCACCCACCAACTAACCTTGTTTTGCTCTCCTGCAGGTCTGTCATTAATTAAGTCGCATTGTGCAAGATATCCACAGACGACCCACTAGTTGGCCAGATATATGACCCAGAAATGACCCTGGTATCTTCAGTCCTGTAATAATTTGCAAACTACAATCTATTCCCATACACACTGAAAAAATAAGAGAAAACTAATTCTATTCCCTGAGAGCCGAGAATGAACAAATGATCATGCGGAGTGGTGGTTATCTTACAAAGTGGGAGTTGACAGTCAGAACACTGTTATTTCCTAACTAATTCTCTTTTAAACATTGTGAAATGCTTCAGAACATTTATTAAGCCCAATGTATAAATATTATGACTCCCAGTGAACTCGAGTTCACATTAATAGCCCACTTAGATAAAAAGTAATTGTTTAATCCTGTAACATTCTCTTGACTCTTCACTTGTTATGCCATCATCATCTTGATCACCTGCGCTGCGAGACTGTGTGTTCCTCCAGCCTCCCCCCGATTCTGCTGCAACTTTTACCTATTATTTTACTGCCACCAACTCAGGGAAAACCGCTGTGCCTGATTTGAGATGTCATGGCAACGGAAGCTTGGAAAAAAATTCTCTCATGGGAAAATGCACTCAAACACCGTGTTCATTTGGCAAAACAGGTTATTTACTCAAGTTACTTCCACTATGGGCAAGATGAGTAAATGATCAACGATGCAATGATGATAAGCTCTCAAAAAGCAATGAGCGGGTAGTTGGTGCATGCAGCGCAATTGAACTGTATCCCAGCACCAAAAGGTCATGCAAAATCTACTCAACCAACTTTGTTTTGCAGTCAATTGAAGGCCCTGATAAATCTAACCATTATTTTCTGATTTACCTTGGGTACAGATTTCAGAATGTTCGCCATCCGGAAAGTTGGCATCTAACTCATGCCCGCTGACTCTCTGAAGGGAACTGCCATTTTTATTTCACACTCTGCTGAGCTTTGATTGGCAGTGGATAGGACACCCATATACCCTTGGAAGGAAGGCCCATCTTAGAGAGCTGTTGGCCTATCTGAGAGAAACAGAGCTAATGTTTTGAATCTGTATGACTTTTGTTTTGAGGAGTCTTTGGAGGAGTCTCGGTGGAGCTGCTGATTCCAGAGAGCCCAGCCTCATCGGGACTCTCTCCTGCAAAATAATAATAACGGGTAACTGCAAGGAAGCTACAAGTTTCTCAGCGGGCTGCAACTTAAGATACGTCACGTGAATGAAGATTTTGTAGCTCCTCACTTCTGTGGTGCATCCCAATCAGACTGTCAGTCACAGCTCTATCCTCAGGATCCCTCACTCCTTGAGCGGAGTAAAGAGACACAGCTCGGGGGTCCCACCTCTGCTTCTTTCCTACTCCTGGCGATTATGGGTGATTTCATTCTGTGGGGACAAAAGGATGGGGGGATTGAAAGCTGGATGGCTGGAAGGAGGCAGGGTATTAGGGATTTGAAGGTGGGGGCAATTTGGTGACATGTTTCGGAACAGTGCCTCGGCATGCAGGGATTGTGATAGCCAGTACGAGAAGGGTTGGAGGCACATGCTAAACGGGGTTGGGTGTTGAAGGCCGCGGGTCAATGGATCAGTGTGCACGTTCCAGGTGTGATGGTCACAATGAATGCCAGCATGGGATGGACACTCTCCCTTGCTGCCCGAATGAGATGGTTCATCTTCTTTTGGCACTGGCCCCTAGTTCTTCGTGCATGGGTACTCACTGCCTGCTAACACTTCCCAGGTTGCGTTTCTGGTACAAACCTCAGGAGAAGGAGATGGCCTTCCTCACCTCCATGGCATCCAGCAGACATCTGAGCTCGCCCTCTGTGAAATGTGGGGCCGCTCTACATGGCATCACCTGGCATGGCATGACTGGCTATGAGTCCATTATTAGTGCTTAAATGGAGCTCCCCCTTGTTAACAGCACACAGCTACAGCCATTTTGGGCGTGTCACACACCTAGAGTTTCATGATGGCATGATTCAATTGGAGGCTTTCTATTGAACTGAGGATCAAAAGATTATAAAGTACAGCTTGCCCAAGGAATCTGCATGGAACACCCTAATTCTTTGCTGCTGACATTTCATAATAATCTATCTTATTGCTACCAAAGCGGATAACCTCACATTTAGCCACATTATTCTGCATCTGCCAAGCATTTGCCTATTCACTCAACTTGGCCAAATGACAGTGAAATGACAGTTCTCCCTCCCATCCAGATTTATGTCACCTGCAAATTTGAAGATATTATATTTAATTCACTTATCTAAGTTATTAACATGTATTGTGAATAGCTAGGGTCTGAGCACCAATCCCTGTTGTACCCCATTAGTCACTGCCTGGGAATAAATGAGTCATTAAAATAATGATCCATTTATTCCAACTTTTTGTTTCCTCTCTGCCAACCAGTCTTCTATCCATCTCTATATACTACCCCCAATCCCATGCACTTTGATTTTACACACTAATCTCTTGTGTGCGACTTTATCAAAGGCCTTCTGAAAGTCCAAATAAACCACATCCATTTGCTCCTCCTCATCAATTAGTCAAATATCCTCAAAGAACTCCAGTAGATTTGTCAAACTTGATTTCTGTTCCATAGATCCATGCTGACTCTCTCTGATTCTCTCTGATGTTTACCAAAGGCCCTGCTTCATAATCTTTAATAATGGACTTTAGAATTTTCCCCATGACTAATGTGAAACTGAGAGAAGTATAATTGCCTGTTTTCTCTCCACCTCACTTCTTAAACACTGGGGTTACATTCGCTACTCTCCAACTTGTAAGAACAGTTCCAAAGTCTATAGAGTGTACAAGCACTATTTCCTTCAATAGTCAGGGTTGTAGATTATCAGGTTCTGGAAACTTATTGACCTTCAATCCCATCAATTTCCCTAAAACCACATATCTGTTAATACTGATTTCCTCGTTCATCTCTCGTACTAGATCCAGTGTTACCCAACATTTTTGGTATGTTGTTTGCCACCTTCTTTGGGAAAATATAACCAAGCTATGTATTTAGTTGGTCAGGAACATACAGTTGTCTTCACATACCTATAGAAATTTCTACAGTCAGTTTTTAATGACCCGGCAAGCTTACTCTCAATCTGATTTCCCCTTTTAATCAATCCCTTTCTCCTCCTTTGCTGAATTCTAAATTGACCCCAGTTCTGCTGCTGCTCTTCAGCATCAACACAGACAGGTCTTCCTCCTCCCTGCTCAGCTCGTGTGCTCTCACTTTAAATTGGCATGAGGATTCCGAGCTCTGGCATGACTCCAGCTGGTTACGTGTGCTCACGCTTGTTGTGGTTGAGTTTGTCCTGCAATGACACAGATGGGAAGAGTGCAGGCGGGAGTGGTAAGATTGAAGACAGTGATAGGTATGGCAGGCATGGGGCTTGCTCGGGAAATTGTGTTTGAGAAGCATTGCAAATACTGGGGTAAGGGGGAAAGCTGGTGATTACGGAAGGTGGGAGGAGAGCCTCATTTTTGTTGTTGGCAAACCCTGAGGCTGAGAGAGAGATGGAGTTGAGAGGGATATGAGAGGGGGTCCAGGAAGATTTTGGAGGTGGTTCACTTACCCTGACTGATCGAAAATCATTCACCTTCTTACAACACTACTGTCATATAAACATAGAAAATATGAGCAGGAAGAGGTGATTCGGCTCTTTGAGCCTGCTCTGCCACTCATCACGATCATGGCTGATCATCCAACTCAATAGCCTAATCTTGCTTTCTCCCCATAATCTTTGATCCCATTCTCCAAATGCTATATCCAGCCGCCTCTTGAATACATTCAATGTTTTGGCGTCAACTACTTCCTGTGGTAATAAATTCCACAGGCTCGCCGCTCTTTGGGTGAAGAAATATCTCCTCATCATCACCCTAAATGTCTATCCCAAATTCTCAGACTGTGACCCCTGGTTCTGAACTCCCCACCATTGGGAACATCCTCCCTTCATCTGCCCTGTCTAATTCTGTCAGAATTTTATGTCTCTATGAGATCCCCCCTCTCATTCATCTGAGTTCTTGCAAAAATAATCCTAACCTAGTCAACCTCTCCTCATACTTTCATGCCATCCCCAGAATCAGCCTGGTAAACCTTTGATGCATTCCCTCAAGAGAAAGAATATTCTTCCTCAGAAAAGGAGACCAAAATTGTACCAAACATTCTAGGTGGGACTACACATCACCAAGATAATTGCAACAACACATCCCTGCTCCTGTATTCAAAAATGCTCACAATGAAGACTAACATACCATTTTGCCTTCTTTACCACCTGCTGCACCTGCATACTTGTCTTCAGCAATTCATGCACAAGGACACCCAAGTTATGCTGCATACTCCTCTTTCCCAATTTACAGCCTCAGCCTCTTTTGCAGTGAGCTAGAATCCACAAGGGCTGCCACTGCTGGGGTGGTGACCTTTCGAAAGGCCTTCTTCTGAAGAAGGGATTGAGTGCATTCCATCTCCGCTGCACGCCATTCAGGAATCTGATCAGTGCTCCCTCTGAAAAACAAGGTGCACACTTCTTGGCTGCGATCCCCTATGATAAATATAATAATGTCTCTGAATGTTAAAAAATAAAAGAATGAAAAGTACACATTAGGTTTGAGATTTCTTCCAGAAAATTACTTTCAGTTTCTAGGAATATAAAGGGTTTTGAACAAAAGATCCTGTGCCCACACACAATCCCAGTGATTCTCTCATTTGTTGGAATGTTTTTATACAAGCGTTATATTTGTTCAATACTGAACTATTATCAATATTTAGCACTATGCAGACAGATTAATGCAAGACAAGACAAAGAAACAACCCTGATGAGGGTATTAGTACATGGACTCACAAGAATACACAGTTACAAGAGAATAACTGTGTGTGTAAATTACTTGAACTAATCACTATTACAACATGGAAAATATTGCACTACTTAAAATCTAATGATCAGTGACATTAATAAACTCAAACATCTTCATGCAGCAAGAAATTGGGAGATTGATTTCTTTACTGTGGTAAGCTAATTGGTTGGATGAATTGACTGTCAAATTACCATGTCAGCACTGTCAAACGTTACTTCCTCACACATCCAAACAACTCTGTAAGACCCTTACTTGCAATGAACTCAAACATACCGGCAAAGTGCAACTATTGCTGGCAAAACAGGTCAAGAGTCATTGGTAGTGATGTGTTTGCAAATGTGGTGATCAATAGGGACTTGGCAGGGAGAGGCAGCCAAAATGCACATTGCAGGTAATCCACACAAAAGAATTAGGAGCAGGAGTAGGACATCTACCCCTTTGAGCCTGCTTGGCCATTCAATAAGATCATGGCTGATCTTTTCGTGGACTCAGCTCCGCTTACCTGCCAGTTCACCATGACCCTTAATTGCTTTATTGTTCAAAAATCTATCTATCCTTGCCTTAAAAACATTCAATAATGTAGTGTCAACTGCTTCACTTGGGCAGGGAATTCCCAACCCTTTGTGTGATGAAGTTCCTCCTCAACTCAGTCCTAAATCTGCTCTTCCTTAATCCCCTCCTAGTTCTAGTTTCACCCACCAGTGGAAACTATTTCCCTGCTTTTATTTTATCTATTCACTTCATAATCTTATATGTTTCTATAAGATCTCCCCTCGTTCTTCTAAATTCCAATGAGTATAATCTACTCAGTCTCTCCTTCTCAAAGCCAACCTTCTCAAATCCGGAATCAACTTGGTATATATTTTCGCTGAACACTGTGAAAGATTGCTTTGAACACATTCCACTGTTCGTCAAATGTCCCACCACAAAATATTTGCTCCCAGTCTACCTTAGCCAACATTTCCTTCATTCCTTTGTAATCTCCTTTGTTTAGCACAAGACACTGGTGTTGGATTTTACCTTCTCATGCTCCACCTGTATTTTAAATTTAACCATATTGAGATCGCTTTTTCCAAGAGAATCCCTAACTGTACGATCATTAATTTTTGCTGTCTCATTACACAGGACCAGTTCTAGGATAGTTTGTTCCCTCATAGATTCCACTATATACTGTTCAAGGAAGCTATGGCAAATGCATTCTATGAACTCCTCCTCAAGGCTGTCTTGACTGACCTGGTTTGACCAATTGTCATGTAGATTAAAATCCCCCATGATAATTGCTGCACCATTTTTACAAACATCAGTTATTTCTTTGTTTATTTCTCACCCCACCATGATGTCATTATTTGACTACACCTATCAATGACTTTTTCTCCTTACTATTTCTAATTTCTATCCAAATGGATTTAACCTTTTTTCCATTGAACCTATATCATCTCTTGCTACTGCCCTGATGTCATCCTTAAATATCAGAGCTACACCGACTCCTTTACCTTTCTGTTGGTTCCTCCGAATAGTCTGATACCCCTGGATATTTAACTCCCAGTCGTGACCATCCTGCAACCATATCTCTATAATGGATTCCAAATCACACTACAAGCATTCAAATAAATGTCCTTATGCTAATTTTCGTACCTTCTTTTTGAATTCTAACACTTCTATTAATTACATCTCCTGAGTGCTCCTTCCTTTTAACTTTTTTCCTGATTTTTGATGTAGTTGGAATCCTCTCTCTTCATTTTGCCCTTGCTCCTTCCTTCTCGGACTTCTGACATAAATTGGCATATTAGTTTAAACCCTCCCCAACCGCTTTAGCAAACACTCTCCCGAGGGCATCAGTCCCACTCCTGTCCATGTGTCACCAATCCAATTTGGACAGGTCCCACCTCCCTCAGAACCAGTCCCAATGCCCCAGGAATCTGAAACCCTCCCTTCAGCTACATATTCATCCAATATATCCTGTCATTTCTACCCTGATTACCACGTGGCACCGGTAGTAATCCTCAGATCTTTGACCTTTAAGGTCAAATTTTTAAATTTTTTTTCTTAGCTCCCTGTATTCTGCTTTTAGGACCTCATCCTTTTTTCACTTATGTACCACAACTGGCTGTTCCACACTGGTCATAGACATCTTGGAAGTAGCCTACTGGAAATAAGCAATTCCCTCTTTCTCCTGTGTGTATGGACACAACACATTCATTAACTTTAAAAGAAGCATCAGCAGAGCCAGAGTTTTTAAACATGGATCATTCATCCTGAAACCAGCAGATAGAAATGGTCTCAGATGGGAAAAGTCAACTTATCATTAGCTTTGCCATCCAGCAGCTTCATTTCATTTATAATCCATGTGCGCAGCTATGACATTCAATGAACTAAATTTACATACTGAAGGTCTCATTCCAACTGACATATGGTTAGCTCAAATTGGGAAATTTTGTGTTTTGGCAAACCGGCCCCATCAGCCTTAGTTTTTCCAACAGGCAAGAGGGTTGGGAAGGGGAAGGAGGGAGGGGAGAGAGCAGGGGTGGTTGTGCAGAGTTGATATTAGCCCACTGTCCCTGAAAGCAGACTGAAGGCATCCACTAGAGTGGCTGTGTGCCAAGGGCAGACTAGTTAAAAGATCTTACCTTTTTTATTTAATCTTAACTCCTTTAGCCCTCACAACCTACTATCCCCATCCATTCCATCCCCATGCCCCTTAGAACTTCCATATTACTTCATGCCCCCACTCCATGTTTCTGATACCCATGTTCAGAAGAAATAAAACTAGGGTCTGAAATCAAAATGTATTCTTTAATGCATTAAAAAAAATCCCATTAATTAAAGCCCATTCAAATTTTTTTTAATCTCAAGTGGTTAATCTCTGAAAAACAAATTTCTATTCAAAACCCTACAAAGGCAGTTAATCCTTTAATAACCTCTTTAAAATTGTCAAACTTTGAATTTTGACCCCACAACTGAGATGACCATGGCTTACAGAAATCTGCCAATTATGCAAAAGGACCCTAAGGGAAATGTCAACAGCAATTGTAAACTGCACGACAACACAGTTGAAACTGGGTGCTCCAGTTTCCTGCCACAGTCCAAAGATGTGTGAGTTAGGTTGATTGGCCATGCTAAATTGACCTAATATAAGGAGGATTAATAGGGTAAATATGTGGGGTTATGGGAATAGGGACTGGGTGGGGTTGTGTTCGGTGCAGATTCAATGGGTCAAACTACCTCCTACTGCATTGAAAGGATTCTATGAAAACTCTCAGACTTGGAATGTTAACTCTTTCTCCCTCTGCCATCGTTGACAGCCTGACCTGCTGCTGGACCCTTATCTTCAGGCAATAAATCTAACGCGTTGTGTCAGGAAACTGAAAATAACAGTTGTCCCCCACCCTCAAGCTTATTTAACAAGGTTCTTAAAGAGCTTAACTGTGGGAACTGTTGGCTTCCAAAGACCCAAACCCATGTCAGTCAAATTTGTCAACATTAAGAAAGGAGTCGGGAAGCCTACAGACTTTATAATTTTTTGGGCTCCATCTGTCTCCTTACTGGATGAGAGTGGGCCTAATAATTCAGCCTCAATTATTGTAAATCTGTGTTGAAACGCCAGAGAAATTTCAGAAAGAATCAATGAATGAAGCAACCAGGAGATGACCAGAAGTGGCCATTCTATCATCACTCATCAGAAAATCTTGACCATTTTAATTGCAACCAGTGTCGGTGTGAAGATATATTATTTCACTGTGACACAATTTGCACTTCACCACTGCCCTATTTTACATGATGAATGTTATCTAGATCAAAACTAAGTACGCAATCAGGTGGCCAATTCTTCTGCCCCAGTTGATGGGAGCCTCATTTGTCCACTTAAATTAGGATTAATCTGCAAGTCAATTTTGGTCTTCCAGTGCACACATTCGATTGGGGAACTGAACATGGATCACCATATATTCCTATAAGGAGCCCACACAAAACCATTCCCATCATTAGTCAGAATCTGTCAAGCACTGGTATAGCTTGCTGATTCAATTTAATGACAGTCACTCTCCAACCTGAATACTTCAGTGGCATGTGGCACAATGGTTAGCACTGCTGCCTAACAGCTCCAGAGACCTGGGTTCAATTCCCTGCTTGGGTCACTGTGTGCAGAGTCTGCACATTCTCCCCATGTCTGTATGGATATTCTCTGGGTGCTCTGGTTTTCTACTACAGTCTGAAAAACATGCTGGTTAGGAGCATTGGCTGTGATGAATTCTTCCTCAGTATAACAGGTACTGGTGTGTGGTGACCAGGAGACTTTCTCAATAACTTCCTTGCAGTGATAATGTAAGCCTACTTGTGAGTTATAAATAAACTTTAACTTTACTTCCCCATTGACATGTTGGGTGAGAAGTGTGATTGCCAGTCCCCACTAGCTGATATCTGCCAGACTCCAAAATTTGCTCCTCATAACGAATTAGTTAACTTACAACCATCCTCTCTGGCTGGATGAATTGGTTACATATCATTCAGTGGTCAGACTAGATGCATTTCCGAACACAATTGCAAATATTAGGTATTTTTGCTTCATAATTGACTAGAGCAGAGCCAGGGAGCAATTTTTAAGTATATTTATTAGTCACAAGTAAGACTTATATTAACACTGCAGTTAAGTTACTGTGAAATTCCCTTAGTCACCACAGTCTGGCTCCTGTTCGGGTCAATGCACCTAACCAACAGATCTTTCAGACTGAGGAAACCTAGGCAGACACAGGGAGAACATGCAGACTCTACACAGACAGTGACCCAAGCCAGAAATGGAACCGGGTTCCCTGGCACCATGAAGCAGCAGTACTAACCATTGTTCTACTGCACCACCCATCCAACAATTGGAAGATCTGTGGATAAAAGTGTGGATAACTGTATTTCAGTACAGTTTCAAAAGTCATTTAGTCTTGTGGCCAATGTATGTATTATTATAGCTGTGACCTTTACCTTTCACTTGTCAACAAGGATAACATACATTCCCCTGTCTTATTGTGTGGATTAAAATGATTAAAAAGAGTCTTTGAAAAAAAATGTCTAAGTGTCTGGAACTCTGGTTGAATATAGTCCATCTGGACCTGAATGGATATATAAATGATATTCCAGCAACAAAGATATGTTTAAACATCAAAAGAATAATGGTTCAGTTGTTTCTTTTGATGAAGATAAAGGCATTGAGAAAATAGAGCTTTCACAACAGACATTCAAAGTGAGATGGCTTTACTAAATGCAAGACATAATGCTGGCCCAGAGGTTTTCATAGTCATTTTTTGGCCTATTTTGGTACATGAAGTGCAGTGTCATTTATTGTATTAATTTGCCCTACTGCCTGTTCTTCTAGCCGAAGCAATTATTAGTCCCAAATTTGTAATTTCAGTTGACTGTAAATTATCCTCATCCAAAAATATATTGTACATAGCAAAATCCAAAGTATTTTTTTTTCCAGATTTTGCAGTTGATTACAGCTCCTTATTTCTAAAGTTAATGCGAAGTGTGCAATAGTGCTTTTGAGACGTATAGACAAAATGTGTTCATCTTTTAAACTGTTCCCAAAGGAATATTAGTATTTAGAAACTGAAGCAATTTCTCTTTATAATGGTAATCATTTCCATTAGTGCAAAAAAATTAAATTAAGACTTCATGACTCAATGTCATTTCTATTCTCCTTTATAGTTATGTAAATGTGAAAAAAAGGAATCACTCAGTAACATGTTGCATATACATATATATATATATATATTCTATATTGGGCGGCACAATGACACAGTGGCAAGCAATGCTGCCTCACAGTTTCAGGGATCTGGGTTCAATTACAGCCTTGGGTGACTGTCTGTGCAGAATCTGCATATTCTCCCCATGTGGGTTTCCTTCCAGAGTCCAAAGATGTGCAGATTAGGAGAATTGACCAATGTAATTTGCTCCTTAGTTCCAAAAGGTATGCAGATTAGGAGAATTGGACATGCTAAATTGCCTTTTAGTTTCCAAAGATGTGTAGATTGATTGGATTACTCATGATAAATGTATGGAGTGACAGGGATAGGGCAGGAGGGGGTGAAATGATAATCTGGGTTAGATGTTCAATCAGTGTAGATGCAATGGGATGAACCTCTTCCACACTGTAGGGATTCTATGATTACATATCGAGCTGCCATGCCTCAGTCAATTTCATAGCAATCTTACTAACTCTGCTTTCAAAACAAAATCTGAATAATAAATGCCCTAGAAAACAAACTTACAGTTAAATGAGAATAATATGGAATAGCATCATCCAACTCATTTAGAATCTTTCTCTGCACCCTAGCTATGACTGTAACACTACATTCTACACTCTCTCTTTTCCTTCTCTATGAACAGAATGCATTGTCTGTATAGCATGCAAGAAACAATACTTTTCACTGTATGTTAATACATGTGACAATAATAAATCAGATGAAATGTAATCTACGGATCAACAAGACTAGAAGGCAAGAAAGCAGAGCTTTATCCTGCAAATCTGATTTAAGACTTCAAAACAAATGTGCAGTTGAATTCTCAAAGCTTTCATTTCAAACAAGTAATAAATTGATAAATATTTTACAATTGTGCTTTTCAGTTGTGAAATATTTTAGAGAAACAGAGGCAGCAGAAGGGAATAGCAATATAAGGTGTTGCTATCTTGGGAAAGACAGCAGTGGGAGTGCGAATAGATTCTGTTGTAAATGCTTTGTACACACATCGAGGTCTCAATAGAAAAAGTACTGCCCCACTTTTGAGATCTAACTTTTAAAAAAAAATCTTAAAAAATGTTTAACAATGAAGTTTAAATATTATATGGGTAATTTTTGATCAATTATTAGGATCTGTATAAACAAACTCAAAATGTATTCCATGTGAGTATCAGGAAATCAGATACTTTAAGCCAAATATATTTTTTATCCTTAGTTTTTGTTGATTTACCAGTCATAAATAGGCTTACATTAACACTCCAGGACTTACTCAGTAAAATGATAGGGCACTGGGGAGAGTTATAGAACAAAGAGATCTAGGGGTACACGTTCATAGCTCCTGTTTGTGACTGATTATCAGTTACCGTGAAAATCCTGTATTTATCACACTTCGAAGCCTGTTTTGAGGGACAATTTAGCAATGCATCTAACCAGCATGTCTTTCAGACAGTGCAGAGAAATCGGAGCATCCAGAGGAAACCCACGAAGATACCGGAAGAATGTGCAGCACAAACAGTGACCCAAGCTGGGAATTGAGCCCAGGTCCCTGGCGCTGTGAGGCAGCAGTGCTAATCCACTGTGCCACCGTGCTTTTATGATTTGTCAAGAGTGCAGATGATGCAGGCAGACACTTGGATGGGCCAGACCATAACTGGGGACAAAAAGCCTGTGCAAACTGTGAGGTTGAATGCTGCAGCACAATTTTAATAATCTTGCTGATAGTTTTGCCCTTCCTTCCTGGAATAGGTTAAAATTGAACCAAAACAGTCTGCCTTGTCCATCTTCATGTTGCTGATTCTCATGTCAAGTCTTCTCCCAAATTCAGATGAGATTTTAAACCAAGGCTGCCTCAGGTGGTTGTTATAGATCCCTCAACACTGTTGGAAGTCACATAGGATTACCAGTGTTCTGGCTAATATTTATCTTTCAAAGAACATAACACCAAGATGTCACCAAGATTGGTGGCATAGTGGACAGTGAGGAAAGATATCTCCAATTGCAATGGGATCTTGATTAATTGGACCAGTGGCCTGATAAATAGCAGATGGAGTTTACATAGAACATAGAACAGTACAACACATTACAGGCCATTTGGCCCTTGATGTTGTGCCAAGCTATGTTCGAACCCAAGATCAAGCTATTCCACTCCCCGTCATTCTGGTGATGCTTCCGATAGCTGAAGAAAAGATGAAGATCAAGTGACAGAACCAGTCACACTAATATTTGGTCAGCAGTTAATGTTGACAGCAGGCTCCACCCCAGTGCACCCCACAGCCTGGTTATGCTTACGATTACCCAGCTGGCTACAGTCAGTTTGCTTATGGCTTCAACACGTAGAATATCAACACGTTGTCAGTTTCATCATTGTTGTTCAAATCTTCATGGAAGTGTATGACACTCATAAGAGTTTAATTTAGACAAATGCAAGGTGATGTATTTTGGTAAACTGAACCAGGGCAGGATTTACTCAGTTAATGATGGGCGTTGGGGAGAGTTACAGAAAAAGAGATCCAGAGATTCACGTTCATAGCTCCTTGAAAGTGGAGTCACAGGTGGACAGAGTGGTGAAGAAGACATTCAACATGCTTGGTTTCGTCAATCAGAACATTGAATACAGAAGAAATTGCACAAGACATTAGTAAGGCCACACTTGGGATTCTGCGTGCAGTTCTGGTCACCGTATTATAGAAAGCATATTATTAAACTAGAAAGAGTCCAGAAAAGATTTACTAGGATGCTATCAGAACTTGATAGCTTATATGGAGAGGCTGGATACTCTAGCACAGTATCATCACAGTGACCCTACTCCCTTCACTTCCAGTTAGTATATTTCTTCAGTTTGAATGCCGCTTATCTGGATCCTCTCTACATTCCTGCTGCTGGACCTTATTTAAAGCTTGGTCCGGTGCCTTTAGTCCACAGGCTTTAGCAATTGCCAATGAATGCAAGACATCTTTGTGGTTTATGAGAAAGTCAGTGGTTTACTCACACTTAATTCTTTAGACTTTGTATCGATAGATAATTTGGCTCTTAAGGCACACAAATACAGTTTCTTTGTAACAATATCTTTGTAATAAAGTTTCCATAGAATCATAGAATCCCTCCAGTGCAGAAGGAGGCCATTTAGCCCATCAAACCTATTCTAATCCCACCCAGACCCAATCCCCGTAACACCATGCATTTACCCTGCTAATGCCCCTGTCACTAAGGGACAATTTACCAAAGCCAATCCACCTGACCTGTACATGCTTGACTGTGGAAGGAAACCAAAGCAGCCAGAGAAAACTCACACAGGCACGCGGAGAATGTAAAATCTCCACACAGAGAGTCGCCCAAGGTCAGAATTGAACCTGAATCCTTAGTGCTCTGAGACAGCAGTGCTATCCACTGTGCCACCGTGATACCATGCCATGTCATTTTGGCTTTGTTGGGAGTTTTGTCTCCTATGCCTCTGTAGGGGTAGAGACAACAATTCATTCTAGAATTTGCTCTAAAAACATCTGTCTTTTCTCTGTAAAGCTTAGCAAAGTCTTTGGCATTCGTCAGCTTTCTGTCTGAACACGTGAATTCCATGTGGTGTATTTTGAAATTCGCTTTAATCTTAAACTGAATTTGCAATTTTGCTCATAGCTGTTTTTTTCTGGATTCTTCTGTTCAACCTCAGGCAGACCAAAATCATTAATCCTGTGCAAATGTTTGTTTCCATGGTGATGCAAATCTCAAGAACTTGCTTCTCTGAATCCCTGATCTAGTCGTTTTGGAAATATGATTCAATCCTCTATCTAAGCAGACTGAACTCTCATGGGACATTGGATGCTTTCCAGTACATCTCAGGAAATCTTGCTGCCATTGCCTCTGCCTTATGTTCTTTTCTTCCCCAAGCAGTATCTGTTCCTTTAAGAGTTTCAGTCAACTAGAATGGTTGTAGAGATGAGAAGGAGGCATATCCAGAACTCCATTGCTGCAATGTAGGATTTTAGATTAGAGATATGAGGGATCTTTGTTTCATGGTCAAATAACAACACATAAATGAAGTGATGGCTAGATGGAGTACATTGCACTGCACTGAGCTCTGAAGCTAAAAATGTCTTTATTTTTTTTTGTCAGCTCAAGAGAAACCAGGACTGAGCTCAGTTATACTACTTACATAATCACTCTTCAATGTGAAAATGATGGTTCAGCTACAGTGCTTCAAGAGGGCTTCTGGTGTAAACCAGCTGCTCCAATGGGGTGGCATGATAGCACAGTGGTTAGCATCGCTGCCTCACTGTGCCAGGGACACAGGTTCGATTTCCTGCTTGGGTGTCTGTGCGGAGTTTTCCCCATGTTTGTGTGGGTTTCCTCTGGGTGCACTTGTTTCCTCCTACAATCCTAAAGACTGCTGGTTGGGTACATTGACCGTGTTAAATTCTCCTCAGTGTACCCGAACAGGCGCCGGATTGTGGCAACTCGGGGATTTTCACAGTAATGTCATTGCAGTGTTAATTTAAGCCTGCTTGTGACACTAATAAATAAACTTTAAACCTTTTTAAAAAACTTCAAAAATACTGCCCGCTATTTCTGCCACCTGTTGTATTATCTCTTTTGAGACTGACAAAAATAAAGTTGAAGGCAGATTGAACACAAATCTTTATTGGAGACTTGGTCACGTGGTTACTATATATCGTGGTCATTCTGCAGACAAAGGCACTTCCATCTAGAAGGACAAGAGCAGCGGATACATCCTGTGATTAAAAAACAATTTGCACATTCCTATATCTAAATGATTATTCTTTACATATTAGTAAACACAGTATCACAACACCAGCTGGATGTTACACTCTTCGATCATAACTTGCTTTTCAGTAGCAGGGCTCCTCTTTCAATATTTAAATTGGTTCTAAAATACTCATCAATCCAAAGGAGAAGATGTAGTTGTTTTCCTGCTCAAGTATTTAAATTAGAAAAAATGGAAATGACAGAAAACTCTCAACTTCTTTGAAATTTTCTTTGTGCTCCTCTGGCAGCGACAGTGCAAGTTTTGAGCTCCACTGTCTGACTCTTGCTTTCTCCTTCTCCATTGCAGCATTCTGATGTGCCCATACCATCACCCACAGGCTGGTGATTGCTTCTCACTTGAGTCTTATTTATTTTACATGAATGAGAAAGGGGTTCCTGCAACTGTGTTGGCTCAAACTGTCCCTGTCTCCCATGCAGTAGAAACTGAAAATGAACTAGTGTGGAGACAACATAAAGGTCAGTTGTCAGCTACAAGACTCAATGTGCTGGTACCCTACATGCCAGAACTACTCAGGATGAACCACCATCCTTACGACTGGATATTGTGCCTTTGACTTCCGGCTAATCAATAGAAACCCAGATTGCCAAACAGTCCCTTACATTACTAATCTTCCTTTTACAAAAGAAATTGTTGTGTCTTCCAGAGTGGATTCATCTTCTGAAGTCTCAGAGTGTACCTCTAAGATCAAGAACAACCAAATCCTTGGAGTGCTTAAGCAATCAGTGAGGGATAGAAACCCACCAGATTTTCTTCCCTATTAACTAATATTTTCTTTTTTGATTAGTCATTCATGGGACATGGACCTCACTGGCTGGCCATTTATTGCCCAGACCTACTTGCCCTTGAGAAGAAGATGATGTGCTACCTTCTTGAAATACTGCAGTCCTTCTGCTTTTGGTTAACCCGCAATACCATTAGGGAGGGAATGCCAGATTTTGATGAAAATATGGTGATATATTTCCAAATCAGGATGGTGAGTGGCTTGGGGGGGAACTTGTAGTTGGTAGTGTTCCCATGTATCTGCTACTGTAGTCCTTTTAGATGGATGTGGCTATGGTTTGGAAGATGCTGTCTAAGATGTTTGATGAATTGCATCTTTTAGAAAGCGAACACTGCTTCGGTGGTGGAGGGAGTGGATGTTTGTAAATGTGGTGCCAATCAAACGGGCTGCTTTGTCCTGGATAGCTCCTCGAGTGTTGTTGGAGCTGCACTTATCCAGACAATTGGGGAGTGTTCTATCACACTCCTGGCTTCTGCCTTGTAGATGGTGGATAGGCTTTGGGGAGTCAGGAGGTAAGTTACTCACCGCAGTATTCCTAGTCTCTGACCTGCTCTTGTAGCCATTGTGCTGAGTCCAATTGTGTTTCTGTCAATGGTAACCCCAAGCATGTTGGCATTAATATATACTATATTGCATAATGATGCAATGCCTGTCCTTGTATATATATTTTAATGAATATATAAATTACAATGGATTTTATTATTATCCCTTTGAAGTAAAGTGGGAAGGATGGTATATATTTGGAGTTGTTGTGTTGTTGCATGGATCAGAGGAATAGTCATGTGTATAGTCCATGGCATCATTAGCTGCTCCGCTGGCTTTGCCTCCATGTCAATCAAGCCTTTGTAGAGCTAACATCTGTTGAACAAATATGCGTTATTTGCATCCAACCCCACGTGCTACAACTCCATGTTCTTTTGTTCTGAGAGTGCAGTAGATAACAAAAAGTCATTACGACCTAAGCTGATTGTAGTTGGCCTGGAATCAGTGAGCTGCCCATTCCCCTCCTGCCCAACTCTATCTCTCATTTGGATTCTGTTCTTTTGGGTTTGGATGGCAAGTTTGGCATTGTGAGTAGTTGTTGCAGTCTGGGTCAGTGCTTAGGAACAGAAATTGCATTTTCTTATTGCTGGCTATTAGGAAGAGGATTGGGATCAGAGACCAAGAGGGGAGTTTTCCCATTCTGCTGGCCACGGGAATTGTACCTGGTGGGACAGAAACCATGAAAAGGTCTGTTGACCTCGGGTGGGATTTTCCAGTCTTGGGGAGAATGCATCTGGAAAATCCTGCCCCAAAGGTATGACTTGAAGGTAAGAATCTGAGATGGACAGCATGATTTCTGAACTACTAATGGCAGGTGGAGAGAAAACAGATGCAGCACATGTTAGGTAAAGGCAGGGATAGGCGATCATTGTGCCAAACATACAACAGTTTATGGATGTGCCACAACATTGAAGTAAATCCCAAGTGTTTGGAAGACAATGAAAAGGTAAATAAAAAGTTTGTCAACCATAAACTTCTCATTTTAAACATAAATCCAGGTGTGAGTCTCAAGATCAACACTGAGTAATGGGATATGACTTTCTGTAAATATAAATTATATATGAAAACTTACTGTATTGTTGTACTGAATAGATGTAACCATAATTTATCATTTGTGGTGCTTATTATTCTTCATTGAATAAAAACAACATTTTTTTTGTTTTATCAATTGATTTCAGAGTCTCATTTCTTTAGAGCTGTAATAAATGTGGGATTTCATATAAAAGACAGATAAAATAATGGTTTTCAAGACTTTATATCCCACAGTCTATTTAATCATTTGTTCAGCAATCATGCTCAAGCATAAAATTGGGAACAAATGAAGGTACTTTGCATCGAAGTAAGTAAGCTTTTAAAATCTGCTGCTGTCTTCAAGTGAAGCTTGGCAGTGGATTTAAGAATCTGAGTATTTCAAAAAAGATAATTAGGGAGAAATTTGTGCTAGGGTCAGCACTTTGAGTTAAATGCAATCCTATACAATAGGACTGAATGGTAAAGTACTTTATAATTTATTCCTGAGCTTCAGAATTATATATATTATGTTCGTACATTAATATGCATTTATACATGCACATATATCTTACACACACATGCACGTAAATCACACACACACACACACACACACACACCTCTCACACATATGCACGTGTATCCCACATACACATATACTCACGCACACAGCATATATCTCACACATGCACACATATGCTATACACACATACACACACATCTATCTCTCACACATACGTATATCCCACACATACATACATATCTCATAAACACACATGCACACACATCCCATATGCACATATACCTTACACATACACACAGACACACGCACACAGACACACACACACATCCAACAGACACATATCCAAATCGAACACACATATATCCCACACATTCACATATATGCAAAATACACACGTGTTATGCACACATATTCCACACACACACATATATCCCCCACATCCACACAGACAATATATTACACACACATGTATTCTACACACTCATATGCATATAAATTACATTTAAATAAAATATATTTGCCTTTATCTTGCTTTTTCTTTACTTCCATTCCCACTGTTTTGTGAGGACTGTGATTGGATGAATTGGTCAGCCATTCTGAAAAATATTATATTGTTCTCCCAGAAAAGATGTGCCATTACAAATGCTTTTTATTTCTCCCACAAATTTCTAAACAAATGTTACAGAAATTGCATCAGAGAGAGATCTTGGTGCCATAATTAGAAAACTTTAAAAGTTCTTGATTATTCCCCACATTTCTTGGGAAACACCTCCCAAAATACAACAGTTTCATGGCCACAGTATTTAAAAGTGGTTATTTAGTGTGCAGAAGGAAGATTCTATACTGATTTCCTGAAAAAGCATCTTAATGAGGCACATCCCACACCCTATCCCCATAAACCCATGTATTTACATTGGCCAATCCATCTAACGTGCACATCTTTGGACTGTAGGAGGAAACCAGAGAACCTGGAGGAAACCCACACAGACACAGGGAGAATGTGTGGAATTTCAAACAGTCACCCAAGGCCAGAATCGAATCCAGGTCCCTGGTGCAGTGAGGCAGCAGTGTTCACCACTGTGTCATGTTAACTCAGGCCTATGGTGCAGAAATGCAATAACTGCAGAGTCTTTACTGGGCAGTGGGACCATATAGTGAACAGAGGAAGCACAAGAGCTAAGACAGGTTGTTGGATAGAGTTGTGGGGAGGGAGGGGTTATGTTTGTTCAAATGAAATCTGAATACATCAATTGGTTCACAATGGTCTAAGAGTGAATCAACAGATGTGGGTGGTGTGGTGGCAGAGTGGTTAGTACTGTTGTCTCACAATACCAGGAACCTGGGACCAATTCCTGAATTGGGTCACTATCTGCATTATAGCGTCTCTTCATGTCTGTGAGTGTTTCCTTCCTCAATCCGAAAGACGTGCTGGTCAGGTGAATTGGCTATGCTAAGTTCTCCATCAGTGTACCCAGACAGGCACTGATGCGTGGCGATGAGGTGATTGTCACCAGTAACTTCATTGCAGTGTTAATGTAAGTCTATTTGTGACACTAAATATATTTTAAAATTACTTTTACATCAAGTAAAAGACAGCATAGATATAACAGTCCTGCATTAGAGTAAAAGTCACAAGCTAGACAAATGCTTATTCCTCATGCTTATACCTCATGTTCAGAACTCACCAGCAAGATTGTTTACTTGTTAAAAGAACAGATAGGGCCCGATCTTAGCATCAAGTTGCACCCATTTTTGGGTGCAAAAACTTGATAAAGTTGGGCATGAGTGCGATTTGCGTCTACCTCCGTGCAAACAAAATCTAGAGAAGGTCCAGGATGATAGTTTGCATTCTTCTGATCATTTTCTTCCCATTTGAATCTAAAATTTAGATCAAACACCTAAACTGGTACAAGAGATCAGGAAAGTGCCTACTCCCTGATCTCAAACTTTCCATTACTGATTTTCCTTTGATCCTCTTGTGGTGTGAAGAGCATCTCTTGATTTACCAATAACTAAGATCAGGAGTATGTAAAACTTATAACCTATCATCCTAAAAATATATTACAACCAAGATACTGGGCTGTATTTTATGTGCCCCTGCTAGCATGTTTCCAAAAGGGGTGGGGGCAGTAAAATAGCGTGGCCGAGACTCAGGGCTTCAGGGAGACCTGGACCTTCTCTGGATTCTGTTTGCAGTCCCAATAGTGCCACCTAATGCTGCCAGGACTGACTGATGGCCAACTGGATTGATCGCAGATCGCAGACAGGATATCCTGCCCGTTGAAGGATGAAGTACCACTTGCCCTTGTTAAGTCTGCTCACAGTGCATTATGGCTCCCAGTTGATTGGCATGGAACAGGTCAGTGGCATACCAACTTTACATCTAGATAGTAAGCTGTCTGCCATTCCCTCCTGTGTATGTTGGACATGTCCTTTAAGAAAACTGTTGGGTGACACAGGACTCAAGCTCCACCCTTGGTGGGGCTTGCTTCAACAGTTCTGTGCTGACTGTGTTAGAGGATAGGTGTATGAATGAATAGATCCAGTAATTTACTTCCAATAACCTTGCGATCTTGTATTAGTCTTTATATCAGATCTCATACTTTTTCCTCTATCACTTTACATTGCATTTTAAAACATAGGCCACTTCTCAAATTAATTACACAATTTACTGTCAAGGCTTTAACTTTTACATTCTTTAAAAAGAAAATCACCACCTTCTTATCCATAAATGAATACTGTAGCTGGCCAACTCATAAGGAAACGATGCTTATTTTACAATTTCTATTATATCATATCAAGACTGTGGTCTATTTTTATTCAGTGATTCTAATTCTTATCTCACAGCAGAAGGCAAATCATATAATTTTCATAACCCTTTAAAGCACTAGTGCCAAGGAGAGCAAACCTCTCTGAACATAGACTTATGTATTGCAAACCACTCATAAGTAACACCCAAAGACACACACATTTATATAATAGGCATGGCTTTCCCAGATAGGATTGTGCAGAGGAATAATATTCTTTTTGTGTTCCACCAAGACTTTGCAGGATCTGCAGAACAGGCTTTGAGCTCAACCACGAACAACATCTTTTATTTTGGTGTTTGCAAGTCACTTTATCACTGCCATGCTTTCAATGATAAATTACAAGTATTGTGTGTTGAACAAATTGTGTGTTAAATTGCGAGCTGGTTTTCAACAGTAAAAGAAAACCCAAAATCCTCAGCGTTCTGATAAAATGCAGACCTGCTAACTGCTGTTTCTTACGTTATTTTGGGATTTTCTCATTTTCTTATCCCTAATTCTAAGTTTATTTAGTGTTACATGTAGGCTTACATTGACATCTCAGTGAAGATACTGTGAAAACACCCCAGTTGGCATACTCCAGTGCCTGTTTGGGTACACTGAGGGAGAATTTAGCATGGCGAATGCACCTAAATAGCACATCTTGTGAACTGTGGGAGAAAACCTGAGCACCCGGACAAAACCCACGCAGATATGGGGAGAACGTGTAGACTTTGCACAGACAAGGGGACAGAGGTTTGGAATCAAATCCGGATCCATGGTGCTGTGAGGCAGCAGTGCTAACCAGTGTGCCATCGTGCCACTCAGAAAAGCATCCAATAATGCCATCTCAAATGGTCAAAGCTTTACTAAGAAATATCAGGGCCATATTCTATTCATCATAAACAGTTTGTTTTAATTGCTGGTTGTTCATCATATCACCTGAAACCACAGTGCCAGTTTCCATTTGCAGCTCAAGTTAACCAATATCCCTCTCAACCACTGTCTTGAAATTGAACAGCATAATTGGACGTAATTGGCTAAAGGGTACACATATTGTTTAGCCTCGCCATTAGCCTGATTGGTTAAAATAGTTCCTCTTGACTATGTCGAAGGCTAATGAAGAATCCCACATGGAATGTTCAGTATCTATTGACCATATTTGTTTTTAAATTAGATTCCCAGAGTTCCCAATTATTTTCTTTCTCAATCCTAAGACAGCAAGGTGCCTCACAGTGCCAGAGACCAGGGTTCAATTCCAGCCTTGGATGACTGTCTGTCTGGAGTTTGCACATTCTCCCTATACATGGGTTTCTTCCAGGCACTCCAGTTTCCTCTCACAGTCCAAAAACGTGCAGGGTAGATGGTTTGACCATGCAAAATTGCTCCTAATGTCCAAAGGGCAATGGTAAAATTTTCCCTCAGTGTACCCAAACAGGCACTGGAGTGTGGCAATTAGATAATTTTCACAGTAACTTCATAGCAGTGCTAATGTAAGCCTACTTGTGACAATAAAAGAAAAACAAAGATGTGTAGGTTAGGGGATTGACCATGCTAAATTACATCTTATTGTCCAAAGATATGCAGGTTAGGTGGATTGATCATGCTAAATTGCTCCTTATGTGTCCAAAGATGTACAGATTGGGGGAATTAGCCATGGTAAACGCCTGGATTACAGGTATGGGGTGGAGAGGGAGGCTTGGATGGGATGCTGTTTTACAGAGTTGGTGCAGACACAATGGGCTGGATTCTATTGCTGGAATTTTATCAGCACATACAACCCAGAATTGGGGCAAGTGAGGCTCGCAGAGCAGAATTCTCCATTGGCCTTGGGTGGAAATTTACTAGCTTTGCCTGAGTGAGATCATAAAATTCCAGCTTAGAACATAGAACAGAGAGCGGTACAGCACAATGCAGGCCCTTCGGCCCTTAAAGTTGTGCCGAGTTATGTCCAATCCCAAGATCAAGTATCCCACTCCCTATAATTCTGGTGAGCTCCATGTGTCTATCCAATAACCACTTGAAAGTCCCTAAAGTGTCTGACTCCACTATCACAGCAGGCACACACCAACCACTATTCCACACACCAACCACTCTCTGAGTGAAGCTTATGACTCTTCAACAGAACTTGCTTTTCTTGCAACAATGACTCCCCTTCATTCCAGACTCATGATGCCTTTGATCACCAACTGTCTTTTCTTGCTGGAAGACATCTCTGGATAGATCAGACCTCAGTTGCACCTTTGCATTCTGTGTGAATCCAACACATTGCATTGTCTGAACTTTGCTCTTTTCTGCCAGACCGTATCATTTGACAGACAAACTAAACTAAGAATTCCTCACATGCACAGTATTGAAATGTAAAATAAGTTGTGCTTCATTTTTATGAAACTTGTGGCCCCAGGCTGACTCATCAGGATGACATTTTTTTCTTCCACTCAGCTTTTACTTCCTGTACAGTTCCAGCAAAAAATGCCACCAAGTAAAAGGGTTAAAAGTTGCAAGGAATAGAATATTGATTCATTTATATATGTACCCTCGAGCATCTAGTTTTTTTTGGAGAAGCCTCTAAAGAACATTTATTCTGGGATTAATAGTTTGTTGTAGTGTTGGAACGATAGTCTGAAGGGCTGAATTCCATTCCTTTCAGCAGTCAGAGATTTAACTGATGGTTCAAGATGCTCAAAAATTTCCTTAAGAGATTAAGTGGAAAGTTTGTAAATGGTCGAATTAAGAGTTCACCTGTTTTCACAGCACACAGTCTCAGCTCCACAAATATTTTTGATTTGAGTAGATTTATTATTGTCACAAGTATTGGGATAAAGTGCAAAATATTGTTTCTTGCACACTACACAGAGAAAACATACCATTCATAGAATAAACTGAACAGAAGGAAAGGAGTCAGTGTAGAATATCAGTCAGTTACTGATAGGGTGAAGAGAAATATCAACTAAATATATGGTAGGTCTGTTCAAAAGTTGACAGCAAGAAAGAAGCTGTAGTTGAGTCAGGTGGTACGTATTCTCAGACTTTTGTATCTTTAAAATTCAAATGAATATTCTTATTAGGTTCCATGCATCTCTTGAAACTGATAGCATCAGAATTTGGCTATTTCCAAAACTCCAAGCTCACGACAACATTCAAAAGGGGTCAACTAAATGTTATTTTTTACGAGCAAGCATATTCCAGTAGCCTGGGCTTTGAAAGGTGCTCGCGACTGCATGTGTCCCCAAATTGAACACTGCTGCTCTATGTGAAATTGGAGATTAGGATGATTTCAATGGCTCTTTTGAAAAAGCAGAATGATCAACAGAATTATTTCCTCAGCAGCCTAGTTAATCTATACTTCACCCTTTTTATTGCCATATCATCCTTCCATTATTGTGGAATGCAGTGAATTTCCTCCACTGCCACTGAATCAAACTCTGGGATTGCTTCCCAAACAACCCTGTAAGCATACCTACACAGTGCGGAGATGCCGGCGTTGGACTGAGTTAAACACAGTAAAAAGTCTCACAGCACCAAGTTAAAGTCCATCTTCTCCGGAGCCTTCAACACATCATTGATGAAGACGAACATCTCGCCAAGGCCATTCCCACACTTCTACTTCTTCAAACAACCACACAACCTCAAACAGACCATTGTCCGCAGTAAACTACCCAGCCTTCAGGAGAACAGTGACCATGACACCACACAACCCTACCGCAGCAACCTCTGCAAGATGTGCTGGATCATCGACACAATGCCATTATGTCACGTCAGAATACCATCCACCAGTACATACTCTTGCAACTCGGCCAACATTGTCTACCTGTTACGCTGCAGGAAAGGATGGCCTGAGGCATGGTACATTGGGGAGACCATGTATACGCTATGACAATGGATGACAGAATACTGCTCAACAATCACCAGACAAGATTGTTTTCTTCCTGTTGGTGAACACTTCAGCAGTCACGGGCATTTGGCCTCTGATCTTTGGGTAAATGTTCTCCAAGGCACCCTTCACACCATACAACAATGCAGAGTCACTGAGCAGAGACTGATAGCCAAGTTCTGCACACGAGGATGGCCTCAACCAGGATCTTGGGTTCATGTTACACTATTTGTAACCCCCTGTTCACTGCAAAATCTTACTGTCCTGTCTGGAGACAACATACATCTCTTTAATCTATACTTAATGCTATCTCCACTCACATTGCCTGCACCTTTAAAACTTGATTAGCTGTAAAAACTCACATTTTAATCAGTATTCTGTAAACTGAGTGTGTGTCTTTATATGCCCTGTTTGTGATCAGAACTCCTCATCCACCTGATGAAGAGACAGAGCCCTGAAAGCTAGTGGCATTTGCTACCAAATAAATCTGTTGGACTTTAACCTGGTGTTGTGAGACTTCTTACAGTATATCTACACCACATAGATTACAATGGTTGAAGAAGGAAGTTCACTGCTGTTAAATTTTTTTGTACTGAGGCTTCTCCTCAACAACTACTGTGCAGGCAGACACTAGGGAACACAGTTCTTTATTATGTCTACTCGCTCCACACTCCAAGTGGGGAATTCTCCCATCCTGCCCATCATAAGGATTATAGTGGGGGGGAGGTGGGGGGGGGGTGGTGGTACCACACAAAGGTCCAGTGGGCTTGGGCAGGATTCTTCAGTTTTGGGGCAAGCGGGGCCAGAGAATCCCACCCCAAATGTTCACTGCCCTACTTTGGGCTGATACCAACAGCTCACCCAATACACAAGATCACATGATCCCTGCCCTTAAAAGGGCTATGCGCCAACATACGTAACAACCACCACCTTCTGAAGGGCAATTAAGGATGGACAACAATTGCTGGCCCAGCCATGAAGGAAGCTTATACCCCACAAAAGTATTTTAAAAAGCAGTCTAGTTCTTTAGTGAGGTTTTTATACAGGTTGACCATTGCGTTTGGATATTAAAATCTATATCCCTTGGCAGAACAATCAGTATTTCATATCTGTTTTAATGTCTTGGGACATTATGATTCCATTCTTCCACTAAACTGCATGTGGTTCTCAAAATTACACATTTTGAGTTCTATTTTAGTACTGTTTAAAAATTAGGAGAACATTTTCTTGAGTAATTCATCCAAATCAATTTTAATAACTGTGCTTCAGACATCTTATCTGTACCATTAATCCTTTAACTGTACTTGGCAATAACATCATGGACCATAGAGTCATTATCACATTGTAATTTTTGAGATCTTGTGATGTAAAAAAAAGACCAAATTGGATGCTACACTTTCTCCATCGCAATGATGACAAAAGTTCAAAAGCACAACTGCAAGGTTATTCCCCACTCTCCCTTAATATATGCATGGTTTCTCTCTTAAATACAGTCATGCTATCTCTTATTCTGGTTTATGTGTCAAGATTTATACAGACACATTTCAATTTTGTTACTTGAAAGGGAAGATCTGAAAGAACCCTATTCAAAATCCTAGCAACCTGTTCCCCCGCACACTCAGTACAGAATCCGGTCCTTCCAAAATGAATCAGATGAGATTTTATCCTATTAAGTTAGAAATTATTCATTTGGTGACATTGTTGGAAATTGCCAAGTTGTCCTGTTGTTAGGACTCTCGCTCTGTTGAAATGAGTCAGGTGTGATGCTCCGTTTAAGTCGGACTGACACATTGAGTCACTTGGGTTCTGATACAGCACCATCTTTTTGAATTAATATAGAATCCCCACAATGCAGAAGGAGGCCATTTGGCCCATTGAGTTTGCAGTAACAACAATCCCCCCGCCGGCCTTATCTCCATAACACCATGTATTTACCTTGCTAGCTCCCTGACACTAAGGAGCAATTTAGCAAAAATTAATTTTCCCTTTTCTAGCATATTCAGTTAAAATAGAACCATAGAAGATAAGAACAGGAGGAGGCCATTTGGCCCTTCAAACCTGCTGTGCCATTCAGGACGTTCATGGCTGATCATCAAATTCAATAACCTAATCCTGTTTTGTTTTCCCCATGTGCTATATCCACCCACCTCTTCAATACATTCAATGCTTTGCAATGAGCTTGCCTCATTGGTAATGTAACAAGTACTGTTTTGAAGTCAAAATGCACTGATTTATATTTACAACTAGACTCAATATGAACAAAGACCTTGCTTCCATTCTTGTATTCCATTTCAGTTCTCTACTTTGTACAGCTGTGCTTTTAATTTATTTACTGGATGAAACCATGGTATTTTAAAGAACAAAAATGACAGCTGCTAAGATAGCTGCTGAGATCAGGTGACTTTTATAATTGCCTGAAGTCCACGGAAAGACATTAATTAAATGACTTTGGGTGGGGTGCCTTCACTTGAACGAGTATTGTGGAGACTAAACCATTCATGGAATGTTTACATCCGATTAGCTATATCTTTACCAACGTCCAAAAATCGATGGAGTCCTATGCTCCCTGTCTCTGAGATCAATACATACTTAAAGAGAAATGTGGGGAAACCCGGTTTACCACAAGTAGAACAGTGGTGTAACAATGACTTCTAACTTTAAATAATTTATGTGAATAATACAGGTATTGATCACGTGTTTACATGATCAAAACTGATTTCAGCCAACAAATTCTATTACTCCCAGAACTAGGGAGAAAAAAGCCAGTCTATTAATAATAATGCAATAGTCAGCTTACTGTATGCAAGTTAATACCCGAGGACCTACATACGGCCGATGCGAGTCAAAGCAATGGGTTTTCATAGAACCCCTACAGTGCAGAAAGAGGCTATTCAGCCCATTGAGCCTGCACTGAACCCATGCAGTGCATCCCATCTAGATCCATCCCCCGTCCCTATCCTCAGAACTCCACATTTATCCCATTATTTCCCCAAACATCTCGGGACACTAAAGAACAATTTAACATGGCCAATCCATCTAACCTGCACATCTATGGACCGCAGAGGAAACTGGAGCATCTTGAGGAAACCCAAGCAGACACGGGGAGAATGTGCAAATTCCACACAATCATTGAAGGTTAGAATTGAGCCCAGATCCCAGACACCGTAAGGCAGCATTGCCAATACTGTGCCACTCTATTAACCCCATGGTTGTTCACTTCCCATTGGGTGAGTTAGCACTAATTCAATAAGGGGGTTTGTACTCCACGACATCCATTGGGAGATCTATTGACTGTCTCTTGTTTCCTTCATAACAAATAGGAATCATTTTACGCTTGCAGCAACAGGTAATATTTTGCAAAAACAAAATGGAAAAAAATTGGGTATAGTATAAATTATTTTAGATGCACACTGTCTAGAGTAATAGAAATCGTATTCTGCCTGGCAAGTTGACCTCAACCCCTTTCTGGCTTATCTTAATTCAGCTCAGGTTTCCAAGGCGAATATGTCTCTCTGCTGGCTTGAATCACTCTAAAGGAAAAGATTTTGGAATTGTATTGTGCTTGTCTTTTCCTCAGGACATCTTAGAAGTTTGCATTTTATATACAGCTAGTCATGTACATTAGGTGTAGAGTAATCACTGTCATAAAGTAGGAAGCAGCAAAGTGTCTCAAGCAGTGATAAGCTAATAACTAGTTCATCTGTCTTGCTTATTGAGGTTGTTTGGCTGCTGACTTTTGTTCAGGTCAGTGAGGAAAACGCTCTGCTCTTCACACAGAACTGGAGTATCCACTGAAGGGAACAGAGGGCTTCAGAGTGCAACATTAAACAGACTGAGCTAAAAGAGCAGCATGGATAACGTGCTTAAATCTCCAGAGTGGAACTTGAACCCACAACCTCTGGCTCAGTTGTGGGATTGCTTCCACTGAGCCAAGGTCCAAAGCAAATAGTCTTAAGTATAAAAGGTATGGGACAATAATTTACAACTGCAAACTAATTTACTCTCACCATTCTTAGTTCTGCAAAAGATTGAAATGTTACATTGGAAGGGTAAGTGATGTTCTTCTGAAATTAGTTTTAAACCTCACAGTAATGCAATGCTGAAAGCATCTTACTCTACACTTAACTTAAAATGATTATCTCTCATCTCACATCTGACAGCAATGGCTGGCAGCCTCCTACAATCAAAAGACCTAGTTGACAGTTGTGTTTTTGGAACTTGTTGTCATAACTGATGGTGAAGAGAAACATAAGCTTATGGATACCACATGTCAACAAAAACAAGCTAGGGCAAGATTAGAGATAGGAACAATTTGGAGTTCAGCTATTAGGGGGTGATTACAGGAGGAGGTGGCAGCATGGTAGCATAGTTGTTAGCACTGCTACTTCACAGCTCCAGGGTCTGGTTTCAGTTCCTGGCTTGGGTCACTGTCTGTGTGGAGTTGCACATTCTCCTCATGTCTGCAAGGGTTTCCTCCAGGTACTCTGGTTTCCTCCCACAGTCAAAGATGTGCAGGATAGATTGATTGGCCATGCTAAGAAATTGCCCCTTAGTGTCCAGGGATGCATAGGTTAGAGGAATTAGTCGGTATAATATGTAGGGAAATGGGGGTAGGTCCTGGGTGGGATTGTGCTCGGTACAGACTCCATGGGCCAAAGGGCTTTTTTCTGCACTGTAGGGTTCTATGATTCTATGAGATGCTTTATAATGGGAGGAGTGTGGATCTCACAGTTGGCTCAGCAGTTTTATAGATAGATCATTAGGCCCTGCTCCTGTTTTGTAAGACTGGGAAGTCAAAATGTTCCCAATAGCATTGAGGCATTGAAAAATGAAAACAGCTATTGAAAAGCCTTATATACACAATATACTTTGACTGCATAAACAATGAATTCATAATAAGAATCATTGCTCAATAGTCAAAGCAACCAATTCCCTAAAAGAATCAGGGTTTCTCTTGCCGTATAGAGGTGTAAGAATAATTGTGTCTGCTTTCTTCCAAATGTTAATCACTGGATTAACAAAAGGGACTTGGATAATTAAACATCACCAATGTTGCTGTATGATATATAAAACAAAAGGTGAAAACTTGCAACTATCTCAATAAAACTAGCCATAATGCATCTTCAATTTTATAGAATAGCTTTAATAATATTCTATGCTTCACATTGATCAAGTTCATTAAAATGTGTGTTGGAAAGAATTCCCCTGGAGTTATCAGCGTGTTAAAACAGCAATGTTGTTTTAATAAGTCATACGTTGACAGAATCTCTATTCGGATAGATGTGAATTTGATTAAAACTATGCTGGATTTTTTTTTTAAATAGGATCGCTGAGGTTTGATCTCAGACAGAAAATAACAGATGAGAATTGATCTGTTCGTTTGATACACCATCGTTACCAGCCGTTTGAACTGAAACTGCACTTAGTGCGAGACAGAGAGAGAGAGAGATAACTACTTAAAATCTTGCAAATGGCAACGATTTGAAGTTAAAATAACAATGACAATGTAGTTAAATGATCTAAATATGTTGGTATAAATATTGGTAATAAATGTGTCAAGTCATTATGGATTTGATTTAGCTGCCACCAACAAGAGCAGCTCTTAGTCCCCAGGGCAACTGTCAGTCAGTCAAGCCTGTCAGTTAATATGTGTTGACTGGTGGCTCTCAGCTAGTCAGAGGCTGAGATTAGAAAATCTCATTATATTGTGCTACATTGCAACACTGCAATATTGAGAAGCTGAAAATTATATTCAGGTGTTTCAATACATCAGGTTTACACAGAACTTTAATAAAGTTTGATCTGTGTCGTAGACTCTCAACGCAGCCAAACTAATGAAAAGAGTGAAACTCAAAGCTATCAAAATGAGCCTTAATAAAGTTGATTAATATAAATGGAACCAATATTATTAAAACTCCTGGCTGGTAACGATGGATATTCTCGGCATCATTGAAGAGTTACAAATTTTCACCTTAATTTCTAAAGAGATTATTTGTTGGTTATAAGAGCTGCACAAATGCTTCTTTAACCATTGACATTTGTGCTGAAAAACTAACATAATAAATTTATGTTCATGCATTAACATCGTGTTGAACACCCTGTTGAACTGCCAATGTTCTGAATGACAGCATAGAAAAAAGAGACATAGTGGGTATCACTTTCAGTCTGGACAGAGGCAGATTCAGACCATTTGTATCTGTCTAATGATGTACAAGTTAGGTGGATTGGCCATGGTACCATGTGGGGTTACAGGAATAGGACCTGTGTAAGATGCTCCTTCAGACAGCCAGTGCAGACTTGATGGGTCAAATGGCCTCCTTCTGCTTGGAAGGATTCTATGGATTGTGAAACTCTTTGAAACAGTTATCCAATTAATCCTATACCTCACTGTCCTTTCCTATTATCCTGTCACTTATTTTTCCGCTTCAAGTATTTATCCAATTCTCTTCTGAATGTTATTATTGACTCTGCTTCCAGCTCGATAGTGCATTCCAGATCATTTTAACTCACTGCTTTAAAAATAATTTTACCTCCCCTCTAGTATTTTTGACAATCATTTTAAATCTGTCTCAACTGATTGCTAACTCTCCTGTAACAGGTAACTGTTTCTCTTTATTACCCAATAAATCCCCTGATCATTAGGGTTAGTAGAGCTACTGAATTCTACTAATTTTCATCTATACTTTCCAAAGCCACAAACTCTACCATTGAGAAGGACAAGGTGAGTAAATCCAGGGGATTATCATCACCACCTGCAAAGTTTCCCACCATCCTGACTTGGAAACAGATCACCGTTCCTTCACTGTTGCTGGGTCAAGAGCCTGAGACTTCCTCTCGAACATCCATATGGGTGAACCTACATCATGCGGTTGGAACTGCATAAGATGGTGGCTCACTACCATTTCCTCAAAAGCAATATATTCTGGCCCTAGCCAGCTACGTCACATCCTGTGAAACTATTTAAAAAAGCCTCCCTTTAATCATCTCTGCCAACCCCACCTTCTCCAATTTCTTCACATAAGTGAAGTCTCTGATCACTGGTATCTATCCAGTAAATCTGCTCTGTATACTCTCAAAAGACTTGATAACCTTTCTAAAGTGTGGTGTGCAGAACTGGATACAATATTCAAGAGCCTAAAGTAACCTATGAAAATCTAACATAACATTGTTGCTTTTGTACTCTATTCTATGGCTTATCAAGCCAAAAATCTAATTTTTTAATTAATGGAATTATAGAATCCCTACAGTGCAGAAGCAGGCCATTCAGCTCATCAAGTCTGTACCGACCATAATCACACACAAGCCTTATTCCCGTAACCCCTACTAATCCCCCTGACACCAGGGTTAATTTAGCCTGGCTAATCAACCTAACACATACACCTTTGGAGTGTAGGAGGAAACCAGAGCACCCAGAGGAAACCCACGCAGACATGGGGAGAGTATGCAAACTCCATTCTAGACTGTGACCCAAGATTGGGATTGAACTCGGCTCCCTGGTGCTGTGAGGCAGCAGTGCTAACCACTGTGCCACCCATGTTACGTTATGATGGATTCAGAATCACCAAGTTCTTGTTGAGTTCAGACTGGGTTGTCGAGTGAGAGGGGTTGAGGTATCTGAGCTGAGGGCTGACAAGAGCAATTTGCAGTATTGAAGAATCTTAATGTTGCAAAACACCTTGAGTTTATCCACATTCTTAATGAAAGCTTAAAGATACCACTGACTCAGAAGAACAACCTACAACATAGTGGCCGGATTATACATTCCTTCCTGTTGGGTTTTGATATGGAGGGGGTTTGGGGGATGTGGTGTGGGGGTGTAGTGTGGGGGGAAGATTTCCTCCAAGGCCCCGTAGTGTAAAATTGACTTTGCACTACAGTAGGCAGGGCCTCAGATGAGAAGTCCACCTTTGCCACATTAAAGCCTTTAAATGACTACTTGATAGCCTATAGGCTGGATGGGAAAAAGACCCTTCAGTGGCAATTAAGTGATCACTCAAAGAGGGTGGGGCACCTGCACCAGAAGCCCCCTTCTGAGTTGGGATGTTCTTCCTTCAAGGACAAGACATTTCCACAACGCTCCACTACTCCCAGCCTATCTCCCATTAACTCAATAGTCCTTCTCACAGCTCCAGTTCCTCCCCCACTCCTCTCAGATTCCCCTCCCTAGAACTCGTATCATGTACCTAGTCTCCACATCTGGGTGTTTAGTCTCAGACCAGGTGTTGCAATACCTCTTCCGGTCACTGCAGTGCTGTGCCTGGATGGTTGGAAAGCTGTTGACTTCATTCCAAATGCAGAAAGAAGCCCAACCTGCTACCAATCCATATTCACTTGAGTGTAAAATAACAGCAGGCCTGTCAGAGTCAGTGGGGATGCATTTCTCTTTCCAGAGGTGAAGCCCACCACTCAAAATGTTCAGGCCATTATGGTTTAAAAATGGCCTTAGAGCTGGCTGCAAACATCTTGGAATCTTAGAATCCCTATAGTTCAGAAGAAGGCCATTTGGTGCATCTAACCAACTCTCCAACAGAGCATTTACCCAGGCCAATCCCCCACCCCCCCGCCCACATATTTACTCTACTAATCCCCATAACCTGCTCATCTTGGGACACTAAGGGGCATTTTAGTCAGCTAATCCACCTAATGTGCACATGGGAGAATGTGGACATGGGAGAATGTGCATACTCCACACAAACAGTGACCTGAGTCTGAAATTGAACCGGTGCAGTGAGGCAGTAGTTAACCGCTATGCCATCATTCTGTCCGAAAAGTAATTGATAGAAATCAAAACTGTGTTGGGAAACCCCAATAGATTCCCTGGCCATTGCTTTAATCACTCAGCCACGAATACCCTGAACAAAAGGACTATAAAAAGGAAGAGCATTTTCACATTTATTTCCTGCCATTTTGTGCTATAGAATCATAGAAACCCTACAGTGCAGAAAGAGGCCATTTGGCCCATTGAGTCTGCACTGACCACAATCCTACCCAAGCTCTACCCCCTTATCCCTACATATTTACTTGCCATTCTCTCTAACTTATGCATCTCAAGACACTAAGGGGCAATGATAGTATGGCCAATCAACCTAACCTGCACATTGTTGGGTGAAACCCACACAGACACAAGAAGAATGTGCAAACTCCACACAAACAGTGAACCAAGCCAGGAATCAAACCCAGGTTCCTGGAGCTGTGAAATAATTTGATTTGCTTTCTTCTTTAAAGTTTATTGTTATTGTCACAAGAAGGCTTACACTCACACTACAATAAAGTTACTGTGAAAACCCCTAGTCGCCACACTGGCACCTGTTCAAATACACTGAGGGAAAATTTAGCAAGGCCAATTCACCTAACCAGCATGTCTTTCAGACATATTCTCCAAAAGAGAATAGCATGAGTAAGGGAGAGGGCAAAGGAAGGAAAGAAGGAAGGATTAGAGAAAGAGAACAGCATCAGTTAAAATCAGGAATAAATAGACAGTTTTTGGCTGATGTTTCAGCACAAGGTGAAGGATGATCGATGTTGGAAAATTGGAACATTCTCACATTTGGCACTCAACGCGAGCATTAACAATTCTCTGATTATACACTCTTTGGATTTAAGCTCTTGACATGAAAATGTGTTTTATATTAGGAGACAATGGTCTAGCGGTATTATCATGAGACTATTAATCCAGGAAACTCAGCTAAAGTTTTGGGAACCTGTGTTTGAATCCCACCACAGCAGATGATGGAATTTGAATTCAATAAAAAAAATCTGGAAGTGAGAATCGACTGATGACCATCAAACCATTGTCAGGAAAAGCCATCTGATTCACTGATCTGGTTCACCTTAGGAAAGGAAACCAGCTGTTTGGTCCGGCCTGCATGTGACTCCAGATCCACAGCAAAGTGGTTGACTCTTAGCTGTCCTCAGGCAATTAGGGATGGGCAATAAATGCTGGCCAACCAGCGAGCCCATGTCCCATGAATGAGTAAAAAAAATGATTTTTAAACCTGAATTGAACTTTTAAGAATGGAGACTTTTTAAAAGCAGAGTTTAAATGTAAAGATGGCTACCACAATTCTACATTCAATCCATTAGAATGGCAATAGCATAGATCCATCCAGGACAAAGAATTGGGGATTATATCAGGCCATTAGGCCTGATCAACAAAAGGATCTGAGCTGGGCGGCATCCCCATTCAAACTCATTGAGTTATAATAAGAATGTCTTAAACCCAATCAGTAAAACAACATGACCCATACTGTGAAAGGGGAACTCCCAGATGTGAACTGATTAAATTTACAAGGGAGAATTACATTTGTGTCATTAATGTTAGACACAGATTGGTCATACTAATTTACCCCTTAGTATCACAAAATATATGGGTTAGGTGGATTAGCCATGGGATATGTGGGTTTACGAGGACAGGGCAGGGGTGAGGATGTGGTAAGATACTCAGCATATATTCGATGGGCCAAATGGAGACTTTTTAAAAGCAGAGGTTAAAGGTAAAGTTGGTTACTACGAATCCACGTGCAATCCATTGGATGGTGATAGCATAGATCTATCAAGGACAAAGGCTTGGGGAATTTATCAGACTTAACGAACTATTAAGATTGATCAACAAAAGGATCTGAACTTTAGGGATCCCACATTTGATTGGATAGGCAACGGTTATGCGACAGGCCCGTTCTTTGAATTGGAAATTGGAAAATCCAGTCCGTGGTCAACAGACTTTTCCACGATCTGCCCCTCACCCTCTCTGATTCACGTGGTGGACGGAATGGGAAAATTCACCCCTTTGTGTTTTTAAACTTTTGATTTCTTTGAGGTAAGGGGAGAAACAGTAAATAGAGAAGATCCAAGTGACACCCCCCCCCCCCCCCCACCCCCCCTCCTCCCTTCACATTGCAACAAGGAGCAGAACAGGGACATGAGAATTATTGGATCTTTCTTTCATTATTGACTTTCTTATCTTTGCTGTAAGATTCAAAGATTTTGTTCCTGAAGTTTGTGATCTCATCACGGAGACATCGGATGGAGGTTAAGCACTTCTCAACTGGAATGAAAAATAAATCAAAGGAAGAATCAAACTCAGATCTCGATCACTTTGTAATGATCAGCCAGACAGATCTGAAACAGAAATCATTGTCTCTTCCATTTAGTGCATTTGAGATAAACATGTTCACACTATTATTATCCTGTATGCTTGGTTTGAACAAATTTTTCACATGGATATTCCTAAATTGTAGAAACCCTACAGTACAGAAAGAGGCCATTTGGCCTATCGAGTCTGCACCAACCACAATCCCACCCAAGGTCTGCCCCCATATGCATACCCACTCATCCCTCTAACCTATTCATCTAAGGTCAATTTAGCATGGCCAATCAACCTAACCCACACATCTTTGGACTGTTGGAGGAAACCAGAGCACCCAGAGGAAATCCACATAGACAGTGTACAAGCTCCACAAAGACAATCATCCAAGCTGGCAATCGAACCCTGGTACCTGGAGCTGTGAAGCAGCAGTGCTGACCACTGTGCTATCATGCTGCCCGGTAGGTCTCTGTAGGTAAATCCTTTGGCAATGGCAATTTTGGCACTTATAAATGTACTTACGGTTTGTCACAGAAAGATTGATGTATTTAACATTCACCCCAATAGCAAAAATATAGATATGCACCTAGGTTGATAGTTCAGTACAGTAGCAGGTGTCCTGTAAGTCATCTCTTGAAATAGTTTAAAATGATCCCTCCTTGATCTCTCAGGTGAGCATTAAAGATCCCAAGGCATTATTTCAAAGAACAGCAGGGGAATTATGGTGTCCTGGACAACATTTATCCTCAATCAAATTTCTTTTTTATTCATTTGTGTGACAAAGGTGTTGCTGGCTAGCCAGCATTTATTGCCCATCCCTTGAGTAAGTGATGGTGAACCATCTTCTTGAATCACTGAAGTCCATGTGCTATAAGTTAATCCACTATGCTATTAGGGAAGAGATTCCATAGAAAATTTCATAGAACTTCTACAATGCAGAAGAGACCATTCGGCCCATTGACACAGCACCACCTCTCTGAGCATTTAACCCAAGCCCTCTTCCCCATCCTATCCCTGCATCTCCATACATTTCCCACAGGTAATTCATCTAACTATACATCTTTGGATTGTGGGAGGAAACTGGAGCACCTGTAGGAAACCCACACAAATTTAGGGAGAAAGGACAAACTCCACACAGATAGTGACCTAAGACCAGAATTGAACCCAGGTCCCTGGTGCTGTGAGGCAGTAGTGCTGACCACTGTGAGAGTGTGCCATCCCAGTTGGGCCTAACATTGCTGGAACAGTACACCATTAGTTAAAAATTAGGAATGTTTCCTCCACAAAGATTCCAGAAATGGGCATTAATCATGGTGCAGTGAGGATAACATAAATAAAAATGCATTCCCTTTATCAATGAGATTAGAGGATTGAGAAACAAACAAATGAAGGATTGGCAAGAAGAGTGAAATCAATGTCAAATCTGGATCTAAATAAAACTAGGAAAAGGAAGTTTGGATTAAAAGAGACAGAGGAGAAGAGGCAGAAAGGTAAAATAAAGAAAAAAGGAAAAAATGACAAGTTTCAGATCTTCTGAAACAATTCACACCCAGAAGGAATGAGATGTCACACTTCAGGGAAGAGATCAATTGGCAATTTTTAGCAATGAACAATTGTTTCTGATTGTTATCAGGTTTAACTTTCTATGATGAGCCGAATGGGCAAATAATGTGTAAATGCAGCAACAATGTGAAATAAGTTAAGAGTGAGATACTGTTTTGTGAAGTTGGTAATTCACAATTCATGGAGCATCACTTCTTTGCAATGTGTTGTTGGCTGGGTTTTTTTCTAAACGCGTGCGTTGCTCAGATGCCATTTTGTCAACAAAATCTGGCCCATGATTTTTTTTACATAAATCTGCTCATTATCACATTGCTGTTTAAGGGGACTTGCTGTGTGAAAATTGGCTGCTGTATATTTCACATTACAACACTGACTACACATCAGAAGCACTTAATTGGCTGTAAAGCATTTTGGGCATCTGGAGGTTGTAAAATTTGCTACATAAATAAAAGCTGTTTCCTTTCCTGAAATTATTGAACAAGTTTTGTTGCATTAATGATGAATTTCTCTATTGAGAGCGTTCCAATTTTGGACCTTCACACATCACAACAATGCTTTGTTAGGGTTCTGATGGTTGTAATGATTTAATGCAAAACTTAGATTGAAATCTGGCTCAAATAGATAGGATAAGTAGTCCTCCCCCTGCCAACTACCAAGGATCTCAAGGAGAATGATTTTGGTTATTCTCAACCCAATGCTCATTAACCTCAATCCACAGCATTAACAAACTACAGTATAGAATGTTTGATTAAATTAACCATTTTATTCATAAATCACAAGGATAGTTGATGTGGAAGTCATTATACATGCGTAATTGGATGGTCTTTCGTGCAAACTGCTGGCAACCGTTAAGAATCCACCAGTATTTGTTGCCAAACCCAAAAGGGTAACTTGCAATGTTGGTTCTTAATTGTTTATTTTGCATTTTATATTATGCGAGGAAAGATATGCAAATAGTGGTCCTGTTGTAATCATTCAAAAATTTTTTTTTTATTCAGCTGTCACACACACAAGAAAGGTCTCACTACAAAACACAACTAACTACAGTAATGACCATACAGATACACACTCAATATATGTGAAGTAACCCCACTCCACATCTACCTTCATTCCAAAACTCCTTTTCACAAAACTGCATCCCATAAAGTTTAACTTTACCAGCACAAATCCAGTAAATAGTTACCACACGCGATTTGTATCTTTATTTTAAGAAATACTTCTTGTGATGCAGCCAAAACCTTATCAGTTCCCTTTTATCCAATTCTCTGATTTTAATTTATTTCCACCTTTTTTTTCACAGAATAAAGGAAGCTTCTTCTTGAACCTGATCCAGGAATGTTTAAAAGTCGCATGGATCCAAAAGATAGCAAAAAAAGGTGGAATTTTACCATAACAGAACTGCACCCAGTGAGAAGGCCAGTAAGGAGACTTCCACCCAGAGAGGAAGCCAATGGTGGTACAGTGGCACACTGGTCAGTGCTGCTGCCTTACAACACCAGAGACTTATGTTCGACTCCTGGCTTGGGTCACTGTATATGCAGAGTTTGCATGTTCTCCCTGTGTCTGTGTGGGTTTCCTCTGGTTACTCCAGTTTCTTCCCACAGTCCAAAAGACATGCTGGTTAGGTGCATTGGCCATCCTAGAATCTCCTTCAAAGCACCCAAACAGGTGCCAAAGTATGGAGACTAGATTTTCACAATAACTTCATTTCAGTGTTAATGTGAGCCTACTTGCAATACTATTAAATAAACTTTAAACTAATGGGTCAGGAACCTGCACTGTACAGCTCTTCAACTCAATCATGGCATGAACATTCCTATTCCAGGCTTCCAGGATCAAATGAAACATCTATCAGTCAAATCTATCAGAAGAAGGATTTCTAGTTGAAGAAACCCAGTAGGTGTCAGTCATACAGTGATTCAGCAGCAACAAGAAGGGAAGGTTTCACTAGGCTCACCATCTTGGGTCTCTCACACTTAGATCAGAGTGGCTGAGACGAGACAATGCTTTCCCAACAGGATGGGAAGAAGAGGCTTGTTTCTCAAAGAAACAGACAAGCGTGGAAGTGGGTATGAAAGTTAAATACAGTGTAATCCCTCTAGCCTAAAAATACTTTCCAAAAATGAAGACCTGTATTTGCGTAGCATTTTTAATAACCATTGGACATCAGAAATCAAAACTTAAAATGCTCATATTTGTGTTTCAGATTTCTAATCAATTCTTTTTCCTTTTTTAGTGTTTAAATTAGTAAGACATGGACCCCCATGGGATGGTATGATCGCACAGTGGTTAGCGCATCCTCCTGTGATTATAAGCTTCAAAGATGGGTCAAAGTGCCACATCTTGGAATAGGGTTATGAGGGATCAGGGCAAGGTGGAAATTAGAGTTTGACATAAGGTGGCATGGAATGTTTTGAGATTGAGGCGATTAGGAATCGTGGAATGAGGAATCCACGGGACCCAGATTCAATTCCAGCCTCAGGGATTGTCTGTGTGGAGCTTATAAATTCTCATTGTATCGATGTGGGTTTCCTCCGGGTGCTCCGGTTTTCTCCCACTGTCCCTATATTTGCAGATATGTTGATTAGCCATGCTAAATTGTCTTGTACTTTCAGGTGGTGTAGGGTTGAGGTATGAGGCGTGGTTGGGATTGTCGCTACAGGTTCAATGGGCCAAATGGCCTCCTTCTGCATTGTAGAGATTCTATAATTCAGGAGGAAATCGGGTAAATGCAATACCGGCAACATTTTTGAACTTTAATCAAGGCAGCTCATGTTATTCTCATTTAGAAACATGCGGTTGTGGACAAGTCTGAGAATGGATAGTGAGATGGCTGCGAGTACAGCTGATTATGAATGCTTGGCTGAATGTCAAGACAATCACTCCGCTTGTTGAAATACCTTCACTACAGAGAAAACATTGGGAGGATTGTTGTGGCTGAATGTGACAATAGGTGGGTGGGAAAAGAAATGTTGAAATCTCAAGCATCAATGGCAGCTCTCTGCAGTATATTGGAGGGGACATAGATCCCACAATGCCATGTTGGTGGGGTGAGCTCTGATTGAACATGTCCCGCCAGCAGTTTAGTTTTGTAAAGATCGGCGCACCCTTTTTAAAGGGCTGTCCCTGTGCCCCCTGTGGGGTTTTCCACTTCCATTGCCAAACTCACCTGAAAAGATTGGGAGTGGAAAATCCTCTGTCTGACAACTCAGGCTTGCCGATTTCCACTGTCACTTCCACAATATTTGTTTACGCAAGGATAAGTGGTGTCAAGAGTTTGTGGTTTTCATTATTGACAGTTTAAAGTACCCGTTTGATGGACACTTTCATTGCTGTCTTAGTGAAATGATTGTTTTTGCATTTAGGAAATTTATAGATATATATGTATATATGTACACACACACACATATACATACATACATACATATATATATATATTTTCTAAATGCATCCTCCTGTGATTATAGGCTTCAAAGATGGGTCAAAGTGCCACAGCTTGGCATAGGGGTTATGAAGGATCAGGGCAAGGTGGAAATTAGAGTTTGGCATGAGGTGGCATGGAATGTTTTGAGATTGAGACGATCAGGAATTGTGGAATGAGGAATCCATGATCATTGTGAAAGGGCTCCCAATTCATCCTGACTTGGTGAAAGTCCAGGCAATTGCATTAAATTTGCATAACAATTCGATGACATGAAAATTACCTTTTATGTTATGTGCAGCACTGCTAGAATATGATACTACAACAGCTTATTTGTTTCTTTAACTAAAGACAATAAAAATATAACTGCAGTACTTTTAAAAAACATTCTGGGGAGTAATCCATCCCATGACACTGTTGACCCTTTAAGCAGCTATTTGCTGATGGCATCGTACCAAAATCCTCGCAGTCCATCTGCAGAAAGCGTGGTGTGGGGCAATGGCAGATGCCAGCATTGTGGCAAGCTGCTCATTCAATTAAAAATTCCTGAAATCCTAAAGTCAGTTATTTAAACGCTCCATCTGTTTTACTCAGCAGGTACCAAAGTTTCTCAGCTCCAGTTATTCTGCGTCAGCATTCAGGCCAGTGGCAGAACCAGTTTGCAAGTTTCCCCACCTCCTTTCCCTGGGAGCCCGCACAGTGAGAGTGATTGCGCAGTACGAGGAAAAGTCCAAGCTGAGAGACAGGGTGGGATTAATCGGCCGCACTTACCTCAATTACGCCCAAGATCAACAGTATGGTCCATGTCCCACTTGCAATGATTCCCGTGGTGGCTACACGTAAAATTCGGCCCCATGGTCAATGAAAATGTTTCCAAACTTACATAAACTTGGCCAATCAGAAGTAGGGATTGGTTGGGCTTAGGGGTGTAGATGGCCACATGCCTTGAAAATTTTAATTTCTGGGCCTCATTTGAATGATCTAAACCTGCCTCCCACATAAAGGTGTCAGGAAGTACATCAATCATAGCTGGCAAAGAGTAACTAAAGATTAGGCTGCACACCCATTGTCCATCAATTTTCAACATTGATGATATGGAGTACAGGAATGAGAGAGAGAATCTAGTGAACTAGACAATAATCTCTCCCTCAATGTCAATAAAATGAAGGAGATAGTTATCAAATTCAGGAAGAAAAATGGAGAACATGCCCCTGCCTAGATTAACGGGAATGAAGTAGAAATAGTCAAGAACGTCAAGTTTTTAGGTGTCCAGATCACCAACAACTGTCCTTGTCCCTTCATGCCGACACAATAGTTAAGAAAGCTCATTACTTTTTACTTTCTCAGAAGACAAAGGAAATTTGGCATGCCTGCTGTGGCTCTAACCAACTTTCACAGATGCACTAGAAGTAAACATTCATTCTGGTTGTATCACAGTTTGGAGTGGCTCCTGTTCTGTCCAGGACCTCAAGAAATTACTAAGAGTTATGAACAAAGCCCAGTCCATCACTCAAGCCAGCATCTCATCCATTGACTGTCTATACTTCCTGCTGCCTTGGGAAAGCAGCCAGCATAATTAGGGATCCTCCCACACCCAGACATACTCTGTTCCATCTTCTTCTGTTGGGAAAAAGATTCAAAACTGTGAGATCACGTACCAACTGACTCAAAAACAGCTTCTTCCCTGCTGCCATCAGACTTTTGAATGGACCTACCTTGCATTAAGTTGATCTTTTTCTACACCTAACTATGACTGTAACACTACATTCTGCACTCTCTCCTTTCTGTATAGTGTGCAAGAAACATACATTTCACTGTATACCAATGAATCAAATCAAATCAAATCAAATCAAATCAAATCATCCAGTCAGCAAAGACAGCAATAGTATGCAGTGAGGAGAGAGAGAGAAAGAGTTGGAATGAAAGAAAAAAATGGACAAGAATGGCCCAAGGTATCCCTGCAATGTCTGGCAAAATGCTCACGATCCATTTTTCAAATTGACCTTGGCCTTTGCTGTTCACTTTGAGCTCCTGCCATGATCAAGAAGTTACAGATTGGTTCCATGCAGATGTCCCCACACTGCTCCCTGAGATTTTCACAAGTCAGTTAAGCCATGCCTGAAGGATACACGTTAACTACTTTCAAAATCAAAGAAGGCAAGATGTTGGTGTGACCCAGACCTTGGTTTTAATATGTTCCTTATTATTTTCAAAATCCTCCATGATCTTGCCTCTTCCTAAGCCCTTACAACCCTTCAGGATTTAATCACTTCTCCTACACTGACCACTTGAACAGTCCCGACTTTAATCATTCTACCTTTGGTAGTTATGCATTTGGCTGCCAAGACCTTTGAATTTCCTCCTTAAACCTCTCTACTTCTCTCTCCTTTAAGATGCTCCTTAATTTTATTTTATGACCAACCTATCAGACATTTATCTTTGCATCAAATTACATAAAACATAGAAGATAGGAGCAGGACAAGACCATTTGGCCCTTCAAGCCTGCTCCTCCATTCATCACGATTATGGCTAATTGTCCAACTCAATCTGCTAATTCTGTTTTCTCCCTAAAAATGTTTGATGATATTCTTTTGTAGTACCTTAGCACAACCTAATCATAAATAATAAATAGATAGATCTTAACTTCTCCTTCCTATACCTTTTGCTGGAGAAAAGAAGTTTGTAATTGAGTCAAGACTCTTTATTAGTTGTGAAAGTAATATTGTTGCTTAACCACTTGTCTTTCCACTCCCCATTCTAATTTAATGATGTCTCACAACACCAGGTTAAAGTTCAACAGTTTATTTGGAATCATGAGCTTTCGGAGTGCTGCTCTTTCATCTGGTGAATGAGCAGTGCTCTGAAAGCTCGTGATTCCAAATAAACCTGTTGGACTTTAACCTGATGTTGTGAGATTTCTTATTGTGTGCACCTCAGTTCCACGCTGGCATCTCAAATCATGATTTAATGATGGCAATGGGATGGAGGAGCGGAGGGGGGAGGGATGGGATGAGACCTCAAACAGTAAACTAGACTATTAGTTTCATTCCAATACATGCAACCAAAAGAATGAGTTAACCTGGACAAATCTAAAAATTACTTGATTCCAATAATTAGGCATATGCTATACAAATGAAAAATGATTCATTTTATTCATTCATGTCACATGGGCATCGCCGGCTGGCCACTATTTATGTATATTTCTTTATTTACTTCATGCAAGGATTCATTAATTGCAGCAAAAATAAAGCACATGGCACTATTACACAACAACTTCTCATATATACAGACACTATTGAAGATCCCTTCAGTGTTACAGAACAAATAGTGTTAGAAAACATTAATTTATAGAAAAGAATAATCAAAAAAGGGATGATATTTAATGGATAAAACTTGCATATAAGTGAGATCTGGAAAGCAGTTGTCCTTCATATCAGATTGTTAATTGTTAACTTTTTTAAACATCCGATGGGCAGGAGTTTGCACCCTCTGCCCTCCCTCGCTGTCTTGGCAAGTTTTCTGGTGATGGAAGCAGCCCGTTATCAACTAGTCCCAGGGACTTCAATTATTTTTTCCAAGGTTCGTGGCTGTGTTGCTGTGGAAACTGTCACAAAGGCTGGGGAGGGTATCACCGGCAGAACTAAATGATCTAGCCAGTGGGAAGGGCCAGAAGAGACAGCCCTATGAGATTGACATGTGCAACATAGGAATGTTCAGGTCGATGCAAAGGAGCATGTTTACAGATACCATCTGTTTGTTGTGAACACAACGCTAATGAACTGCAATAAGACGAACAATTTATTTCTTAAATACAGAACTTGCTGATATTTATTAACCTAATGCAGTGTCGGAGAATAAAGTATGCACGCACTGAAAATAACATTTTCTAGTTCAGTAACCCCATAGCAGATTAATATCATGCCCAGTATCATTTTGCATAGAAAATGGCTTAAAAAGGAATTGGTTCTGCTTCCAACTATCCATTTACTTCATGGGCTTTGGCACATTTCCAGCCAGCTTCATTACATATCTCTCTGTGGATGAACTTCCAGACCTGATCATCCCATTTACAATAATGCAGCCACCATCTGACTGAGAGGATTTCCATGGGAGTTTCCCCTTGGTCAAATTACATTTGTGTTTCATTTTCAATTTAAATGAAGCATAAAACTGGAAAAGACAATCAAATCATTTTCTGTTGCAGAAACGTTATCCCATCAGTTGAGCTCGGGACGTACCTAAAGACAACTGCCATCAACTGAGCTCAGTATTTGCTACTTTACAATAATGAGAAGGACAGCATAAGTTAACACTCCATTATTAGACTGATTGCCCATGCAAAATTGCTCCTTAGTTTTAAGGGGATGTCAGAAGGGATTAGTGGGGTAAATATGTGGGGTTATGGGGATAAGGTTTGGGTGGGATTGGTATGCAGGCTTGTTAGACCAAATGGCCTCCTTCTGCACTGGAGGGATGCTATGATTCTATAAATAGGATAGAACTTGTTAGGTTTGACATTGTACAACAACCCTGCTCTTAGAAAACAATACGTCATCAAAGTATAAAATTGACCCAAAAAAACATGAAATGTAAAGCCACAATGTAGTAACAAGGTCACTTCAAGGAGACATTTCTGAAGGCCACATGATCAGGTAGGAACTTCTGAAGTGTCGAGGTGGGAAACTGTGCCAATCGAGTGCAAGGGCTCGTATCCTGGGGTGGGAAGTATCAGCAGTTGGAGCCTGGAAATAGCAATGTGCAGTTGCATAGTTATTGGCAATGGGTCCTGATAACATTCCGGCGATAGTACTGAAGACCTGTGCTCCAGAATTTGCCGCTCCCCCTAGCCAAGCTCTTTTTGGCACTGGCATCTATCCAACAATGTGGAAAATTGCCGAGGTATATCCTATACACAAAAAGCAGGAGAAATTCAACCCAGCCAGTTACTACCCAGTCTACTCTCAATCAGCAAAGTGATGGAAGGGGTCAAAAACAGTGCTATCAAGTAGATTCTGCTCAGCAACAACCTGCTCAGTGATGCCCCATTTGAGTTTCGCCAAGGTCACTCAGTTCCTGACTTCATTACAGCCTTGGTTCAAACATGGACTAAAGAGCTGAATTCCAGACGTGAGATGAGAGTGACAGCCCTTGACATCAAGGCTACATTTAACCGAGGGTGGCATCAAGGAGCCCTACTGAAACTGGAATCAATGGGTATCAAGGGGCAAACTCTCTGTTGGTTGGAGTCATATCTGGTAGATAGGAAGATGGTTGTGGTTGTGGAGGGCCAGTCATCTCAGCTCCAAGACATCACAGCAAGAGTCAGTCAGAGAGTGTCCTGGGCCCAACAATCTTCAGCTGCTTTATCAATGATCTTAAGGGCAGAAGTGGGGATATCCACCGATGCATGCACAATGTTCGGCACTATTCGCAATTCCTCAGGTACTGAAACAGTCCATGTCCAAATGCAACAAGATCTGGACAATATCCAGACTTGGGCTGACAATTGGCAAGTAATATTCGTGCCACACAAATGTCAGGCAATGACCATCACCAATAAGAGATACTCTAACCACCACTCCTTGACATTCAATGGTCACTGAATTCCCCCAGTGTCAACATCTTCGGGGTTACCATTGACCAAAAACCGAACTGGGCTCACTACATAAACACAGTTGTTGTTACAAGAGTAGGTCAGAGGTTTGGAATACAGCAGCGAGTAACTCACTTCTTGACTCCCCAAAGCTTATCCACTATCTAAAAGGCACAAGTCAGGAATGTGATGGGTACTGTCCACTTCCTAGATGGGTGCAGCTCCAACAACACTAAGGAAGCTTAACATCATCCAGGACAAAGCAACCCACTTGACTGGCATTGCATCCACTAACATTCAATTCCTCTGCCATTGATGCTCAGTAGCAACAGTGTTACAGACTACCATTACAGCAATTTACCAAAGATCTTTAGAATGATCCAAATACACAAGCACTTCCAAGTAGAAGGACAAGGGCAGCAGATACACGGGAACACCACTACCTGCTAGTGTTCCTCCAAGTCACTCATCAACCTGATTTGGAAATATATGGCCGTTCGTTCGCAGTCGCTGGGTCAAAATTCTGGAATTCTCTCCCTAACAGCGTTGTGGGTGAACCCACAAAACATGGATTGCAGCAATTCAAGAAGGCAGTTCATCACCACCTTCTCAAAGGCAAATAGGGATGGACAATAAATGCTGGCGAGACAGCAACACCCCTACCTTACAAATGAATAAATAAAAATGAGGTATAATATAGTTAAGCATTGCTTTAGTAAAATAACCTTTTTGTTCTGCACTCTCAATGAGTTACCCTGGATTTATTACCCAAAGAAGCCCTACAGTGTAGAACAAAGCTCGTCGCATCCGCATTAACTCTCCAAAAGAGTATCCCACCCTTCCTCCCCCTTTACCCTATTCCCCGCACATTTACTACAACTAATCCACCTAACCAACACATCTTTGGACTGCTGAAGGAAACTGGAGCACCTGAAGAAAAATTACGTAAACTCGGGGGGAACATGCAAACTCCAGACAGTCACCCGAGGCCAGGATCAAACTCACCTGGTGCTGTGAGGTAGCCGTGCTAACCACTGTGCCACCACTCCACCCCATACTCATAATGGGCTTCAATCAACTCTGCCAGAATTACAGCCAGGTAGCCAAAGTATAACATTCACATAGTTGTATTCTCTGACTTGCTGCGGGGCACTGCACTGGGAGAATTGCTAGGATTCCTAATTTGTTTTCACCCTTTTCAATTATTTTTGCATTTGTGATAACATTTTTACTGCTTTTACTAATCGCTTTATAACATTGCAAGTTGTAATGTGCTCATGTGTGATAAATCTTCAAACTCCCAAATGAAAATAAAGTCACAGTTGGGATAATGGAATCAAATAGGCAATAAAAAAATGTTGAGTAGGTGGGGGATTATAAATCATGGAAAAAAGGTAAGGTGACTATACTGTGATATGTAGTTGAGCTGCATTCTGAAAAAATATTCCAAAGCTAAGGATTACTCTTGCTGAATCAGAATCAAAATCAATGGATTTGAAAAGATTCACAGAATCCCTACAGTGCAGAAGGAGGCCATTCAGCCCATCGAGCCTGTACCAACAACAATCCCACATAGGTCCTACTCCTGTGAGCTTATGTATTTATCCTACTAATCCAAAGAAGCTAAATGAAAATTTAGCATGGTCAATCAACCTAACTGGCACATGATTTGTTTGTGGGAGGAAATAGAAATACCCAAAGAAAACTCATGCAGAGATGGGGAGAATGTTCAAACTCAGACAGATAGTCACCCAAGGTGGGAATTAAACCTGGGTCCATGACACTGTGAGACAGCAGTGCTAACTACTGTGCCACAACAAAAGCAGCCTTGTGGTATGCGATAGAGCAATATCAGCATTCTACTTACACAAAGCATGATAATGCCAGCATCTTAAAACAGGGATAACCTTTTACTGTTAGTTTTCTTCAAACACAAAGCAAGGATCCCTGTGCTGCACACAAGAGAGTGAACAAAAATGAGAAGACTGAAGCGCAATATAATAGGTTGTATTTTGCATTAATATAACAGCGGGTAAATCAAACAGCAACTTCTGGATCCGACCCAAATGCAGTTAAACATGGAAATCTGGTCATTACTGTCAGAGATCCTGCTGTCCCACAGGGTGTACTGATAGACATCACACTGAAATGAATACAGCATCCTTGACTTGCTCCACTTGTCCACTCATTATGTACACAAAGAAAGACAGGGAAAATGTTAAGGCTTGTACATTCAGGAGGGAGCTTCTATATAATAAATGAGCTTGATAAGTGATATTTAATGCTCCTGAAAAATCAATGGAGTTCATGCCGTAGAATAATTAATGTTGAGAATTTTTATGGGTTTTTACTTCTGTGCATCTTATATCTTAAATACCATTTGTATTTCCCAATCTTTGACTTGCTTGCTGTACATGTTTTAAACCTGGGTCTAAGTCATGATGTTCATTTGGGTAGCTGGTGTAGCCAGGATGGGCTGAATGGCCTCCTTCCACACCTTAACTATTCTGTGATAATTTATACTTCCAGGGGTCTTAGTGAGGATTCTTCAATCAGCTTTAAGGGTCTCGTAATTTCTTGCCCTGCTGGCTTATCACCTATCTCCTGTGGAGGATGTCCCAATGGGTCAGACGCTGAATTAGAACATATCTGTGTTCTACAGTCTGCAAAGACATTATAGATGATTAACAGCAAGGTGAATAGCGCATTGCAATACCTTCACTGCTGATCACAATACCTGAGCCCAATAATAGATAACACATTTAAAGACAGCTGTTGTATACAGCTCACAAGGCAAATTAGATTTGCATGTTTCCATTATTTAATAATGCGGTTGAAATTCCAGCTATTATGCGTCATTAAACAATGAATACCTATAATAAATACAGAAAATTTCCTTGTTAATTAATCACATCACTCAAATTTTTAAACCAAAACTGAAAGTCAAATTGCCCTAAAGAACACTCAAGATGGTGGCACAGTTGTCCTTATACATACATATAGTAATTAATGGCCCACGTCTGTGACCTATTTGAATATGACTGTTAAGAAGTACAGATGCTGTGATTCCATTCCCATAGTCCACTGAAGCAGAGGTGCTGTGACCATATACCAGTGTGTGTGGTAGAAACTGTTCTCATTGTATTATTGTTGTTTGTTCATCGTCATCGATGAGGGCCTTGACACCATTAGTCATTTTGAGGCTGGTTGCGATATGTCTGAAGATGACTGATCAGGCCAATTCGGGCATGGAATGTCCTGGCACATATTGGACAGACTTGTGTAGACACTGTATTTGTTGCGCTGGTGGCTCTGGACTTGCACAGCTCGCGCTTAAGTGGTGCTTCAGCAATGCACCTTGCTTCATGAGCTTGACAGCCCTTGTGGATGAGGCAGAACCACATAGGGCGGTTTTTCCCTGGTGGTCGTATCAATGTCAAGCGACTTCAGGGAGGCCTTGAGCGTCTCTTTTCTTCTGTCCTCTACACAACCGTCTTCCAGCAGAGAGTTCTCCAAAAAAGAGCTACTTGTGTATGCACTCGTCTGATATACAGATGACACGACCTGCCCACCGGGTCTGCACTCTCATTAGCAGTGTGTGTTCTGATGGTAGACTTGCTATAGAGAGCCATCATTGCATTAACAAAGTCATTAAAGTCTATAGGTCAAACTAATTGCATGATAGCACACTAAATTAACTTTGCAGGAAACATTAGTAAAGCCTCCCAAGGCAGAAGAGGTAAACTGATCCATAGACCCAAGGAAAAAACACCAAGTCCAATTCCAACCTGTGCCTTTATTAATTAGCACTGGAATTGAATTCAGCATGTTTTGACTTTCCATTTCTCCATCCAATCAAGTTAAACATTAAAGGTTTATGTATTAGTGTCACAAGTAGGCTTATATTAACACTGTAATGAAGTTACTGCCAAAATCAAACTTCGTTCCAGAACACCATCCAGCGCTCACCGGTGGAAAATACATCTGTGCATAGGATTTGGGCTCATCTTTTGAACCCTGGATCCATTAGCCTGATGAGACTCTCATCTAAACAAGTCCTGTGATGCCAGAATTATAGAGAAGTCAATGATTTCAGGAGAGTGCAAGAGATAAAATATATAGAAAATGGAAATTGACAGGGAAAAGCAAAATAAAAGCAAATTATGAGTGCACTTGAATTCTAAGCAGCCTGAAATCAAAATAAATTTGGTTATGCCATTTTCACAAGAAAGCAACATGCATTTTTATTTATTCATAGGTCATGGGTGTCACTGGCTGGCCAATATTTATTCCCATCTCCAGTTGCCCTAGTTACGAGTCAATCTGGAGTCACAGATAGGCCAGACCAGGTTAGGACAGCAGATTTCCTTCCCTAAAGGGCATCAGTGAAACACACGGGTTTATTCGGCAATCGACAATGATTTCATGATCATCAATAGATTCTTAATTCCAGATTTTTAAAAAAACTTGAACTCAAATTCCACCATCTAACCTGGCGAGATCTGAACCCAGGTCCCCAGAACTTTAGCTGAGTTTCGGGATGAACAATCTCACGATAATGCCACTAGACCTTTGCCTCCCCCTCCTCAGCAAGGTCCCAAACACTTTTACCAGCAATTAAGTACTTTTAAAGTGTAGTTATTGCTTTAACTCTGGGCTGCATACGTTGCAAATGCATAATTCCTCTGTGTAAGAACAAACACTAAAAATTCTTCACTGGATCAGTTTCTTTCTCAAACGATTTTGTTGTGAACATTTATTTGCTTATAATGTCAGCACTTAAGGAAAGAAAAATGCACCAATGATCCATTTTCCCCATTTGTCAATTATGTAGAGTGCAGCTTGCCAGCTGCTCCTACTTGATGAATTAAAGAGGAATTATTGAAGGTTGCTCCTTCATTTCTCTGTTTCAGAGTTACCTTTGGTGACAGGCTGGCATTATAATTGCACTGATATACGTGAATGAGATGAACAGCAGCGGGGAATTTTCAGCAGATTGACAGGAGCTTTCCAGACACTTAAACCGTAAATATACCTCCGAGGAGATAAATTAAAGATGAACAGTGCTTTCAATGGCTTACATAATTTGAACTTTTTTGGAGAGGAAATAGGGTAGGGGAAATTATTTGTTATAAAAAAAAGTGAAGCACTAATAGTGTTGTTATAGAATCTGCAATATTCTAAAGAATTGTTTACATAAACCTCCCAGGGATTGAACATCAGAACATTTTCTAATAATATGACCCAAGTAAACTCACGAGGCAGCAGACAGAATGTACTTTGAATGCCTGATGAATCTTACATGCTAATTGAGTAGAGATTTGGGGACGTTACTTTCAAGTCAGTAAACATACAATTAAATGTAATGTTGATGTCTACCTTGTAAGACACATTATTGTCAATATAAGGACTGAAAAACATATCAGTGAAGCAAGGGATGCTCAAAATTATCCCACTTATACCATTTTCTATGCCTTTCAAGGGAGGTATTACTAAACGGAGTTTGAATAAGTGAAAGGTACATCAGAGAATAAAAACACAAGAGTTTTATTGTGCCAATTGCAAACTCCTGCTGAAGATCTCTTGGTGTTTTGGGATAAGAAGACAAGTCAAAAGAAAGTGCTGTAATCAGTAAGGGACACAACCTTCTGTACACAATCAAGAATCTTTCACAGCATGCAGCTGAAACATAGCCATCCACACCAATAGGTAAATTGCAGCCTGCAAACTCTTGAAATTTGTTAATCCCTCTAAGAAATCACTTGCCACTGTTAATGAGGTACTATTTTCCACTGTTAGCCAGAGGCTCGCCCATTGCGCTGGAGTGTGCTGACATTTGCAATTGTGGTTTGCCTCAGTTAAGGTAGAGGAAAGGATCAGCATAGCCAATGCGGTCAAACCAAGGCTCTGCCTGATAAAATTTTTCAAAACCATCGTGGTCTCCGAAGGTGCAATTCCCCATTTGGTCAGCTTGGGTCTTGGTTGATCGAACCCAAAGTGGAATAAAATGTTTTGTCTTGTCAGCTTGGATCCTGTATGGGAACCAGGAATGAACTTAATTTGAATTGGCTTTTTTGATTAGCAATAAAGTATCAAAAGGTACTAAAAAGAACTAGTCAGTGAGGGCCACAATTGTCCTCTTGGTTTGATAAACATATTTGAATTTCTGTTTTCACCTTATGTTCTGAGAAGTTAACAAGATCTTGCTTCTTCAGGTGCCATTCATTTTCTTATTAAAAGTTGGGAAGAAGAATAATTTTATTTTCTCAAATTGACAAATTGTTACTTTTATTCATGGTGATAAAAAAGAATAGAAGCCAACTCTGACATCATTGCAGTAATAGTTCCTTAACAATTTTCAAGCAGCTGACTGCCAGGAGAATATGTGAGAAAGTTTGATAATCAAACTGTGAACTAATAAAAGTAAAATCTTGTGAATGTTGGAGAGCTGAAATCAAAACAGAAAGGGCTGCAAAAACTCAGCAGGCCTGGCCCCATCCACAAAGAAAGAAACAGATTTAATGGCCTTGCTTGAGCAAGACAGGAAATTCCTGCTCACATTTCCGTTGTCCATCCCTCGCTCATAACCAATTCCTTGGCAGTGAGCCGGTAGAATTCTGGCAAATGTTTTTAGACTATATGACTTTCTTCCAAAGGAGAGTTATGTTGGGCTCAATGGCCCTGATTTTACTGCCACTGCAGCACGAGGCTTGTAAGATCGCGCCTGAGGCCAATGGGGAATGCGAGCCCTACCACCACGATTTGGGTGACTGTGCCGGTAAAATCAGGGACAAAGTATCAATTACTGCCAAATCTGCTGAGTTCTCCAGCACTTTGTTTTGATTTGATTTATTGTTGTCACATGTACAGTGAAAAATATTGCTTCTAGTGTGCCAATAGAGACAAAGCATATCATTCATAGAGAAGGAAAGGAGACAGTGCAGAATGTAGTATTACAGTCATAATTAGGGTGTAGAGAAAGATGAACATAATGTGAGGTAGATTTATTCAAAAGTCTGATGGTAGCAGAGAAGAAACTGTTCTTGAATCGAATGGTGCATGTCTTCAGACTTTTGTAACTTTTCCTTGATAGAAGAAGGTGGAAGACAGAATGTCCAAGGTGCGCAGGGTCCCTAATTATGCTGGCTGCTTTCCCGAGACAGCAGGAAGTGTAGACAGGTGGAAGGCTGGTTTGAGTGACGGATTGGGCTTCATTCACAACCCTTTATAGGTTCTTACAGTCTTGGACAGAGCAGGAGACATACCAAGCTATGGTACAACCAGAAAGAATGCTTTCTATGGTGCATGTGTAAAAGGTGGGAATTATATATTTGCTAATTTAAAACAAAAAAAAATTGAAAAATAAATGGAAGTCAATTTAATCATGAGGCTATAAAAATACATTTGTCAAAACAAATTAAGACTATGAAAAGCACAATTTAATAAAACTGGTTGTGTGTTATAAAGTATTCCATAAGTAAAATGCTGACATGATCTTCACACTACCAATTACACATTACAAATGCTAATTGATCCTTGAACCACATTGTCCTTTGGAAATTTAAGCATTTCACACACTGTGTATTGCTCCTCTGCTGTGTCCAGTGTAGTTTCTGACCTATAAGTAGTTGCACTGACTTACATACTTCCTATGTTCACCATTCCATCAGAAACTCCACTGTATGGAGGTCACCAAAGTTAATCTAATTAGGAAGAATTATATTTTGTGATGCGATATTGCTATTCTAGAATGCTATTTGAATCTTTGGAGGAGACCTTGTGACACAGCGGGAAGTGTCCTTAACCTTAACGCCAGAAGCTCTGGGTTCAAATCCCATCCAAACATATGATGGCTCAGGAAGGTGCATTCATAATCCGCCCAAACTGGTTGAGTGTATTAACCTGCAAAATCATTTTAACACACACGGCCAGTGAAATTATCAATGGACTGTTAATCCAGAAACTCAGCTAATGTTCTGGGGATTCAGGTTTGAATCCCACCATGGCAGATGATGGAATTTAAATTCAGTTATTAAAACATCTGTAATTAAGAATCTACTGATGACCACGAAACCAGTCAATTTTTGAAAATCCCTCGTTCACTAACGTCCTTTAGGAAAGGAAATCTACTGTCCTTACTTGGGCTGGCCTACATGTGACTCCAGGTCCACAGCAATGTGGTTGACTCTCAGCTGCCCTCTGAACGAGGACAACTAGGGATGGGCAATAAATACTGACCAGCCAGTGATGCCCATATCCAATGAATGAATAAACAAAACAATGGAAGAGATCCCTAATCAGCAATGCAATGACAAAAATGTTGGAGCCTCAAATATTTATAGCTCCAGACAGCAACACACATGTAAAAGTGCATGTTGCCACAGCAACTTAGACTTCTGACTGGTATTTTACGACTTCGCTCAGGTGAGGCTCATAAAACACTGTCCGGACCAACGGACAATTCTATTCTGCAAACATTGTCCGCCCTGATTCCAAGGCAGGCATCGAGGTAAAATTTCATCTTCTGAGTAAACTATGATGCACCACTATCACGTGAGTTTATTAAAAAAGCAATTATGATCTACTGTCTCTTTTCACTATCCTTTCCTTCGAAAAGATCGGCACATAAATTACCTGCTGCTTTTTCCTGGCATTTTGTTGAACTTTATCACATCTACTTTTTCGCAGATTATTAAGGAATGCAGGAACCCATTATTGTTGCTTTCACGTGACTTCTGCATCAGATTCTGGAAACTTCTGTCATCAAGCTCCACTTTTCTGTCTCTACACAATCCCTGCTTATAATCTCATTAGCAATTTCCACTCTGTCCTTCAATGAACGTGTTGAGTCAAACTGTAAACCCTGAGGCGAGAAAATACATTTTCAAAGACAGAGATAAGCACATCTGTGCATTGTTTTCATTATTTTGGAAATAATTCCGAAATTTGAATCATGCACTTGAAAAGTTTTTAAGGTGTTTGGGGACATTTTCTAATGTCTGAAGGCCAAGAAAAATGGACAGGAACGCTGGTGGAGATTTTGGGTGTAAAATAACAGCGAGGTTATGACTCTTGTATTGTCTTCTCATACCTGGTAGTGAACTAGGATAGACTGTTTCCATTGCTAGTAATTCCAGAACAGCGGACTAATCTGTTGTCAGGAGCTTATAGTTTGAGGGCTGCCATTCATATCAAGCATAGCTGACCAGGGGTTTCTCCCACACTATTGGCCAGCCATTGATACGTTTAGAAGGATTTTTATTTTGATATACCCAACCTGTTTGACTGCATTATAAATGCATCTTCCTTGGCCAACAAATCCTGGGATGGGACTCGAACCTAAAGCTTCTGGCTCAGAGACGGGGATGCTACCCATTGTATCATAAGACCTCTTATTAATGCCTACTGTTACCACAGGGCAACTTTCAGCAGCTGCATTTTTGCTGTTAACATGGAAATCAGGGAAGTGCTGCCCAAATTGCCCTGCTTCTCCACAGGTTTCACCACGTTGGCATTCTAACTGAGAGGCTTGCCGCTGAAACAGGGCGGGATTTTCTGGCCTTTCCTGCCAGAGGGATCTTCCAGTTGCACTGAAGGTGGCACACTGTGGCAGATTTTCTGGTGGCAGAATGGGCAAGACATGCAAAACACCATAGATAGCAGCGGGACCAGGATTCCACTGGCAACCAATATTTTGGCCACATCCCACTTCTAGGAAATACACTGCAAGGAGGGGGCAAGTGCGGGGGTGGGGGGGGGAGGATGCTGGAAGATCCCACCCAATATGCTGAAAAGTTCCATGATGAATACCCACTATACACATAAAGAACATCTTCTTTCCTGCTACCATCAGTCTTTTGAATGGTCCTATCACATATTAACCTGATCTTTCTCCTCACCCTATCAATAACAGTTACACTATATTCTGCACCCTATCCTTTATGTAATGGTAATAATGTGACAAATGGTAATGAGCTATAAGGATCAGGTAATCCAGTAACCATATAACAATAACAGGATGTGATGGTCAGCTGACCAGCTGACTCCGTAAAAATAAGCACCTCTTGGGAATTGTTAAATTGTTTGGAATGACCCAGGGTGAGGCTTCGAGTTTGGAGTAATGAAGTTTCTTTATTAAACCTTTCTTTTGATTTATAAGTTGGAGTTAGTTTTCTTATGTTTTTATTGTCTACACTGGAAGGGTTCCTTCTGGATCAACATTATGTACTCTATGAATGTTATGTTTTGTCTGTAGAGCAGGCAAGAAACAATACTTTTCGCTATATCACAATACATGTAACAATAATAAATCAATTCAATTCAATTCATAGAAAATCAGGGGTTGTCCATTTAAGCGTAAGTGAATTTTCCATGATCTGGTAAAAGTGCCAAACAACCTCGTCACTATTGGTAGCCACGCCTTCAGTCCTGTAATTCCCTAACTAATCTTCTCTCTGCCATTGACAATAGAAATGTCTGGAAGTACTCAGTAAGTCAGTCAGCATCTGTGGAAAGCAAAATCAAATTAATGGGCTTGATTTTAGAGAACCTACTTGAGCGGATAAGATGGCAAGCAGACTCAGAAAGCTATGTCACGGGTGGTGGGAAAATGGATCCCAATTATCTCAGTGGCAGCAAAGTTAGGGAAAAGGGAAACTCACTCATGAGTGGCAGGAATATCATAATTGTACAAAGTGAACCACAGTGCCACTCTTCCACCCTAGTGATTAGATTGAAACCTGAAACTGTGGCCAATTCACATGAAAATTTTGAAGTTAACTAAAAAAAAAAGCAATGAACCACAAATCAGCTTTCCTTGTCAATCACTACCGTTCTTTAGGGAAGGAAATTGGCCACCCCTACCTGGTCTGATCTATGTGTGATTCCAGACCCACGGCAATATTGTTGGCTGTTGTTGTTGGACAGCACAGTGGCAGCACAGTGATTAGCACTGTAGCCTCTCAGAGCCAGGGGCATGGGTTCAATTCCAATCTTGGGTCAGTGTGTGCACTTTCTCCACATCTGTATGTGGGTTTTCTCCATGTGCTCCAATTTCCTCCCACAGTTCAAAGATGTGGGTTAGGTTGATTGGCCATGCTGAAGTGACCCTAGTGTCAGGGGGAATTAGCAGAGTAAATATGTTTGGTTACGGGAATAAAACCTGGGTGGGATTGCAGTCGGTGCAGTCTTGATGGGCCAAATGGCCTCCATCTGCACTATAGGAATTCTATGACTCTAAAATACCCTCTGAGATGGGCAATAGATTCTGGCCTAGCTAGCAATACCCATATCCCATGAGCAAGTAGGAAAAAAAAACAGTATCAAAACTCTTAGAATTGAGAAGCTATTTCTGCATCTTTATCACAAAAATTTACCATCTCTGCTCAGGAATTGATTTTGTGTACTTCCTGAAGAATTTATTTAAAATCATCTTGATGCTTTATATTATAGTGCCAAGTGTGAAGAGAACCTTTAGCTCAATGGCATCACATCCAAACCCAATTTGTTTACCCTTGTCTTCAACAGCTGAGTGATTGACGTCAAGAATAACTTCCTTCTGGTTACTTTTTCTCTCTTTATCCGGTTACTAGGAAATACTTCATTTAGTAAATACTACGACCTACTTACATGTTTGAATTTGTGCTGATTTATGATGAGATATAAACATAAAGTATCCTGAGGAGGTTTGCCAGGGTGGGCATTGAGAGGGTTTCTCTCCTCAAGAGGGAAGCTAGTACTAGAGGGCATAGTTCTAAAGTCAGAGGTCTCCCATTTATGGCAGGGATGAAGAGGAATTTCTTCACTCAGAAGCTCATTAGCCTTCGGAATTCTCTTCCCTGCGAACCGTGAGACTCAAAGCTGAGGCATCCTGACTGCTTAAGAGGCCATTCAGCCCATCAGTGCACCAACTTTCTGACAGTATCTTACCCAAATCTTCTCCTCTGCCCTATCCCCATAACCCCAAGCAGTATTGAACTGCGGGAGGAAACTAGAGCACCCAGAGGAAACCCATGCAGACACAGAGAGACCTTGCAAACTCCACATAGTCACCCAAGGCTGGATTTGAACCCAGATCCCCAGCGCCGAAAGGCAGCAGTGCTGACCACTGTGCAGCAGGAAGGAGTCAAGATTAATGTGGGCCTTCAGGAAAATCAAAGCCACTTTCGAATAAGCCATGGTCTTCTTGAAAGGCAGAGTAGGCTTTCCCCTGCTCCTATTTGTTACCTTGTGTTCTTACTGAGACTTGAAAAAAGCCTTGCCATTATTGATCTAAAATGTGTGAAGGAAGAACTGATGGTGATAGAGAAACTGCTTTGATCAAAAATTGCACTATAATCAATAGTCACGCTGTGAAAATATCATGTGTTTCACACAGACTGATAGGTAGAGATTTTCTGTAATTTCTACCAGTGTTATCAGAGCTCCAGCATAAGATCCAGCCTGATAATGTTGTGTAACACTGAGGGGATGCTTCATTTTCAGAGATGTTTGATATGATATGTATCTGAGGTCTTCGCTTTCTTTTCCATTTTTCACATGGAGATAAATAAACCTGCAGCACTTTTTTTTAGGAGAAGATCTTTCCTAATATTTGCATCCATACTTCTTTCTCAAGCAATGTCATCTTAAAACAGATTGACTGGTTATTTTTATAATGGTTGTCTAACAGAATATGTGTAATGTGTATAATGACCTGAAAATTGTGTGGGTTTTTGACAGTGAACTGTCAGTGTTATGCATCTGGATCTAACTACAATGACAAGATTTGACAGAACTACAGCCAAGTGTGTAAATCCTGTGGTTAAGGTCTATCATTCAGTGCTCCATCTAAACAGAGTTTATTTATTAGTCACAAGTAGGCTTGCATTAACGCTGCAATGAGCTCACTGTGAACATCTTAAGCAGCAAAACAGATCTTGCATGTTACACCCCACATTCATTTATTGATGCTAAGTGAATTCAATTCCTCTGCTTAAAAATATCCCTCTCCCACTCAAATATTATGGTTACAAACCCCACAATAAGTTAGTCTTGGAGCAGAATACAGTAGGATACTGGAAATATATGTATCCAGAAATACTCAGGGCCCCAATTCTTCCCTTTTTCAGGCTACAGTCTCCCACTGTCAGGTGCGATTCTCCCATTTGACGGATGCAAGTATATGCATCCTGCAAATCTCGCCAGCCAACCCCGCTGTTCAGAGATCAAGACACCCTCTTTAAAATGTTCTTCTGCGTTTGTGATGTGATGATAGTCATGCAATTGATTCGGATACATACAAGATTTTTTATGTTTAAGGGGAATGTTTTAAAAAATTCAGCTTTATACTATAGGCATCAATATATGTGGAAGGAATGCAGATCAGATGTTGGAAGAGCAGGATAATTAGCCACTTGAAGGCTAAAATGAGTATGTTAAATAAAGTTAATGAACTTTTGTTCCTCTAGGATTTCAAATTAGAGTGATTAACAGGGTTACAGGTTTATGTGCAGAGAAAGAAACAGTCTTTTGCAGGAAGGAGTTGGAGTTTGGCGATTCTTATTGAAGTTAGGATAATTCTGTAGGCTTCTGAACATGCTATATATTGCTCTGAAAACTCAAAAAGATTTACACTCATTGTAGCAAGTATACTTGTGAGTGTTAACAATATTTAAAGTGGCTTTTAAATTGAGAAATGTTGCTTCTTGGGAACTGAAACAGTGATAAGTTAAAAATTAAAGTTGTTTCCTTTTCATTTTAAAATTATGTTAGACTTTTAATAGTTAAATTTCTTTATTTGTTAGCATTATTTTCAAAGTTATTAAATAAAGTTTGGTTTACTATAAAAATTCCTAATCTGTCAGTGGAATAATTTCCTCTTATTAATGCCAAAATAGAAAAAATGTTGGGGTCTCATCAGGCTTCATAATGTAAGTTGAGGTTCTGGCCCAGACCCTGACAACAGACAGGTGCCCCTCTTGCCATATTGGAAATCGTGCCCTCCCCCTCACTCTGCTGGCCAGAAGACCACCATTAATCTCTAAACAAGGGGGACATCCTCCCCACCCAACCATTCAATAACGAGTGTTTCCCTCTCCCCTACACTACTTTGGCATCAAGATATGAGGGTTACCAGACTCCTGCACCCTCAGGTCCACTCTGCATGGGTACCTAATTGCAGCTGGTGGGGCAAATGAACCCACATTGCCTTCCCAGCCAATGAGAATTCTGATATTTTTTTTTGGCCAACTCACCATTCAGCAGAGAATTGGATTTCTCCCTAGTTGTCTGACCAGGCTGGAGAATCCCCCCTATCGGTAGGTCAGGCAGCACCTGTGGATGAAGGAACAGAGACTGGAGTTGTCCAGCCATTGTCACTGGCAGGCTCTTCCAAATGTGGGGATACCGGCATTGGATTGGGATAAACACAGTAAGAAGTCTCACAACACATCATGTGTATGGAACACTGGGATCTTGAGTTCATGTCACACTATCTGTAACCCCCACGACTTGCCTGAACTTGCAACATCTCACTTACTGTCCTGTCTGAAGACAATACACATGTCTGTCTAACCTATGCTTAATGATATCTCCACCCACATTGTTTGCACCTTTAATACTTGAATGGCAGGGCAACTGTAAAGACTCGCATTCTAATCAATATTCGGTAAACTGTGTGTGTCTTTATATGCCTTTCTCTGATCAGAATTTTCCACATACCTGCTTAAGGAACAGTGTTTCTGAAAGGTTTACTATCAAATAAACTGGTTGGACTTTAACCTAGTGTTGTGAGACATCTTACAGGATCTTCCAGGCCAGCTGACAGCAAACATTTGTTAAGGATTTCCAGAGGGTGATAGTTAAAAAGAACAGGAAACCCCATTGATAGTGGGTGGGATCAGAAGATCCTACCATCAGCCAATGGTAGATTCCCTTTTTTGACATGAAATACCATGGCGGGGCCACAGAAAATTCCACTCTAAATTACATTCCAGCTGAGGAAAGATCCTTGACCTAAAACAGCAACTCTTCAGGAATATAGAACTTAAGAGCAGGAGTAGATCATTCAGCCCTTCAAGCCTGCTCTGCTTCCAGTAAGATCACGGCTGATCTCAACTCCACTTTGCCATCTGCCCCCTTTTGAATCATTACTCTGTGAAAAGCCTGTCCAATTCTGACTTAGAATCCCTACAATGTAGAAGCAGGCCATTTGGCCCAACGAGTCTGCACTGACAACAATCCTACTCAGTCCATGTATTTACCTTGCTAAAATCCCTGATACTAAAAGGCAATTTAGCATGGCCAATTCACTTAACCTGGAGTAAATGGCTTCACCCTTCACTACTTTCCAGGTAAGAGAATTCCACAGACTAATCACTCAGAGAAAATAAATTCTCCTCATTGCCATCTTATTTGGTAATCCTCTTATCCATAAACTGCCTCCCTTAATTCTAATCTCCCAAAGTGAAACGCCAACACTCTACTTACCTTCAGAACCTCTTGCTGTACCTGAAAACTATTTTTATTGTGTCATGTAAAAAAATAAATCTGTTTCTCTCTCCACAGAAGTTGCCAGACATGTGGAGTATTTTCTGTTCTTAATTCCAATAAAGTTAAACCTTGTTTAATAATGTGTAACCAGGCTTTAAAGGGGGATTTGAGTAATGCATGTGGCTCAACAACTGATCTGGCTCTGGAAAAGAAACATAGTGGACAGTCACTAAATATTTCCATTATGATTTATTAATTGGATTTCTAAAATGAAGTGGATGTTGGGGAGGGTGTGGGGGAAGGGGTGAGATAGGGGAAGGGGAGAGGAGGAAGAGGAGGAGGAGGAGGAGGAGGATGTGGGGGCTGGGAAAGGGGAGGGTAGGGACATGATATTGGGATAAGTCAGCAATGTGAAATAGGCTGACATTGGCAGCTGAGTTTTCAAACCACAATCTCCTTTCCATTGAAGTTCACTGCATGATAATTCAAAAGGTGTCATTGTCTGGCAGTGCTCATCCTGGCATAGTGCTCCACCCATCCCCAACCCTTACCCTTTGCCCACTATAATTCCTGTGGTGGGTAAAACGTGAAAATCCAGCCCTTGTTTTCCAATTACTTTTTCTGAAATTAAAAATCTCAGCAGCATTTTGCCAGTTAATTGAAAATAAGAATCAGTTGCTGATTAGTCTTTCACTGTCAATTCTCACCCTCTAGATATTTAATTGTTAAAAAAAACTTCTTAAAGTTTGTTGACTTTTTTTAAAAATTGCATTGATATTAATGTTTTCAGCTAATTCAGTTGGTATGATGTGGGGATGCCAACATTGGACTGGGGTGGGCATAGTATGAAGTCTCACAACACCAGGCTAAAGTCCAACAGATCTATCTGGAATCATAAGCTTTAGGAGCACTGCTCCTTCACCAGATGTTGCACCTGATGAAGGAGCAACACTCCAAAAACTCTTGAGTTTAAATAAACTTGTACTTTAGCCTGGGATTGAGAGACTTCTTAATGAATTCAGTTGCTGTCTTTAATTCAACTGGCTGCTGAGACAGCTTGGTGATGTTACTGCAGGCTGGGAATCTCCATTAGACAATGCTATAATCAAACGTACAATGAAAGAGTTGTCACCATTCAACAATTTTCTTCAAGGACAGTGCTGATCATCATTGCTTCCCTGCTGAAACATTTTGCAGAGATCAAATTATTTTTGAAGAGTAATTATGGATTATTAAAGATTAATTAGCTGAACACAGCAGCCAGTTTTCACACAAAAAAATCCCACACATGACAGTAGAGAAAAACATCAAGTAAAATCTATTGTTGACTGTTGATGAAGGGAAGAATGTTATAAATTCATTTATTAGTAGGCTTATGTTAACACTGCAATGGGATTACTGTGACAATCCTTTATTCACCACACTCTGCGCCTGTTCGGGTACATTGAAGGAGAATTCAGCATGGCCAATGCACTTAATCAGCATGTGTTTCAGACTGTGAGAGGAAACCAGTGCATCCGAAGAAAACCCATGCAGACATTAGGGGTGAGAAGTGAGTCACTATATGATTGCCACCGACTGAGCCAAGACAACACGCTGGTTGGAGTTACTTTACAAATATCACCATTACATACAGTCGAAAAAGGCTCTTCATTGTTAATTTAGAAAAACAATGATAATCCAAATGCCTTTTTAATAACTCCAATGATTTTATTCCCATTACCACACGCATGAATTATTTCAAAACTTGAAGTTATAGAATCCCTACAATGCAGATCAAGTCTTCCCTCTCTGCCTGCACCGATAACAATTCCACCCAGGTGCAATTCTTGTAACATTACTATTTACCCTGCTCATTCCTCTGACACTATCAACCTATCCTAAACATTTTTTGACACTAAGGACAATTTATCATGGGCAATCCGCTGAACCTGCATATCCTTGGACAGTGGCAGCAAATTGGAGCACTTGGAGGAAACCCACACGGACATGGGAAGAATGTGCAAACTCCACACAGCTATTGGCCTGAAGCCAGAACTGATCCCGTGTCTTTGATGCTGTGAGGCAGCAGTGCTAACCACTGTGCCACTGTGATGAGAATATTCTTGATATCAGTGCAAGGCCCCATAAGTGTGAGATTAACACAAGTATTATGATACATCCTTACTAAATGTGTCTAAAATTTAATAAGCATAAACAAGTAGAAAAAAAATATAAGGATGATTCTCCCAACCAAGTGTGCTGCTAAAGCAGCGGAAATTCTGCTAAAGTCAGGAGACGCAAGTGGAGTCCATTTAGTGCGCTCACCCCACTGGGCACCACGGCCTCTAAATCTCTGGCCTTCCGCTCCATTTTAGAAATCCAGCACCAAGAGGTTCTCACCAGAAGTTAGCATGGAGCTGCAGTAAGTTATTATAATGAAGATCTACATCTCATTAGTGGGCCCGTGACTGAAGTCTCTGAACCTATTAGCCTCTCTGCCCCCACCGGGAATGCTTCACTCTATCAGAGTTTATAATGGTGGCTCGACCCCGCTTGGAAAAAGGAGGCCCCCCAGAGGTTGTGGGTATGGGGCTGGGTGCCACCTGGGCAATGTCAGCCTGGCTCCTGGCACTGCCCAAAGGGCAAAGTGACAATGCTCAAGGGCTACCTTGGTTGGCTCTCAATGGGAAGTGCCTAGGGGAGTAGGCCAGAGAGGAGGGATGACAATCAATGGGGGGGGGGGGGGGGTCACATTGCCACCCATGACAGAGGGATGGAGACTAGTGATCAAGGTTAGACATCAGGGTGAGTGGATACAAACGGGATTGGCCTGCTTTGGGAGGGGAGGGATTAAGGCTGGTTGGGTGAGGTCAGAGGGGTTGACGGAGTGGCAGTTGGGACTGCTGGCGGGGGGTGGGGGGAGGGGGAGGAAAGGGTTTGAGGTTGGTCCGGACACATCCAAGAAGCCAATGACAGGGGCATGGAGAGAAGGTCACGTGGCCAGCAATGTGGCGTCGTGAAGCTGGCAGAACTATCTCCATTTTGACAGATGCACAGTGGCTCACTCAGCACGATGCTGCTAGATTCTCCTGCAGGAATAGGCCCCGCTCCGGAATTTTTCATGTGATTCACGCTAGTACAGTCCGCAATGCATGAAGTATGGAAGATTCTTTTGAAACTCCTGCTGAAAAAAAGCAGTAGGATTTACTCTGGTTTTTAAGCAAATTTGGTACTTAGAATTTTTTGGGTGAATCCCATCCATGAAATCTAAGTGTTGCTACATTGAGACTGGCCAGATACAGATCTTTGCCATGTTAATGCCATATCATTATGAGGATCTTGATTTAACTTTTAATCAAACATTGAAGAAATAGTTACATCCATTTCCATTATACCGTCTTGGTATCAGGACTGCCTTTATCACTGTTGTAAAAAGGTTGCATTGAAGAGCACTGAAATTATGATTGGGTCTGGCTGGATTGCAGGATGGAAAGCACCACGTTGGAAGATGCAAGAGGTGATAATGAAGGGAAATAAGCATTGATCAGAAATTCTAGTCAAGTGAATGGTGAAAGAGGTCCAACAATGACGCACCCATGTGTTGTGCCATGGAATGGTGCCCCACAATTTGTGTCAACAATTAGCCATAGGTTAAATTCTATCAGGAATGTCAAGGTGGAAAGAGAAAATAAGAGTTTGCTAGTCTGGTCTGTTTTTAATGTTAGGTCATATAAATAACAACTGTCTGAGCAAGTTAATCTCTCAAAATAATCACGCTGCAAATTCACCAAACAGAATTCTGCATAAAGTGATAATTGCAAATATTTATGCTGAAGCATTGAATGATAAAATTAAAGCTTGGATGTTGTCACCTGATGTCATTCAATGTATATAATGTGTATATACATGGTGAACATGAGTAGAATTTCAATTATTAATAATAATGATAGATTTTGTGCATCACAATAAATAAATCACAACACTCCATGTCACCCTATGCTAGCTGGGCAAAAGCTTATGCAAAGACCAAGGAGAAGGTGATAGCTTAGTGGTATTATGGCGAGACTATTAATCCAGACAATTAACTAATGCCCTGATGATTTGGATTGGAATCGCCCCCATGATGGAATTTGAATTCAACAATTTAAAAAATCTGGAATTAAATACCTACTGATGGCCATGAAGCCATTGTCAATCGTCAGAAAGACCCATCTGATTCACTAATGCTCTTTAAGGAACAAAATCTGCTGTCCTTACATAGTCTAGCCTACCTGTCACTCCAAAGACGCAGCAACACGGTTGATTCTCATCTACTCTAAGAGAAACTAAGGATGGGCAATAAATATAGGCCGGCCTGCGATTCCCACATCCCCTGATGGAGTAAAAAAAAACTTAGTCTTCGGCTGACCATACCTTGCGCTTTTAAATATTTCAACCTCAAATCCACAAGTATTCACACAGAACAAAGACAAATAAATAACCTTCTGCTGTCTGGATAAATCAAGGATTTTCATTGGATCACTCACTTAGCCCATGAGTTTTGAATTGGTCATCTGTAAGATAAAATTTCTCTCTAGTGAGATTTGAGGAAATTGACTCCACAATTATAGCTTTCTTGTTCACCAAACTTTACAATGGCCATTGATTGATTTATGATAAGATTGAGCTCTCAAAAGCTAGTAACCATGACAACTACAATTCGAAAGGCACCACTAATTTTGATTTTTTTAGAGTACCGTAAAGATCTACTTACTCAATGCTGTAAGACATATTAGAGGGAAACGAGTGCTAATAAAATAAAAAAAAACTGATAGATAATTAAAGAAGTCACAGGTTGGGCCTGTATTCACTAGCGTTTAGAAAAATGAGGATGATCTTATTTAAACATACAAGTAGCTGTTCACGGTTGAATTTACCTGGCACAACCCCACACGTTCCTTGGCACTGGCTTATGACACTGGGAAACCAGCTGTGTGAGAGAGGGGTGCTAGAATAACCCACCTGTAAGATCCTGAGGGGAGTTGGCAGGGTAGATGCTGAGAGGATGTTTCCTCTTGTAAGAGTTAGGGACACAGCTTAAAAATAAGGGCTGGAAATTTCTCCATCCACCCACTATGGGAATTATAGTGGGAGGACAGAAAATTTGCTGAATGATGTAAAGGTCCATTGACCTCGGGAGGAAATTTCCAGTCTTTAGGGTGCACAGCCAGAAAATCAAACCCAAGGGGTCTGCCATTTACAAGGGAGATGAGGAGAATCTTTTCTCTTAAGGGTTGATGGATATGTCTTCCCAAGAAAACAATGGAGGCAGAGATGATTGAATGTTTTTACAGCAGAATTTGATAGATTCTTGACTAACAAGGGAATCAAGAGGTAAAGGGGATAGATAGGAAAGCACAGTTGAAGACATTCAGATCAGTCATGATCTTGTCAAATGACAGAGCAGGTTTGAAAGGCTGAATGACCTGCCCCCAGTTAATATGTTTGTAAGCCTTGATTTTAACTCAAGGTGCTCACCCCAATTCCATCTACAGCAACACTGTAGAGGCACAAAAAAAAAAGACAATGATCCTGAAACTCGATTATGTCTGAACTGGGGTCAAGTTCCCACTCATCTGATGAAGGGGCAGTGCTCTGAAAGTTAGTGGCTTGTGCTACCAAATAAACATGTTGGACTTTAACCTGGTGTTGAGAGACTTCTTACCGTGTTTACCCCAACCCAATGCCGGCATTTCCACACCATGTCAAGTTCCAGTGTAGAGCATGTTTCACATGGTCAATGAAGCCAGCATAAGGACTGCAACAAATTGGTCCGCCACCCTTATAGAACATAGAACATTACAGCACAGTACAGGCCCTTCGGCCCTCGATGTTGCGCCGGCCAGTGGACCCTCTAACCTAAACTATTCCAATATCATCCATATGCCGATCCACCGAACATTTGAATGCCCCCAAAGTAGGCGAGTCCACAACTGCTGCAGGCAGGGCATTCCACGCCCTCACCACCCTCTGTGTAAAGAGCCTGCCTCTGACATCTGTCCTATAACTATCACCTCTTAATTTAAAGTTATGTCCCCTCGTGTTGGTCATCACCATCCGAGGAAAAAGGCTCTCACTATCCACCCTATCCAATCCCTTGATCACCTTATACGCCTCAATTAGGTCACCGCATAACCTTCTTCTCTCTAATGAAAATAACCTCAGGTCCCTCAGCCTTTCCTCATAAGGCCTTCCACTGCACCCTTTCCAATGCTTCCACATCTTTCTTATAATGCGGCGACCAGATCTGTACGCAATATTCCAAGTGCGGCCACACCAGAGTTTTGTACAGTTGTCACATAACCTCACGGCTCCTAAATTCAATCCCTCTACCAATAAAAGCTAACACACTGTACGCCTTCTTAACAACTTTATCAACCTGGGAGCCAACTTTCAAAGAGCTATGTACTTGTACCCCAAGATCCCTCTGCTCGACAACACTATTAAGGGTCCTTCCATTAGCCCTATATTTCATATGCCTGTTATTCCTACCAAAGTGAATCACCTCACACTTATCTGTATTGAATTCCATTTGCCACCTCACGGCCCAGCTCTGCAACCTATAACATCCATCCTCGCTGTCTACAATTCCCCCCACTTTGGTATCGTCAGCAAATTTACTAATCCAACCCTCTACACCCTCATGTAGGTCATTTATAAAAATGACAAACAGCAGTGGCCCCAAAACAGATCCTTGAGGTACACCACTTGTAACTGCACTCCAGGTTGAATATTTCCCATCAACCACTACCCTCTGTCTTCTATCAGCTAGCCAATTCCTAATCCAAACTGCTAAATCACCTTCAATCCCATGCATCTGCACTTTCTGCAGGAGCCTACCATGGGGAACCTTATCAAACGCTTTGCTAAAATCCATATACACTACATCAACTGCCTTACCCTTATCTACCTCTTTGGTCACCTCCTCAAAAAAATCAATAAGGTTTGTGAGGCACGACCTACCCTTCACAAAACCGTGCTGACTATCCCTAATCAATTTATTTCTCTCTAGATGCTTATAAATCCTATCCTTTATAATTCTTTCCAAGACTTTGCCCACAACAGAAGTCAGGCTCACCGGTCTATAATTTCCAGGATGGTCCCTACTCCCTTTTTGAACAAAGGGACAACATTTGCCATCCTCCAGTCTTCCGGCACTATACCTGTAGCCAACGACGACATGAAGATCAAAGCCAAAGGCTCTGCAATCTCCTCTCTAGCCTCCCAGAGAATCCTAGGGTAAATCCCATCTGGCCCAGGGGACTTATTAATTTTCATACCCTCAAGATTCGCTAACACCTCCTCCTTATGAACCTCAATCCTGCCCAGTCTACAACCTAGTATCGCAGTATTCTCCCCGACAACATTGTCTTTCTCCTGCGTGAATACTGATGAAAAATACTCATTCAGTGTCTCTCCTATCTCCTCAGGCTCTACACACAACTTCCTACTGCTATCTCTGACTGGCCCTAATCTTGCCCTAACCAATCTTTTATTATTTATATACCTGTAAAAAGCTTTAGGATTCTCCTTAATCCTATCCACCAAAGTCTTCTTGTGTCCTCTCCTAGCTCTTTTAAACTCCCTCTTTAACTCCTTCCTGGCTGATTTATAGCTCTCCATTGCCCTAACTGAGCCTTCACGTCTCATCATTATATAAGCCTCCTTCTTCCTCTTCACCAGAGATTCAACGTCCCTAGTACACCATGGTTCCCTCACTCGACCACTTCCTCCCTGCCTGGCAGGTACATATTCATTAAGAACATGCAGAAGCTGTTCCTTAAATATGCTCCACATTTCAGATGTCCCCAGCCCCTGCAATTTCCTGCTCCACCCTATGCATCCTAAATCTCTCCTAATATCCTCATAATTACCTTTCCCCCAGCTATAACTACTGTTATTCGGTATGTGCCCATCCCTTTCCATCACTAAGGTAAACGTAACCCAACTGTGGTCACTATCACCAAAGTGCTCACCCACCTCCAAGTCTAACACCTGGTCTGGTTCATTACCCAATACCAAATCCAATATAGCCTCACCTCTTGTTGGCCTATCTACATACTAAGTCATGAAACCTTCCTGCACACACTGAACAAAAACTGACCCCTCTAACGTACTTGAACTATAGCTTTTCCAATCGATATTAGAAAAGTTAAAGTCCCCCATTACAACTACCCTGTTACTTTCACACTTATCCAGGATCAACTTTGCAATCCCTTCCTCTATTTCTCTAGAACTTTTTGGAGGCCTATAAAAAACTCCCAACCTCTCCGATTCAGGTACAGACCATCCCTCTTGTAGAGGTCCCACCTTCCCCAGAATGAGCCCCAATTGTCCAAATACCTGAACCCTTCCCTCCTGCACCATCCCTTTAGCCACGAGTTCAAATGTTCTCTCTCCCTATTCACTCACCATTATTAGGGTATTGGAAAGCTGCGGACAATTATAACATTCCCAGGGTTACTTTTCTGATCGCAGGTGAGTGGGCAGCAGATGTCAGGATGGTAGACAATTGAGAGGTGAGAGGGATGAGTGATGGCACAAAATTTTAATATGGAGCATTGAGGGGCACACCTGTAAAAGAAACATTTAATAATAGTTTATATATATCCAAGTCATTATGGTGTTTGATTTGGGTGCCATTTGGACAAATAATGCACCAATGCAGTAACTTTGATCATCTATGCAATTGTTATAGATCCATAGAAGTTTACAGCATGGAAACAGGCCTTTCGACCCAACTTATCTACACCATTTTTAAAAAACAAATCACTAAGCTAGTCCCAGTTGCCTGCATTTGGCCCATATCCCTCCATACCCCTATTACCCATGTAACTGTCTAAATGCTTTTTCAAAAGGCAAAATTGTACCTGGCTCCACTAATACTTTTGGCAGCTTGTTCCAAACACTCACCATTCTGTGAAAAAATTGCCCCTCTGGACTCTTGTATCTCACCTCTCTCACTGTGAAGCTATGTCCTCTAGTTTAGACTCCCCTATTTTTGGGAAAAAGATATTTATTATCTAGCTTGATCTATAACCCTAATTATTTTACAGTCCTTTATTAGATTAGCCCTTAGTCTCCTCCATTCCAGGAAAGAAGTCCCAATCTATCCAGCCTCTCCTTATAACTCAAACCCATCAAGTCCCAGTAGCATCTCAATAAATCTTTTTGGCAACCTTTCTAGTTTAATAATATCCTTCTTATAATAGAGTGACCAGAAATATTTCTTTACTGATGCAAATGATTGTACCATGCATGTGCTTCTACAATCAGTCACAAAGGGGCCTAAAACTGGTAAGGTTTCGGTTTTCATGGAATTCATTCATAGAATCCCTAAGTGCAGAAGCAGGCCATTCAGCCCATCAAGACTGCACAGACTCACTGACATCTTATCCAGGCCATCTCCCCCCAGCCCAATTCCTGTAACTCAATAGTTTAACCATAGCCAATCCATCTAACTTATACATCTTGGGACACTAAGAGGCAATTTACCATGGCCACTTCAACTAAACAGCTCATCTTTATGCTAGCACATCATGGATTTGCTCACATAATGGGTTTGTCAACAATTTAAGACACTGAGCTTGGGCAGATCTACAAGGACATACATAGGACAGATGTCACAACTACATGTCAATTGAGCCACTTTAGAAATAAAGAAGAGGACCTTCCTGCCATCCCTGGAATTTTATCAGGAATTGGTTGGTCAGCATAGAATTACAGAATCATTTGGTGCAGAAGGAGGCTATTTGGCTCATTGTGTCTGCACTGACTCTGCATCAGAGTATCTTAACCAGGGTGTCCCCCCTTAGCCTATTCCCTTAACCGTACACAATTATCATGGCTAATCTACAAGCCTATACAGATTAGGACATTAAGGGACAGCATTTATTTTTACCATGGCCAATCCAACTAACTTACACATCTTTGGACTGTGGGAGAAAAACTGAAGTGCCCAGAGGAAACCCATGTAGAAATGGGGAAAATGTGCAAATTACACATAGACAATCACCCAAGGCTGGATTTGGACTCGGTTTCTTGTGTTGTGAGGCAACAGCACTAACCACTGTGCCACTGTTTTGGCTACTATTTCATAGGGAGACTGGTTAATAATCATGGGCTACCTGAGTGATGGCACTTTATGGCTCCAGCCACTTACTGGATGCCACCTGCCTAACCCCACTGACCCTTGAACCTCAATAATTAGTCAGGCAGCCTTTTCACGGTGTGATCTCTATTGGTGCTGTGCCAGCAATGTCTACGCTATCACAATGGTACTTTTTTAACATTCATTCATGGGACCATAGATACCACTAATTGGACAGCATATTTTGCTCACCTCTAATTGCCCAGGGGCAGTTAAGAATCAACCACATTACTGTGGCTCTAGCATCACATGTCAGCCAGAACAAATAAGGATGGCAGATTTCCTTCCCTTAAGGGCATTGATAAACCAGATAGGTTTTGCCAACAATTGACAGTTTCATGGTCATCATTAGATTCTTAATTCCAAATATTTTTCATTAAACTCAAATTCCATCATGAGCCTCATTACAGAATTTGAGCTAGAATCCCAGAACAGTAACAGAGCTTCTGGATTAATAGTACAGCAAAAATACCACTAGACCACTACCTAGTATTGCTAATAGCGAAGATCTGCTGGTCCTCTAACCAGCAGCAATTGGAAGTGGGTTTTGGTCTTTTAAAGTGACAGCTTTACTAAAATAATTAGTTGTCAAGGAGATGGAAAATGAAATCAGGTGTCCCTATAACAGTAAGGTTCTCAGGTCTGACATTGGACTCCAGGTGCTCCAGTAAAATTCAATTGATTCTTCAGTGCAAGTTCTTGTCAGCAAGATTTTCCCTCCTTATCACCAACTATTCTTGTCAGCACACTTAACATCCCCTACAATCCAGAATGGATCTTTACTTGCCCATGTATCTGAGTCATTAGTTAAATTCCCCTTGGACAGAAACCATTTCATTACAATAACCATTATGTTACATGAAGAATTTGATTGTCTGTGCAGCAATTCTTTCATTTTAAGACACAGAAGGTTAGCATGCAGCAAGCTATTAGGAAGGCAAATACACGTTAGCCTTTATTGCAAACAAAATAGAGTTTAAGAGTGTAACAACATTAATTAGGCAATTGAAGTGAGCCTGTTAGAATATGAACTCCCTGATTAAGGGCCACAATAATGAGCCAATCAGGGAGCCTCTTACTTTGTATTTAACTAGGAGTGCCACTGTCTCTGGGACTCCTTGTGTAGGATGCTAACTAAAAGTACTTTGTGTGCTGTTGGTATTTTTTTTTGAATGAAGGGATTTTTGGTGAAGAGACTTCTGCTTCTGAGGACTTTTTATGAAAAATAATGAGGCCTTACTAATTTTGTGTCAATAAGATATGAAAAGTAATCCAAAAGTGTGTATATTGAAACACTATTTCTTCAATTTTTAGAATGGATTTCCTGCTTTATCAAAAGAAATGGCTGCTGTAAGTCACATGATTGGTCCTTTGTTCTGAAACAAGAACCAAAAAAAAACTTTCATCCTCTTGCATCCAGTTGCAAACATTACAATCATGTAAGTAAGGAATTCACAGATCAAAAATTATTATGCCTGCTAAACAGTTACCAGGTCCATGTCATACCTGAGACTGCAGGTCCATTGAGAGGGGATAGAGGATGTCATTTGATAAGCTTATCCCTCTAGCAGAGTCAGAGGCCCTGCCTAGACAATGGCTTCCTGAAAGAAGGAAATGCAGTTTCAAAAAATAGTGGCTGGAATGTTATCAAATCAAAATTTAGTTCTTCACAAAAGATAAAGAATCCTTTTGACATCATTGTGGAGAAAGAAGGAAGATGAGAATACTCATGTTGAAATCTTCAGATTCCTTGAAGAACGGAATAGCCCTCAGATTGCTGTTTTTAACATGAACTGGAAAGAATTTCAGCAGTTTCTGGCTGAGTAAATATCTTGCAACCGTTGCTAAACTCCACAAAGCCTGGTTGACTTGTAAAAGTCTCTAATCATTGTCTGCCAAGTGGTCTAAGCACGTAGTGCTGCTTTGCCATTCTTTTCAAAGACTCTCGTGCTGTTGTCTCCAAATAAAAACTCACCTGGGATGAGCTCTGCCATGAAGGGAAAAAGTTACAGGCTTAAAAACCCCCATTAACTGCTTCCCATTACATGGGTCTCTGCTCACTCAATAAGACAACTAGTATTTCATGAAACCCATGGGTAAATCTATTAATGATTTCTCATGGGCTTTATAGTCATCACAACAATATAGAACATAGAATGCTACAGCATAAACAGGCCCTTCGGCCCACAAGTTGTGCCGATCATATCAGTACGTACCAGGCCATAGAACAATCTGTAACTCCCAATCCCATTAAATCCCAACTACTCATCCAGAAGTCTCTTAAAAGACCAATGAGACAGCATGTTTGAGGAGGCTGTTTGACCTACTCTTGCTCCTATTTCTTATTATCTTCTCAATGTATTTACACTAACTTATTTTCAATCAACTAATTCATATAGCACTAACTAGACACATTGGACCTGATTTTGACTCAAAGTGAATGGGTTTAGAATGAATTAAAATCAGGTCCAAGACTGATCATGTGGTCAAGAAAACATGCCGGTTTAAGGTTTATCTGCTTGTGAAAGTTGCCCACTTATAAATTGAATGGACTGCCTGCAATTTTGAAAGGTCTGATCTTTGCATAATGAATCACAAATGCCTGTATAGCTTTAGCGTCCTGCGGGAAACTTGCCAAATGGCGTGGGAGGCTGAAGGGCACTAAACCATGGTTAAACAAAAAATTTAAAGGGATATAGCTATTTAAAAATGTGGCTATACAGGAGCACAACACTTCTTACAGGTTTTGGAAAGGGTGCAGAGGACATTCAGAGAAATCACATGTGAGGCTTTATTTCTGTGGAGAGATTGTCATTGGTCTCTGCTTATTGGAGAAAGTTATGAAGTGCTTTGATAGAATAAAGAGAAACCAGCAATAAGTTTTTATGATCTGGGGTGTGCTGTCTGTAAGAGCAAATTCAATAGTAACTTCTGAAAGAAAATTGGATATATCCTCGAAAGTGAAAATGTACAGAATTAAGGGGAAATAACAGGGAATTGGCCCTAATTGGAAAACTGTGCTAAATCACCTCCACATTCTGCGCTGCAGGGTAATATGAAAACCAAACTACACCAGTCTTTCAATAGACTTTGTCAAAGCTGAAGGAAAGGAATATCTACCAGAAATGTACTGAAAGGAAGTGGAAGCATTGAGAGAATCTGTGGGGAAATGATGGAGCAGTAAGATACTCCCATTTTCCTGGCTGGGAATGTCAATTCACTAGTGGATAAGGTTGATTTTGCGAAGGGTTTACTTGTTTAAAATGCTTGGCAGGAGGTGATGGCTAGGTTTAACATTGCGTACACTATCTGCAGGGCCTTGTGATTAATGTGGAAGTAGTTGGCACAATTACAAGCATCTGGCAATGCAAGGCTCTCCAACAATATTGTTAATTGTGTTGATGGCTATCGATTGGACATCACAAAGCATTGCCAGTCAATCCATTGCATTTTTACTGTTCAGTCAAGCAAAGCCCTTTTAGCATATCCATGTTCACATCTCAGTGGGGCAGAGCATTAACAGTAATGTTATTTGTATAATGCTTTGCGAAGTTCATATCTTCCAAAGTTATTGTACCTTAATCCATAATAATCAAATCATTCAGAAAAATGTATATATACATCATAGAATCCCTACAATACAGAAGGAGGCCATTCAGCCAATTAAGTCTGCACTACCACAATCCACCCAGGCCCTATTCCACTAACCCCACATATTTACCCTGCTAACCCCCTGACACTGGGGTCAATTTAACATGGCCAAACCATCTAAGCTGCATGTCTTTGGACTGTTGGAGGAAACTGGAGCATCTGGAGGAAACCCATCCAGGCATGGGGAGAATGTGCAAACTCCACCCAGGCAGTGACCTGAGGCTGGAATTGAACCTGGGTCCCTGGTGCTATGAGGCAGCTGTGCTAAACACTGTGCCACTGTTTTAACGGTATCACCATTCCGCCCAAAAATTCATTGGTCAATATGAGGTGTGAACCCACAACCTTGGGCGTTATTAGCTCTAACATTCTGAGATAACATGTCAGCATGTCTATTAACATATATGTGGTTCTTCAACTGACAGCCTCTCAAGTTCAGCCATAATTTAAGACACAAAATCGCATCTCTGGTAAACCACTGGTGGTAAAGATCTCTTTCGCATCTGACATACCCAAGAATATTTGATCATGGATTGATAATTCTGGGTCATGGATGATCAGCACATGTTCAGATGTAGGTAGATCCACCTCTGTAGCTACTCAAACTCTTCTCTGTTCCTGAATCTCTGAAGGTAATCAGTGCCTGAGTGGGATTATTGTCGATACAGGGTCAATGGGCCAAATGGCCTCCTTCTACAGTATAGAGATTCTATGAAATTCTTTCTATGAAATAAACCATGATCCTAGTGTGTGACTGCATCACTATTGAATAGGGTTTGTGTCCACTCAATTTAATTAAGAACTCAAAAAAATTCCAGATTTGTGAAACATAATTCATTGATTTGAAAATCATGCTATTTCCCCTCATGGTGTCTGCTCTTTAGATCAACTTGAAGTTAAATATAACATTGACATGAAGGTCTCCTGGAAAATGCTGTCATGCGTACTTCATTACTGCTTGTGTTAGATAACCTATCTACATAATTCCCTTATTTCTGTTCATTTGAAGGGTAACGATCACAAACACCATCCACATTCCAGTTTTATGAACTCCTAGAAATGTTGACAAGGTTAACAAATGTTACAAAGGTTTTTCAGGGCTGACAGGACTAATTGCATTTCAGGCTGGATATATGTAGCAAAGCAGATAAATAAGGTATCAGTTCAAGATGAAAAGCCAGCCCAGGGGACGTAGGCCCTGTTTGATATCGAAAAACCGTTTGCTTTGCAAAGATTTTAATTAGTGAATTTCAGCAAGAAGAATGGACCTTTTTGTGCTGCAACTTACCAGTGTGCTCATAGGCTACCATCTACTCACCTTGGTATACTATTACTGGGCAGCACTTTTCCTGTGCTTTGTGCAGCAGCTGTATTACAAAGTAGGAAGTTCTAACGGTCTGAGCTATCCTCCGCAGCAATGGACTTCAAAACCAAGCTACTTCTGCCCTTGATCCATATAAAGAGCAAAGAAAAGTTCAGCACAGAAACAGGCCTAGCATGTCCTTGCCGATCATAATGCCCTAACTAATACTTGCTGGACATTTCTTAGTTCAAATCAGTTCTCAGGATTGTATTAGTATGACTAATTTAAATCTAATAGAGCTATGGTGATGTAACTCCGAAGATGTGCAGGTTAGATAGATTGGACATGCTAAATTGCCCCTTAGTGTTAGGGGGGGAATTAGCAGCCAATATACATGGGGTTATGGGGTTTGGACCTGGTTGGGATTGTTGTCATATATGGTCTCCTTCTGTACTGCAGGAATTTTAAAATTCTATAACTAGGTCTGTGATATCTTTGATCGAAGAATTATAAAAGCTGTAAAGCACAGGAGGAGGTCATTTGATCCATCGATTGTGCACCCAACTTTCCAATAGACCATTTTACCCAGGCCCACTCCACACGCTATTCCCTATAATCCTGTGCATTTATCTCACTAAATTTCCTAAGCAGGATTGAACGCAAGTCCCTGGTGCTGTGAGACAGTAGTGCTAATCACTGTGCCACAGAGCACGATTGCCCGTTTCCTAGAAAATAGGAATGCTGAGTGTGACGACTTGGGGATTTTCACAGTAACTTCATCGTAATGTATGTCTACTTGCGTCACTAATGAATAAATCTAAAACTTAGCAGCCCTGCTATCTCAGGGCTCAAGACTTCAGTTGTTCATTCCATAAACTCACTGGGGTCACAACATGAAGTTTGGGAACTTCTGCTTTAAATCGAGACCCCTCTCAGGGTCGGGGTCAGGGGAGGGCAAATATGAAATATCCCATAGCATAACCATCAGTGCAGTCTCAATGGAACAAATGGTCTCCTTCTGCACTGTAGGGATTCTGTAGCATGAAAGAGAGCATTGGAGTTCTTCCTGGCCAATACTTTTCAGACATCCCTGATTCAGGTAATCTGATTGTTATCACATTGCAGGTTTTGGGACTTTGGAGTATGTTCATAGGCTGCTGGGTTTCTCACATTCAAATGGTGATGACACTTCACAATAGTATGTCACTGACTATAAAGTGTTTGAGATGAATACAGTACAGGATGCTACACAAAGACAAGTCCAACCTTTTCCTGATGCTGCTTCCAACACTGCCATGATGTACTGGTCCAATATATTGAGGACATAGCAAGTTAATGACTTTAATATAATGTTTGGCAATTAAACTGAGTTGTTCAGGCTTGAAATCAATATTTTAAAATAAGAAATTTAATGTACTTGTAATTCGGATTAATAGTTTGTATTCACGGGGGAATTCCAGCTTTTAATGCATTGCAGTTACCACGGATTGAGCATTGATCCCAGTGGGATCAGACTCAAAGCCTCAAACTCACTTATTAAATTAGATCGCCTCTGAGCAAAACCTGGGGCTCTGGGGGAATCACACCAAAGATATGACAGGTTGTGAAAATTAATTTTAAATCTCCCTTGATTAGTACGCACATTGCGCGTGCAAGAAGGTAGTGACTTGGAAACAAGGTTGTCAGTTGATGGTCTCTAGATCATTTTCTGGTTCACTATAATCTTGTTTAAGAACAAGCTTTTTGAAAAAAAGAAACTCCGCAATTTCAGAACAATCAAAAAAATGCGCCTCCGCAAATCTCCTCTGAAAGCAGGTAATTTACTGCCTCTGCACAAAGTGAACTGAAATGTGGCCTGCTGTTACAAACCCCTTCATTATAATGAAACCCAGTCCAAGGAAAATCTTACTCGCGTCCGCAAGAAAACGAAAAGCTGCTTTAGAGTGCAGAGGGAACAGAATGAGAACCGAGACAGCAACCTTGTAGGAGGGAAACTGCATTTTGAAGGAGATTCACCCAGAGTATGCAAATTTATTTGTGCTAAAGTTACACTTGCTTGGGAGAGAATACCGGAGTGATCAGCCTCATACAAGCAGGGCAGTCTAAGCAAAAGTGGATTAGCATCAACAAAAAAGATTCACACTTTGAAGTTTATTCTATTAGTGTCACATGTAGATTTACATTAACACTGCAATGGAGTTTCTGCAAAAATCCCCTAGTCACCACACTCCAGTGCCCATTTGGATGTACTGAGAGAAAATTTGGCATGGCCAATGCACCTAACCAGCATGTACATCTTTTGGACTGTAGGAGGAAACCCATGCAAATACAATGTGATGATTCCATGCAGAGAGTGACCCACACTGGGAATTGTGCCGGTTCCCTGATGCTGCGAAGCGGCAGTGCTAACCACTGTGGCACCCGTACCACCATTTATAGGGAACCATTCACAACCGCAATATGTCCCAAAGCAACCTATAGTCAATGAAGCACTTTTGAATTGCAATCAGTGTTATAATGTAACAGCTAATGTGAATGTAGGGAAGTCTCGCAAAGTGCAATGTTCAAATGACCAGATTTTCTGTGTGATGGATAAATATTAGCACTGGAGATAACTCACCAACACTTCAAAACAATGATGTGCAGTCTATTACTGAGAGAACAGTCTGGCCTTGGTTTAATAAACTAAAAGCAAAATCCTGTGGATGTTCGAATCTGAAACAAAGTGCTGGAAAATCTCAGCAGGTCTACCAGCATCTGTGGAGAGAGAATAGAGTCAATGTTTCAAGTCTGGATAGCCAGAGAACTGCTGTCTCACAGTGCCAGAGACCTGGGTTTGATTCCCGGCTTGGGTCACTGTTTGTGCAGAGTCTGCACGTTCTCCCTGTTTCTACGTAGATTTCCTCCCACCGTCTGAAAGATGTGTTGGTTAGGTGGATTGGCCGCGCTAAATTCTCCCTCAGTGTATCCGAACGGGCGCTGGAGCAACTAGGGGGTTTTCACAGTAACTTTATTGTAGGTTCATGTCAGCCTACTTTTGACTAATAAATAAAATTTAAACCTTTGTCGGAGCTCACATGAAAGGGTGAACATGTGGCGCTACAACACTGTCTTACTATGACACAAAAGTACCAGCCTTGATTTTTCTTTTGCGCTTAGGTAATAGCGTAAATAGGTCTTGAATTAACAACCTGCTGATTTAGATATTGGTTGCATTGGCAACGGAAGCCAATAAGCAGCAGTGTCCACCTTGGATCCTGCTTGCCACTGTGGGATGCGGGCCATGCAAATTTCTCTTGACCTCGGACAGGAACTTGCGGTTTTGGGGTAAACGCAGTTGGAAAATCCCACTCCAAGTCTCTGATCAGGACTAATTTTGTGACAACGGGCTTGCATTTCAGAGCAAAGCGGGCAAGCAGTGTAGTACAATCATTGCTGGCAAAACAATTGGAAATTATTAGAATTCTATGTTATGTTGGATTAAAACCCACAGTTTGCCCACTTGCACTAGATCAAGAAACAGAGTTAAAATTACTCAGTGGTTTTAGTGAAATGATGCTTAACATGCTAATTCATGGTTCTTTTATCTACCATTTAATGAAGGCATTAACCTGTTTAAAATAAACGGTTTAAAGTCTCTGTAATGTAATGGATAGCGGAGTATCATAAAAATGCCTTCAGCTTTTGTCTGCCGAGATTTGGCAACAGTAATTTTTTAGTCTAATATGTAGTCATTATCCACGCTTCTGAACAACAACAAAAAAGAAACATGCTGTGGGCCGGATTCATTTATTTTCTGCTGATGGCTAATTGCGGGGTGTAGAAAATTGGCCGACACTCAAACCAGGCGCACCTGTGTGACAAGTGAAATTCTGACCTTGAAATCTGCCAATTTCTGTTCACTGTTTCTTTTTGTTAACACACTCGGAACAGCTGCATCATCACTCATCCGTAACAATTATATCACAGAGTCAATAAAACGGAGGAAAGTTCTGGGAAGGCTGGGATGTTGACGAGGAATAAAATAATTCAAACTTCTTCAATGGTTCTCCTAATTGTCTCTGCTGCAACTTGACAGGAAATCATGAGAAAAGACAGTGTTTTCTTTCCACAAGTTTTATGTAGGATGTTACATCAAAGTTGCAGCTGTTGAACTGGAGACCCTCACGAATATATAACCCCTCCGAGGATTATTTAAACTTTTCTTTATCCTTTCACTGGATTTATTGCTCATCCTTATTTGCCCTTGAATTTAAAATTTCAGAGTGCAGTAATAGTCATAGGCTGAAAATTTCCCATCCCGACCATCACGGGGATTAGAGCGGACAAGATAGACAATTTGGCGGACCATTTAAAGGCTCACTAGCCTCGCAAGGGAACCATTGATGATGATGTGTGCCCACCAGCTCCACTGGATGGGGGGGGTCCCGGTCCACAAACCTACAGAGAACAGCAGCCAGAGTCCGAGGGTAGGATTCCCCGACCGCATCCTGAGGTCAATGGACCTTTGTGTGATCTGTGTCCTGCCCTCTCCAATTTCTGTGGCTGGGAAGGTTCCTCCCTGAGAATCTCCTGAGATGCTGGTGTTCCAATATGTCAGAACAGCTGATCCTATGCTTGTGGATCCTGTGTTGGGGTTCTTGCCTCTCTCTACCTGGATCTTAGTGTTAATACTCTCTGGCTTGTGAATGGATATAAAAAACAGGAGTAGGCAGTTGGTGTTGGCCCTTTTGTTGCTCCTGTTGTTGCTGGAGTGGTTGATGATAATGTGATCTCTGCTCCTAGCACTCAGCAGGCAGTGCAAGTTAGATCTGCACAAGCTGCTCCCATGTATTGGTAAAGCATAAGAAGTCTCACAACATCAGGTTAAAGTCCAACAGATTTATCTGGTAGCAAATACCATTAACTTTCAGGATTTGCCCCTTCAAGTAGGTGGGGAGTTCTGATCACCACCTGATGAAGGGGAAAAGGCCCAAAAGCAAAGTGTTTGCTACCAAATAAACCTGTTGGATTTTAACCTGGTGTTGCGAGACTTTTTACTGTGCTTTCCCCAGTCCAATGCCTGCATCTCCACATCATAGAGTGGCAGCATATAAGCGTGGTGCCAGTGGAAGGAAGTTCCAGCTGAGGTGAAGTATCTGCCAATAAATTGGCAATCACCTACCCAGCAGTGGTAGCATCCTCTGAGAGGGGAAGTGATTTGAATGCTTTCTCTCACCTCCAGCCATGTGGAAACAGACCAAAGCCTTCTCAGCTTGTCAGTTTCACTGAGGAAGCTCCTCCCATTGTGCTCTTGTCTCAGTGAGCTTGAGAAATCCAGAAATGAATATTGAAACTCTCTCAATCGGGCTTTGTAATTATCTTAAAAGTTTACCTGACAGTTCTGAGGGAATTTCCAGCTCCCCTCCATCTGGATGTGCAGAAATCAAAAGAAAAGGTGGATGACACTGGGATCCTGATCCAATTAATATAACATTGAAACAGAAGATCTCAGCAGACCTGGCAGAATCTGTGGAGAGACCAGAGCCAACATTTTCAGACTGGATAATTAATCACCAAAGCTAAATCCTAGTCACCCTACTCAAAACATTAGTTCTATTCTCTCTCCATAGGTACTGTCAGACCTGTTGAGCTTTTCCAGCATTTTGCTTCAAATTCCAACAAATACAATAATTTGCTTTTATGTCAACAGGGAATCATAGAGTCCCACCAATATACATATTTATCCTGCTGATCCCTCTGACACCAAGGGGCGATTTAGCATGGCCAATCAACCTAACCCACACATCCGGAGAGAATGTGCAAACTCCACACAGTAAGATTTGATTTATTATTGTCATATGTGTTAGTATACAGTGAAAGATATTGGGGGTGATTCTCTCAAAAAATTCTGAATTGGTGAGAAAATTGGTCTAGATTGCAAGTTCAGACTTGAATCTCTGCACTCTGCGCAATGCAGAGATCCCAGTCATGGATATCATTAAAAACCCAGGGGGGTGGGGTGTATTCACACCAGCTCTGCGTTTGCACGTGGTTCTGATCTGTCAGCCTCCCCATTTACTGGTCTGCTCCATTACTGGCCAGCCCAGTACCACCACAGTGCTGCCCCTCCAGCTCCCCGTACGGCCTAATTGCAGCCCCCACAACAATTCCCAGGCATGTCCTGACACCCCCAGCCCCAGAACACCCCCATGTCCAGCCACCCTCCTGCAGTGGAGATCTCCCCTCCCCATCCCCCCACCTCCCCGGGAAGCAGGCCCCCTGCCCCCCCGGCAGAGCACCCAACCCCAGCCTGCCCCAATCATGAGTTTCCCTCGAGGCCAGATTGATCCCAATGCAGTGTGGCTGCGCCCCCACCCCTCCCAACCCCCACCAATTCCCCGTAGGCCCCACACACAATAGGCTTCATCCCTTGGCACTGCCCAATACCTGATGGGTGGTATCAAGGTGCCCTCTGGGCATGGGCACTTTGCTCCTTAGGCAGTGCCAGGAGGTACACACTGGCACACAGGCTTTGCCCTTTAGGCACTGCCAGTGTGTCCATGCCCAGGGGTACCATTCCCCCCACCGCCTGACCGCCCTGAGGGGCTCCAATTGCTCCCCTTCATTCCGGTAAGGTCTCCCACTAGTTCCCGAACATACCCCATACCCCGCAACAATGAAGTACTCCTGGCAGGATGGGAGATGATATCGGGCCTGGTAAGTTCTTTGCCACGCTTGATAATGACATGCAAAATATATTTAAACTATGTTTAAAAAAAAAATCAAATGATTTGCCTCTCTTCCCGCCAGTTTCCAGTGTGGTCTCAACTGCAACTTTTCTCCAGCTCTGGGAGACATGCATGGCTTCCGGGCACAAATCCAGCAAAATGGCCGACATGTGATTCTCCCAACCAGACCCGCCAGAAAAGTTGTTGGTCGTAATAGGAGAATCGGGCCCAATATATAGACAAAGCATACTGTACATGGAAAAGGAAGGAAGAGTGTAGAATGCAGGCTTACAGTCAAGCTAGGGTGTAGAGAAAGATCAACCTAATGCGATGTAGGTCGATTCAAAAATCTGACAGCAGCAGAAAGAAGCTGTTCTAGGATTGATTTTTACACGTCCTTAGACTTTTGTATCTCGGTGGAAGACAGTATGTTCAGGGTGCGTGGGATCTTTAATTATGCTGGCAGCTTTTCCAAGGCAGTGGAAAGTGTAGCCAGTCTCAATGGGTGGGAGGCTGATTCGAATGATGGATTGGGCTTTGTTCACGACTCTTTGTAGTTTTTTGAAGATTTGGGCAGAGCAGAAGCTATACCAAACTGTGAGACAACCAGAAAGAATGCTTTCTATGGTGTATCTGTAAAAGTTGGTGAGAGTCATAGCAGATATCTAGTCTTCTGAGAAAGTAGGACATTGGTGGGCTTTCTTAACTATAGCACTTCATAATGACTCAGAGGGACCACGGCAGGTTGTTGGTGATCTGGGCACCTAAAAGTTTGAAGCTGTTAACCATTTTTACTTCATCCCCATTGATGTAGACAGTGACATGTCCTATGCTTCTTAAAGTAGATGACTATCTCTTTCATTTTGTAGACATTGAGGGAAAGATATTTGTTGTTGCACCAGTTCACCAGATTCTCTGTCTCTTTTTTGTCTCATTTTTGTGCCCTATCTCATCATTGTTAGAGATCTGACCCACTACCATGGTGTCATCAGCAAACCTGAAAATCGGATTGGAAGGAAATTTGGCCACACAGTCACAGTTGTATAAGGAGTATAGTCAGGGGCTGAGGACACAGCCTGTGGAGCACCGGTGTTGAGAATGATCATGGGGGAGGAGTTGTCACCTGTCCTGGCTGATTTCAATCTTTGGGTTAGGAAGTTGAGGATCCAATTGAAGAAGGAGTAGCCAAGCCCCAGGCCACGGAATTTGGAGATGGGTTTCATAGAAATATCAATGTTGAAGGCTGAGCTGTAGTCAATAAACAGGAGTCTGACATAGGTGCCTTTGTTATCGAGGTGTTCCAAGGTTGAGTGCAGAGCTAGATAGATGGCATCTATTGTGGACCTGTTGTGGCAGTCAGCAAACTGTAGTGGATCCAGGCAATCTGGGAGAATGGAATTGTGTCATGACTAACCTTTTGAAGCACTTCATAACGATTGATATCACAGCCAACTGACTATAGTCCTTAAGGCTGCCTGGCTTTTCTTTCCGGTACTCAGATGATGGTTGTCTTCGTGAAGCAGATTGGTGCTTCAGATTGTTGTAAAGAGAGGTTAAAGATGTCTATAAATACCCCCACCATGCAGGATCTGAGTGCTCATTTGGGTATGCCATCTGGGCCAGTTGCTTTCTGTGTGTTGTCCTTTGAGAAGTTTGTTCTGATGTCTGCAATGGTGACCTCGGATACAGTTTTGGCCGAGACCTCCAGGGTGGAGGGCATGCTCTCACTGACCTCTTTGATCAAAACAGGCATAGAATGCATTGAGCTCCTCAGGGAGCTCAGTGCATTTTAGTCACTCAAAGCTGGAACTGAACCGGGATCCCCAGTGCTGTGAGGCAGCAGTGCTAACTGCTGTGCCATCATGCAATGTTAGGATGGATTGGCCATGCTAAATTGTCCCTTAGCGTCAGGGAGACTAGCTAGGGTAAATGCATGGGTTTGTGGGAATAGGGCTTGTTTGGGATTGTGGCCAGTGCAGACTTGATGGGCCAAATGGCCTCCTTCTGCACTGTATGGCTCTATGATTCTGTGATAAGGGGATTTAATTTCCAATATGCAGATAAACCCACTGCACCTTGTTTGGAAAGATGATCACTTTATTACAATTTGTGGCTAGAAATAAACTTTTATTTCATAAGTGATTAGCCCGCTGCTTCACAGTGCCAGGGATCTGGTTCGATTCCCAGCTAGGGTCACTGTCTGTGTGCGTTTTCTCCAGGTGTTCTGGTTTCCTCTCACATTCTGAAAGACGTGCTGACTAGGTACACAGACCCGAACAGGCACTGGACTTTGGCGACTAGGAGAGTTTCACGTTGCCTTACTTGTGACTAATAAATACATTTTATTTCCAACTCCCCCGAAACTTGCCGGCGCACTGCAGTTTTGTCCTTAATTATGTTTTGTGCATTCATGGAAAATTATCAGTTTGAGGCAAGAGAAATTGAAATATCTGTGACAGAGACTTAGTGTGATAGTTTAGTAACTTTGATGTGTTAAAATGTTATGTCAGATCAGTATTTCAAGTGTTAGGTGTCAAAAATCATCAGCTGCTGCACGAAGGCATTTAATCATGTCTGACATTTTAGGAATCTTTGTAAGAGGAAGACTCAACAGGGGTAGTCTTTTTGAAAGTAGGTTTTAATCAAGATGATATTTTTAATGACATCTTTTACTTTTGTTTAAACAGTGTGACTTGAATACTTTATGGAAAAGGGCAAAAAAGAATTATTAAACCAGCAGAAGAGGCAAATTGAAAACTGAAACATTTTACTGATAAAAACTGCCTTTTAAAACCCACTAATGGTATGCAGCATATGAGGAAAATTACATTTTACTAGCACCTTATCACATTCTGGGAACACCCTGTAATAAATCACAGGCAATTAATTATTTCTGAACAAAATTCACTATTTTTATGTAAACAACAAAGCGGTTAATTTACAATTTCCTGCAAAAAAACAATTAGCTGAATGAGCAGTTAATTTAATTTTTTTGGTGTAATTGATGGAGCTTTATTTTTGCACAGGAATAACACTTTTGCATACCACCGTTACACCTCTTTGAGTAGGCAGATGAGACTTCAGTGTACAGCCTCATCTGAAAGGTGGCATCTCTGACAACATCGCACTCCATCTGATCTGAATTGAAGTGTCACCACTTTGCACTCATGGCTGTCGGAAGAGGCGAATGCACAAGTTCCTACCCCAGAGCAGAAAGTGCTTACCAGGGTTTAGAGTGAAAATTCCATATAGCAGCAAAAAAGGTTTTACGTGGGTGAAAGAGCCACTGTCCTCTGTTGCAAGCCATTCCATGTCAGGGTACGATCACTATTGAAGAAATGCAAGACAAGGAGGCAGCACAATGAAACATTGCACTTGTACAACAATGCATCATGTTATGTTTTGGGACAATACAGGGTGGCGTAGTAGTTTACAAGGTTTTATGGAAATCTCTCAGTGGACCAGTGATAAGCAACGGTTGGAGAAGATTTATAGCTAGGTTGTTGTTTCATTGTCAATTCAGAGATTGGTACAGCACACTAGGAAACTTTATGCACAGAGACCGACTAATTATGGACACCCATCGCAAGAAAGACAGGATATTAAACAAGGTAAAAGATAGCAACTCTTAAGATTTGAACCCTTCAATCCAGAGCATTGTGATACTAAGTAGAAATATACACAGTGTATCAAACTTAGTAGCATTATTTTAACCATGTGGATCCCTGAGGAAATAATATATTACTGTGACTTTCAAATACCATGCATGCTGGAAATCTGAAATAAAAACAGAAAGTTCTGAAAAAAGTCAGCTTATCTGACAGCATCTGTGGAGAGATAAACAGAATTATTGGGTGTGATTCTGCCCGTTGTAGGCACAATTCCTTTTATGGCCACTAAATTGCATAAAATAGATTTAAGGCGGTGAGAAGTCAGGTTGAAGACTTTCCCCATATCTCCTGCAGCAGCATAATTAGATACATTCTAGAAAGGCGTACACCTGATATCCATGACTTTGAATGACTTAAAGTATCATTAGACGGCGTAATGCCATTGCTTCCAGCCATATTAAATCCAGCCCTCACATCCTGTTAGTGTGAAATCACACTGGCGGAAATCACTACTGGTTTGCAATGACAAAAAACAGTCATGTTGACCATGCCAGTGGTTTGAAGGTGAATATATGGCATATAGCAGGGCAATGCCCTGTCATTGCTCTCTGGCACCTTGGCAGTGCCAATCTAGCAGTGCTAAGCTTAGTGTCATATGGTATTACTAGATTGGCATTGCTGGTGCTTGTCTTCTCGTTAGCCTCACTGATGAATTGGGCGAGTGAAGCCTTTAACTTCACTGTAGATTGGTGTGTCTTTTGAGGATAGTGCCCCGATCTCTCCGGCACCAACCTCGCTAACTCTACCAGACCCCGACTTGCCAGGATAACAGTGCAAATCATAATCCCTACCACTGCTTACCTCCGATTTCTTTGTAACAAAGATTCAGATTTTTCTGCAGTTGGGATTCTCTGATCCCACTGCTAGGAACAGAGATTTGGCTGAGTATCAAATTCTCCATTCTTCTCACTGCCAATGGTGGAGGGAAATACAGGATAATTCTAACCAAAGTGTTAAGAGATCTGAGAAATGTATCTGGCTGTATTTCTGGAGAGAAACACCAATTTTGTGTCAGATCATAGATTGCTTACTTTTTTGGAAAATTTCATTCATAGTTTTGAGTACGGTAGATTCAGAATAATATATTACCGTGCCAATGCCATTTTGTGCTTCAGCATAAATCGGAAATCCTCCTCAAGTCAGACCTATGAACCATAGCATCCATTTACCATTGTGATGTGACTCTGATGTTTGCCTGTCCCTCTAAAGTCTTCAGAGTTCTTCTCCAACTTATTGTTGATTGCTGTTGGATTGGCAAAGAGAGACTCTCGCCCTTCAGAAAATGAACCCACAACTGTCAACGCCGCTTAATTTTCCTGTCCATAATCCCTGCCAGATGAGTAAGTCATTCCCACCAACCCCTGGAGCTCGGTTCTCTGTGCTGGGTGAACAAACTTGCAAATGACTTTGTGAGAGAGCGCAGTCGCGATGTCACCTGACAGGAGGGTCTTGGCACGCCAGTAATGGCCGCGTGGGCGCAAACCTCCCACAGGCATGTCCGTGACATTCACTCTGAGCGAAAGCTGCAATTTGACAGCTTTGTTTTCTCTTCCAGCAGGCTGCCGAGGTGGCATTTCGGAAGATAGGCAGGAAGGAGGCTGTGGCAATAATGCGGATTTACAGATACAGTCTAGCAATGCATAATCAGGTAACAACACATGTTGTTATTTTTGTACCTAAAGAACACAAAATGTGTTAGAAAAATACCTCAAACGGGACCGCACAACTGAATGGATCTCTACGCTTTACTCATTACACAGTGCAAGTGATGCAGCAAAATTAAATGAATTTGAATGTTTATATGATTTCACTTGCAAGATTAATAACCTCAGTTGTTAGAAAGCAACGTTAATACTTTGCTCCACCAGTGTGCTTTGAATACATTATATGTCAGGTAGGGCCCATGTTTTATTTAAAGTTTTAAAGTTTATTTATTAGTGTCACAAGTAGACTAACATTAATGAACTGGAATGAAGTTACTATGAAAATCTCCTAGTTGCGACACTCTAGCGCCTGTTCATGTACATTGAGGGGGAATTTATCATGGCTAATACACCTAACCAGCATGTCTTTTGGACTGTGGAAGGAAACTGGAGCACCCAGAGGAAACCCACGCAGACACAGGGAGAATGTGCAAACTCCACACAGACAGTGACCTAAGCCGGGAATCAAACCTGGCTCCCAGTGCTAACCACTGTGCCACCTTTACGTGATATCTCATCAAGTATTCTCTATTTAATTATATATAGAAATCATTTTATTTTTGGAAATTATAATGGGAAGTTAAGGTTTCTGTTGTTTAACAACTACAGAAGGGTAAGGAGCAGTGACACAAGGCAACGCAGCATTATCTTGCAGCTTTGCTGAGCAAATTTCTGAATGTGATGTTCAGGAACAGGTTATGATTTTGTTAGAGCAGGAATCTTCATCATTGTGGACCTGAAATCCATTTCCTTGATTTCTTTACCCCCACTGAGAGTGCCGGAAGCTTGCACTATGAGGATGATACCCAAGTGCTCAAAATGTTGACATGGAGATCAGAAAAGCTCAGATGTTCCAAATTTAAGCATCAAGTTGGAAAGATATTTAAAGTAATTGGAATTGGGCAATGTGTTAATCTACAAAGAATAATATAACATTTCTGATATGGTCATTTGGCTAGGGATTTCATTTTGTTCATTTTTGCTTTTCTCTCCTGGGGAAGAGGATGATAACTATCCCCAAATATAGACAACCTTAGAACAGGCACATTCCCTCAGCAATTACCCTCACCTCAGTTCAAGACAGCAACTTTACTTATTTTGGGTCTGAGAAATTGACCATATAACTCCCCTCCCCCCCCCCACCTCAAATAGCATAGCAAACTGGGAGACATCAACAGGGACTTACAGCAGGATCTTGATTCGATTCTGGCCTTGTGTAGCTATCTGTATGGATTTTGCACAATCTCCCTGTGTCTACATGTGTTTGCTCCGGTTTCCTCCCACAGTCCAAAGATATGCAGATTAAACAGATTGGCCATGTTAAATTGCCCCTGAGGGCAGGGGGATGGGGTGGGGGGGAATTCTCCTGTCCTGCCCATCATGGGACTTGTGGCAGGGCTGACCATGCAAAGATCCATTGACATGACTGGAACGTCTCACTCTTAGTTTTGAAAGATGTGTAGATGAGATGGATTAGCCATGGTAAATGTGCAGGATTATGGGGATAGGGTGGGTGGGATGGGGGAGGCGAGGCAGTGATGGGTCTTGATAAAATCTTCTTTTGAAGAGTTGGTGCAGACTCGATGGGCTGAATGGCTTCCTTCTGCACCGTAGGATTTTATGTTTCAAATTCTGCTGGTGGGCAAAATATTATTCTAATTTTAGGAGGACAATTTTTCAAATGAGCAACAGTCCATTTGAAATGAAGGCCAGTTTTGATTCTGAAAGGATTGAATTTATATTGCAACTTTTCCTTTGAATATTCATTGCCAAAACTAAACGTGTTTGATCCCAGCATTGTCAACCAAAGACCTTATGCTGCACTGAGCCCTTTAAAAACAGACAGCAATAAAAGAAAAGCTTGGAATAGATCTGAGGATGCAATCAGAGTTCACCATCTCTTTGCCCCTGTTTGGTGTTTTACAACACGTTGTTAATGTGTAAAAACAAAGAGAAGATTGTGGAACTAACTTCTCATCTTGGTCTGCCTCTGTTATGACACTGTGTCTATCAGACTCCAGTAAATTGTTCAACCTAATCGCATTGACTGCATCCTTCAGATTGACTGAGATCTGTCCTGACTGAGCTGGTTGCAATTAATGATAAACTGGGACACAATCATTTAGCATGGCCAATAACCAAACTCATCTAGTCTGTTGTTAAAAAATTGTTCATCTGATTTTGAACAACATTGGATTTGCCTAATTTTTGTAACACTTATTGAATGTTACTTTTGCTTGGAGATCAATTAAATTATGTAACAATGCTTCTGGATGGAGAGATGCACCCTAATGATAGAGGTTTCACAGCATAGAAACAAGCTCTTCGGCCCAACTTGTCCATGCCGCTCTTTTTTTTAACGACTAAGCTAGTCCCAATTGCCTACATTTGGACCATATCCTTCTATATTCACCTTACTCAAGTAACTGTAAAATACAAAACTGTATCCGCCTCTACTACTACCTCTGGCAGCTTGTTCCAGACACTCATCATCCTCTGTGTGAAAGAATTGCCTCTCTGGACTCTTTTGTATCTCTCCCTTCTCGCCTCAAACCTAAACCATCTAGTTTTAGACTCTGCTCTGTTGCAATGCCATACAGGAAGAATTCAGTGGTATAATTTTGTCAGTGCCGAGATAGAGAGAGGCAGAATGCTGTGATCAATCACATGATGAAGTAGCTGTTCCTCCAGCGCTCGGACAGCACAGAAATCCATAAATTCAAGGGCCAAATACCAACCTCGTCCCAAACTGTGGCAACGGCACAATTTGCTTAATTGGAGCAGGCTGCCAGTAATTATGTCAGTACAGCAGTGGTGCTCAAACCATTGCTCCAAGGCAACAGTAGTCCACAGCCACTGGCACCAAATGGGACAGAAATATCACATGTTCCCAATCCAAAATTTAAAGCAACAGAGTAAAACAAAGAACATGACTTGAAAAAAATTACATAATTGATCCAGTGAGGGATTGACGACACTCTTCTGGAACATTGAAAAGGGCAGCATGGTGGCACTGTGGTTAGCACTACTGCCTCATAATGACAGGGACCGGGATTCAATTCTGCCCTTGGACAATGTCTGTGTGGAGTTTGCAAGAACTCTCTGTTTCTGTGTGTGTTTCCTCCGGGTGCTCCGGTCTCCTCCCACAGTCCAAAGTTATGAGGGTTAGGTTGATTGGCCATAGTGTCAGGGGACTTTCAGGATAAATACACGGTGTTACAGGAATGGGGCCAGGGTGGGATTGTTGTCGGAACAGGCTCGATGGTGTCCTTCTGCACTGTAGGGATTCTATACAATAGCATTCCAGGCAGATTCCTGGAGGGAGCCTGGAAAGTCACCTAGTCAGACTCTCATGGTGCAGGAGGCACAGTGGAGAAAGGGTGGATATTTGAATATATCCCAAATTCCACTTATAAATGGGTGGATTTAAAAGAACTGGATGACTATTAAGTTTTAGCCCATTTCTTAGCCATCAATCAGAAGATCGTTTGCAATTCCACTCTGGGCCCAATCAGAAATTTGGAGGCCTGCATCATAATCTGCTGTCACACTGCAAAAAAAAATCACAGCACAAGATGCTAACTTTCCTGTCAACTGGCTCAGACATACCATTGGAGCCTCGTTTTCTATTAATTGCGATTGGGAAAGTGTGTCTCACAAATTTGAGTTTTTTGAAGAGGTAACAAAAAAGGTGGATGAGGACAATGCAGTTAATGTTGTCAACATGGACTTTAGCAAGACCTTTAACAAGGTACCGCATGGTAAGTTGTTGCATAAGGTTAAATTTCATGGGATCCAGGGTAAGGTATCTAAATGGATAAAACAGAAGACAGAAGGTGGTTCTAGAGTGTTGTTTGTCAAACTGGAGACCAGCGATGTGCCTCAGAATTGGTACTGGGTCCAATATTATTTTTCATTTATATTAATGATTTAGATGAGAATTTAGGAGGCATGGTTAGTAACTTTGTAGATGCCACCAAGATTGGTGGCATAGTGTATCATGAAGAAGTTCATCTATGATTGCAACGGGATTTTGATCAATTGGGTCAGTGAGCTAACAAATAGCAAATGGAGTTTAATTTAGACAAATGCTAGGTGATGCAGTTTGGTAGATCGAACCAGGGCAGGACTTACTCAGTTAATAGTAGGGTGCTGGGAAGAGTTATAGAACAAAGAGATTTAAGGGTACATGTTCATAGCTCCTTGAAAGTAGAGTCACAGGTGTACAGAGTGGTGAAGAAAGCATTTGACATGCTTTTGTTCATCAGAACATTGAATACAGGAGTTGGGACATCTTATGGAAGATGTACAAGACATTGGTAAGGTCACACTTGAAATATTGTGTACAGTTCTGGTCACCCCATTATAGAAAGGATACTATTAAACTAGAAACAGTGCAGTAAAGATTTACTAGGATGCTGCCAGAACTTGATGGATTGAGTTTTATAAGAAGAAGCTGGATATGCTGGGACTTTTTACAGGGAGCATAGGAGGGTTAGGGATTATCTTGTACAGTCTATACAATAATGAGGGCATAGATCAGATAGATAGCCAACATCTTTTCCCAAAGGTAAGGGAGTCTAAAAGTGGAGGGCATAGGTTTAAAGTGAGAAGGGTAAGATTCAAAAGGGTGCAGAGGGACAATTTTTTTCACACAGAAAGTGGCGAGTGTCTGGAAGAAGCTGGCAGAGGTAATAATAGAGTAGGTACAATTTTGTCTTTTAAAAAGCATTTAGGCAGTTACATATGTAAGATGGGTGCAGAGGGATATGGGACAAATGTGGGCAATTGGGATTAACTTAGTTGTTTCAAAAAAAAGGGGCAGCATAGATAAGTTGGGCTGAAGAGCCTGTTTCCATGCTGTAAACCTCTATGACCCTGTGACTCTAATTGTGCTATATTCTTGCCAGATGTGTAATATTAATAATGTGTTGGTTTCTTAACACTGTTGTGCATTAGTAGTGAAGAATTTCAGGATAAGCTATTGCATGGCTGTCTGATTATTCCCCTGAATTCTTCCACAAACTGATACTTCAGCATCATCTGCTATATAGATTTTCTCTGAACCACACACATTAGGCTAAGATTTTGATGTCTTACCTTAGCCTATCAGAATGATGAATCCTTCCTGAGGTACAGAATTAGAACCAAGAATTGTCATTTTATGTATTAATGCCATAATTTATATAAGAACACAAGGAATAGGAGCAGGAGTAGATCATCTAGTCCCTTGAGCCTGCCCGCCACTCAATAAGATCATGGCTGATCTGAAGTGGACCAATTCCACCTACCCGCACGTTTCCCATAACCCTTAATTCTCTTATTGATCAGAAATTTATCTATCCGTGATTTAAACATATTCAACAAGGTGGCCTCCACCACTTCAATGGGCAGAGAATTCCAGAGATTCATTACCCTCTGAGAGATGAAGTTCCTCCTCAACTCTGTTCTAAACTGCACCCTCCCCCCTCTTATTTTGAGGATCTGCCCTCTCGTTCTGGTTTCCTTTCTAAGTGGAAATAATCTCTCTACCTCTACCCTATCTAGTCCCTTCATTATCTTATATGTCTCTATAAGATCCCCCCTCAGTCTTCTAAACTTCAACGAGTGCAGACCCAATCTACTCAATCTCTCCTCATAAGCTAACCCCCCCCTTCATCTCTGGTATCAGCCTGGTGCACCTTCTCTGTACTTCCTCCAAGGCCAATATATCCTTTTGCAATAAGGGGGCCAAAATTGCGCATATGGAAAGCAAAAATTAGGAGGGGGGGGGGAATGACAAAATTCAGTGTTGTGGAAGAGGTTTAAAAAAAACATTTATTAACACCTAAAAGAATGCAAGCCACACCTTAGGAAACACTTTTTCAATGCCATGTGGCAGTAATTATGATTTATCACACTTCACTAAAAGGCCCTAACTTTCTTTGGCATGTTTAGTGTGTATCTAGTGGGTAAAATATGACAAATTGACACCCTTATATATGCCAGGTTCCTTGATGGAAAAGTACAGTAACTTGGACAACAAACAACTTTTTGATTTCCAAGTTGTATATGCAAATGCCAGCAAATGAAAAACAGTGAGATGGCCTCTATTATTTTAAAAAATTATTTATTATTATTGTCACAAGAAGGTTCAACACTGCAATGAAGTTACTGTGAAAATCCCATAATTGCCATACTCCGGCGCTGTTTGGGGACACTGAGGAAGAATTTAGCCTGGCCAATGTATCTAACCAGCATGTCTTTCAGACTGTGGGAGGAAACTGGATCACCAGAGGAAACTCAAGCAGACATGGGCAGAATGTGCAGACTCCACACAGCCAGGAATCAAACGCAGGTCCCTGGTGCTGAGAGGCAACAGTGCTAAGCACTGTGCCACTGTGCCACTGTGCCATCAGTGATCAAGAACATAAGACATCAGAGCAGAAGTCGATCATTCAGCCCATCAAGTCTGTCCAAAATTCAGTGAGATCATGTTTGACCACAATGTTATGATCATGAAAGCACATTCACAACAGTGATCACAGAAATGAACTGTACAAGCTAATTATTTTAAAACATTGTTTTCATATTGACTTTTATTTTCAACACAGAAAATTCAATTTGATGGTTAAAAGATAATTTTGGGTTTAGGGAAATTTAAAGATGGATAATATATTTGGTTCATTGGGCATATTATTTGCAAGTGAAGAACATTAAGATAATAGACCAGGACTCTGGCAATGCCATTCATGAGATAATATCTGGAAGATATTCAGTTTTTTTTCCCTTGTAATCTTTCCCTTGGTATGTTGCTGTGAGGAATCAGCAGTGAAATTGGGGAATATAATTATCTATTTACTTGTGATAAAGGAATGACAATGTTTCTGCATTAGAAATGTTAGCAACCTTACAAAAAAATACACGCATAAAACTTTCACAATCTGCAGTGAGATTTGTGTTACTTGAATAATCACCGAATGGAACATTAAGAGAAAAAAGGGTTAATGTGGATCAGAGGGCCGAGATTATCCAGCTGTTCAAACCCCACTGCCACTGCCAGCGAGAACAGAGAATTTGGCGCTCTGTCAAATCTCCTTCAAAGCAGCGAATCACAGAGCGAAGTCAGAGAATTCTGGCCAAGACTTTTTTTAAAAATGGTACAATTGCTTGTAATCTTTTTTTATTTCATCAGTGCCCAGACACATCCACGTCACAAACTTCCAGCATTTACATGTGTTATGATGCAGAGATTAATCCCCTTTTTGAGAAGCCATGCAATTTTCCCCAAAGAGGAAACATCTCACTTCATAATCTGTTAATTATGAAAGTGTTAACTGTTCTTTATTAACGGTTAGATGTTCATTAACAGCAAGACTTGACCCTCACTTTAAGCGAATAATTAACAAGTTATTTATTTAACCAGCAGGGAACTTTAACAAAGTAAGTAACATATGGATTAAAGTCAGATACTTCTGGAATGCTGTTCAAATAAATACAAGGTTCTTTCATTAATAATCTTGTCGCTCTCAGAAAAAATATACAACCTTGCGTTTTGGCTTTGGAAAAGTCTTTGGAGCGCTCTGGCAATTTGGCTGTCTGTAAGCTCTTTCTGATTTGATACTCTTTTTTGTCAACTTAAGGGAGAATTTCCTGAGATATTATAAGCTGGTGAGGAATCACTCTTGACATCCTAGATGTTGAGAATTGGCAGCTCTTTAGTTGAGCTGCAGGCAGGCAATTGAGTTCCTCTTTATAACTCTGAAAACCTGTCAATTTTCCATACACGTTGGTCTGATGTTGTCAACAACACTAAATTCAAATGTGATAGGTTCCTGATCAGTGAGTATCTTTTTTAAATTGATAGGCTGTCAAAAATCAAAACCCTGCAAAGCCTGTTACCAAGGCAACCCTGATGCTTGGTCCTCATTGCAAATGTTGAAATAAATTGTTCCTTAGTGTCAGGGGGATTAGAAAGGTAAATGAGTAAGGGTTATGGGGAAGGGACATCCAAGTACCAAACACATCCAGTTTTTAAAGGGACCATACTTCATAAACTCAACTTCACAACACTTGATTTTGATTAATATTTTACCGTCTGTGAAGTCACCTTTTATATTTACATTTAAATGTTGATACACACAAATCTTCTCTGTAGGTAGAACTTTATGACCCTGTTGTGGCTAAGGTTGGGCTAGAAAATGTGATGAGCTGTTCAAAATCTGTTTACTTCAGCAGGACTGAACCCACCGCCCCCCCCCACACACACACACACACACACCCCTCCCCCCGGCAAGCAGGGGCAAGAAAATTCCCCTCTGTGTCTTTTGATTGAATAATCATGGGAGTCCATAGAATCCCTAAAGTACAGAAGGAGGCCATTGGCCCATTGAGCCTGCACCAACAACAATCCCAACCATGCCCTATCCCCATAACCCCTACGTATTTACCCTCCTAATCCCATTGACACTAAGGGACAATTTAGCACGGCCAATCAATCAAACCTGCACATCTTTGGAGTGTGGGAGGAAACCATGCAGACGGGGGGATCGTGCAAATTCCATATAATCAGTAACTCAAGGACGGAATTGAATCAAAGTCCCTGGTGTGGTGAGGCAATAATGCTAACCATTGTGCCACCATGCTGCCCATCTTATTCATTTATTGGTCAAATCTGGTGACAAAGTCTGAGGAATAATTGGGGTGGTGATGAGAGATCTGATGCTTTTGATCTGCCAAATGTGCGATGTGACCAACAACCCATATATATCCTCTCCTAATCAAACCCCTACTAAACATCTTCACATACTGTTGCCTATTCAGAACTGTAGTAGTTATGAAGGCATGTTTGTGGCACCTCCAAACCAGATAGCTCCATGCAGTACTGGTTAGCAGCTTAAGTAGGAGGAAGAAATCTCTGATTTTAAACCCCAATCTGTGGGCCAAATACTAAAAGCTTCACTGGTTGGCAGGGTGGAAGGATACAGGCAGTGAATAAAAGACAGGGGGAGGCTCTCCAGCTTGTTGAGCAGCTCAGCCAGGTGAAGGACAAATCCAAAATGGAAACCTGCATCCTTTCAGCTGGTGGAAGGTGTGCAGCAGAGCTGCAAAAGCTGCATTGGATGAGAGAGAGAGCGCGTGTCTCTGCACAAACCGCATGCACTTTGAGCATATTTATGTTCAGCAACTCAAATCAACCAACAAATCAGGCTAACGGATAACACTTGAAATCTCAGAACATCACAATAATACAAGGCCAGAGTTAGAACAACCCTCAGACCGAAAGCTGGGCAGATCCAATGTTGGTGTAGCCACTTTAAGTGAAGCAAAGTTGGCAGAAAAATCTCATCTTGAGGAAGCCACACATTCTATTAAACTGGCAAGTCCAAGGACCAGCTTACAAAGTCAGTGGTGTGATCTGATGTACATGTACCTTAGGGGGGATCCATCTTAAACTTCTGTAACTACCAATTCAACAGGATGTGATGCCGCTGTCCCATGACTTGCGGAAGGTAAAGATAAAGTCACCATAGTCCCAGATGGTGATAGGCTGTAACTGGTGGTGATTTAACCTGAGGATCACCACATCTCAGGCAAGGAGGAAGTATGAGAAGGCAGAGTCTTCATGAATAACTTAGGGTAGTAGGGAATTTAACCTGTGCTGTTGGTGTCACTCTGCAACATCTGTCCAGCCAACTGACCTCAACCGACACCCTATTGTGTTCAATATACAGTAAAAATTTTCACAGCACCAGATTAAAGTCCACCAGGTTTATTTGGTAGCTCAAGCTTTTGGAGTCTTGCTCCTTCTTCAGGTTGACTCACTTGAAGAAGAAGCGAGATGCTGAAGGATCGTGCTACCAAATAAATCTGTTGGACTTTAACCTGATATTGTGGGACTTCTTACTGTGCATACTCCAATCCAATGCCAGCATCTCCACATAATGTATTTGAGATACAGCAGCAGATGGTAGGACTCAGATACGAGTACTTAGTCTCCTAGTTAACATTACTCGTATATTGTTTTACTTTCAAGTAATTTCTGAGAGGGCATTTTCATTTTTCAGGGTTTTCAATGCTGTAGAGTTAAATAGCTTGGCAATGAAAGCAATCAACGGCTTGATGAGAGAGTCAGAGCTCACAGGGAAGTGGATTTGAACTTCCTGTCCAGTTCAGATCACTCCTCTGAGTGACCCACTCACACTGCAAACTGTAATCTCATTGGCGAAAACCAAGCTTCACTAAATTCCCTGTTTTGAGCCATTGCCATCAGTCCGGTAGACAGCGAGCACGAGGCAGATTTGTCTGTCCACTCAGTCATCGAGTCCTGCAGAACTCAAACAGTTTTAGTGTGCAGTTATTCCCTGATCCAGAATTTCAGTCTTTATCCAAATCCGTGACTTTTCAACACAGCTTTTCTTAGTTCATGGGGAGATTGGGCGTGGGGACGCATGGAATAGACAGGGAAAGAGGCATGACATTTTACAAGTCATTAATCTTAACCACTTGACAATCTAATGATTCCCTTCCCTGGCTAACCCCCTGCAGCTTCCACTGATTGGTGGGTCGGCAACCAGAGGCCTTCGCCATAGGGGGGATTGGCACCTGTGTCAAACTTTGACTCCGACTTGAGCTGCCAGTCATTTATTTTGCACAGACAATTGATCTGATTAGCTATCAATCACGGGACACATGAGCATGCCACCAATGAGAAAGCAGCGTGATGGCGCAAACATAATGATAGTGCTTATTATAAATCAAGAATCACTCGAGAAAATAACCCCCCATTCAAATAACTTGGCAAAATAAATGAATTCAATCAGTGTAATTAGTTTCATCCTGATTTCAATCCACTCAGTCAAACGTACGTGGGGCAGGCGAACGGGTGGGGGACGCGGGGGAATGTTTTATGTGTGAGCTGCTGTTTAAATGTCAGGTTGGACAAAAATATCTCACTAACTGCCAGCTGGTCTCAGAATGTAAAGTAATAATATTAATTATTCGCACTGCCAATGGAGATGGACACGCCCAATTTCAGCTCACTGAAATTCCCGCATCCATTTTGCTGACACGACTGTTTCTTTAGTTCAACAATACTAAGCAATGTGAAGATGAAATTCGAGGGTGTGTTCTTCAGTCAGTCTGGTATTCTGGCTCTCGCCGGTGATGAATGTTTCGGTAATAATGGTGTGTCCATCAACCACCAATAACAGGAGGTCTTGTGGTGCATTGGGTAGCATTCCTGTCTCTGAGCCCGAAGCCCTGTGTTCGAGTCCCACCCCAAGATTTGATGGCCAAAGAAATCATGTTCATAACGCGGCCAAACAGGTTGAATATTAACCTGCAAAATCCTTTGTAGGCATATCAATGGCAGGCGATGTGAAGGGATTTCTGTTCCCCCACTTGATGCAGAGTGACGCTATAATTTGATTTGGTTTATTATTGTCATATGTATTGGTACGCAGTGAAAAGTATTGTTTCTTGCACACTATACAGACAAAGAATACTGTTCATAGAGAAGGGAATGAGAGAATGCAGAATGTAATGATTGAATGATAGAATCTCTACAATGCAGAAGGAGGCCATTTGGCCCATCCAGTCTATACCCTGGCCCTTTCCCCATAACCCCATATAATCACCCTAACTAGACCCCCTGACAACCTAACAAGTAATTTAGCATGGCCAATCAACCTAATCCACACAGCTTTGGACAGTCACAGCTAAGGTGTTATAGTCATAGCTAGGGTCCAGAGAAAGATCAACTTAATACGAGGTTGGTCCGTACAAAGGTCTGATGGCAGCAGGGAAGAAGCTGTTCTTGAGTTGACTGGTATGTGTCCTCAGACTTTTGTATGTTTTTTTCCAATGGACGAAGGTAGAAGAGAGAATGTCTGGGGTTTGTGGAGTTCTTGATTTTGCTGACTGCTTTTCTGAGACAAAGAGAACTGTAGACAGTGTCAATGGATGGAAGGCTAGCTTGAGTGATGGACTGGGCTACATTCACAACCTTTTGTAGTTTCTTGCACTCTTGCCTCTAGTGAGCCTCTCACCAGGGAGTCAGAATATGTCCCCTTTATGCACCACTTCATGTGGGAATGTGATAACCCTCAGAATGGGGAATCCTTAATTTATCTTCCTTTGGGACTTGTGGAATTTGAGTTCCCATGGTAATAAGCGATTGCCTGTCCAGGTGGAACTTGTCAACCAAGCCCTTGAAAAGGTAAACCCCCTGAGTGGGTCCCATGAATTATCATTCCAGATGGGATTCATATATGCATACCACAGAATTGTGGTTTAACTTTTGATTTCAGAACAAACATCATCCCTTTCCAGTTGGCTTCCAGGATTATTATAGGGAAACACGACAACAACCTTCAATAAATAACATGTGTGACATGTAAATGGAGAAGGAAGAGCTTGCATTTCATCATAGAATCCCTACAGTGAAAAAAGAGGCTATTCAGCTCATCAAGTCTGCACTGACCACAATCCGACCAAGGCCCTATTCCCATGAAGCCTCATATTTATCCTGCTAATCTCCCTAACACTTGAGTTAATTTAGCACAGCCAACCAACTTAACCCACATATCTTTGGACTGTGGAAGGACACTGGAGGAAACCCATGAAGATATAGGGAAAAAGTACAAATTGCATGCAAACAGTGACCCAAGGCCAGAATTGAACCCACATAGCTGGCGCTGTGAGGCAGTAGTTCTAACCATTGTGTCACCCCTACATAGTACTTTACATAACTGCAGATTTCCATCCAGTGCTGTACCTTTCAAGTGTAGTCATTGATGTAACATGGGAAATGTGATACTGGCACACAATAAAGGTCCCACAAACAACAATGGGATAAATGACCAGATAATTAATGGATAAATAATGGCTTAAATGCCAGGGTAGTGCTTTTCTGATTTGTTGTTATAAATTCCATGGGATTCCTTTTTTACCCTCTCGAGAGACTGGATGAGGATTTAATATATTATGCAGTTCCATCAATTTTGTACTGGAGCACCAGCCCAGAATTTGTGTTCAAGACTTTGGGCTGAGACTTGAACACACAATCTGCTCCTTCAAAGCTGACAGTGCTGTCAACTGAACTGCCACTGATATGTAGGCTGGGATTTTCAGTCTGGAGTTAATGGAAAATCGCCTCCATGGGCCAGAATGGGAAATCTTGCCTTGAATTAATAATTTTATTAACATGAGAATGCTGAAAATTTTGTTTTCTTATTGTTTTTAATTTGACTGAGTGGGTGTCTGTGATGTGGAATGAAATACTTTTCCATTCTTCTATATCCACTGTAGACATCAAGTGTCTACTGTCTTTCTTTCTATTGTGTGGATAGATGCACAATGGTAATCTCAGTAGTTAATTGTGGATCTCGTGATTGTTACACATCATTTACACAAGTTATTGACTAGATCTTTTTAGCTATCTGTTGATACTGGGCTGAAAAATGAAAATGTGAAGATAGGTTGTACACATTAGGCTTTTATTTGGTTCAGTTTGAATGGTTTTGGGGTAAATGTATTGAAATTTTGAAGATAATTTAGTGATTGGACAGGATGGATAAAAATAAATAAGTTCTCTTGTTAAAATTAGTGCTAGGCTGCTCAGGCAAAATGTCAGGAAGCAAATCCTCAAATAGTAATGGAAATCTGGAATTCTCTTTCTGAAACAACTATTGAGGCAGGGCATCGATGGAAAATTTCAAATCGAATATTGATAAGATATTTGTCAGCCAAGAACATTGAGGAAAATAGAACCAATGAAGTCAGTAGAGTTAAGATATCAATCTAATTGAGTGGGAGAATAGGTTCAAGGACCCCTGGCTCTCTCCACTTCGCACAGGTTTGAGAATTCTCCAAACTCATTTCAGTTGAGATCCTTGAAGACATCAGGAAGAAGAGGGCAGCACGGTGGCAATATCCAGTTTGAAATAAATGGTTAGCACTGCTGCTTCACGGTGCCAGGGATCAAGGTTCGATTCCCAGCTTGGGTCACAGTATGTGTGGAGTTTGCATGTTCTCCCTGTGTCGGCTTGGGTTTCCACTGTGTGCTCCAGTTTCCTCCCACAGTACAAAAATGCCCAGGTTAGGCGGATTGGCCATGAAAAATTGCCCCTTAATATCAGGGGAACTAGTTAGGGTAAATGTATGTGGTTGTAGGGATAGGGCTGGGTGGGATTGTGGTCGGTGCAGACTTGATGGGCTGAATGGCCTCCTTCTGCATTAAAAGATTCTATGATAAAGAGATTTCTATCCCATAACAGACAGAAACCCAAAGGATGAAGGGAACATTCCTCAATGTAGTTGACTAAATTCCAACTTCTACTAAAATGTTAAAACCAAAGCTTCTCAATCCCTCAGTCTTTGACTCTTCCATCATTTTGTTAATAATTTGATTCTAAACTTGAGCATTACATGGAGACATCAAAGTTAATTGATTACTTGGGTTTCTGAATAATTATGTGCTCCCTGAGAATAAGTGCTTTCAACAAATTTGCTTTCATGGCATGAATTGCAGATCTATGAGAGTTGAAGTAAATTGCTGATAAAAGCTAGTGATGTGTGAGAGACGTCAAGAGATTTGCAAAATAAATCTCTTAAATTGTGTTGATTTAAAAGAGGGATTAGTGCCAGATAGGATGGCAAACACTCATCATTGTCTCTCCCTCTTTAAACTTGCAACCCACGCGCTTTCTTCACATGCCCTGTTCCAGCACTAAACCGGGGTCAAGAGGACAGACAGAGAATTCCAATATTCAACCCATTAAATTGAAAGTTAGGAATAATTGAATCAAACAGCAGAACTGAGATCATTCAGCCCCACCTGCCAATGATGGCACTTGAAAAAACTAATGGATTAGTCCCATTTCCTTGTTAAAAGAGAGAACCCTGCAATTCTTTTTGGGTTTTACAGGTATATATCAAATTTCCTTTCAAAACGTTACCGTTGGATCTGCTTTTGCCATCCTTTGAGACTATGTATTCCAAATTGTGACAATATAATGGAGGTGATATCACGGTACTGTAACTGGTAATCCGGAAGCTAATGTTTTCAGGATATGGGTTCAAATTCCACCATGGCATTTAGTGGAATTTGAATTCAATTAGTAATTCTAGAATTATAAGTTCATCTCAGTAATGGTGGCCATCAAAATATCATTAAAGAGCCAGCCGGTTACTGATGTCCTTCAGGGAAGGAAAATTTACTGACTTGGCCTAAATGGGGCTCCAGACCCACAACAATGTGGTTGACTCATAACTGTTTTTCATTCATTTGTGGGACATGGCATAGCTGGCTGGCCAGCATTTATTGCCCATGCCTAGTTGCTCTTGAGAAGGTGGAGGGGAGCCGATTTCTTGAATTGCTGCAGTCTATATCCTGTGGGTTAATCCACAATGCCACTCAGGAGGGAATTTCAGGATTTTGACTCAACGACTATGAAGTAATGATGATAAACTTCCAAGTCAGGATGGTGAGTGGCTTGCAGGTCGTGGTATTCTCATGCACCTGCTGCCCTTGTCCTTCTAAATGGAAATGGCCGTATGTTTGTAAGGTGCTATTTAAAGATCGCTGGTGAACTGCTGCAGCGCATTTTGTAGATAGTAAACTTTGCTGCTACTGAGCAATAGTGGAGTCCCCTGAATTGTTCTTACAAGCCGCTAAGCTCAACTGCAATTAGAAAAGGGCAACAAATGTCTTTGTCACATGAAAGAATAAAAAAAAATGGATTCTACCCAGCGGCTCCCATTGGAAAGTGTGGATATTGGGAGAAAGTAGTCTTCTTTCTACCAATGATTTGATCAGTGGATTGATGTTTCTTGGACTGCCAAATGCTTGGCAAATTGTAAAGTGGTGAAAGGGTTCCTGAGTTTCGCCACAGTCTAAATCAATGCTCCATCTATGTCCATGATGATGTCTCTACCAACTTGGGTGGTTAGGCCTATATAGTTGGAGAATTTTATGGGTTCCTACACCCATACAAGCGAGGAGGCAGCCACCTACACCCACAGGCAAACTCCTCTACATATCGATTTGGGTTTATAAACTGGTGCCATGCTCAACAAAACTGCCTGGGTTAGGGTTTGAACGCCACACCTTATAGCCCTTAACTGGAAAAGTTACCTCCAAGACAAATGGTTCAAGATACAAATGGTTCACTGCAACATTGATTCACCCAAATTGGGACTTAGTGCCCACACAAGTGGAAATGCACAAGAGTTTCCCATTGGAGTTGGTAGTCCTGGAATTTATCCATCTGAAAGATACAAATGAGGCCATCTTAGTAAACCCACCCACCAGACTAACTGTTCAGAGTTTGGGATGCCTTTTTTAAAAAGGGTGACAGATTTACAGTTGGAGACAGGTCACCTATCCCCCAAAGAAGAAAATGGTGATCCTCCATCCCCACTGACCAGCAGAAGGCTCACCTCCACCCTCAGACCATTATTCAGGCCCCCTTCAGGTCACGCACCTTGGAAATGCTAACAGCACACTATCACTGGCCACACTGGTACTGTTACCCTGGCCTTGGACGCCAAAGGAGTGGTTAAGGAGGTTGGTTTGGTGGCCATTTGCCATTCTGCCACTGGCAAGCTACAGAGAGAGAGTCCCTCAAGTGTCCTGGGTATACAGTGCAGAAGGAAACCGTTGAATTTTCACCAACTCTCTTGCAAAAGTATTTTACCCAGGCTGTCTCCCCTGCTTTATCCTCATGACCCCATTTACCCATGGTTAATTATTTCTATCCTACCTATCTCAGGACGCGACATATCTTGGCACATCTTGGGAAACCAGTGAAAACTGACACAGACACGAGGAGAGTATACAAACTCCACACAGACTATCACCCATAGTGTCCAAGGGAAAAATTGCTTTCATTTCCTTCTCTGCAGAATTAATCCCTTTGAATAACCACAGCTGTCATTAGGCTAAGAGGCTGTATCTAAACACAGTGGTTAGGAACAATGCATTCAATTGTAAAGGGAAATGTAAAAGGAGGGACCTGAATAGAGAGGGACGAGGACCACACTCATACCTGTGTGGTGTGATTGAGAATGACCTGTTATTTGAGTGGTGAGAGGGAAGAATGCCCCTCTTTGTTGAGGGGTCGGTTGGACTCCCCAAACTCTTGGAGTCCAATGCACCAGATCCACACTGGTTGTTACCAACAGCAAAGCCTACTTAGTGCATTATCTGCTGGAGAGATGGTGAATAGGGTGTGGCGGGCGATTGTGGGAGGGTGGAGGCAGTGAATCGTTCATCAAAAGGTTTGCATAATTATTAGGTAGCCACCCACTATGATCTATGGTGATACTTCCGACCAGCTCGGTCTATGGTGATACTACCAAGCCATGCTTAGTGATGGACATTGAAGTCTCCCACCCATCCATTCTGCACCCTTGTCACCCTCAGAACTACCTCCAAGTGGCATTCAGTATGGGGGAGTACTTACTCATCAGCTGAAAAGAGGAAAGTACGTAATTAGCAGCAGGAAGTTTCCTTGCCCATCCTTGATCTGGTGCCGCGAGACCTCATCGGATCCAAAGTCAATGTTGGGGACTCCCAGGGCAACTTCCTCCTGACTGTACATCATTATGTTCTGCTGGGTCTGTTCTGCTGGTGTGACAGGAAGTAGCTGGAAATAATGATGGTGGTATCTGGGACATTATCTGTAAGTTATGATTCCATGTGTATGACTATGTCAGGTCATTGCTTGACTAGTCTGTGAGAGAACTCTCACAAACTTGGCACAAGCCTTGAGGTTAGTAAGGAGGACTTTGTAGGACCAAAATGATTGAATTTGCCATTGTCATTTCTGGTGCATAGATCGATGTTATGTGGCCCATCTAGTTTTATTGCTTATCAACTTTCTAGCTGTTTGGTACAAGTGAGGGGCTTGCTCAAACATTTAAGAGGGTGTTTAAGAGTGAGCACTTCGTTGGGGGCCTGGGGTCACATCTAGAGTAGATCAAATAAGGATGGCACATCTTCTTCCATAAAGGATATTAAATGAATGATATTTACAACAGTTTGTTGTCATCATCAGACTTTTTGAATTCCAGATTTTTATTGATTGAATTACAATACAACTTTCCGTGATGGGAGTCAAACCCAGCATAAAGAAGCATATATGCAGTCTGTCACACATGTTCCATATAAAGGGGGCAGCCATTAATCTGGGCCTCTCACTTTGGCTGAAATGTTCTGGAACCTCCAGTCAGTGAGATTTTCCAGTCCCGGCAAAGTCAATGGAAGTTTGAATGGCTCACTTGTTCTCCCGTGGTGGGACCAAAAATTTCCAGCCTCTGTGTGAGATAAAATATGAATGGGATTTTGTCCCAAGACCTGCGTATGACTCTCCAGTAACCTGTCCTTGATGCAAGTTGTAATGACTTCAACAAGACTCATGAGTCTGGAGTATGAGCTCCCTGACTGGGCAGGCAATTATGATTTCAATCAGGCAGCCTCATCTGTGTATAAAAGTGGAAGCGCCAGGCCTTCTGGCACTCCTGATTCTGACTTTGTACCTGAAGCACTCGAGAAGTGGAATTGAGTTTGTAAATAAAGGGAATCTGAGGTTTTCCGACAATTGTCAATAGTTTCATGGTCGTCAGTAGATTCTTAATTCTAGACATTTTTGATTTGAAATCAAATTCCACCAACTGCTATGATGAGATTTGAACCCAGATCTCCAGAATATTAGCTGAATTTCTGGATTATTAATCTGGCGATAATATAATTAGCCATCACTTCCCCATTTAACAAAGATAATTTTTTTCCAATTTCCCCAACTTTTACAGTCACAAAATGTTGTGATGTATCATCTCCTTTTGAACTAAGTTCTTACTCAACGCAAAATAAAGGGACACCGGTCTCTGTGCAGTTATTTCACAAATAGTTGTTGGTCTATGATTTCACTGAAAGTGACAATCAGAACAAAGCTCCCCACTGTTTTTCAAAATTACTAGCACATAGTGAAATTGTTTTTTGAATGTATTGTGATGGCGCCAAATGAAAACAAAACCTATTTACAAGAAAATCTCCTGTAAATTTACCTGTACTGATTTAGGTGTTAGTTTTGAATGATGAAATTGGTCACTAGGGACAAGATCTTCAAAAAGCTCTTTAGTACCCACAGCCCATTTGTGCCATTTGAATAATGACACATTTTCTGATGCTGTGATTGATTACTCCTGTGAAGCATGAATGAAAGGAATTATTGAATTGCAATAGCTAACATCAGAAAACTGCTTCAAAATTATGTTTTTTAATTCTTATTCAGTTTTGATACATAGGCATCGCTGACTGAGCCAGCATTTATTGCCCATCCCTAATTGCATTTGAAGTCCAGTTGAAAGTCAACCACATTGCCGTGGTTCTGGAATCACATGTAGACCAGGCCAGGTAAGGAAGGCAGATTTCCTTCCTTAAAGGACATCGGTGCACCAGATGGGTTTTTCTGACAATTGACAACAGTTTCATGGTCATCAGTAGATTCTTAATTCCAGATTTTTTTTTATTGAATTCAAATTCCACCAACTGCCGTGGCGGGATTTAAACCCAAATCTCCAGAATATTAGTTGAGTTTCTGGATGAATAGTCTGGTGGTAATACCACTAGGTCATCACCTGCCCAGTTAACAAAGATAAATGTTTTTCCAATTTCCCCAACTTTTACAGTCACAAAATGTTGTAGTGCATCATTTCGCTTTTGAACTAAATTCTTACTCAACACAGAGAAAGATATGGGGTAGATTTTCACCTTTGCTACATAGACAGTAACCTAGCAGGACAACTTTTATATTTGGTGGGTTATATAAAGATTCTCAACATTTATACAACCCACCAAATAGAATAACAATCAGCTTAAGCAAGGGGTGTGAGGTCTGTCCTGCTACATAACCTTCCAAACTACAAAGACATCAATTTATTCTAGTCCATCAAGCCTTTGAAATGATGCAATATTGATTTATCTTTTACGTGGGAAGAATTCACTTTATTTAACTTGTTGGTCTTTTTACTGTTGATTTCTGAATTAACCAATGTGGCAAGTAACAGACAGAGTTTATTGATTGAGAAGACCTATATGCAACAAAGGGTTTTACAGCACTTGTGCAGGTCTACTTTTAATAATGCCCTGACTCCGAATGCAGCCTCCAGCTTCCTGGGATATGTGCATAAGCCCTCCTGATTCCGGCCAGGGCTCGTGGCCCAATGAAGAATTAAATGGGCCACGCCACCACAATTTCCCAACCTCAAAAATTCATCTAGTTAGTGAAAAGAAGAAGAAGATTTAGTGTTTTTGGATTTGAGAGAGTTTTCAAGAATTGAATTTATATAACAACCAAAAGAAAAATAGGCATACTGCTATTTTCCTCTTCTTCTAAGCAGAACAAAATGCTCAGTTAGTTTTGTATCCCAAATGTGTGTTGCTGCTGATATTATTGGGAATGTTGCAGTCATGGGGATGGGAGCAAAAACAAAGAATCCAAAAGGTTCAAAAGTCTAGCAGAAGGCAGCAGGGTGGTGGCGCTGATTGGCTGTCGGGGTGAAGATTTGCATTTTCTGTGCAGTCACCGTTTCCAGAAAGGGGACTTGAGCAAGATACCCTCTGAGTTCAGCTGGAGACAAGTGTCCAGCAGCGGGAACTGTTATCAATGGATAGTTAAACCCCCAAAAAATGACATCAGTGTCCCCCCACAACTCCCCCCTCCTGCCCCCACCAAAAGCAAGTCACTGAGAGCCACAAGCAAAGGAAAGCCCTGGACCAGTGAGCTTGTGCACATTGATGGAGAGAGAGAGACTGCAGCTGGAGTGAGATTCAGCCAAAGTGAGGGTATCAGAAATTTGGAACAAAGTGGGAATTTGGTGCTGACGGAGAAACCAGCACATCTTTCAGACTGTAGGAAGAAACTGGAGCATGTGAGGAAATCCACATAGACATAGGGAGAACATGCAAACTCCACACAGACAGTGACTCAAACCAGGGATCAAACTTAGGTCCCTGGCGCTGTGAGGGAACAGTGCTGATCGCTGTACCCTTTTGGATCCACACTCATACAGGAGGTGGTGAGTATTCTGTCACACTTCTAAATTCTGCCTCATAGATGGTCAACAGATTTTGAGGAGTCTGGACTTGCTACAGAATTTCAAGATTCTGACTTACTCTTGTAGCCACAATATTTATATGGCTCATTCTGTTCAACTTCTGGTTAATGGGAACCCCAATATGCTGAATATCAAGGGCAATGATTGGATTCTCTCTTGCTGGAGACAATCATTTCCTGGTATTTATGTGAATGAATGTTACTTGCCACTTATCAGCGCAAACCCAAATATTGTCCGGTTGTTGCTACATAGTGGTACCATCTGCTTCAGTATCTGGGCAGTCATAAATGGTGCTGAACATTGTTCAGTCATCTGTGAACATCCACACTTCTGATGTTATGATGGAAGGAAGTTCATCAATGAAACAACTGTAGATGGTTGGCCCTAGAACACTATACTGAGGATCTCCTGCAACAATGTTCTAGTACTGAGACGATTAGAACAGTACAGCAGAGTACAGGCCCTTTGGCCCTCAATGTTGTGCTGAGCTTTTTCTGAAACCAAGATCAAGCTATCTCATTCTGGTGTGCTCCATGTGCTTACCCAATAAATGCTTGAAAGTTCCTAAAGTGTCCGACTCCACTATCACAGCAGGCAGTCCATTCCACACTCCAACCTCTCCCTAACATCCCTCCTATATCTCCCTCCATGATCCTTATAGTTATGTCCCCTAGTAATAGCTACATCTACCCAAGAAAATAATCTCTGCACATCCACTCTATCCCCCTCATCATCTTATAAACCTCTAAAGTCGCCTCTCATCCTCCTCCATTCTAAAGAGAAAAGCTCTAGCTCTCTCAACCTTTCCTCATAAGACCTATCCTCCAAACCTCCTGATAAATCTCCTCTGCACTCTCTCCAATGCTTTCACGTCCTTCTTATAGTGAAGTGACCAGAACTGCACACAATATTCCAAATGTGGTCTTTGAGACTTGGACAAGTTGCAGAGCTGGGCCGAGAGGTGGCAAATGGAGTTTAATGTGGAAAAGTGTGAGGTAATGCACTTTGGCAGGAATAATAAATGTGTAGAGTATAGGGCTAATGGTAGGATTCTTAATAGTGTTGATGAACAGAGGGATCTTGGTGTATTTGTGCATAGATCCCTGAAAGTAGGCAGTCAAGTCGATAAGGTTGTTAAGAAGGCATACGGAGTCTTAGCTTTTATTGATAGGGGGATTGAATTTCGGAGCCGCAACGTCATGTTGCAACTGTACAAAACTCTAGTGCGGCCGCCACTTGGAGTATTGTGTGCAGTTTTGGTCCCCGCATTATAAGAAAGATGTGGAGGCATTGGAGAGGGTACAGAGGAGGTTTACCAGGATGTTGCCTGGTATGGAAGGCAGGTCTTATGAAGAAAGGCTGAGGGATTTGAGGTTGTTTTCGTTAGAAAGAAGGCGGCTAAGAGGAGACCTTATTGAAACATATAAGATGATTAGAGGTTTAGATAGGGTGGACAGTGATAGCCTTTTTCCTAGGATGGAGAAAGCTAGCACGAGGGGACACAGCTTTAAATTAAGGGGTGATAGTTATAGGACGGATATCAGAGGTAGGTTCTTTACCCAAAGGGTGGTTCGGGAGTGGAATGCCCTGCCTGCAGCAGTTGTAGATGCGCCAAGTTTGGTGGCGTTTAAGAGGTTATTTGATAAGTATATGGAAGAGAAGGGAATGGTTTAGTTTGGAGGGTCATTGCTTTTTATATTGGTCGGCGCAACATCGAAGGCCGAAGGGCCTGTTCTGTGCTGTAATGTTCTATGTTCTATGTCTCACTATGGTCCTGTACATTTGCTCTTAAACTCAAACCCCCCGCTAATAAATGCAAACACATTATAGGCCTTCTTCACAGCTCTATCCACTTGAGTGGCAACCTTCGGAGATCTGTGGATATGAACCGTTACATCTCTCTGTTCCTCCACATTCCTCAGAACCCTGCTGTTGACCCTGTAATTTGTCCTACCAAAATGAATCATCTCTCACTTATCAGGGTTAATCTCCATCTGCCACTTTTTGGCCCAGGTCTGCATCCCATTAGTGTCTCTCTATAGCCTATCCCACCCCTCCACCTCACCCACTACTCCACCAATCTTGGTGTCATCAGCAAACGTACTGACCCACCTTCAGCCCCCTCCTCCAAGTCATTAATAAAAATCACAAATAGCAGAGGACTCAGCACTGATTTCTGTGGCATACTGCTGGTAACTGGTCTCGTTTCCATTCACTATCACATTCTTGACACAACCCTCTTCCTTTTTGCTACCTATGACTTCAACAGTGAAAAGTGTTCCCCTTGGTTCCCATTGATTTCAATTTTCCAGACTGGTTGATGCCACATTTGCTCAAATGCTGCCTTGATATCAAGACATTCACCCTCACATCATCTCCTGAGTCCAACGCTTTCATTTGTGCTTGAAGTAAGGCTGTAATGAGGTCAGGAGCTGAGCATATATTCCAATGAGAAATTCCAATGGTAGGATCTACCATCTAGTGGTTAACTAGGAAAGTTAAAGATATTGTCAAAATTAAAAAAAATATTCAGTTATGCAAAGTTTGCCAGAAGGTTAGAAGATTTCACAATGTAAAAACAGCAAAGAATGACTAAAAAATTGATAAGGATGAAAAATTAGAGTGCAAGAGAAAGATGGCCACAAGTATAAGATGGCTAATAATTGCTATGGATATTTTTTAAAAAAGAATTAACAAAGCAAATGCTGATCTTATGGAAATAAGGAGGTAGCAGATGAATTGAACAGGCAATTTTCATGAGCCTTTACTTTAAAGGATACAAGCAATATGCCAGAAAAAGTTTGTTTGTGAGGTAGCAATGGCTGTGAATAACTTTGAAACATAGCGGCACTAAATGGTTGCAGTAACACATTGGTCATGCTATTGCACAAGTAATCCAGAGGCCCGGACTAATGATCTGGAAACATGAGTTCAAATCCCATGGCACTGGGGGATGAAATTCATAGAATCATAGAATTGCTGCAATGTAGAAGGAGACCATTCAACTCATCGAGTCTGCACTGACCACAATCCCACTCAGACCTACTCTGCCATTCAACATGATCATGGCTGCTGGGTCCATTCATTCATTTGAATAGAAGAGGGGATAGAACTGATTCAAGTTTTAAATTTGTTTTCTTTTATTGAACAGATCTTCTCTCTTCGGCCGTCCATCGATTTCGATGTTGACTGTGTTGGAAGTTTAGATTCTGCAGGCACGTTGGTGTGTTATAAGGCCTGCATTGGATCGGCATTGTCTCCCACATCGGTGGCAACTGTGATTTGTCTGATTTGTAACAAAATGTCTGCGTTCATGGTCTGCTTCATATTTTTCCTGCCTTTTTTTCTCAATGAGTGGGATTGTCTTCTTGACAATGCATTGCCAACTTCTTCTGTCCAAAGCATCCTTCTCCCAGGTGTTGACATCCATGTTCATGTTCTTCATATCGTGCTTGAGCACATCTTTGTAACGCAGCTTCTGTCCACCATGTTTTCTATTTCCTACATGTAGCTCGCCATAGAAGACGGCTTTGGGCAAACGATCGTCGCTCATTCTTATGACATGGCCAGTCCACCGCAACTGAGAGGCTGTGATGAGCGATTCTGCGCTGACCGTTCCAGCTCGTTTGAATACCTCCACATCAGGAACCATCTCTTGCCAATTGATGTTTAATATTTGTCGCAAGTGTCTGAGTTGTATCTTGGTTAGTTTCTTGATATGCTTCCGGTAAAATGTCATCGTTTCTGTTGAATAAAGTAGAGATGGTAGAACGGCTGTATTATACACTCTGACCTTGGTTGACATTTTAATGTCATGGCGGGACCAAAGTCGCTTCTGCAAGGCACCAAAAGCTTTTGTTGCTGATTGAATCCTCCTTTCTATTTCCAGGTCTGATAAGTTGGTGCTGGTTACAGCACTTCCTAAGTAAGTGAAGGACTCAGTGTTTTTCAGCGCTAGCCCACTTATCTTTATGACTGGTGATTGGGTTTCATTACACAGAGGCAGAGGCTGGTACAGGAGTTCGGTTTTGGTGGCATTGATTCTTAGGCCAAAAAAAGTGGCAGCAGATGAGAAGTGGTCTACAATTTCTTGAATCACATTTGGATCAGTGGCAACGAGGGCTAAATCATCTGCATACAGAAGTTCTTTGACACATATCTTTCTCGTCTTGGTTGAGGCTTTGAGTCTTGAGAGGTTGAACAATTTTCCATCTGAGCGAGTCCTAATGTACACACCTTTGTCCAGATTTTGGCCCATTGTTTCCAATACTGCAGCAAGATATAGCGTGAACAAAGTTGGAGCAAGTACGCCTCCCTGCTTTACCCCGTGGTTGATGCTGAAGGCTTCGCTGATATCTCCTTCAATAGTTACTTTGCCATACATATTCTCATGAAATAGTTTGATCATCTTGAGCAGTCTATCTGGACATCCATAAATTTTGAGCACTCTCCAGAAGGTTTCTCTATCCACCGTATCGAATGCTTGTGAAAAATCGACAAAGGCAATGTACAATGGTTGTTGCTGTTCTGCCGCCTTCTCCTGGAGTTGCATCAAGGTAAAAATCATATCTGTAGTTGCTCTTCCAATCCTAAAGCCACATTGGCTCTCAGGGAGGACATTTTCTGAAATAATTTTGAGTCGATTGAGCAGGATCTTCGCCATAATCTTGCCAGCTACGGAAAGAAGCGCAATGCCTCGGTGGTTTTTGCACTGACTTCGGTCGCCTTTCTTCTTATAGATTGTGACAATCAATGCATCTTTGTAGTCCTGAGGGAGGCATTGGTTTTGCCAACAAGCATTGTATATGTTTAGCAGTTCACTTTTCTGAGCAGGACCACCTTGTTTCAGTACATCTGATGGAATATCGTCTTGCCCAGGTGCCTTACCACTTCTGGTATCTTTTAGAGCTTTATCAAGTTCTGTCATTGTGATGTTTCCATTTAGCTCATCTTTTACCGGTCTAGTTGTGAGCCCCTGACATGCTTTGTGATCAACCGCACCTTGCTGGTTTAGAAGGTTACAAAAGTGCTCCTTCCATCGCTCAATGATGTCTTTCTTGTTAGTGCATAGTTTGCTCCCATCTGCAGTTTTCACGGGAGCCATTGTGTTACTTCTTGGACCATAGATAGCTTTCAGTCCTGAAAAGAGCCCTTGGGAATCTTTCCTGTCTGACATTGTTTGCAGTTCTTCTGCTTTCTTATTCCACCACTTGTTCTTCATAGCCCTGATCTCCTTTTGAACTTTGGCTTTCACGGCCTTAAATGCCGCACTGCTTCTTTCAGAGTTCTCTTTCAAGTGACACACGTAAAGCTTGTGCTTCAACTCTAGCAGTTCTTGAATTGATTCATTTTGTTCTTGAAACCAGTCAGGAGTTTTTCTCTTAGGGTGACCGAGGACCTTACTTGCAGTTGAATGAATGGTTTCCTTAAGCTGCTTCCAGCATTCTTCAATGTTTGCTGGGTTATTGAGAGGTTCTTTACCTTTTTGGAGAGATAGTGTCATGGCTGTGACAAGTCTCCTCTGATGTTCCTCCTTTGCCAACTTGTTGACATCCAATTTCTTGGGTATGTCACTGGGTGTTTTCCTCCTTGGCAGTACCAATTTCAGTCTAATTTGTGATCGTACCGTGTAGTGATCAGTTGAGCATTCTGCTCCACGCATTGCTTTTGTTGATAGAACCTCCGGCATATCTGCTCTGCGGGTCACAATGTAGTCAAGCAGATGGAGATGCTTTGACCTAGGGTGCATCCAAGTGAAGTAATTCTTCTCTGGCTGACAAAAGAAAGTGTTGGTAACACATAATTCCCTCTGTGCGCAAAAGTTTAGCATAAGGTCACCATTGGTGTTATTTTTGCCTTTACCAAATTTTCCTATGATGCCTTGATAAGTATTATGATCATTGCCTACCCTGGCATTGAAATCTCCCAAGATGAGCAACTTATCTGTCTTAGGAACATTATCAGTTACTTCAGCCAGTTCTTGATAGAAGGACTCCTTGTCTTTGTCAGAGTATGCCATAGTTGGTGCATATACATTGATCAAGCTCAGGAAACGATCCTTTTTGATGGGAACACATAGTCTCATGAGCCTTTCAGATATTCCTATTGGAAGTATTGGCAGTTTGCTAGCAATTTTGTTGGTAATGGCAAAGGCCACACCTGCATCTCTCCTTTCATCTGTTTTTCCAATCCAGAAGAAGGTGTGAGTATTTTCTTGAATCCGTCCTTGTCCTTCAATCCTTGTTTCTTGGAGCGCAGCAATATCAATGTTGTATCTTGCCAATTCCTTAGCTATCAGAGCAGTTCGCCTTTCTGGCCTTGATTCATTATCTAGCATTGTTCTCACATTCCATGTGCCAACAGTCAGTTTTACTTTCTTTGATTTCTTATCGCTTTGATGAAGACCCGCTGGCCACGGTAAGCCAGCCAGGTGAAATCTGAAGAAGCTTTCTTTACCCCACCTTTTCTAGGGGCTTCCCCTTCCAGGGCGGGCAGTGCTGTCCCTAAAAAGGGCTGCCCGGACACTCACATAGCTGCCTCAACCTTGTTGTTGCTCAGAAAACTCAACAAGGTAGCGACCTTCTTGTGTGAGCCACCTATGTGCAGAGCTCATGTTAGCAGCTTCCAGCTCCTCAAGCCTGCTGTCGTCACATTAACTCCATCGCCATAGGGCTTTCAATGTCATCCAGGAACTTTACTTCCAACATGCCTTGCACTGTAGTAAGACAGATGGTGTCGTGCCCCCACCATACAGTCTCTCTGAGCTTCCAAATCTGATGCTAAGTGGTACACAGAAGTATAACATACTTAGCGGATAAGAAAGCTGCCCCGCAGTGACAACTAGCCTAATGATTCATCCGTTGACCAGCACTCTGGTTCTTCCGCATGCCATCAAGATGACTGTACCATTGACCCATTGGGTTCATCTGCCACAAACACCATCAGACGCCCTGCTGCCGACGTCCTCAGTTACCTCCTTGACTTAGCTAGCCACGGTCCTACTACCAAATCTAGTCTAGTAGTATACCGAAGGAACATCACCTTCACAGCTTGGTTAGGCCTGTCAGAGAGCGAATCTCCGCCGTACTTCACTGATGTTCAGCCAGTGTCACTCCTACGCCACCATTGAGGCGCCAAGGTAGGATTTGTAGGAGATATTGAACAGATATTAACATGCCAGAAGCAGAAAGAAAAAGAAAATCAAACTTGGAGACTGGCTTTTACTGTCAGCCCTTGTACTGAGCTTGAACACATTGAACTGTGCATGAAACAAACTAGAAACACACACTAAAATCTAAACTATATTTCAACTGTTATCCCATTACTGGAAATATTTTCCACAGGTTGTCTCCGACTTATAAAAATAATCCTTGCGGTTGCGGTTATGAAAATCTTGTTTGCCTGAATTGTTACCCTTCGGGAATGTATTCAATTTTTAGATAACATTTAGCCTCCTGATTCTACATATAGTCAAGGCAGCTACAATTATTAAGTTTAGCAGAGTTAGTTGTATAGGCAGAAATGTCTTAAAATTAAATTTTTGCATAGATTGAAACAAACAGGGCTAAGCATACACAGGATCTCTCAATGACTGCTCCTCTATCTCAGCACCACACTCCAGTGTTCTCCATGTACTCCACACAGGGTTCATGTAACTATTAATGACCAAATAAAATATATTTTTAAATTACATTGTTTGACAAATTAATGTTTGTCATAACACTGGAGGAACTCCCTTGCTTTACTTCAACACAATGCCACAGGATCTTTGATGTTCGATGAAAGGGTGGATGTGCCTTCATCTGAAAGATAGAAAACCAACAACACAGCATTCCCTGAGTATTGGAGGATTGCCCTAGATTTCATGGCCAAATTGAAGGATGGATTAGTAAATTTGCGGATGACACTAAAGTCGGTGGAGTGGTAGATAGTGAAGAGGGGTGTTATAGTTTGCAGAGAGACTTGGACAAGTTGCAGAGCTGGGCCGAGAGGTGGCAAATGGAGTTTAATGTGGAAAAGTGTGAGGTAATGCACTTTGGCAGGAATAATAAATGTGTAGAGTATAGGGCTAATGGTAGGATTCTTAATAGTGTTGATGAACAGAGGGATCTTGGTGTATGTGTCAATAGATCCCTGAAAGTAGGCAGTCAAGTCGATAAGGTTGTTAAGAAGGCATATGGAGTCTTAGCTTTTATTGGTAGGGGGATTGAATTTAGGAGCCGCAACGTCATGTTGCAACTGTACAAAACTCTAGTGCGGCCGCACTTGGAGTATTGTGTGCAGTTCTGGTCCCCACATTATAAGAAAGATGTGGAGGCATTGGAGAGGGTACAGAGGAGGTTTACCAGGATGTTGCCTGGTATGGAGGGCAGGTCTTATGAAGAGAGGCTGAGGGATTTGAGGTTGTTTTCGTTAGAAAGAAGGCGGCTAAGAGGAGACCTTATTGAAACATATAAGATGATTAGAGGTTTAGATAGGGTGGACAGTGATAGCCTTTTTCCTAGGATGGAGAAAGCTAGCACGAGGGGACACAGCTTTAAATTAAGGGGTGATAGTTATAGGACGGATATCAGAGGTAGGTTCTTTACCCAGAGGGTGGTTAGGGAGTGGAATGCCCTGCCTGCGGCAGTTGTAGATGCGCCAAGTTTGGTGGCGTTTAAGAGGTTAGTTGATAAGTTTATGGAAGAGAAGGGAATGGTTTAGTTTGGAGGGTCATTGCTTTTTTCATAATTGGTCGGCGCAACGTCGAAGGCCGAAGGGCCTGTTCTGCGCTATAATGTTCTATGTTCTATGTTCTAAAGGCAGAGCTTGTGGCAGAGATGGACCTGATTCATGTTTTAAATCAACTCTGAAGTCATGAGGTGAGTGTTTTACTTAAATAAATTTACAGTTAATAACTCTTCACATCTTAGACTAGGCTAGATAAAATATTTTATAGCTCATATACTAACATGACTCATCTTTTGCTGTCAAATGATGTTGAATTTACTATTGTTAGTGTACTCCATTGGGTCTTAATAACCCTAGAAATACTGGCTCTTAAAATATACATTTGCTTTGGCTCTCTGATCTAATGGTCAAAAATAACTTGCAGGTTATGCAACAGCATGGTGGCACAGTGGTTAGCACAGCTACCTGACAGTGCCAGGAGCCTGGGTTCAATTCCCAGCGTGGGTTGCTGTCTGCTCTCTGGTGCTCCAGTTCCCTTTCACAGTCCAAAGATGCGTGGGTTAGGTGGATTGTGTAAACTGTTTAAATTCTGAAAACTGTGTGGACTTTTATATGCCCTTCTCTGATCAGAACTTTCCACACACCTGACAAAGGAACAGCATTCTGAAAACTTGTGGGTTTGCTATCAAATAAACTGGTTGGATTTTAATCTGGTGTTGTGAGACTTCTTACTTCGGTGGATTGGCCATACAAAATTGCCTGCTAGTGTCAGGGCAAATATGTAGGGTTACGGGGATAGGGCCTGCATGGGATTGTTGTCGGTGCAGACTAGATGAACGTTCTGCACTGTAGGGTTTTATGGCTGGAATTTTACAGCCTTGCCCGCCCTGGAATCAAGGCTCACAGAATGGAATTCTTCATTAGCCTCGCACAGGATTTTAAGATCTTGCCTGAGCAATATCATAAAATCTCACCCAATGATCCTAACAATGACAAAATCTTTGCCAACAAGCTGATTGTAATTCTTTCAGCTTCAAGTTTAATCTGTCTTGTCAAACAGTGATTACGGCACTGCTCTTTGCTAGATTTGATTGAAATGCTATGAATATTGTCTTTTCATTGCATTCTTCTTGCAATGTTTTTAAATTTTAATGAAAAGTGAACCAATCTCAATGAAATGCATCCTAAAAGTTTATGATACAAGAACAAAATCCTGTAAACAGAAATGAATTTGACATAAATGTCAATTCCTCAATTGTTACTGCGCCAATAATCTAGAATTCACTCCCTAACATTGATTAAGTGACACCATCATCCAAGGACCACATAATGAGGAAGGAGTTTTGTTTTGTTCTTTTAATGATCTGGGAGAATGTTAAATAAGAGACAGGGCTAGAACTGTGAACTATTATAATGGTTTATTTATTACAAAAGAGCAAATAATACAAGAGAAATGAAAACGAGTTGTTTTGTGTCCTTCTGCCCATCACGGACCCTGTAACGATGGCTGATCTGGAGCTCGATAGATCCTAGCATCATTCGCAATCCCAGCTTAAGATAAAGTCCAACGTACCCCGGTTGAAGACCCCCTTTTAACATGGCACAAAACAACTTTATGTGAAACTTTGTATATTATTTTCCAAGCCTAAGTTTATCCCAAGATGTCACTTGATGGTCAGCTTGTTACTCTAATGCAGCTGAATCTTTTTAGGTTCTTTACTTTCAACACAGAAAGAAATTGCCTACTGCTATTTCCTCAATGCAAGTCGTAACGGGCAACAAATGCTGCCATGTTAGCATCCGAGCTGATAATAGAATGGGAAGCAAACTCTTGCAATGGACAACATTGTAATTATCAAGCAGGGTGTTCCCAGTTGATCGAGGCCTCCCTAACAAAGCAAAGAAATAAGTTATGTTTATATATTGTTTTATCACAGGCTCAGGGCCAGTTCTAGACCCACAATATGTAAATTATTTATAAAGTACACTCACTTTATGATGCAAGATCTTGCAAAGAGCAATGGAGTGATGACTAATCAGCTACTTCTTTAAAATCTTGTTAAATTGTTGTTACCGAGGCTTCTCCTCAATAACTACTCCACAGTCAGGTGTCAGAGAACCCATCTCTTTATTCTGTCCACTCGCTCCACACTCTAAACATTGCCTGCTCACTCTGGGCAGATCTCAACAGCTCAACCCACACCTGAAGTCACATGGCCTGTTCCCTTAAAGGGGCTATGCTCCAACATATATAACAATTGTGGTGTTGATTGAGTGCAGAATGTTGGCCCAGTCACATCCAACCAAACCTGGCAATTCAAAAGACAGCAGCTCTGGAAATGATGCACTTTCTTAGAATTTGCTGAATTGTTGACCCAAATTGTGGTTCAGATTTCTTAGAATGGGACCAAATTCACATTCTTCTCACTCAGAGAATGAGTGACTCCTTGTTGAACCTTCTCAGCAATAAGAGCTTGGATTGAATTGTAAGTATGCAAACGTACTCTTCTCCCATGGTTACTTTGGTCGTACTCTGGTCTAGCAGTTACACTTTGCAGATGGCCCTCTATTGGCACCCTTGAAGTGGAACTGTTGCTCCTTGGGATTTGCCAGCCTATTGTATGCCAACAGCTGGAGGCCTAGGTGGGCAAAGGGTCAAACCACCCAGACCATAGGTGAGTGATGACTGTGTGGGAGTCACAGGATGGAGGCTATGGTGCAGTTGACTTGGGTACAATCAACACTATGGCATCAAACGTACTCAAACTTCCAAGCTTTATTACTTGTGCACAAGTGGGACACACATATAGTGAGATGCACTACTAAGTGTTCTATTGATTCATACAAATGATTTGCAGTTATAGTTCATTAAAGCAAATGAAAAACAATCAATTTTTTAATCCTTAATTTCCATAGATAGTCCACCAATCATAGTAGATCCTTTTTGTCCTTTCTTATCCAACAGAAAACCGTCTCCTTTTAATCCATCAGTAGTATAATACGTCACCACATCTTGTTTTTGGTATGAGTTCATATACTTACCTTCGGTCCTTGTGGCCACAGCCATAGCTGGGAATATAGTGTTTAAGAAATTGACACAATGAGATGAGTTACTTCTTTGAATAAGGAAGCTCATCCAGGCCTTGTCTGCACATAAGCACTTTCCATTCTTGCTGACCGAGCTATCTACCATAGTTATTGTAACTTAATTTCCACAATAGAACGGCGAATAAAAGGGTGAGTAAAAGGGGGGTGGATCGGCAGCAAGAGCAGGAGAGTGGCTCTAAACAAGTCCCCACACCCACTCTGCTCCTTCTCAAGGACAGACCTCTCAAACAGACACTGAATGCTTTTGAACAAGGGACCCAAATCCTTCCTCAGATGCCTACAAGCACTGATAACACCACCCTTCCTCTCAAGGCACTTTATATTCAATTAAATACTTTTTGAAATGAAGTCACTGTTGAAATGCAGAGACTAAGAATAAAAAGTGGATTACTTAATCCTTCAATCAAGAATTATCCAACATGGCAGGCATAACATCACTGCCACATCTTTATTTATTGATAATTCAGATTGAGACAAGAAAATAAGTAAAACCTTTAAGAACATAAATTCTCAGTATTTCTCATACCCTTGTGATGAAAGCAAAAATTTCTATCTTCATTTTGTATGATTTTGAAGTAGTTAGCAATAAAAGAGAAGTGACTGTTTCTTTAGCAAATTGCAAATAAATAACGGGGATCAGTTAATCCTCTCTTGTGAGTTTCCTCTGGCCTCTTTCCAAGGCCAGCACATCCTTCCTCAGATTTGGGGCCCAAAACTGCTCACAATACTCCAAATGGGATCGTTCCAGAGCCCTTATACAGCCTCAGAAATACATCCCTGCGGTTGTATTCTAACCCTCTTGATATGAGTGCTAACATTGGCTTTGCCTTCCTAACTGCTGACTGAACCTGCTTGTTAACCTTAAGACAATCTGGAACAATGGCTCCCAAGTCCCCTTGTGTTTCTGATTTCTGAAGTATTTTCCCATTTAGAAAATAGTCAATGCCTCCATTCCTTCTTCTAAAGTGCATAACCTCACACTTCTCCACATTATATTTCGTCTGCCACTTCTTTGCTCACTGTGCTAACCTGTCCAAATCCTTCTGCAGCTCTTTGCTTCCTCAATACTACTGTCACCCTACATATCTTTGTATCATCTACAAACTTAGCAACAATGCCTTCAGTTCCTTCTTTCAAATTGTTAATGTATGTTGTGATCCCAGAACTGACCCCTGAGGTGCACCACTAGTCACCGGCTGCCATCCTGAGAAAGACTCCTTTATCCCCACTGTTTTCTTTCTGCTGGTCAACCAATCCTCTATCCATGTCCAGATCTTACTCTTAACACCATGGGCACTTAAACTTATTTAACAATCTCCTGTGCGACACCTTGTCAAAGGTGAAATTTAAGTAAATTGGAAATTTACTGGAAATTTAAGTAAATCATGTCCACTGGCTCTCCTTTATCTAGCGTCATTGTTACTTCCTCAAAGAACTCTAACAGATTTGTCAGACATGTCCTTCCCTTGACGAAGCTGTTCTGACTCAGTCCTATTTTAGCATGTATTTCCAAGTACTCTGCAATCTCAACTTTAATAATGGACTCTAAAATCTTGCCAGCGACCAAACTCAGGCTAACCGGCCTATAATTTCTCATCTGCTGCCTCCTTCCCTTCTTAAACAGCAGTGTTACATTTGCTACTTTCCAGTCCTCTGCTATCCTCCCTGCCTCCAGTGCTTCATGAAAGCTTCATCACCAATGCCTCCATAATTTTCTCAGCTATCTCCTTTACAACCCTGGGGTGTAGTCAATCCGGTCCAGATGATTTATTCACTTTCAGTCCTTTCCCCAGTTTCCCCATCTTGCTTCTGATCTCCTAGCTAGAGACTCTGTCCTTCTAACAAGTAAACAACCTTGCTGGTGAGTTCTACTGATCTAAGGTCCTTATTGTAGAGTATTTGACTGGTATGTGCCCTTCACGGTGACACTGTGGATAACACTGCTGCCTCACAGCACCAGGGACCCAGGTTCAATTCTGGCTTGGGTCACTGTCTGTGCAGAGTCTGCATGTTCTCCCCATGTCTGCACAAGTTTCCTCTGGATAGTTTGGTTTTCACCCTCAGTCTGAAAGGCATACGGGTTAGGTGCATTAGCCATGCTAAATTTTCCTTCAGTATACCCAAATAGGTGCCAGAGTATGGTGACTACTGGATTTTCAGAGTAACTTCATTACAGTGTTACTGTAAGCCTACTTGTGACACTAATAGTTAAACTTAAACTGCAGGTGTATTAGACCTATTCTCTCTTTTACTAAATTTATTCATAAAACATTAATGTATAAAGATTTGGCTCCAGTATTCTTTTCTTCATTGAGTTATAACACTACAGCCAGAATTTTACTGCCATGCCTGCCCCAAAATTCTCTGTTGGCGTCGGGCAGGATTTTATAAGCCTTGTCCAAGTCAGCTCGTAAAATACTAGCCTATATCTTGCAAATCTTTCTGCTCCAGTGCTTTATTTTTCTGGAAAATACATTCAGACAAGCACTCTTAGGATCTTTGCAGAGTTCCAGAGATGTCTTTCTCACTTCTGAGGTAATGATGGATATGGTGGTGATCCCACATTTCCAATAACCAATATGGTTCACCTTCAGGTTTGCCTTTCCCAATCCATACAAGACATAGGATAAAGATGTAATTTTTGTCATTGATCAGATCCTGGCAATTGTTGTCTTTCATGAATCACCTGAATTATTCCCATAGTGCTATGATGCAAATAGATAAATGCAAATTTATCTTCATTGGTGCAATAACTAGAATTAAAATGGAGGTGATCAAAGCAAAAATATTGCAGGTGGTGCAATTTTGAAATAAAATCAGCAAATGCTAGAACTCTCAGCAGACCTGACAATGTCTGTGGAGAAAGAAACAAAGGATGAGATTTTCTGGCCTCCCTTCAGCAAATGCATTTGCGTGACGAAGACACAGAGTGTCGAAAGCTCGCAAATTTACTATCAAATAAATCGGTTGGATTTAAAATTGGTGAATCTAGATTCTTACTGACCCCAGTCCAACGCCGGCATCTCTACATCAGAAAATTCCAGCCAGAGTTAACACTTTTTTTCATTGGAATAGTGGTGGCATCCCTATCTCTGGACCAGAAACTCTTGTGTTTAGTTTAGGGTTAGTCACCCCCAACTCAGACTGACTTGATGGTCACTGAAGGTGTATTCGTACTCCAGCCAAACATGTTGATGATCTGCTTCCACACCTTATCACTGGCCTGATGGCATGCAATAAAATATGAAGAGTTTCTTGGTTAGCAATGCTGTGGAAGGTAGTGTCAAATCACAGCCAATCTAATGGAAACCATGGTTGCCAATGCCCTCTTAGAGTATGGCACCTGAAGGAAGGAGAGAATCTTTCACGAGAACTGAAATGATAAGTCTGTTTTTCTCACTTCTGCCGCTGTCAGATCGACTGGACATTTTCTATTTTCACTGTGTAAAATGGAGATTGCTTCACTGGCCATTCCAACTGCAAGATAGGGACCTTTTGTCCATAAATCATTTAAAATGAAGATACTTTGTCAAATACATGCACAAATAAAAAGGTGATTTGCAATTGTGTTCAAGGATAATTATATAAAGTCTGTAGAAAAAGCAGACAAAAATGGGCCAAATGGCCTTTATTCATTCTATGATCTGCCTTAGGATTACAGTCTGAAATATTTAACCTGGAAAGTGTATTGGAATTATTTCTTTATTTATATCCTTATAACTTCAGTATGTTTCATAAGTTGATATCAATCTCAATTTATTTTAAAGGAGTTAATCAATGTATCATAATCTGCAGGGAATTTAGTTCTTAAAACAACAATATGATTGAATTAATGAAAAACACCAGAGGCTCCAGTGATGCTTAAAAGATATCTCAGCTGTAGATTTCATTTCCTCTTGGAAATTACTTGATGTAGGAGGTGAGTGCTTGTGTTTTTTTTCCCCCGTATTATTCCTAAAAATTGAAGTAATATTGCCAAGAATAGTCAATCTATTTTAGAAATGTTAAGTATTCACTTCTATTTAAGGCAGTCTTTAATCTTAATCTCTGAACTTGCATGGTAAAAGTCAAATTTGTATTTCTTCCCTGATGGGCAATGCAGAGTTTAGTAATGTGCTAATCAAGCAGTGTAATCATTGCTACATAGCAATGTAGTAAATAGGAACAGGGAAAGGTAATTCAGCCCATCTACCCTACTTGACCATTCAGTGAGATCCTGAATGGTCTGCTTCACCTAATTTTACTACACTATCACCTGTAAAAATATAGAAACAGAGGCCATAATTTTCCTGTTGCACCTGCCATGGGAAATGTAATGGGTTAGGGGCAGATCACACAATGGTCCATTGACCTAGGGTAGATTTCTATGGCTTTAAGGAGAACATGGCCAGAAAATCCTACCCATACTTCCTGTGGTAGTGAATTCCACAGATTCACCACTCTCTGCATGAAGAAATTTCTCCTCATCACAGTCCTAAAAGGTTTACCCCTTTTCTTTAAGCTTTGGCCCCTTGTTCTGGACTCCCCCACCATCGGGAGCATTCTTTCTGAATCTATCCTGTCTAATCCTGTTAGAATATTATAAGTTTCTATAGGATCCCCTCTCACTCCTCTCAAGTCCAATGAATATAATCCCAACTGACTTAATCTCTCCTCATTCCAACAATCAGCCTGGCAAACCTTTCTCTTTATAGCAAGGACCTCAAATAAGGACACCAAAACTGCACACATTATTCCAGGGCTCACTTGTATAATTGCAATAAAGCATCTCTATTCCTATAATCAGATCTTTTGATGTTTTTAATATGTAGAAATCTATCCATCTCAGTTTTGAACATACTCAATTACTCCATAACTTCTGGGACAAAGCATTCCAAAGATCTACTGTCTTCTCTGCCCTAAATGATCTGCCCCTTACTCTGAGAAGGTTCCAGAACGTGCAGTCAGGAGAAACATCCTTCCTGCATCTACCACAATGGGCATTGTAAGAATTTTGCATCTTGGAATTCTTTTAAACCCTTGAAAATAAATGGCCAGTCTATTTAATCTTTCCTCATAGGAAGACCCTCCATCCCACAAAGTGGGTTGGTGAACTTTTGTTGCATTCCCTCTGTGGTACATATATATTTTCTTGGATGAGGAGATCAAAAACTGCATATAATACTTCTGGTGTGGTCTCACCAAAACTCTTTATAATTGCAGAAATATATCTTTACTCCTGCACTCAAATTATCTTGTAATAAAAGGCTAACTGACCACTTACTTCCATAATTGCTTGCTGTACTTGTATATTAACATTCAGCAACTCATAAAGAATGACACTCAAGTCCCCTTTGAAGTTCAAAATTCCCAGCCTCTCACCACTTAAGAAATAGTCTGTTTTTCCTATCAAAGTGGATCACTTCACATTTCTCCACATTGTATTCCGACAGCCAATTTTTTTCCCCACTCATTTCACCTTTCCAAATCCCCTGCTGCATTTTGTACCCTACCCGCTTGCACCTCGGCTTTGTGTAATTTCCAAACTTGAAACTATTGCATTTCATCCCCACACTCAAATCATTTACGTAGGTTGTAAATTATTGAGGCCCAAGCACTGACTCTTGAAGTATACCATCTGTCATAGTCTGTCACTTTGAAGAAAAAGAAAAATTTATTTCTATTCTGTTTTCTCTCCACTGACAAATTATCAGTTGTAAATAAATATATTTTCTCATTATCATTGTGATAAGCTATGAGACAGGCTGTGTGTGTGTGTGTGTGTGTGTGTGTGTGTGTGTGTGTACGGGTGGACAAATATAATTAAACTGAAGACAGGCTATAATGTTTAAATAATCAAAAGGAGTTAGGTCCATAATAAGCATTTGAAATAGAGCTTTGCAAAGCTAATGTGAGATATCAAGTAACCGCCTGAATATAAATTTGCATTCGTAGATACGGGATGAGATAACGTTTGGCTGCAGTTTAGACAATTCACAACTGGTCGAGACCATAAATGAAAAAGTTAAACATTAAATTTACTTTTAGCCAAAAATAGGAGCCATAAAAGTGATGAGATATTTCTTTTCTCTGGGAAAGGTAATTTCTAAAGAACGTAATGAACAATGGGTTTAAAGAGGAAAGAAAAACCGTTAAAGGAAGATTAAAGAATATATAGGAAGTGAGTGGCCATGTGATTCCTGAAGAATTCATCTGTTTAGAAAAAACTGTGAAAAAAGCAAAGTGAGCTCTAGCCAACCCCAGGAAAGTGTTTGTCTGTTCCAGAAAGCAAAATAATAGGATTACAAGTAATAATTTTTTTTTCACATGCCTTAGTGCATTGTTTTTCTCTCTATATCAGTGGTAGAGGCAGGAATTTTCCTACCCACCTATCAGGGGAATCGTAGCAGGTGAAGTGGGAGTGGGATGGAGGTTGGGGGTGGGGGCAGGGGTTGGACCATGGAAAGGTCCATTGACCTAGGGTGGGATTTTCTGGATTTGGGTGACTGTGGCTAGAATATTCTCACTAGGGCCATCCCCACCCCCCTACTTCTTGCTTTCAGACAACCGCACAACCTCAAACAGATCATTGTTCGCAGCAAACTACCCAACCTTCAGGAGAACAGTGGCCACAATACCACACAACCCTGCCACAGCAACCTCTGCAAGACATGCCGGATCATAGACATGGACGACATCATCAAACGTGAGGATACCATTCACCAGGTGCACGGTACATACTCTTGCAACTCGGCCAACGTTGTCTACCTAATACGTTGCAAGAAAGGATGTCCCGAAGCATGGTATATTGGGGAGACCATGCAAACACTACGACAGCGGATGAATGAGCATCGCTCAACAATCACCAGGCAAAACAGTTCCCTTCCTGTGGGCGAACACTTCAGCAGTCATGGGCATTCGGCCTCCGACCTGCGGGTAAATGTTCTTCAAGGGGGCTTTCGTGATACACGACAGCGCAGAGTCGCTGAACAGAGACTGATAGCCAAGCTCCGCACACATGAGGACGGTCTTAACAGGGATCTTGGCTTCATGACACACTATCTGTAACCCCCGTAACTTGCCTGGGTTAGCAAAAAACCTCACTTACTGTGCTGTCTGGAGAAAATACACAATTCTCTAACAATGCTCAGGATCCCCTTCACACACATTGTTAGCCACTTTAACACTTGAATAGCAGGTTAGATGTAAGGATTCGCATTCTAATCAGCAATCTCTGACTGTCTGTGCTGATGTGTGCTATTGCAGACCAGAACACTGCACTTGCCTGATGAAGACACGGGAGTGTTGAAAGCTCGCTATTTTACTATCAAATAAATCGGTTGGATTAATAATTGGTGTTGCTAAATTCTTATAGAATATTCCACCCAGACTGTTTAATGGAGGCTCTTATTACATAGTTTCTTCTCCGTTCCCCAACACTCACATTCAAGAAACAAAATATGGATGATCTAAGGCAACATGGTGGATACGTGGGGCGTATTGACTTGGCCTGAGTTGCATGGGTGATCTGAGGGGGAATAGGCTGACATGATTGCTTGGGCTGGTGTTGGGTGGGGGCTAATGTGTAGTTTAAGAGGCCATTAAACACTGCTTAAAGCTGGAATACTCTCTTGGAGGACCGAGGTGGGCTTTCTAACCTACTCACAATCCTCATACGTAATTTGATGATTAGCCATGCTCAAGATGAATGGCAGAAGAGGCTTGAAGGTCCGACTGGCCCCTTCCTGCTTCTATTTTTTATATTTTTACGTTTCAATTTCTGTGTGTCTCTCAATCAGCACCGAAAACATGGCCCCCAGCGTGAAAATCCAAAAAATGGTTTGTGAATTTGCAGATGGGTCAGATGAGGTGTATGGGCTGCAAAAGTGCACAAGTCAGGCACATTTGCCTGAACCTGGAGAAAGCTTCAATCCTCCTCTCCAGCTTGAAGCTATGTTGGTGACTTTAGCTTGTTTCCACATACACATGTTCATGTTTCACAAATGTGTTTGAGGCAGGGTTGAACAAAATTAATCCCGTACTATGCCTGTTTTGAGAAAAGTCAAAGTTATTCTCTTTGACTCAAAAATTCTACTACCAACCAATATCAGATCATCCCTGATAGGACAGTTAGCTCCAGTAGGACACCAATGGTTAACATTGTTGCCTCTCAGCACCAGGGACCTGCGTTCAATTCTGGCCTTGGGTTACTGTGTGGGGTTTGCATTTTCTCCCCGTGTCTATGGAGGTTTTCTCCAGGTGCTCCAGTTCCTTCCCACACTCCAAATATGTGTGGGTTAGGATGATTGGCCATACTAAATTGCTCCTTAGCATCAAAGGAGTTGGCAGAGTAAATATAGGGTTACAGGGACAGGGCCTGAGTGAGATTGTTATAGAAGTAGGTTCAATGGGCCAAATAGCCTCCTTTAGCACTGTAGGGATTCTATAATTCTGTGAATCCTTTACAAGATGCCCAGTCCCAGAATACCAGTGAAGTTTCTGTAAGTGGGCAGAATTGTGCCAAATGTCACACTGAAACTCGGTGCCAAAAGGGCAGTTACTTGCTTCTTTAATAACTTCATATCAGCAGACAAGACACATTCAGCTTTCTGCTTTCTTTGTCAATGAGAGAATACTTCGCTAATCAAGATAACAGATTATAGCACTCAACAATAGAAGACATTCTTGCTGTTGCCATTTAGTGTCAAATCTCCCAGGACCCTCTCTTTGATTGACATTGCCAGCTTTCTGTCAAATTGTGCTGAAAGAAAAGAGTTTTACATGTAAAGTCTTGTCTACAATGATTTTTTTTTAAATTGAAGAGATTCAGATAAGCCAAACGTATTTCACTCAGGACCTTCATTAGCAGCTGTAGGAAAGTCTTTCACCCCTCTAACCCTGTTAAAGTACCAAACAATGCAGCATTCTAAATCATTACATCAAATAGGATCTGCCCATGGAGAAAGCTACTGGACAGGAATTTATACACTGAGTATTTTTGAATACTTATAGGCTGGAATTCTCCCATTCTGCACGCCACTAGAGTTCTAGCTGGTGGGGAGTGGACATTGTAAAGTAGGAATCTCCAGTTTTCAGGTGAACATGGCCGGAGTATCCCACTAATAAACTTCAAAGCTCTGATGAGTTGGCATATTAACACTGGGGAGATGATAGTCTAATTGTATTACTGCTGCACTATTAATCCAGAAACTTAGCTAGTGTTCTGGGGACCTGTGTTCGAATCCTGCCATGGAAGATGATAGAATTTGAATTCCATAAAAAGTATCTGGAATTAAGAATCCACTGATGATCATGAAACCATTGTCAATTGTTGGGAAAACCCATCTGGTTCACTAATATTCCTTAGGGAAGGAAATCAGCTGTCCTTACCTGGTCTGGCCTACATGTGACTCCAGAGCCGCAGCAGTGTGGTTGACTCTCAACTGCCCTCAAAGCAACTAGGGATGGGCAAACTGCTGGCCACCCAGTGACGCCCATGTCCCACATGAATTGAAGAAAATGATGCCATCTGTTGATTGATAATGCATTACAAGCAGCCCAAACATTCTGCTTAAAATGAGAATTATAGAACAATGACAATTCTCTGATTCTGTTAAATATTCATAGGTCACAGCTCATTTACAGTCAATCATTGTCACCATAATTTTTTTCTTGCCCTACTGCACTTCAAATCTTACATAAAACAATTTCAAATTTGAAAGGATTATTATAATTAAAAATTATGCTAACCTCAAGAAAATTTATTCTAGTGAAGGGGAAAAAAACTGTTAATAGGTCCTAATGTGTCAGATCTCTTTCTATGCAATGGGGCTTACTGCTGAAATACAATGGTAATAGCTTAAACTCCACACTCAGGAGCTGTCAACGGTTCATTGTCCAGTTTCCAGCCTAGAATTGAATGACATCCAAGTGGCTTATTGAACAATTTTACTTTAACACGTTGTGATCCTCCTCAATCTTCAGGTAGGATGCCTCCAAGCTATTGAGTGAATGAATTACATTCCTCTCTTCAAACCATCAATAATTCAGAGAATGGATGGGATTTTCTGGTGGAATGTTCCAGTCCCACTGTTGGCACCTTCCTCTCGCCTCTCTCTAACCTCCACCACCCCCCCCCCCAAAAAAAAAGGGGTTCCCTGGTCGCGGAGGGTGCAAACAACAAAAAACCCCATTGATAGACTGGATGATCCTCAAATGTTTGCCTTAGACCAGAAAGAGGCAAAGTGTCAGAAAATGTTGAGAATACAGCATCCTAAACACACAGGGATTTTGCTGAAGACACTGTCAGGGAGTGCTTTTAGTAAGCACTTTGCAGGCAGATGGATCCCTCATGGTGAATAGGGCAGAGCATAGATAGGACCAATACTAGATTACCTCAGTTGGGTAAGTATGGTCAGGATCGATATCGAGTGAGGAAAAGTCAAACAAAACTGTTATAAAAATTAGGACCAGAAAATGTCTTAATTGTAATGGGTGGAGCTTTGGAAAATCACCAGTAATGACATCCATTCCAGGCTCTATTGAAATAGAATATTGTCAGAATATTCACAAAATTCACCACTTTGAACAACTTCAGAATGTCGAAACAGAGTACAAGAGAACAAAGAACAAAGAACAACACAGCACCGGAAACAGGCCCTTCGGTCCAACGAGCCCGCGCCGCCGTCCCAACGTCTTAATGACATATAGGGGCCAATTTGTTACCCAATCAGCCTAAGAGCTCATTTTTGGGATGTGGGAAGAAACCGGAGCACCCGGAGAAAACCCACGCAACCACGGGGAGAACGCGCAAACTCCCGCAGACACAGGCCCAAATCCATGTGTCTGCACAGCAACAGCGATAGTCCCTGAGCTGTCATGGTGCCCATCAGATGGTCCAGTTTAAGCATACACTGGATTTAGGTGTGTCTGATCCAGACAAACAAACCAACAATTCGGAACAATTAAACTGTATTTCTCGACTCAAGTTCATGTCATTTTGACAATGTCTATTGGATGTATAGACCACTTCATCAGCAGATGCAGAGACAAGTATCAATATTTTACAGGTGAATATAATAGGCTAGGAGAACTTCCAAAATTTGGCAGATGGAGTTTAATATGGATAAATATCAGATTATCCATTTTTGGTAGAAAAAGTAGAAAGGCAAATTATTATTTAAATGGAAAGCAGATTCAAAATGCATCCGGGCACAAGGATCTAGGTGTCTTTCTTCACGAATCACACAACATAGGTACAGCATGTAGTAAAACATGCAAATGGAATATTCATGTTTATTGCAAAGGGACTGGAATATAGAAGTAATAAAGTGTTATTGCAATTGTGCAGGGTGTTGGTAAGATCACACCTAAAGAATTGTGTCCAATTCTGGTCTTGTTACTTAAGGAAGGTAGCAGGGATGAAAAGGTTGGCTTATGAGGAGAGATTGAACAGTTTGGGCTTATATTCAATGGAGTTTAGAAGGATACTGAAGGGATTGATTGATAAAGTAAATATAGGCCAAATCTTTCCTCTTATGGGACAATCTAGAACAAAAGGTTGAGAGGCGTTTGATTTAAAACTGGATGAGGACTATCTTCTTCTCGCAGAGGGTGGTGAATTTCTGGAGCTCACTGCTCCTTAGTGCAGTTGAGTCTGAATCATTGAATAGTTTCAAGAAGGAAATAGATATATTTCTAATTAAAAAGGGGATGTGGGAAACAGACAGGGAGGTGGATTTGAGACCAGAGAGAGATCAGCCATCATCTGACTGAATGCAGAGCAGGCTTCAAGGCTTGAATTGCCTATTTCTGCTCCAAATTCTTATGTTCCTATGTTTCTGGTTAACAATGTTGAGTCGGCAGTTCCCAGAATATTTCCCTAAGAATCTTACGATACCTTGGGTAATGAACCGGGCTGCTTTTCTACGAGATCTATGTAGTAGAACTATGTAGTGGTAGTAGTAATGTATGTAGAACCGGGTACTCTGGTTTTCTCCCACATCCCAAAAACATGCTTTTTAGGCTGATTAGTGTCAATAATTGGATCTCCCTTAATCTGGCATACATACAATTCCCTAAATTTCCACCCCTTTATTGTGGAGTTCCACTCGAGGTAGACAAAAACATCAACAAGAGACATAAAACTCGAATAAGGCACTCACTGAGTGTGTTAAAATGGCCAGCATGGGTATGTAGGGCTGAAGGGCCTGTTTCCTGTGCTGTGCTGCTCTTTTTCTTTGTTTGTTCTTTGAGATGCTCTGTCATCAGTAGACTGCTCACTTTTCCAGGGAAATCCATTGGAAACAAAGGGGGGAAAATCATTGGTGCATTGCTTCTCTTAAACATGCAAACTCACCGCATGAGTTTCTGGACATTACTATTAATTACATGTGTTCATTTGATCTGCCATGGAGCAGTAATTTGTGCAATATCTTGGCTATGAATCTACAAACACTTAAAACCCATTGTTATTTCCACAACTTTGATCTTTTTGGAACACTTTCTCGATCATGGAGAAAATTACCATTTTGATTTTTGGTTATGTTCGGACGTGACAAGGGTTTCTGTAAAAATTTTTATATTAAACATTTCATATTGAAATACATATTTTGCAGTTACATCTACCAGAATTCAGAGTGACGGCATACTAGAGTGGCAAGTAACCTGGCTAATTGCAACCACAAAGCCAAATTCTCTCTTTGCCCCTCCTGCCCATTTCTTCACCTGTTATCTTAGCATTATTATTTGTGAGGGTACCCTACCTAATCTACTCCGATGTTATTTTCTGCCTGCATAGGCCTTTCCCTTTGTCAATGAGTAATCCTTGCAATGATGGGCCATCCCGTCACTCTGTCAAAGGATAACCCGTGGACAAAACAAAAGAACAAAACAGCACGGGAAACAGGCCCTTCAGCCCAACAAACGGGCCCTTCGGTTCGTCATAATTGAGAATATTCTGAACTTTAATTCTTGTAGTTTAACCACAAAAAAGCTGAAAGAAGATAATCAGGTAGGCAAAAATCACCTAACCTCTTTTGTCGGCTTGCAGCACTCCCCAATATTGAAGGAACAAAAGTGAAGGTGGCACAGTGGTTAGCACTTCTGCCTCACAGTGCCAGAGACCAGGTTCAAATCCCTGTTTGGGTCACTGTCTGTGCGTTGTCTTCACATTTTCCCCATGTCTGCGTGGGTTTCCTTCAGGTGTTCTAGTTTCCTCCCACAGTCTGAAGATGTGCTAGTTAGGTGCTATGCTAAGTTCTTCCTCAGCAGGCGCAAGAGCACCTGGGGGATTTTCATACTAACTACATTGCAGTAAAACTCTTTGTGATACTAATAAATAAACTTAAAACTTAAGATTGATGTTGACTCTAATACTTTTTACTGATGTAATTTTGAATTCAATGGATCATTCAGATATAAAGTCTGCTTCACACACTCAAGATGTAAAAGCCGCAATGCAGAATGCACAATTGATCTTACCACCCATCTTATTTGGAAAAGGAATTTCAACTGGCGGTGGTCATTTGGTGAGTAAGCAGATTTTGTTTGATTGTAAAACAGAAAGAAGCTACACTGCAGAGACAATTCCATCAGAAAACCTTTGAACCAGCTGTGAGTCATCTAAACAACCAAAGTAATAAACAATAATACCTCAAAAGTGGAAGAATAACTCTGCCCAACCTTTTCCAACTTTGAGTTCATCTGGAAACCAATCTGGATATTTAACTGTAAGATGCCTTGCAATGTGCTGGAAGTCCTCTGTTTTACAAGGTCTTCACTTTAACTGTAGCATCAACTCATCTAAGAAACTACAAGCCAACTCAAGTATGAAATTATGGATCTCCCACAAAAGAGACCTTAGACAAACATAAATTGCATTATTTTACCTTCATCTGTACCAAATCTTTGTATGTATAATGCCATATGCAAGTCAAATAAGTGCAATGTGTGGGGAAAAAAAAGTACACTTATTTGTTTTAAAGCTCAAAATCTTGTTTCTGGAATAATTTAAATTGGGACAATTGAGGATAAGAAAATACACACTCCATATGGAGTGTGTATGGACTTTATAGACTTTAGTAAGGCGTTTGATAAGGTGGCCCATGGAAGACTTCTACAGAAAATGCAGATGTGTGGAATATAGGGTGATTTAGCTAATTGGATTAGGAATTGGCTGGCAGATAGAAGACAGAGGGTGGTGGTTGATGGGAGATATTCATCGTGGAGTTCGGTGACGAGTGGTGTGCCTCAGGGGTCTGTTTTGGGGCCCCTGCTGTTTGTAATTTTTATAAATGATCTGGATGAGGGTATTGAGGGATGGATCAGTAAATTTGCAGATGATACTAAAGTTGGTGGTGTGGTAGATAGTGAAGAGGGGTGTTTTAGTTTACAGAGTGACTTGGACAAGTTGCAGAGCTGGGCCGAGAGGTGGCAAATGGAGTTTAATGTGGAAAAGTGTGAGGTAATGCACTTTGGCAGGAACAATAAATGTGTAGAGTATAGAGCTAATGGTAGGGCTCTTAATAGTGTTGAGGAACAGAAGGATCTTGGTGTATGTGTCAATAGATCCCTGAAAGTAGGCAGTCAAGTGGATAAAGTTGTTAAGAAGGCATATGGAGTCTTAGCTTTTATTGGTAGGGGGATTGAATTTAGGAGCCGCAGCATCATGTTGCAACTGTACAAAACTCTAGTGCGGTCGCACTTGGAGTATTGTGTGCAGTTCTGGTCCCCACATTATAAGAAAGATGTGGAGGCATTGGAGAGGGTACAGAGGAGGTTTACCAGGATGTTGCCTGGTATGGAAGGCAGGTCTTATGAAGAGAGGCTGAGGGATTTGAGGTTGTTTTCGTTAGAAAGGAGGCGGCTAAGAGGGGATCTTATTGAAGCATATAAGATGATTAGAGGTTTAGATAGGGTGGACAGTGATAGCCTTTTTCCTAGGATGGAGAAAGCTAGCACGAGGGGACACAGCTTTAAATTAAGGGGTATGAGTTATAGGACGGATATCAGAGGTAGGTTCTTTACTCAAAGAGTGATTAGGGAGTGGAATGCCCTGCCTGCAGCTGTTGTAGATGCGCCAAGTTTGGTGGCGTTTAAGAGGTTAATTGATAAGTATATGGAAGAGAAGGGAATGGTTTAGTTTGGAGGGGCATTGCTTTTTATTTTGGTCGGCACAACATCGAAGGCCGAAGGGCCTGTTCTGTGCTGTAATGATCTATGTTCTATGTTCTATGTTCTATATATAAAATGTGGAGTGCATACATTCCACATACACAAAATGCATTGATCATGGGTAGTAAGGAAACACATCCTCTCACTGTTACATCTCTTTTCTTCTTTAGAATAGATGTAGGCAGAACTGACCTGAAGTAAAATTTCTTTATTGAGCATCATTTAAAACTAGCATTTACAGAATGCAAAATAAGGATTACTTAAGAGAGAGAGAGAGGGAGAAAGCAGCAAAAGCCATTATTGTGCTGGCCAAAGAACTTAAAACATAGCTGAGATCAAACTGAATAAATACTGATCTGTGTCTACAATGTAATCGAATATTTATCTGTGTTATGAAGAAGCTGGATACAAGCAGTTTGCAATCAACATAAACAATTGCCAGCTGTGACCATAAAAACTTCTGTTTAAGAGAAGAACCATTTCTGCTTAACATTGCACTTTCAGATATAGTCAATTTCTAAGCTAAACCCAGAATGTGATTTAAAATGTGGCCAGCTTAAGTTAGTTTTAAAGCATGGTATAATTAGTTACATTGGCAGAAATACCTTAAAATGAAGCCTTTTAACTAAAGCAAACCACATAGAGGATCCCACACTAATCTTAATGGATTTTTTTTTCTATTGGCATTGAGGAATTTCACTCTGCTGTCAATGGAAGTGCGTTCAATATTCAATGAACAATTCACTCTCTCTATCGTCATTGGCTTTGTTTTCCATAAAGCTCCAAATCTTCCCATTTGTCTGTATCTCTTTTTTGTTTGATTGCATTGGTATTTGATGTTCTTCAATGATTCTACACCTCTTTGTCTGTATGTTGGCATTTCATGCTTTTATATGGCTGCGTAGCCATTAGTGATCTTCTTGAGCATTCTTTGTTTGCTCTGTATATCCACAACACTGTTGGATGTATCACTCCTTTTCATTTTACATTCTTGTGTATAATTATATCTCACATTTGAAGAGGTGCGTGATTCCCATTAACTGAACTTAAAATATTAGCTTAATTTGTAGAAACAATATAGAGAAAAACAATGAGTGATTCAACGTGTGTACAAGTTAAAAAAAATGAAGGGAATGTGTAGTTCTGCATTAAGTTATTCGATTTCCTGATACATTAGAACATAGAACATAGAACATTACAGCACAGAACAGGCCCTTCGGCCTTCGATGTTGCGCCGACCAATATAAAAAGCAATGCCCCTCCAAACTAAACCATTCCCTTCTCTTCCATATACTTATCAACTAACCTCTTAAACGCCACCAAACTTGGCGCATCTACAATCTACAATGAAATGGCGCATTGTCCATATTAAATTAATAGATTAGAAGGACAGTGGGGTTTTACCATGCAACATACAACATATTAAAATGTTTTGAGCTCCATTTAGACGTGATTCTTGAAGTCAATCGGAAGTGTTTTCTGGGGAAGTTTTTTCTTTTGACAAGTCACCTCCTTTCTTGGTGACACCTAAGGCAGACTAATTGAAAGACTGTCATACTGATTGATAAGACAGGCAGATGGATATTTATGGATTATACTCTTTTTATTAAAACAAGAATCAATAAATTAAACAGAGATGGGCAGGCTGGGGATGGTGGTGTGATAGTCTCTGGTGGGGCACTGTAACTAAAACAACACAGCGAAAGGAAACTTAATTAGCTAAACTAAAATGTAATTCCTGGATCATACACTCCAACACCCACTGGCCACAGAATGCCTATTTATGAATTATATATGGAAACTCTGCTTTCGTTCTTTCGTATCTTGATGTCAATGATTCGCTGTAGCACTACCATAATCTGTCAGATCCAAATCTAAACATCTAATCAAATGTGAAAAAAGATATAACCAATTGATTAATGTTAGAATGTGACCAATGGCACCAAGAAGTAAGGGTCAGCTGACCCAGTAAACTATGTAACCAATGACAAAATGATATGATGGTCAGCTGATTTAATATAAATAAGAATCTATTGGGAATTAGGGGGAGATTGGAATGGCCCAGGGTCAAGCCTCAAGTTTTGAAGTAATAAAGTTTCTGTATTAAACCTTCCTTTTTGATTTATAAGTTGGAGTAAACCTTGTTTATTTTATTGTCTACAATTGATGAGCTCCTTCTGGATGATCAACAATTAAGATGTTTGGAAACAAAACTGTTTGACTGACGCAGAAGTTAAAAGCTACAGAACGAAGCTGACACTAAGGAAAGTGACCATGAAATTCTGAGGTTGTTTAAAAAAATTGGATCAGAAATGATCTTTAAGGAATGGACCCTGCTATATACTAAGCTGGCTATTTTATTTTATTCATTCATGGGACACGGGCATCACTGGTTGGCTAGCATTTGTTGTCCATCTCTAGTTGTCTGGAGGCAGTTTAGAGTCAACTGCATTGCTATGGCTCTGGAGTCACACGTAGGTCAAACCAGGTCAAGAAGGCAGATTTCCTTCTCTGAAGGACATTAGTGAATCAGATGGGTTTTACCGACAATGGTTTCACAGTCATCAGTAGATTCTTAATTCCAGTTATTTTTATTGAATTCAAATTCCACCAACTGCTGTGATGAACCCAGATCCCAGAACAGTAGCTGAGCTATTGGATTAATAGTCTTGTGATAATACCACCAGGCCTTTGCCTCCCACTATGCCAGCGTAGCTGATTCCTAACTGCTCTCCAAACTGACCTACAAGCAATAATTCAGTTGTATCAAATTTTTATCCAGCAATGTAAAAATAGACCCAACTTTATCAGGGTGACTTGGTACGGACAGATTGGCCTTACCAATGACGCCCACGTCCTGGATTTGAATTTTAAAAGAAAATAACATCCTTTATTTTTTAAAAAAGTAGAGATACATAGTGCACAATTTTATCTGCAGTTCTTGCCACGTTACCGTTGCAACGAAGTTGGAGAACTTGGCGGTCAGCCAAATCTCCATTCACTGCAAGGGAGGGAATAGGAAAATCCCACTGATGTGAATTGTGTTAAGATTCTGGCCATTATTGATGTGTGTTAATGCATAGGGAGATTGTTAGGACAAGATTAGTCTGTGCTTTGTTTAAGCACGAGGAAAAGCCTAATTATTATTTCGCAGATATCGTGTGTAAACATCAACGAAACAAGCACTCTGTGTTGTCAATAGTAACTTAGGGACTATACAAATCATGTACTGCCTGCTTTACGACCACAAGCATCTGTTAAATTGCTTCCAGATTTAATCTTTGAACCATGATTGCTCACTGAACCCATTTTAAAATAAATTTATGGCTTAAGTGCCTCAATGTTACAAAATAGCTTCTGTGCCATATGGAGAGAAAATAATAAAAAAAAACACTCATTGCATTGACTTCATTAATCACCAGCACATTTTTAACAGGATAATGCCATATTGTATTTGTGGTGTACAACTAAATTTATGTAAATTATTGATTCTTGCTGACAGTACACGAAATAATCCCCTTTGTGCTCCCTACAAGGTAGGCCTCTTCAGTTCTAATGCACAGATTCCCTTTTGAAAGATATGACAAATAATTTAATATTCCGGCCATTGCATAAAAGAGTGAGCAACTGGATTCACTTTTTTTTAATTATTGACTTGTGGGACATGGACGTCGCTGGCAGGCCAGCACTTTTTTGCTCATCTTTCATTGCCCGAAAGCTGTTGAGAGTCAGCCACATTGCTGTGACTCTAGGGTCACATGTAGGGCAGACCAGGTAAGGCGGGCAGCTTTCCTTCCCTAAAGGGCATTAGTGAACCAGATGGGTTTTTCCAACAATTTATAATTGTTTCATGGTCATCAGTAGATTATTAATTACAATTTTTAAAAATTAACTTCAAAATCCAACATCTGCCATGGCAGGATTCGAACTCTAGAAACTGAGTTTCTGGGTTAAATTTCAGTGATGTTACCACTAGGCCATCCCAGTTAAATATGGAGACCCAACAACACATAGTAGAAGAAGAAGAACAAAACAGCATAGGAAACAGGCCCTTCGGCCCAACGAGCCCGTGCCGCCACCTCAATGTTCCCACCTCTACCCGTGATCCCTGTCCATGTTTATAGATCTATGGATTAAAAACCAAATTTGAGACAATTTAGGGAGAATTTGTTTTGCCAATTAGGCTAAGAACACATCTTTGGGACATGGGAGGAAACCGGAGCTCCCAGAGAAAACCCATGCAAGCATGGGGAGAATGCGCAAACTCCCGCAGACACAGGCCCAAATCCATGTACCTGCACAGCACAGCGATAGTCACTGCGCTGTTGTGTTGCCCATCAGATGGTCCAAGTCAAGCATACACTAACGATGTGAGGCAGTAGGATACTCTTGAAAAAGGTCCAAGAGCAGTCCTCTCACGACCCATCGCGTGTATGCCCCTTGTTAGACAGCAAGGTGGACTAAAGCACTTGTAGGATAAAAGCAAGTACATCAATATCATCATCTGTTTACACACTTCCCAGGGACTCCCAAGGCTCATGATCCCTATTTTAAATCAGTTTTCTATACCCCTTCATTCCCATTCTGTTGATGTGCCCATCTAAGTATTTCTTAAATAACTCCAGAGTACCTGCCTCACCACTTTACTTGGCAATGCATTCCATACCCCCACCACCCTCTGTGTGAAAAAACTCCCTCTAGCATCCAAATTATACCTTACCCCCCTCACCCTAAGCCCGTGACCCCTCGTGCTATTTGAGTCCATCCGAGGAAAAAGCTTAACCCTGTTTACTCTATCTATCCCCTTCAAAATCTTGTACACCTCTATCAGATCTCCTCTAAGTCTACATCTTTCTAAGGAAAACAGTCTCAATTTGCCTAATCTCTCCTCGTAACTCAGACCTTCCATACCAGGCAGCATCCTGGTAAACCTCCTCTGCACTCTCTCCAGAGTCTCCACATCCTTCCGGTAGTAGGGCGATCAGAACTGGACGCAGTGTTCCAAATGAGGTCTAACCAATGTTTTATACAACTGCAACATTAAAGGCCAGCCCTTGTACTCTATACCCCTTCCTATAAAGGCTAGCATACTATATGCTTTCTTCACAACCTTCTCCACTTGCTCTGCCACCTTCAGAAACTTGTTCACCTGCACCCCCAGGTCCCTCTGCGTTTCTATACTCTTAATAGGTCTACCCTTTATCATACACCTCCCCCCTACATTCTTTCTCTGGAAATGCATCACCTCACATTTATCAGGATTGAATTCCATCTGCCATCTGTCTGTCCAAGCTACCAGCCTATCTATGTCCTGCTGCATCGCCTGACAATGCTTCTCAATATCCGCAAGTCCAGCCATCTTTGTATTGTCTGCAAATTTGCTGATCACTCCACTTACTCCCTCTTCCAAGTCATTTATATATATATTACAAATAGAAGAGGTCCCAGTACCGAGCCCTGCTGCACACCATTAGTGACCGACCTCCAGCTTGAGAAACACTCTTCCACTATTACTCTCTGTCTCCTATTACCAAGCCAGTTACTTATGTTCTTACCTTCAAAATGATTTGGGTCTGCTTTACCATTGAGAGATATTACAAAGCTGAAACATTGAAAAGGCTTGAATGAAGAACACTGGCTGAGTATATCTGTTTGGAGGTGCCACGTCCATAGTTGTCTTCCCTGATGTCTGACAACAATATAATCAATGCCGGTGTTGGACTGGAGTGGACACAGTAATAAGTCTCACAACATCAGGTCAATTCCAACAGATTTATTTGGAATTATGAACCTCCCTAATTCTTTATAAAGTAATGGATGGGTAGAATTTTTCCAACCCCTTCCCATGCGGTTTTTGATGGATGTTTGAACTTGTCACTTATCAGTTGTATCAAATTGCTATCCAGTGGCCACCACATTCTCGGGACAATAATTGCTACCCTTGGCAGCAAAACTCTTTGTGAATTTGACACTGCAGTACAACAATGCTATAGAAAAAAGGCTTGACTACAGCCATCTCTCTTGGGATAAACTTATAAATCATACTCTGATAAATGCTGTAAGCTGTGGTTCCATGGGTAATTCCCCCCCCCCTTCCCTCAACACCATTATGATTCATCATCCTCTCTCACCCCGCTACCCGGTGCTCCTCCCAATGTTCTACTGGCTCCTGCTCTTCAGGGAGGAGTTTGATATCAGAATCAAGTATGGGCTGGAATTCTCTTGCAGCTGGCATTTTGGTTAAGCAGAAAATTCTCTATTCTTGCTGGCAGCAGTGACAAGGTGAACAAAATTGGAGTACCTTGGCTGTGATATGACTTGGGAGACAAATTGAAAAAGGATCCAGAGTTCCAAGTACTAGTTTGTAGTACTAAGCCACACCAGTGCAAGCACAAGTGACCATTTCACTCTCCTTTCATAATGATAATAGCTAAGTTCCACATGCATTAAGATGGCCTCAACCAGGATCTTGGGTTCATGTCACACTGTATGTAAGCCCCACCTTTTGGCCTGGGCTTGCCAAATTCTACTAACCGTCTTTCCTTGAGACAATTCACACCTCTTTAACCTGTGATTATCCAGAGGAGGTTCGCAAGAATGATCCCTGGAATGAAGAGCTTGTCATATGAAGAATGTTTGAGAACTTTGAGTCTGTACTCGTTGAAGTTTAAAAGGGAGGATGTTATTGAAACTTAGAGGATACAGTGAAGCCTGGATAGAGTGGATGTGCAGAGGATATTTCCACTAATAGGAAAAACTAGAACCAGAGGGCACAACCTCAGGCTAAAGTGATGATCCTTTAAAACTGAGATGAGGAGGAATTTCTTTAGCCAGATAGTTGGTGAATTTGTGGAACTCTTTTGCCTTGAAGGCTGTGGAGGCCAGCTTATCGACTGTCTATGAGATAAAGATAAATAGATTCTTGATTGCTAAGGGGATCGGGGTTATGAGGAAAAGGTAGGAGAATGGTATGAGGAAAAAAATCAGCCATGATTGAGTGACAGAGCAAACTCAATGGGTTAAGTGGCCTAACTCTGCTCTGATGTTTTATGGTCTTATCTACTCACACTGCCTATACCTGTAAAGGCATGATTACCTATAAAGGCTTGCATTCCAACCGTTAGCTTACAATTGTGTTTTTGTCTATATCTGCTGTGTTTGTGAACCTACCTCTCCACTCCCCTGGTGAAGGAGCAGTGCTCCAAAAGCTCGTGATTCCAAATAAACCTGTTGGATTTTAACCTGGTGTTGTGAGACTTCTTACTGTGTCCACCCCAGTCCGATACCAGCATCTCCACATTATAGTATGTTAATTGTTTTCAGACATCAGAAGACATGGGCACATTACCTTCCAACAGATATACTCAGCCAGTGTTCTTCATTCAATCCTTTTCAATGTTGCAGCTTTGTAATATCTCCCAATAGTCTCTAAGGGTCTCTTGGACAGCCACATGAGCGGTCTGCAGATAGAGGGATATAGGAGGACTGTTTAAATACTTTAATTGTTTCCACAGGCTATTCGGTCCACCTTGTGGACCAACAAGGTGCATGCATTCGGCAGGTCGTGCGAGGGCTGCTCCTGGAGGTTACTTCAGGAGTGGCCTAGTGCTTCACATCGTTAGTGTATGCTTAAACTGGACCATCAGATGGGCAACATGACAGCTCAGAGACTATCACTGTTGCTGTGCAGACACATGGATTTGGGTCTGTGTCTGCGGGAGTTTGCGCGTTCTCCCCGTGGTTGCGTGGGTTTTCTCCGGGTGCTCCGGTTTCCTCCCACATCCCAAAAATGTGCTCTTAGGCTGATTGGGTAACAAATTGTCCCTATATTGGGCTCTATATGTCATTAAGACGTTAGGATGGCGGCGCGGGCTCGTTGGGCCGAAGGGCCTGTTTCCCGTGCTGTGTTGTTCTTTGTTCTTTGTTCTTAGTGAAGCAGACCCATATCATTTTGAAGGTAACAACATTTCTAGAGTACTTTGTGTTGTTTGGGTCTCCATACTTAAGCAGGATTACATTAGCATTGAAAGGGTGGTAATATTGAGGCTCTAGACTGGTTCCTATAATGGGAGGGTTATCTTAAGATGAGAGACTGAGTAAATAGGTCTGTGTTCTTGGGGGTTTAAAGGAATGCAAGGTGATCTCATTAAAACATGCAAAGTTCCAAAGGGGCGTGACAGGGTAGACACCGAGAGATTGTTTCCTCTGGCTGAGGTACATCAGCGCACAATCTCAGGTTGAAGCGCATTTACGTAGGACTGAAAAATTTCTTGCCTCATAGCATTGTAAATCTTTTGAATACTCTACCCTGGAGGGTTTTGAGTGCCTCATCATTGAATGTATCTAAGAGATAGACAGACATATTTTTGGATTTTAGGAGATCTCTTGGAAAATCAAAAGAAAAGGGGTGCCAGTGTGAGGCAGAAGATGAGATGTGATTTTATTGAATAGCAAAGAAGACTTGAGGGCTTGGTCTATCATTCCTCTTATTTCTATATTACTATGTTTTATTTCATTGCCATCATTGATATCCCCAATGTGACCACACATCCATCAATGGACCAAGCAGAAATGTGCACAGTTTTGGTACAGTGAATCCTATTATCTCACTTTTGCAAATTTTGCAGATCTGTCTTCAGTAGATTAAGTCATAGTTCAAGGACAGAATCCTTAAAGGACATATTAAACAAATGTTATTGTTGATATTTGAGGCAAAATGTTGAATACATTTATATAAAATAGTCCCTGTTTCACCATTTTGTGGTAGCGTTAACTCATTTTAAGTGGGTTAGGTGCATTAGCCACGCACCTAACCCATTTAAATGTTTCAGGATGCCTAGGTTAGAGGGAGTACTGGGATAAATATGTAGGGTTATGGGGCTAGGACCTGGGTGGGATTGTTGTTGGTACAGACTCAATGGGCTGAATGTCCTTCTTCTATACTACAGGGATTCTATAATTCTGAGATATGCCTCCATCAACATAGCAGAGAAAGGAATGGTGTAAATGCTAATGACCTTGCTGATAATCCAACCAACAGTAAATTCTAGTCTCCTATTTTTTTTAAAATCAGCAATACAAAGCTGAATTATTCATGGACAAACAACTTGCCAATCAACTTCTTACCAATCAATTTTCCTGTGGCTGGTCCAGAACTGTCCAGATAAAAGAGCTTTGATTTTAGGGTAGCCTTTTCCAGTTTTTGGATGAAAATTTCCTCCTGAGCAGCTGCAGCATCGCTGCATTTGGTTGACTGGAAGCATACATAGCAGAAATGAGGGGGGTGCAATCTTACCAAAAAAATTCTATGTAGCGAATGGGCATGAAAACAAGAGGGAAACACGTCCATTTTTTGGGAGAGCCCTCAGACGCTATCTTATGACACTTAGAGAAAGAAATGAGGCAAAGTGTGGTTCTTGCCAGAAGGGGGATGGGACAGAGTTTATTCATGCGGAGAAGCTGGCTGCTGACTGGTAGAGGGCACCAGAACTCATTTGCCTGATCTTTCAATGTACTATGTACATAAAACGTTGTGCATTGGAAGATTAGCCCTTCCCCCACTAACTACCCCCCCCCCCCAAGACTGTTGCTTCCCCCCAGGAGCGAACCCAGTTTTTCACCTCCCTCGTGACCTTACCAGCTCACTACACTGATCACCCCCAGTTTACACAGTATATTCTCCATACTTCTGGTGAATCACAATGAATGAACAGAAGCAGTTCTGAAAAAATTCCTAGTCTTGATCTCCTCATTGTTGCTAAATATTTGATTCCATGAGTAGACTAAGTCCCATATGAATTGGAAATGACATTTTAGTCATATAATATGCAAGCTGTTTGATTGTCTATGATTGTTTGCATAAAGGGCAAGGGCAACAGATACGTGGGAACACCACCATGTACAATTTCCCCTCCAAGTCATTCACCATTCTAACTTGGAAATATGTCACCATTCCTTCGCAGTCGCTAGGTCAAAATCCTGGAGTTCCCTCCCTAACGGCATTGTGAGTCAACCCATAGAACGTAGAATGCAGCAATTCAAGAAGGCAGTTCACCATCTTGTCTTCCTTGGACTAAGTGTGTGTGCATACCAATTTCATAATTCAGCAGCAAGCTTGTGTGGGTTTAAAAATAAAATAGATTACTTATTCTCACATAATTCGTTAGCCAGCTTTTATTGCCCATTCCTAATTGCCCAAGGGCAGACGAGAATTTATCACATTGCTGTGGCTCTGGAGTCACCTGTAGGCCAGACTAGGTAAGAACAGCAGATTTCCTTTCTAAAAGACATTAGTGAATCAGATGGGTTTTCCTGACAACAGTTTCATGGTCATCAGTAGATTCTTAATTCCAGATATTTATTATTGAATTCAATTCCACCAGTTGCCATGGTGGGATTCAAACCCAGGATTCCAGAATGTTAACTAAGTTCCAGGATTAATTGTCTAGCAATAATACCACTAGGCTATTGCTGCCCTCCACATGATTCTTAACTCCTCAGATAATGGAGCAGTCTACGCCCATATGCAATAAAGCTTAGACAACATTCAGATTTGACAAGGACTGTGCACATCACATCATCACCAGTATAAGTTTAACCATCTCCCTTTAATATTCAATGGCTTATCTGGACCGGCTACATAAATAGTGGGGCCACAGGAGCATTCTGAAGCTGGATTGATATCTTCCAATGCATAACTCATCTCCCAACTCTGCAAAAACCATCTACAAAATGCTCCATTAACTTGCCAAGGCTTCTTTGATACTGCTTGACAAACCAGTTACTTCAAGTTCTGAGGAGCAAAAGCATAGTAAGAGGTCTGACAACAGCAGTTTTAAATCCAACAGATTTATTTGATAGCAAACTCGCAAGCTTTCGGCTGTTATAGCCTTCTTCAGGCGAATGAGGTGTTCTGGTCTGCAATAGCACACATATCAGCACAGACAGTTTACAGAAAACTGTGTTTTCTGTAAAACAGAAATACTGCTGTGATAACTCACCTCATGACTCCCAAAAGCCTACCCACCATCTACAACACACAAGTCAGGAATGTGATGGAATATTCCCCACTTGCTTGGATGGGTGCAACTCCAACAATACTCAAAAAGCTTGACACCGTCCAGGATAAAGCAGCCCCGCTTAATTGGCACCACATCTGCAAACATCCATTGCCTCCACTACAGTAGCAGCTGTGTATATGAGCAACAAGATGCATTGCAGCAATTCACCAAAGATTCTTAGACAGCATCTTCCAAACCCATGGCCACTTCCATGAGAAGGACAAGGGCAACAGATATATGGGAACACCACCATTTACAATTTCCCCTCCAAGTCATTCACCATTCTAACTTGGAAATATGTCACCATTCTTTCGCAGTCGCTAGGTCAAAATCCTGGAGTTCCCTCCCTAACAGCATTGTGAGTCAACCCATAGAACGTAGAATGCAGCAATTCAGGAAGGCAGTTCACCATCACCTTCTCAAGGGCAATTAAGGATGGACAATAAATGCTGGCCAGCGAGTAATGCCTTTGTCCCATGAAGGAATAAAAAAAAGTGTGAAAATGAACACTGGACTTTCATCTTGTGTTGCCAACGGGCTGTATGCAGGTGAGAAGAAGAAGCAGGGCAAGCATATATCCTTGGGGTATACCAGAGGTAATGGTGAAGGAGCAGGAAGAAGGGCCACTGCAAGTAACATCTTGAGTAAGATTAGATGGTCGAAAATGGAACCAGATAAGAACAGTTCCAGTTGGGCATCAGCAGAGACGTGTTGCAGGAAGATGATGCAATTCAACCATGTCAGTGTCACAATCCTGTCACAATGAAATACATGCTCCAGTTATAAGTGAATTAGAAAATGTAAGGATTGGTTTCCACTGAGTGGAGATGGGGGGTGTTAAGGTGGATGTGGGTGAATTTAGAGGGGATAGGGAGGAGTGGGGAAAGGAAGTCTGTGCCTAGTTCCTGTGTTTTGTGAATAAACCTGGCTCCAGGTTCTTCTTTTGCAAATGAGCAGTGATTAGAACATTAAAGGTGCAGACAGGTCAAAGAGGACAAGGAAAGATAGTTCACCTTTTACCATAATCATTTGTGATTTCGATATGAGCCAGTTTCTAACTTGGCAGGGATAGAAAGATGTTTGGAGGGATTCAAATTTGGAATTCTGAGAAAGGTGAGTACACATTCAAGGATTTTGGTAAGAAAAGAGAAGGAGGATGTGGGGGTAATTTGCAAGGACTGTGGGGGTGACAAGAAATTTAAAAGAAGAGGGGACAGTGCATTCAAAGAGAGAACTATTAGTGATAACAAGAGCTAGGAAAGGAAGATGGGTGGTCTGCAGTTTTATAATACTCCCAAGGTCAAGGGAGAGGGAGGTACAAGTCATGGATAAGATGAACTTGCTGAAGTTATGAAGGGAGAATGAAGTGAAACTAGAAAAAGATGCAAGTCCAGGTAGACGGGGGGAAGTTTTGAAGAAGTAATGAACCCTTTGGATGAGGGGAAGTAAAGAAAGTGATTGTGGCAACTGGAAGGATGTTCTCAATCCTGGTAACAAAAAAGCCATGAGATTATTGTTGGAGGTGAGGGTAGAAGAGGCAGAGGGATTGAAGAGTTTACAGGAGACAAAATAAACCAAGGGCTATCTTTGCATTCCAGGATAATTCCAGAATAGCGAGCAACTTGATCAGATGAGAACAGGGCAGAAAATGCTTTTGGAAAACCAGGAGATGTGGCAGTGAATGGTTAAGCTAATTGCCCACCATAATGTGCGGCACAGTGGCATAACCTCACAGTGCCAGTAACCCAAGACCAATTCTGGTGTCTAGTCACTGTCTGTGTGGAGTTTGCACATTCTCCCCGTGTCTGCATGAGTTTTCTCCAGGTGCCCCAATTTCCTCCCACTCTCCAAAAATGAACTTAGAACTGACATGAGGAGAAATTTCTTTCCCCAGAAGATGGTGAATGTGTGGAATTCACTACCACAGGATGTAGTTCAAGCCAAAATGTTGTCTGATCTCAAGAAGAATTAGATATAATTCTTGGAACTAAAGGGATCAAGTGATATGTGAGGAAGAGGGGATCAGGATATTGATTTCAATGATCAGCCTTGATCAAAATGAATAGGGGACCAGGCTCAAAGGGCCAAATGATCTACTCCTGTTCCTAGGTTCTATATTTCTAGGTGCAGATTAGGTTGATTGGCCATACTAAATTGCTGCTTAGTGTCAGGGAGATTAGCAGGGTAAAGATGTGGGGTTACGAGGATAGGGCCTAGATGGGATTGTTGTTCGATGGGCTGAATGGCCTCCTTCAACATTGTTGTTGTTTTGTGATTTTATGACCTGTTCAAGTCTGCATCCATTGAATCTAAAGGAGGGGGAATGATCAGGGTTAGTGTTAATAATGATAATACTGGATGACTAAAGATGGAAGTGAATATACAGTCAAGCAAAAATATATCAGCAAAAAGGTCTTGGCAAAGGAAATGTCAATGACTGAGAGAGTAAAGATTTAGAAAGTGCAGTCAGCCCAGCAACGGCCTTAGAAAGACATAGACTGAGAGGAGATCTAATAGAGGTGTACAAGATTATGAGGGGTATAGATAGAGTAAACAGGGTTAAGCTTTTTCCTAGGATGGACTTGAATAGCACGAGGGGTCACGGGCTTAGGGTGAGGGGGGTAAGCAGACGAAGTTTATTCACACAGAGGATGGTGGGGGTATGGAACACGCTGCCAAGTAAGGTGGTGGAGGCAGGCACTCTGGAGTTATTTAAGAGATAATTAGACGGGCACGTGAACAGAGTGGGAATGGAGGGGTACAGAAAACTGATTTAAAATAGGGATCAATTGGGAGTCCCTGGGAAGTGTGTAAATAGACGATGATATTGATGTACTTGTTTTTATCCTACAGGTGCTTTGGTCCACCTTGTTGTCTAACAAGGGGCGTACACGCGATGGGTCGTGAGAGGGCTGCTCTTGGATTTTTCGAGAGTATCCTAGTGCTTCACGTCGTTAGTGTACGCTTGACCTGGACCATTTGATGGGCAACACGACAGCACAGTGACTATCGCTGTGCCGCTGTGCTGTGCAGATACATGGACTTGGGCCTGTGTCTGTGGGAGTTTGCGCATTCTCCCTGTACTTGCGTGGGTTTTCTCCGGGTGCTCCGGTTTCCTCCCACATCCTAAAAATGTGCTCTTAGGCTAATTGGCAGAACAAATTCTCCCTAAATGGTCTCAAATTTGGTTTCAATCCATTGATCTATAAACATAGACAGGGATCATGGGTAGAGGTGGGAACATCGGGGTGGTGGCGCGGGCTCGTTGGGCCGAAGGGCCTGTTTCCCGTGCTGTTTTATTCTTTGTTCTTTGATCGGGGGAAAAAAAATTGCTGAACTGACTAACTGTTGAGCTGACCTAAGTGCCATTCTTACCACGTTCTTTCTGTGTGCTAGATCGTAAAACTAGTACAATTGCCATAAAGTACCTTTAATATGGCAGATGTTCAGCAGTAGAGAGAAATACCTTGGTCATAATTTCAACTTGAGATGTTGCAATCTGCATCACATAGGGAGGCAATTATATCTTTTTATTTGACTTGGTCTGAAACTGCCTGCTTTTGCAAAAGATTTTGTATGTAAATCGCTTCATGTAATTATCAACACCCTCACCAAGAAAACAGCATTTCTGTCTGTGCCAATCAGGACTACTGGCAGGTGATTTATGAGAAGGCAAAATCTAAAAATAACCATGATAAATGAAAGTCATTGTCAATCTTGCATTCACCCTTTGAGTGACACTCAATATCTCTTGTCTGGCCGTTGTCTAAGCTCAGTAAGAGGTCTGGCAACACCAAAAATAAATCCAACCGATTTATTTGATAGTAAACCTGCTAGCTTTTGGCGTTTGTGCCTTCGTGAGGCGAATGAGATGACATTGTCTAAGCACGCAGCTGGTTTAAAACTGGAAGAATATCCCAGTGAACAGTCAGAGACAGGAGTGCAACCACCTCACTTGTATGACAATGAGATATGGCTTAAAAATCTCCTTTGACTCTCTGGTCAAAGTGGAAGCCTTGGAATAAGTGAATGTGAAAAGTGAGGGTGAAGGAATGAAAGATGGCTGTTGCAATTAAAATTGATCAACCTGCAGATCCGCTTGTTAACCGAGATCGTTGCTCCAGTTAATTGATAGACACAAAAACTTTGGATAAGATTTTCCAGCTGCACGCACCCAAGACCAGATCTTCTCACTCTAGCCCAACAGACCTTCAAATGGTCTGTCAAATATTCTATCTCGCCGACTACAATTTCCACGAAAAGTGGGATGGGAAATTTTTGTCCTTTACATTTAAATGCAATCATGTCTTTATTAGGAAAGTGTAACAAAACTATTTACGGCTTTTATTTTTATTCATTCTTGGGACATAGGCGTCACTGGCTAGCCAACATTTATCGCCCATCCCTAATTTACTGCTACAGGACTGACATTTACACTGTATCACAAATCAATCCTTCTATTCCCCTATAACTCCACTATAACACATACATGAACTTTGATTTTAACCATTTACATTTAGCTAATAGACTGTAGGAGTGTCTCTATCCATTCATGCTGGACAGGTGTCAAGAGGGATTAGACTTCATCAAGTTTACAGCTTGAGTCCCCTTCCCTCTATACTGTGGGTCCATCTCTTTTACAAAACTCCAATATTTATTTCTTGAGGCTGTTTAAAACACAGACTATTCGACTGTTCTGTATGTATACTCTGACCATAGGCATATCAATTGCTTTGTTGCAATTGCCTGATCTTAGGACAGTGTGCTAAGCCTAGTAAGCTTAGTACTTAAAATCAGATAGGATTTTACGTTTTTGGGATGAGTGAGGCTGTAAAATCCCGCTGAATCCATCCTGTATGGTCAATTCTTAAGAGCAACTAGGAATGAGCAATAAATGCTGGCCAACAAGCGATGCTCATGTCCCACAAATGATTTTTTAAATATTAAACTCTGATGTGAAGCATGCATAGAGTTCATGGGGAAGGTCTCTAAATAATTCTGGCCAACCCCTCATGATGATGTGTAGTTGTCTGCATGTGATGTCTGCCTGTTCCTGGATTCTGTGAGAGGACAGCACCTCATACTCTGCTTGGTCTGTAGTGGGTAAGAAGGCTCTGGAAAGGGCATCAGACAAATACAGCTCCTTACCGTGTTTGTAGATAATGTTGAGATTGTGACATTACAATTTTGACAGCATGCATTACAGTCATGTAGATGGAATCTACCCAAATAGATATACTGAAAACCATTCTGTGGCCTTGTCTGTGTGAGTTATAACACCTCAGCTGGGAATTTCCAGCCTTGGAGTGAGCGTAGCTGGAAAATCCCATCCTTTGTGTCAGCTCTTGCAGCTTATTGACTACTTTCTGCTTCATGGCTATTGATAATTTTCTCGGAGCACACAGCTTTGGTGGCACTGAGTCAGTTACTCTCCTGTGGTATACCGCTGGTAGCTTACCATTGATGGCACCGTTGAACAGGTCTCTGTACTCTATCATTTCTGGAGCCTGATGTTGCAGACCATGCACCTCTGGACCAAGTTGGATGAACGCTAGTGCGATGCTGTTCCAAGGATTTAGCAATAGCCTTACTTTCTGGTCAACTACATGAAACCGGAAGCTATCCTTTCTGCAGTGGAAAGTTTTATTACTCGTTATTCATTTGCGGGACATGAGTATCACAGGCTGGCCAACATTTATCGCCCATCCCTAGTTCTCTGAAGACAGTTGACAGTTAATCACATTGCTGTGACTCTAGAGTCACATATAGACCAGTTCAGATAAGAAGAGTAGATTTCCTTCCCTGAAGAACATTAATGAACCAGATGGATTTTTCTGACAATTGACAATGGTTTAATGATCATTCTTAATCCCAGATAATTTTTATTGAACGTGAATTCCACTCTTTACCGCGGTGGGATTCGAACCTGGATCCCCAGAACATTAGCTGAGTTTCTAGATTAATAGTCTAATGATAATACCACTAGGTTACTGCCTCCACTGTGGCCACACCTTCAGCATGGGTGGTGCCATGAAGTCCAGCTGTGTACTGGGCTCCTGTGATTCATATGCGTCTGGATTCTCTAGATTCAACTGGGCAATACATTGATGCTGGAGCAAAGTGTAATCTTAACCTTCAGTCCACATTGCTGCAAATCATGCTGAGGGCGATGAAGTTCTCCCCTGATGTTGATGGTGTCAACACTCTCATAATAATGTTGTTGGTGGCTCAATTGTTTTGCTGCTTTGGCTGAGCTCCGGTTCATTTACCTTTTATAAATGCTCCTATCTCTGGAGGACCAACAGGCTGCAAGGTGGCTCATGTTGCATTGCAGAAATGATTTTTTAAATATTAAACTCTGATGTGAAGCATGCATGGAGTTCATGGGGAAGGTCTCTAAATAATTCTGGCCAACCCCTCATGATGATGTGTAGTTGTCTGCATGTGATGCAGACATTGGTGTTCTGAAGTTAATGGCCACTTCTATCACGAAAACTGAAATCTTTGGTGTTTTTTTCTTCACTGTTCCATTAACATGCAGATGCTGATGGCTGTTTATAATGTTAAATCATTCTCTGACACCAGCTGTTTATGAATAATATCACAGTGGGTCCTGCACACTATCCCATCCCTGATTAACTCATCAGTAAGGCTGCCAAATATACATTTCTTCGCTCAGGTTTTTAATGTTGCCAAGATTCATCTGCTCTTTGATTTGCTGAATTAAATGCATATCCATCGAGTCAAATACGGACAGCATGGTGACACAATGGTTAGCAACACCAGGGACCCTGGTTCAATTCCAGCCTTGGGTGACAGTCTGTGTGGAGTTTGCACATTCTCCCTGTGGGTTTTCTCAGGGTGCTCCAGTTTCTTCGCACAGTCCAAAGATGTGCAAGTTAGGTGAATTGCCCATGCTAAATTGTAAGGGAACTAGAAAGGTAAATGCGGGGTTTATAGGTATAGGTGGGATTGTTATCATTGCAATCTCAATGGACCAAATAGCCACCTCTTGTACTGTGGTCATTCCCCGTTTCTATGTCTCTAAATATTCTCAAACATTTTTACAGTTATTTCAGGTTTTTTTTCTCCTCATCCATTTAGCAAAATGAATCATACTCCCTGATGTCCTCAGGGCCGTTAAGTTTGGTAAAGTATAAGCTTGTACCTTCTTTGATTATTCAGATAATGCAACACTGCAGTAAATAAGTCACTCCTTCTCAACTCTCTGCAATGTTCTCATCAAAGACAAGTAGGTCAATGCAGCAAAGTCCTTGTGCCATGCTGCCAACTCCTAACACCATGTGGAAATGCTGGGTTCCCAAACACTGACAACAAGCATTTGTAACAATATTGCATTTGCTAGCTGAGCAGCTACTCCATGCTTGTGTTCTGCCACCCTGCTCTGGGGCGAACTCTTAACTTCTTGTCATGTGACCCTTTTTGTTGCTGCATCATCATGTGACCAATTAGTCTACAATCATGTCCTGAGGAACCTCATGGTGAACTTTACTATATCCCTTATGAGCAGGGCAGCCATTTAACGCCATGGTTCTACACTAGCTTGTGCTCTTTCATATGTATTCTAATTGTTTATTTTCTGTAAACAAATCAGAATTGGATTCTCAACTCAGCTTGACACCAAGCAAGCTGTTGGCAGAGAATGCTTCAAGTTGTAGATGGGTTCCTCATTGATGGGAGTTATATTGCAGGTTCACTTGGAGGGCAGCCCAATACACTGAATATTAGGTGTGTATTTGAGCTGATGTTTGCTGAGATCAGATAGAGAGCTGGTACTTCTTCAGGAAGTTTATGTTAATATATGCAGTGAGTGAAAAATAGCCTCAAACTAGGTTCCAGCTCCTTTTTTTGATGAGAACAGAATGTTTATTAAAAGTCACCAGTCTAAATCCATACCTACAGTAAAAGTAATGTCCGTATAACAAACAGTATTACACACAATCATAGTTGGTAACACTTAACACTTGACGAGAGCTGTTATTTTAAATGAAACAATTGGCCAAGCCCTCCAACAACACTAGTCCTTCTGGATTCAGAAAAGGATACTCCCACATAAAAAAAACAACTCAAGAAGGGCAAAAAAAAACATATTATTAGGTTGAAAAATCCAGCTTGTGGCAATCATTGCAGAAGCCTTGCAAGCACAAATTAAGAAGTGCTAAATGTTAGTGATCTAAAAAGGCACATCCTTTCTGAGACCTCATAGGTGTTTGAAATGAATGATTCTGGGTGGTGGGAAGCGTGTTTACCGGGTGGAGGGCAAACCAGAAGTGATTCCGCACTTGACAGCACTCCATCTCCTGTAGTGGCTGGGAGAACAGTAAAATGCAGCAAGCTAGAGAAATCTTGAATTATTTCCCTTGGCAAAGCAATGCAGAGTTTCAGCATCAGGTTTTAGATACAAAGAACAAAGAACAACACAGCACAGGAAACAGGCCCTTCGGCCCAACGAGCCCGCGCCGCCATCCTAACGTCTTAATGACATATAGGGACAATTTGTTACCCAATCAGCCTAAGAGCACATTTTTGGGATGTGGGAGGAAACCGGAGCACCCGGAGAAAACCCACGCAACCACGGGGAGAACACGCAAACTCCAGCAGACACAGGCCCAAATCCATGTGTCTGCACAGCAACAGCGATAGTCTCTGAGCTGTCATGGTGCCCATCAGATGGTCCAGTTTAAGCATACACTAACGACGTGAAGCACTAGGCCACTCCTGAAGCAACATCCAAGAGCAGCTCTCGCACGACCTGCCGCATGCATGCCCTTGTTGGTCAACAAGGTGGACCGAACATACTGTGGAAACAAATAGGATATTTAAACAGTCCTACTATATCCCTCTATCTGCAGACCGCTCATGTGGCTGTCCAAGAGACCCTTAAACAACCCAAGCGTGCCTGCTCCCACCACCTTACTCGGTAGTGCATTCCATACCCCCACTACCCTTTGTGTGAAAAACTGCCCTCTAATATTAGTCTTATACATAGCACCCCTCACTCTAAGGCCGTGACCCCTCGTTCTATCCTTTTCTAATGGTGGAAAAAGCTTACCACCATTTACTCTATCTATACCCCTCATAATCTTATATACCTCTAATAGATCCCCTCTCAGCCGACGTCTTTCAAGGGAAAACAACCTTAGTGCGTTCAATCTTTCCTCGTAAGACAGCCTTTCCATACCAGGCAGCATCCTGGTAAGTCTCCTCTGCACTCTCTCCAGGGCCTCCACATCCTTCCGGTATAAGGCGACCAGAACTGGACGCAGTACTCCAAGTGAGGCCTAACTAACGTTCGATACACTTGCAACATTAGACTCCTACTCTGGTATTCTATACCTCTTCCTATGAAGGCTAACATACCATACGCTTTCTTTATCGCATTCTCCACCTATACTGACACCTTTAGAGACTTGTGAACCTGCACCCCCAAATCTCTCTGCATCTCTATACTCCGGATAGTTTTACCTTTTATCCTATAACTCCCTGCTACATTTTTCCGGCCAAAATGCATCACCTCGCATTTATCCGGATTAAATTCCATTTGCCATCTATCCACCCAATCTACCAGCCTATCTATGTCCTGTTGTATTGCCTGGCACTGCTCCTCAGTTCCTGCCAATCCAAGCATCTTAGTGTCATCAGCAAATTTGCTGATCACACCACCTGCCCCCTCTTCCAAGTCATTTATATGAACCACAAATAGAAGAGGTCCTAGTACTGAGCCCTGTGGCACACCACTAGTGACACACCTCCAGTTGGAAAAAGAGCCTTCCACTAATACCTGCTGTCTCCTCCTCCCAAGCCAGTTCTCAACCCATCTACATACCTGGCCCTGTATCCCATGTGCCTTCACCTTTTCTATCAGCCTACCATGAGGAACCTTGTCAAATGCCTTACTGCAATCCATGTAGACGACATCAACGGCTTGTCCTTCATCAACTGTTTTTGTCACCTCTTCAAAAAATTCCACTAGATTTGTAAGGCACGACCTCCCCTTAACAAAGCCATGCTGTGTATCCCTGATCAGATCGCAGCGCTCCAGATGTTCATACATCCTGTCCCTGAGGATCCTCTACATTAGCTTACCTATAACTGAAGTCAAGCTCACCGACCTATAGTTCCCTGGGTTATCCCTCTGACCCATTTTAAACAACAGTACTACATTTGCTATCCTCCAATCCTCTGGGACCACACCAGTGTCCAACGAAGAGACAAAGATTTGCGTCAGAGGATCAGCAATGTCATCTCTCACCTCCCTTAGCAGTCTGGGGTAAATGCCATCAGGCCCCGGAGCTTTATAAGGCTTTATGCTGCCTAAAAGCCCCAACACCTCTTCCCTCGTAATGGTTATTTCCTTTAACGGGTCCTCAAATTCCTCAAAGCCGGCACCAGACATCAGGCCCCTCTCCTGCGTGAATACCGACGCAAAGTATTCATTCAAGATCTCCCCCATTCCTTCAGGCTCTAAGCATAGTTCCCCTCCTCTGTCCCTGAGAGGTCCAATCTTCCCTCTAACCATCCTTTTGCTCCTTACATAGGAGTAAAATGCCTTAGGATTTTCCTTAATCCTACCTGCCAAAGCCATTTCGTGGCCCCTTTTTGCATTTCTGACACCCCTTTTAAGATCCCATCTACACCCTCTATATTCTTCCAGCGCTGTCTCTGTCCCCAGTTGCCTAGATCTAACATACGCCTCCCGCTTCTTCCTGACCAAGTCCTCGATATCCCTAGTAACCCACAGTTCTCTAATCCTACCTTTCCCATCCTTCCTCCTTACCGGCACATGTCTTTCCTGTAAAGATTTTAGTTTTCCCTTGAAAGACTCCCACATGTACTGCGTCGACCTACCCTTGAACAGCTTATCCCAGTCGGTATTCTTAAGATCCTGCCTAATCCAGCTGTATCTAGCCCTCCCCCAGTTTAACACCCTCCCTTTAGGGCAGGCTTCATCTTTTTCCATTAATATCCTAAAGCAGACAGAGTTGTGGTCACTAGTTGACACATGCTCTCCTACTACAACGTCAACCACCTGCCCTGGCTCATTCCCCAGAACCAAGTCCAGTATAGCCCCCTCTCTAGTCGGACTACCCACATACTGCTCCAAGGATCCTTCCAAAACACACTGTACAAATTCCTCCCTGTCCACTCCTTCTGCTCTGGGCACCTTCCAATCTACCCCAGGGAAATTGAAATCTCCCACTAGAACTACCCTATTCTTCCTACACTTATCTAAAATGTCCCTGCATATCCCTTCTTCCACGGCCCGTGGGCTGTTGAGCGGTCTGTAGAACACACCCAACATAGTAACCTCTCCCTTCCTATTCCTCAACTCCACCCATAGCGACTCAATTCCTAAATCATCCATACCACTCTCCCTCTGCACTGCTATGATGTGATCCTTAACTAATAACGCCACTCCCCCTCCTCTCTTCAAACCACCTCTATCATGCCTAAAACACTTGTACCCTGGGATATTCAATTGCCAGTCCTGCCCCTCCTTTAACCACGTCTCAGTCACCGCCACCACTTCTAGCTTCATCGTGAACATTATTGCTTTCAGTTCATCTGTTTTTCCAGTCACACTCCTCGCGTTAAAACACATGCACTGAAAACCCTCAGGCCCTCTCTGACCCTCCCTGTCTTACCAGGACTTACCCTGTCTCCCATCTCTCTCCCACTCCTAATTCCCCCTGTCTCCCCACCCCCCCCTCCATATTAGTTTAAACCCTGCCGGAACACTCCAGCTAACCTCCCAGCTAAAATATGGGTGCAGCAAGTTTAAAAAGAATCAACCTCCCTGAAGACGCACCATTCCTCAATCTGACCCCAGCAAACATCAGTTCAAGAATTATACACTCGCTGTTCTATAGAGGACTTTCATGCTGATTTCAGAGGTCCAGGCCAAAGAAGGTTGGTGAGCATATATCTAATGCACCTGTAGTACACTGGGCAGCGTGCAAGTGTGTTTGCATAGCTCAGGGCATTGAAGAGCCTAGCTCTAACTTCACACAGAGCACACTAACTATTTCATCAGCAGGGAAATCATTGTCAATTTTAGGAATGAGGCTGTAGCCCACCATAACATCTCTGTTAACAGTGCTAGCAGTCTCCCTGGAAACTCTGACATCTTGGTCCTGTAAGGAAGTCTCGTCAATGACTTTTGGAACATCACACTGCAATGGTAACACCATGTGGAGAGAGATGCTCTTCCAGTTCAAGCTAAAACCCTTCTTCCTCTCACCCCCTCTTTTTGCAGACACTCAACACCCTCTCATCCCTCAATGTGTGCTGGGGCATTTCCTTCTCCCTCTTTGCTGAGTGAATGTGGACACTCTCCCTCTGTACCAGTTCACCTTAGCACTCTGCCCCCTTTCAATTGACACTAGCACCCATCTTCCTCTTTCCAGTCCTGGGAATGTTCTCCCACCCTCTCAGTTCATATTGACACATTTCTCCCTCCCATTTATTGTCTGTATATGTAGATGTCATTTGATATTTTTGCATTCGTAAGCGTACTGTCTTCTGTGCTTCCTTGTCAACTTCCCGGCACCTGTCTGAATAAAAAGAGATATAATTCCCACAATGTAAAGCGAGGTTGTGATCATAGCTAGTGTATCATGTAGACAGGTGCCCAGTTTAGTGGCAGCAGACATGGTTCATTCATCCTGTGTCAGTTCACTGTGGCACTTATTTTCCAAAGAGAGCACTGGCTGGTGACTGGATGACAAGTGTTATCCTCCTCAGACATGCTCAGCACTCTGAACAGGGAATCCCAGCACATGCCTGACAGGCACATCACCACGAGCAACATTACTGAGCAGACAGCATGCTCAATCAACACCTCTCTGTCTGGATCACTCAGAACAGGCTTTGCAGAAAAGGCCTGAGCTGGTATCGCAGTTTGTCACTGTCTGCTTCAGGGCATCATTACCATCTCTGAAGCATAGCAACAAATGCCTTTTTTATTAATTCGTGGGACATGGACGTTGCCAGCTGGCCAGTATTTATGGTCCATCCTTAGTTGCTTGAAGGTAGTTGAGAGTCAACCACATTGTTGTGGCTCTGGTATCCCATATTGGCCAGACCAGGTAAGGATAGCAGATTTCCTTCCTTGATGGGTTTTTTTCTGACAATCAGCAATGGTTTGATTGTTTTTGGTAGGTTCTTAATTCCAGATATTTGTAATCGAATTCAAATTCCACCAGCAAGATGCTGGCCTCACCAATCCATGAAGGAATGAAAAGAATGACTTTGCCATATTAGAAGATTAGCCAGTCCCACAACCTGAGCAGCAAGAGGTGGAGGAGGATGAGCTGCAGGAACACTAGTACTGGGCTGACTGTAAATGTCACCATACCCCTGGAAGACCATAGGCTGCTCTCCCCCTGTTGACAGCTAGAGTTAACTGGTGGTGATTTAACCTGAGGGGCAAGATTGAGAAGGCAGAGCCTTCATGAATAACCTCAGCTGGTACAGGAATTCAACCAGCGCTGTTGGTGCTCTGTGTCACAACCCCGCTATCCAGCCAACTGAACTAATCATAGCTGACAATGTTCCTATAGAGCAACTTATTCTAGCGCACTTCATGTGATCCATCTGTGCATCTCCAGTATACAGCCCCCAATCATTAGCATGACCATTCTGAATATCAGTTTTTTGGCTTTCTCTGGTGCATCCTTATTCCCACATCTGTTCAATATTAACGTCAGCATCAGACTGAGGACAAAAATAAATAAGTCAAACAACATACATTTGTGTACAATAATTAATAATTTTCTGGAAGCATTTAATGCTTGTCTTTGCTTGCTTTCGGTGTTCCTCCACTGAGAAGTGAAAAGCTGCTGATAATTCCAGGTTAATTTCAGGTGGCTGTGATGGGCAACCTCAAAGTAGAAATATGCCTCGAGGGCATAACTGTACCAAGATAGGCCAGAGCAGACTACCCAGCATAGCTGTACCAACATGGGCCAGGGCAGACCATCCAGCATAGCTGTACCAATATAGTCCATGATAGACTACCCAGCATGGCTGTATTAACATGGGCTAAGACAGACTATCCAGCATGGCACTACCAATATAGAAAGAAGTCTCATAACACCAGGTTAGAGTCCAACCAGTTTATTTGATAGTAAACTTACAAGCTTTTGGAAACGGTGTTCCTTTGTCAGGTTCTGATCAGAGAAGGGCATATGAAGTCACACACAGTTTACAGAATACTGATTAGAATGCAAGTCTTTACAACTAACCTGCTATTCAAGTCTTAAAGATGCAGACAATGTACCAATATAGTCCAGGATAGACTATCCCAGCTGGTTGTGTGACAGTAATATTAAAATAATAACTGGCGAAGTGGCTATTGTAGTGAATGTAAGATGTCGATGTGAAAGAGGACATAGATTTGAATCACTTTCCTGGAACTATATTTCAGTTCTCTTATGGCTTTATGGGAGAACAGAGTACAACTGTGCTGTGGTACCCTAAAAACTCATGTGGAGTTTGGCCTCCCAGAGCCAAGATGGCAGGGCTTTGAGCTCCAGGGAATTTTTTTTTTATATACGCTTATGGGGTATGAGCATTGCTAGGTAGGCCAGCATTCATTGTTCATCCTTAGTTGCCCTTGGAAAGGTAGTGATGAACTGCTTTCTTGAATCACTGTAGTCCCTGTGATGCCAGTATCTTTAGGATTTTGACCAAGCAAGCTGTCAACAGAGAATGCTTCAAGTTATAGATAGGTTCTGCTTTGGTCTGAGTTATATTGCAGGTTCATTTGGAGGGCAGGCTAGTGCATCAAACATTAGGTATGTGTTTGAGCTGATGTTTGCTGAGATCAGATAGAGAGCTGGTTCATCTTCAAGAAGGTTGTGTTAATAAATGCAGTGAGTGAAAAATAACCTCCCACTAGGTTCCAGCTCTTTACAAGCACCATTTAAGAAGTAGTTAAATAGTAGTTATCTAAAAAGGCACGTCACTTCTGTGACCTCATATTGGTGTTTGCAACGAATGATTCTGGGTGGTGGGCATGTTTATTGGGTGGAGAGCAGACCAGATATGATTCTGCTCAATAACAAACTGTACCCTACAATAAGAAAAAGAGTGATATATTAAACATTGAGTAGGGTGGACTGAAACTATGTCCTTTAGCAGAAAGCTCATCGACCAGGGACGTGGATCTTGAAAGCATTTAAAGAATTTTTAAGTAATTGCTGGAAGGATAAGGAGAATTGAGGAGTTTTTTTTTATGTAGAGTTGCGGAGCTTTGAAAGTTGTCTGTAAAAGAGGAAGTTAAACCACTTATTCCTTTTGAAGAAACCACAGCTGTCAATCAAGCTTAGAATATCTGCACACATTGCTAGAAATAATGGAAATATTTGAGATGCAGGCAACTGTGAAAGGAAATTGAGCACAATGACTAGAGGCAAAGTAGAAATCCATTAAGCTGTCAATGGAAGCTCATTTCAAAGCCCTGTGCTTTGAAATTGACAGAGATCTAAAGTTTCCAATGCAATGTAGAGTGTTTCAAAGGTTTCAGCTTGCTAGGAAAGGTCAGAGAATTCAAATAAATGTTGTGTGAATACATTAGTGCTGAGTGACCAGCTATGGTGAGAGGTACACTACCCTCAATGCCCCCACCCCCCAGCCATATTGAAATTGACATCTCCTGTCTGTATAATTGGGCATGTTGGCTCACCCTCATGCTGTATGGTAATAGGCTGTACGTGCAGCGGCCATTATTTGTGGTTGGGGGAAAGATGTAGCCCTTGAGGGATTGGTGGCGCTTTCCTGGGATGGATGCGGATACGGAAGCATTAATATTCCACTTGTCGGAGGAGCAAGACCTGTCTCTGAATGCAGAGACTAGACTGTCTTTAAAAATGGTGCTGTGATCTCTAAACAGCAGCGCTGGTTGTTGGATTGCTCAGGAGACATGAATTTTACCAGGTGGATGAATCCCACCTGACAAACGCTCCAGACACCAGTGGGAAATCTTCCTGGCATGGGCACTTAGTTACAATTCGGAAGAATTGCAGCCAAGATATGTGGCCAAGACAGGTGGCCTCTTAGACAAAAATCAATCGCTTTCAAGAAATTAAGGGATAAAGCAGAAATAAATGGTTGCACTTAAATTGAAGCAGTTATCAAAGTTTGCAATGTATAAATTTTATTGATTAACTCCGTTCGACTGTGGCTTCTCTCTGAAATCGTAGAATCATAGACTGATGCAATGCATAATTAGGCCATTCAGCCCATCATATTTGCGCCGGCTTTTTTGAAAGAATTATCCAAGCTTTTCCATTCCTCTTCTCTTTCCACATGGCTGTGTAATTTTTTTCCCCTTTACAAACACATCCAATTCCCCTTTTGAAAGTCATTGCTGAACCAGCTTCATCATTTTCAGGCAGTGCATCCCAGTTTATAATAGCATGTTGCATGTTAAAGATTCCCTCATCTCACATCTGATTTTTTTGTCATATGTGTACTCATTTGTTGCATGCAACATCATGTGCCACTGAATACTGCAGAATACTCACTCCCAGAATGACTTTACAGGCATTTTGTAACAATGACAGTCTTTTAAAACAAAAATGACACTGCACTGGAATTTGTAGATTGGAATTTATGAGTGATACAATTTGTTAGTTTTTAAAATGTGATGTGAATGGAAAACTGAGACCCTACCAAAGACATGACTGTAAATGTAAGACTGTTCATTGTAGAGTTAAAATTGGCAAAAATGCTTTGGTTCCATTGGTGTACCTTATTGAGAATTACAATAACTTTATGGCTGGAATTCTCCCGTCCTATCCGCCATGAGAATTGTAGTGAGCGCAGGGATGGGCCATGCAAAGGGCCGTTGACCTTGGACGGGATTCTTCAATTTTGAGGCAAGCATTGGTTGGAGAATTCAACCCAAGTTCTGCATTAGTGGTTGTGTGTTCTAAGACAAGCTGGACAAACAACTTGACAAAGACTGCTGGGTAATAGACAATTAATCAGCTTCAGCTACCTAGTGTTGGATAATGTAGGACCTATATCCAAAGTGACTCAGCCTATGAACCTTTTAGTTCAATACATCTGTAATCTGCAGTTCTGTTGTAGGATCAACGACATACATCCAAAATATCAACAGACAAAATTCCTACATTAATCTTCTTGGTTCACTGACGATTTCACTTTTTATTTTACAAATACTTTATCGCGTTGATAAATCATTTGCTCCCAGATGATTTGCGCACAGGTATCATAATGTAAGCTAATTTGTGTTAATCATAATTTACTGACATCTAATGAAACATAATGTAGAATTTAAATCTTATTAATTGACTATGGCATACTTAATACAAAACACTCTTTAGATTAATGATCATTGATCATGATGCTGGTAGCCAAACTCCACTGTCCACTACTATTAAACTATTAATTTTATTCTAAATCCTCATTAAACTAAAGAATAACTGAAATCCCATATTAAGTACTTACATGTTAAACAATAATATTCATTCAGGGCAGTTCAGAGATAGTTCACTTGATGGATTCCAGGGATGAAGGGCTTGCCTTATGAGGAGAGATTGAGCAGTTTAAGCCTATACTGGTTGGAATTGAGAAGAATAAGAGATCTAACTGAGATATGCAAGATGTTAAAGTGGATTGACAGGGATCAGATTCTTTCCCTTGTTGGCCATGCCCTTGAGAGACCATAGTTTTAGGCTAAGGGGTGACAGATTTAAAACAGAAATGAGGTGGAATTATTTCACTCGAAGGGTCACGTATCTGTGGATTTCTCTACTTCAGAGACACTGGAACACTAAATAAATTTAAGGAGCTAATAATGTTAGGGTTAGTAGCAGGATGAAAAGTTAGCAAAGCAGATAGGAGCTAAATTACAGAGAGAGATTGAATAGGTTAGAACTTTATTCCCTGGAACTTAGAAGAATGAGAGGAGATTTGATAGAGGTGTGTAAGATTTTGATGGGCATGGATAGAGTGAATGCAAGCAGGCTTTTTCCACTGAAGCTAGGGGAGAAAAAAATTCCAGAAGGCATGGATTAAGGGTGAAAGGAGAAAAGTTTAAAGGGAATATTAAGGAGGGGGGGGGGGGTTCTTCACTCAGAGATTGGTGAGAATGCAGAATGAGCTGTCAGATGAAGTGGTAAATGCGAGGTCACTTTTAACATTTAAGAAAAACTTGGATGGGTTCATGGATGAGAAGGGTATGGAGGGATATGTTTCAAGTGCAGGTAAGTGGGACTAGCCAAAAAATGGTTCAGCACTGACAAGAAGGGTCAAAAGGTCTGTTTTTGAGCTGTAATTTTCTATGGTTCTGAGGTGGAAATGAGTATTTTTCAGGAGAGTGGTGGGATTCTCTGAATGGTAGAGGAAATTCCTGAAGGATACAGAGGATAGGTGGGATGAGAAAGGAATAACAATCAATGTAAGTCTGTCCAATTGTTACCCAGACACTAGGAGTGGTTTTAATTCTTCTTTCTTTTTCTGGATAACTATTGATGTAACATGGTCGGGTCCATTCAAAGTCAAAACATACTTTCGGATGATTCCCAATGGAGGGCAATTGTCCATCAGAGGTTTGCACCTCCCAGATTTGATTTGATTTGTTATTGTCACATGTCACAGCTTGGGTCACTGTCTATGTGGGGTCTGCACATTCTCCTCATATCTACATGGGTTCCGTCCTCGTGCTCTGATTTAGATCATAGAATCATGCAGTGCAGAAGAGGCCCATTGCATCAGCCCAACACATGAGAAACATTGACCTCCCAACTCATCCTATTTACTAGTTTCCTCCCAGACTCCAAAAATATGCAGGTTAGGTTGATTAGCTATGCTAAATTGCATCTTAGTGTCAGGGAGAGTAGCAAGGTAAATGCATGGGGTTACGGGGATAAAGCTTGAGTGGGATTGTTGTCACTACAGGCTCAATGGGATGAATGACCTCCTTTGGCGCTGTAGGGATTCTATGATTTTATGTTACTGGAGGTTCTTTCTCAGCTATATGACTTGGTGTTGACATATCCTGCCCATTGTCTGTAATCACCTTTGATTGGGTAGCAATTACATGATATCCTGAGGTAAGGACAGGAGCAGAATGGATCACATTATGTCAAGTGTTGATTTTTGTTCTTTAGATTGGTATACTGATCATCAGCACATCATCAACCTTTAGCTTCAACACCTCAGGGGACAATAAGTGCACAGAGGAGAGTTCAATCTATTGCTAGAAAGTGTACCGGAGTGATCAGCATCAATAACTAGAACATGTTTCTACTATTTTCATGTAATCACTTTTATCGTTGTCCCTTTAGTCAGTGGAGACAATTTTCTGAAGTGAACTGGCAACGGTCAGATTTCTCACTATCAGCTTCTATTATGCAAGATTTGACGTCTATTTCTTTTTGTTTGTCATGGCATTTGCCTGAGGAAGGCACGGAGTGTTGAAAGCTTGCAATTTTACTATCAAATAAATCGGTTGGATTAAAAATTGGTGTTGCTAAATTCTTACTGAGTTCTTGTCATCTAAAGGCCAGGGCATATTCTGGGATTTAGAAAATGCTGCTTTTGAGTTAATTATGAAGAAATCTATGAGAGTAGGATATATTAATATAGTTATACAAATGTACTAAATTCATAAGGACATCATGTCGCACAATGATTAACACTGCTGTCTCACAGCACCAGAAACACGGGTTCAATTCTAACCTCAGCTGACTGCCTGTGTGGAGTTTGCACATTCTCCCCATATCTGCATGGGTTTCCTTGAGGTGCTCTGATTTCCTCCCACACTCCAAAGATGTGCAAGTTGGGTGGATTAGCTGTGCTAAATTGGTCCTCAGTATCCAAAGGTGTGTAAGTTTGGGGGATTAGTGGAATAAATACATGGGGTTAGCATGGGGTGGGCCTTTTTAGGATGTTCTGTCGGAAACTTGTTGTGGATTTGATGGGTCGAATGGCCTCCTTCTGCACTGTAGAGATTCTGAGGTAAATATAGGCCAATGCTTGAGTGCAAACTTAGGCAGAGCCCATTCAGTTCTTAGCTAGACTTGTGTAAGTGAAAAACACGGATGTAGATTGAAGATTATGACACTCTCAAGGCGTGTTCTTCACATCTATTACTACTGCTCTGATCAAAAGATTTTCGATTTAAACTTTGTCCGAGGTTTACAATGTGAATTCATTATTAGCTGAAGAGATTCTGTTTCCTCTTTGCTTTGAGGATGTATTTTTAGTGTCTTGAAATGCTGGTGACGATGGTCGGTGTTATTCCCAGGGAAAACAATTAACAGAATTATTGGATGAGCTGCCTGAAACATATGCCTGACTTAAATTTGTGGTAAATTTTGCAAGAAGCAATTGAGGTCTAGGCAAGAGTGCCCTCGAGACAAAAGGAAACAAACTGCGGGTATTGGAAAGAGAATAAAAAGTTTGACAGTTCGTAGCAGTGCGCAAATACAGCAACACCCGTTATAATCAAATACTATAGATTCCCCATTCTTTGCTCAGTTCTCTGAAATTGAGCACTTTTAATTGCTGCCACTATCATGATTGTCCATGAATCATTTGCATTGATTTTTCCTCTTTCACTTTTGCTTCACAGTTAAATTAAACGCCCAATTTACCCCTTGCTTTTCAATATTGGTGTTCCTTTTCATCAACCCCTGCACTTATTTTCCCCTCAGCATGACTTCATTTCTTTGATTCGAAAATTGTTGCTGTTGAATACCGTTTCACAAAGGTGCAGTGTGACCTGATTGTGCAGCATCTCTGGCCTATCAATATTCTTGTATTTGTTCACAAAGATCACAAATTTAAGTAGAGATGAGGGAGGCCGCTGAGCTCATCCATACTAAACGGTGTCTAAAATATAAACATCATTGATTAGTTTTTTGATTTTGCTCTAGGTGCCTTCAAATCTCATCATATAATTCATGAGGGAGTGAGCAGTGGCAATCATTTTGTTTCTTTTAACACACTCCTCAATTCTCTTTTCCATTCACTTCAATGGAAAAGGAGATCAGGAAAAATGATCATTGATTTTGCATTATCACTAAAGGTCAAAATCACCCCCAAGCTATCGGAAAGCCAACTGCGCTTAAAATCCATCAATTAAAAGTGTGACTGCCCTAAGGCAAGGCCATTATGATGCATCACTAATCCATGCCTTTTTCAAATAATACAAGGCAGCATGTAAACCTAACATTACTCGCGTTGTTCCATGACTGTGATGCAAAGTCCAGCACCAAGTGGGTGCACTGAGCAGGAAACTCAAATCCATGTGAGGTTAACATCACACTTAAAGCCAGCAATCACTACTTAAAAACGAGAAACACTCCAGCTGCTTCACTCCAAATGTGCTCTGAGAAAGAATGAAGGGTATCACGGAGTAACTTGGTTTAAGCTTCTTAGTTGCTGTGAAGCAAAGAAGACACAAGTTCTGCATTTTCATAACCACCTTTATTTCTTTGATCCAACTTCACACACAATTCTCCACCAACAAAATGGTGTCAGCTCTTACCGCACCCCCCCCCCCAACTTTTTACCTCTCAGTGACATCCATTGAATCATTGCTATCAAATTAGGACTTAATTGGAAGGTCTGGCAATCCATTTTGAACACAACAAGCCAAAGAGAAGCTTTCCTTGTTCTCTGGTGGAAATCTGGCTGCCTTAGTCTAGAAGATTGAATGGAACCAAGGTTGGGTGAAAGATAAAAGCAAATTACTACGGATGTTGGAAACCAAAAGAGAAAATGCTGGAAAATCTCAACAGGTCTGGCAGTATCCGTAAGAGTTAAAAGAGCTGACATTTCCAGTCCAGATGAACTTTTGTCAAAGGATCACCCAGACTAGAAACATCAGCTCTTTTCTCTCCTCTGCCAAACCTGCTGAGATTTTCCAGCATTTTCTTTTTTGGTGAGAGGTTGGGTGAGATTTTCCAGCCTCCCGGCTGCATGTTTCCTGCCGGTGGGAGGTAGCGTTTTTTGCTTGCGGCAGAATTCTCTGATCCCACTGCTGTCAATGGGAGTACCTACTGATGTCACCCTATACCAGTGGGAAACCCACAGGTGGGAGTGTGCCACTGGCACTGGAGAATTCCATCAGTGTGACTGGCAGGTATGTTTACTCAAAGGGCCAAGAGGCACTCCAGGTCCAAACTGTGAAGGGAATAAAGGAATCTCCAAACATCTAAATCACAGGGATTGGTCTTAAGGACCTGGCTGAAGTGCAGCAAGGAAAAGTTCAATGACTTCAGAAGAGTGACCAAGGTCAATTCCTGAAACCTGTGGGGGAATTATAGCTGCATCAGCCAATGCTCCTGGCTAATAGAAGACAGAGCTGGTCCTCTCCGAAAACCCCTGTTTGTGTGCAGTCTTACATTCATAGTCCTTCTCTATCTGCGCACAATTTCTCCACTTGCAGAGTCGCTGAGCAGAGACTGATAACCAAGTTCTGCACACATGAGGACGGCCTCAACCAGGATCTTGGGTTCATGCCACACTATTTGTAACCTCCACAAATTTCAGAAAAGCAGATAAAATTCTGTGTGATTAGATCAATGATGTGTCCGACCCAAGGCTCCATTTAGAATTTGCCTGTCAAGATTGCACAGTGGTTAGCACTGCTGCCTCACAGCCCCAGAGACCCAGATTCGATTCCCGGCTTGGGTCACTTTCCATGTGGAGTCTGCATGTTCTCCCCATGTCTGCCTGAGTTTCCTCTGAGCGTTCCGGTTTCCTCCCACAATCCGAAAGACGTACTGGTTAGGTGCATTGACCATGCTTGGGCTTGCAAAATCTCACTAACTGTCTGGGCTGGAGACAATACACATCTCTTTAACCTGCACTTAACCCTCTCTGTACTCACGTTGCCTGTACCTTTAAAACTTAATTATCTGTAAAGACTCGCATTCCAACCATTATGTCTATATATGCCCTGTTTATGAACAGAACTCCCACTCACCTGATGAAGGGCTAGCACTCCAAAAGCTTGTGGCTTTTGCTACCAAATAAAGCTGTTGGACTTTAATGTGATGTGATGAGATTTCTTACTGTTTAAGTTAACAGGGCCTGCAAATCATGGTGCCAAATGAGCATTAGACACTGAGTGACACCACAGTTTGCCACTCTGCATGTTTCTGGAAGGTGCATGGCATTGCCTGTGTTCATATCTACCCATGAATGGCATGCCAAACAATCTGTGCCAACAGTGCATCTACTGCCAATTTCAATGCCTCCAGGTTCCTGTAGTACAGAGAGCTACCATGCCAAGGAGGCTAATTTTGTGGCTCATATCTTCAACAAATGTTGTGAAGTTCACTTATCTCCAAAGATTTCAGAAAAGCAGATAAAATTCTGTGTGATTAGATCAATGATGTGTCCGACCCAAGGCTCCATTTAGAATTTGCCTGTCAAGATTGCACAGTGGTTAGCACTGCTGCCTCACAGCCCCAGAGACCCAGATTCGATTCCTGGCTTGGGTCACTTTCCATGTGGAGTCTGCATGTTCTCCCCATGTCTGCCTGAGTTTCCTCTGAGCGTTCCGGTTTCCTCCCACAATCCGAAAGACGTACTGGTTAGGTGCATTGACCATGCTGAATTCTCTCTCAGTGTACCTGAATAGGTGCCAGATTATGGCAACTAAGGGGATTAACACTTCATTGCAGTGTTAATCTAAGTTACTTGTGACACTAATAAATAAATATAATCTTAAATTTAAAACTAAAATACATCGACTGCAGGAAACCATTTTAGGATGCTTAACTACTTTCAACTGTGCCATGGATAAGCTCAGTAGTTAACATAGTGAACACTTCCATTGAGTTTGTCTACACATCCCACTGCCTTGGAAAATTAGCATAATCACCGACACCATATACCCTGGACATACTCTCTTCCACCTGCCAGTGTTGGGAGAAAGCCTGATACAAAAGTCTGAAAATTCATACCAAGTGACTCAAGAACAGCTCCTTCAGACTTTTGAAGCAAGAAACTATACTTTCCACTGCATACGAAACATGTGACAATAATAAATCAAATAGATCAAATCAAATCTAATCAAGTAGAATGGTCCAAGCACACATTAAGTTGATCTTTCTCCTCACCCCATCTGTGACTATAGCCCTATATTCTGCACCCTATCCTTTTTCTCTCTCCTATGTACTTTATGAATTGTCTGTATAGCTCGCAACACACAATACATTTCATTGTGCCCCAATATTTGTGACAATAATAAATCCATTCAATCCAATCCAAATATTTTTCAATTTGTTCTGCCGGGCAACATCAGAAGTTAACCATCGGCTATAAAACTTGTCTGGAAAATAGAGGAAGGAAAACACAGCCAAAGAAATGTAGAAAAGATTCAAATGTAAAAGGCACCTCCAAGTGAAGTGACAGTCTGGATTATACACTCAAGTACCCATGTAGGGCTTGACTTGGCAATTTTCTGACTGTGTGGATAGGTTTATTACCAACTTAGTTGAGTTGACACTAAGACAGAGTGATATGATAAAGCTGCAATTGCGTAATGTCAGCAATTGCAAAATCTACCTGTCGCTCTGAATTCTCATCATGGTACCAGTCCAGAATTTTTTTTTAATTCATTCATGTCTCATGGTCATCGCTGGCTGGCATCTATTGCCCATCCCTAGTTACCTTTGTTCAGAGGACAGTTGAGATTCAACTGTGTTGCTGAGAGTTCAGATTCACATGAAGGCAGATAAGGAGGGCAGATTTCCTTCCCTAAAAGACATCTGGTGAACCAGATGTGTTTTTCTGACAATAGTTTCATGGTCATCAATAGGTTCTTAATTCCAGATTTTAACTTGTTGAATTCAAATTCCACCATGTGCTGTGATGGGATTCGAACCCGTGAACCCAGAACATTTGAGTGTGGGCAGCACGGTTGGATCAGTGGGAAGCACTGCTGCTTCACAGCACCAGAGACTTGGTTTCAATTCCTGGCTTGGCTTGCTGTCTGTGCAGAGTCTGCACATTCTCCACGTGTCTGTGTGGGTTTCCTCTGGGTGCTCCAAATTCCTCCCACAGTTTGAAAGACGTGCCAGTTAGGTGAATTGGTCATGCTAAATTCATCCTCAGTCTATCCAAACAGGCACTGAAGTCTGATGATTAGGGAATTTTCACAGTAACTGCATTGCAGTGTTAATGTAAGCCTATTCGTGACACTAATAAATAAACTTCAACTTTTTTAATGAACGACAAAATTGGTAACTGGAGTAAGGAAGAAAAATAAACTCTCTTTAAAAAAAAGACAAATCAGATGAAATAGATGGAAAAATATTAAATCAGCATGGAAACTCTGATGAAGTACTTAAATTTTATGTATGACTGTTTAATTTAGCAGCTGGTGGCTACTATTATAACAACAAAATGTTTGTTACTGAAATAATAGTGCTTACTCTAGAAATGATATAACATTCTCTGATAGCCTTGGGTTGTGTACAAGCTATCTTAAAATTTGAGTTTTAATTTCTTTAGCAGTAGCAACATTGATTACAAATGGTGCAATTGTCATTAGAGAAAAGGATGTTTCCATGGGGACAGTTTTGAGTAAAGCAAGATCATTAAAAGTGTGTAAAGTATATCTTCCGAGATCATTTGAAATACCAAGCATGTCTGATTAGTTTGAGAGATGTGTGCAGGAATGCGCACTATTGACAGCGTAATTTTATTTATCTCTCACCAGGTCAAGCAGCAGCTAAACATCTACTGATGAGTTCATTAAAGAAGCCATTAAGACAAGTACAGAATTTCGTTTAATAACAGAATTTGATTTTCAATCATCTTCCTTTCTGTCGGTGGTCGTTCTCGCTCAGACTGATGGCATAGGAATGGGTCAAGACCATCATTTATCAGGAAAAGTGGTAATAGGGTGCGTGATGGATCAATTTATCACCTCGACTCACCGTGATATATGGAGATAGTAAAGTATGTTAATACACAGATGCTCTGGCAATCGCAGTTGGGAGTGAGTTCATTTTGCTTGGAATTTCAGGACAGATGGCAGATCGCAATACCGCGATTGTCAATGTCTAATGATTTATTTTTAATAATTACTCCCGGATAACAATAAATCACCCTGCAACATTTCTATTCTGAGACAATACTGTAGCATGCTAAACTTACCTTGAACTGTCTCCTTAGCTTGCCTCAGTGAATCATTACAGACCAGGCCTCTTGTTTAAGATTCAAGATTTGTTCTGGTGCCTCCTTGCAAAATACTTTCAGGTGGTTAGCAATTTGCATTGACTTTGGGAAATGAAATAATAAGCCCCGAACCGTTGATTGCTAGTATTAGTTTGAATATTCAAATAATCACTGCAACCTTATGAGTCTGAGGGATGTGATCATGAAAAGCAATTGCTTAATTGGACTTGGATTCCATTACAGTTTGCATAGCGGGGACCTCAAGCTGATTAAATGTCTCAGCTGTACCTTGTATTTTAATCAGCCTGCCAGTGCCTCATCCTCCAAAGAGTGCCGCACTGGAAATATTCATTAACTGGTGAAAGAGGAAGTTCAGGCTGGGAGAGACAGTGTGGCTTTTATATGTAGCATCAATGTTGTTGGTCTACTGTGAATGATGGCTTGAGCTGTCATATACACATGTATAAATCAAACATGGAAGCCACACAACATGTTGGGAGTAAGTGAGTTTCACTCATTAGTGCAGTGTGCCCAAATTTCCTGCTCGTCCATCGACTCTTCCACCCAAATCCATCTAAAAGGATTCATCCCCAATTTTCAGAGCTTTCTACATGAATTTCTGTATTTTGTCAGAGGTTCTCTTCAGATTAATTAAAATACTTCTCTGCACCCAAACATAAAAGAAGAGCAACACAATTTCCTTTGACATCTCTGTCCATCACAAGCTCTATACTGCCTCCAGTCTTTTCTCATTGTCTGAGATTGAACCAGACTGTTGACATCCTTGGCATCTTATTTGACTCTGAGTTGAGCTTCTCATACCTTCTTCATCATGAAAACTATTCAGTTCCATCTCTTAACATGAATTCACTTTTCCTCCACTCCCTCATCCCTCCTGTCTTTAACCTCATCTTCACCACTTCCAGACTTGATAATTTCAGTATTTTTTCAACCAGCCTCTCATTCTTTACCTAATAGACTTCAACCCGTCTGAAATACTGCAACTATATTTCTCCTTGACCAAGTCCTGCTTGTCCCTCACCCCAACTTTACTGACTGACATTAATTCCCAATCACCACAGCCTCATTTTAAAATTTCACCTTTTTGTTTCGATCGCTCTATGGTTTTGGCCTCTCCAATTGTGTCATCTCCTCTTGTCCTCCCAGTTCATCTCCAGATGCTTCCTTCCTCTGACTTCAGACTCGTATGCAACCCTCTCACTCACCACTGACAACCATTCTTGCAGTAAATGCCCAATCCTGCCCATTGAAGCAGTGGAGGCTACCTCACTTAATGTGATTAAGTCACACATAGATTTTTAACCAATAAGGGAATTAAGGGTTATGGGGAGTAGGCAGGTAAGTGGAATTGAACCCAATATCAGATCAATTATGACCTTATTGAATGACGGAGCAGGCTCGAGGGGCTAGATAGCCTAATCCTGCTCCAATTTATGTTCTTATAGTAAGTCCTCACTGTATGTATGCCTCTCTTATTCAAAGACCCGTCCTAAAATACTTCCCTTGGACCATACCTTTTATAAGCTCATGGAACATGATAGAATCCCTACAGTGCAGAAGGAGGCCATTCAGCCCATCGAGCATGTACTGACAGCAATCCCTGCTAAATCCCCTGACACTAAGGAACAATTTAGCATGGCCAATCCACCTAATCCACACATTTTTGGACTATCCTTCTAATCCTTCCTTTAGTTTGCTCTTCACTTTTCTTCAGTCCTTTAAAAGAATCATAACAGACATTGTCTACTTTGGAATTGCTATTTGAATGCACATTCCTGGTGTTAAAATCTACAGTGGCAATACTTACAGATTAGCCATTTTTAAGCACGTACTTCAAGTCTGACCTTCAGTAAAACATGCAACTTTGCTATTAACTATGCAACTGCGGAAGGTCACATGAATTTATCATTATTGATCTACACTTCAGAAGCATACTTGAGCTTTTGTAATTCCAGTACTTTCCTTGTATGTGTTTCAGTAGGATTGAAGTAGGAGCAGCCTCATGTAGAAAGTAGCAGATTGTTATTCCAACACTACACCGGTTTTAATCAGAACCACATTCTGGCCAGCAATACTGATGTCTAAGTTTCTATTGAACAATTGTGAGAATTTAACCACTTCAAGTAAGTGCACATTGTGAAGTGATTGCAAAAAATATCAATCAATAGTTGGTTCCAGGTAATCATAGACTGCATATATTTTGATCCTGTTGTTTTTGATACCATTAGATCCACTTTCATTTGATAATTTTTTTTACACTCCCACTAAACCAGGATTCTTTTACCTTCTTCACTGTAACAAAGTCAAAGTGGGAAAAATGTGTCAGGCAGCTTAATCACAAAGCAGACCTCTTGCCACTACGTAGAAATTATACAAGCCATCAATCGGATGAAATTTCACCAAACATTCCTTCCATGACACCATGTTGCAAGTGAGCTAAATTGATACTTACCCTAGTCAATAAATCTTGCGAACTGATGGCAACTTAGAAACTCCATTCTGTATGTTGTTAAGTTAATGTATTCAACAACACTGTTGAAAAGTGGTTTACTCTGCAGTAGAAAGACCAAACGCAGATTGAGTAGCTGCTTTGCGGAACACCTTCAATCCATCCATAAGAATCACAGAATCCCTGCAGTGCAGAAAAAGCCATTCAACCTTTTTAATCTGCACCAAACACAATCCAGATCCTATCCGCATAAACCCCCGCATTTACCCCAGCTAGTCCCCATGACGCTAAGGGGGCAATTTAGAATGGCCAGTCCACCTGACTTGCATATCTTTGGACTACAGGAGAAAACCAGAGCACCCAGAAGAAACCCACGCAGGCACTGGGAAAACATACTAACTTCGCACAGACAGTGACCCAAGCTGAGAATCGAACCCAGGTCACCAGTGCTGTGAGGACAGCAGTGCTAACCACTGTGTCACCGTAAGAAGGACCCAGAGCTTCCTGCGACTTGACATTTCAATGCACCACCCTGCTTTCCTGCCCACATTTCCATCCTTGGCCTTTTGTATTGATCTCATGAACCCCAACGAAAACTGGAAGAACAGCACCAATTGGGGACTTCATAGCCTTCCAGACTGAACATTGAGTTCAACAACCTCAGAGTATGAACTCTCCCCTCCACCTTCACATCATTTCCATTTATTTAATTTCATGTCTTCTTTTCATCAGAATCAATGGCCTAGTGCTATTATCCCTAGACTATTAATCCAGAAACTCAGCTAATGTTCTGAGGACCCGGGTTCAAATCCTGCCATTGCAACTGGTGGAATTTGAATTCAATAAAAGATATCTGGAATTCAGAATCGACGATGATCATGAAACAATTGTCGATTGTTGGAAAATCCCATTTGATTCACTAATGTGCTTTAGGGAAGAAAATCTGACATCCTTACCGGGTCTGTTCTACACGTGACTCCAGAGCCACAGCAATGTGGTTGACTCTCAACTATCCTTGGGCAAGGGGAGGTGGGCAATAAATGTTGGCTAGTCAGCAGCACCCATGTCCCACAATTGAATTTAGAAAATATATATTCTTATTTTTGTTTTCTCACTTCTGAAATCTTGCTCTCCAACCTGTCTCCTACCTCCCACCACCACCACCACCCAATGCCTCCTCCCCCATGGGCCAACTGCCATGTCCCTTAGCAGACCACAACAATTTGAACCTTTCCTCAGCCATTCATTCCAATCAATTCATGGACACTATTAACACCTTTCTCAGCCTTAATTACCATTTATAGATTACATTCCCTTTATCCAATCTCAGTCCTCTAGCCTCATAGTGCAAATCCCGTCCAATTTTCCTTTTCTTCAGCTCTGACGAAGGGTCATCCAAACTTGAAACATTGGCTCTGTTCTCTCTCCACGGATACTGTCAACCCTGCTGAGATTTTCCCAGTGTTTTCTGTATTTCTTTCAGATTCACCTCCATAGTATTTTGCCTTTAATGTTGAAAAACAGTCACCACAACTGCACTGTGGCACGTCACGTATGGAATGTGAATCGCTTACAGTAGCTCACCCATTAAATGCCAATACTTCCTCCTTTGATTACGCAACTCACCACGTTTGATTCTCATAGAGCACCTTATATGGTAACTGTTATGGTAGCCTGGCCCTTTTAGGGGCAAGCTTTCAGAGGGTCATGTGACCATTTCAGCCAATCAGGCCAGAGCATGTAGGTCTTGGAGTTGAGCATGGGTTTACCTTGCCAATTAGAAGTCTGGAGATGATAAGTAGGGTAGTCTTTATATACATAGTTATTTACCTGATGGTCACATGGTCTTTGCAGGATATTACAGCTGCTGTTCTGAGTGCAGACTTAGTCTTGCATTCAATCATCCATATTAGAGACTTTGGAACTTTCCATGGATCCAATTGGCCAAGAGTAAATGGGGAGTGAGCCATTTGAACTCAGCAGCGCTGTTCATGTCACACAACAAACAATAATTTGGGTGGGATTTTCCAGCTGCGTTTACCCTAACCTGAGGTTAACAGACCTTTTGCATGGTTTGCCTGCGCCCGTTACAATTCCTGGTGGGTAGGATGAAAAAACTGCGCCCCCCCCCACCTTCATTTCAAACATTACAGATTTAAAAAGACAGTGCTTTGGAGATGCCATGTGAATCACACTCTGGTTATCAATTATTTAAGGTTCAATCTGGTGGAAGTTGTATAATTTATTTAATTCAGTCGATATCGTCATTTTGTGTACATGTTAATGAAAGGCTTTCATTTTGTCATGATGGCATCAGATGGGAGACATTTTGTTAAAATAAGCTGTATGATTTAAGAACCTACACTGGAGGGTGACACAATGGCACAACGGTTAGCACTGCGTCTCACAGCGGCACGGTAGCACGGTGGTTAGCACCGTTGCTTCACAGCTCCAGGGATTTGGGTCCAATTCCCGGCTTGTGTCATTTTTATGTGGAGTTTTCACATTCCTATCGTGTCTGCTTGGGTTTCCTCCGGGTGCTCCGATTTCCTTCCACAGTCCAAAGATGTGCAGGTTAGGTTGATTGACCATACTAAAATTGCCCCTAGAGCCCTGACATGCGTAGGTTAGAGAGTAAAATATGTAGGGATATAGGTGTAGGGCTTGGGTGAGATTGTGGTCAGTGCAGACTCAAGGGGCCAAATGGCATCTTTCTGCACTATAGCTTTTCTATGAAGGGACCTGGGTTTAATTTCTGGCTTCGGTCACTGCCTGTGTGGAGTCTGCACATTCTCCCCACATCTGCATGGGTTTCTTCCAGATGCTTTGGTTTCCTCCCATCATCCAAAGGTGCGCAGGTTAAGTGGATTGGCTCAGGATGTGTAAATTAGGGGAATTAGTAAGGTAAATATGTGAGGTTATGGGAAAGTGCCTAGTTAGCAGCCTCTATCGGAAAATCGGAACAGACTCAATGGGATGAATGGCCTCATTCTGCACAGTTAGGCTCTATGAGATGAAGTAAAGTGAAAGGCTCAGATGCTGCATCAGGCATGCCTGGTTAGCTGCATTGGCTATGCTAAAATCTCTCTCAGTCTACCCGAATAGGTGCTGGGATGTGGCGATTAGGGGATTCTCACTGTAACTTCATTACAGTGTTAATGTAAACCTACTTGTGACACAATAAACTTAAAACTTTCTGAAAATCACTTGGCTAAATATCCTCATTTTCTACCATAATCTTAGTCTTTTCAGAATCATAGAATCGCTACAGTGCAGAATGAAGCCATTCAGCCATCAAGTTGCACTGAGAACAATCCAACCCAGCCCTATCCCCTTAACCTCTCATATTTATCCTGCCAATCCCCCTGACACTAAAGGGCAATTTGGCATAGAGGCAACATTGGGAGAATATGCAGACGATGACCCAAGGCTTGAATTGAACCTGGGTCCTGATGCTGTGAGGCAGCAGTGATAACTACTGTACCACACAGGCCGCACCCCCCTCCTGATCGCCACCACCTCCCACAGATTCCACCCCTATCCCCCCCACCCAAAGACATCCCAACCAATGGACCCTATCCCCTGATTGCAGTCTCCTAATCATCAACACTGACCCCTGATCACCAGCCCCAGCATTAGCCCCTGCTACTGATTTCTCCTGTCCCTTGTCTAGCCTTACCTTTCTGTGAGGCCCTAACCCATCAGTTCCTACACCCTTGGCACTATATGGTGCCTGGTGGGCAGTGTCAGAGTGTCCGATGGGAAGTACTAGGCTGGCAGCGGCAAGCTGGTATTACCCACCTTGCCGCTGACCATCCTAGGGGGCCATGTGGCCTCCTACCAGAAAGACCATTACGTCTGGTCCCCATTGGTGGTGACCAGCTGTAATCCTTGCCAGAACAACCTCAACCAGCGAAGTCAGAAAGCCCAAGACTCGACAATGGAGCTCACAAAACAGATTTAAATAAGATGATGAATATTGTGCTTGGAATGGGCATGAGGTTGATCATGTCACAAAAAAGTAGCCTGGAAAGTTTATGACTTGCCAGGCATGAATCACGTGTTTTTTTTCAATTTAAATATCCCGCCCTGCTATTCATGAGATGGGAAAATCTCTGCCTAAGAAACACCAGTGAACAGAAAAGTATGACTAGCTTTTTACCTGCTGATTTGAAGATGAAACCAAATCTTCACGACAGCAACTTAAATTCATCTCAATTGGAAAGAACCAGATATCTGCTGTAACAAGAAGTAAACCAATGTGAATTCATCGCAAGAAACTTCCAACCTTCATGTTCTTCAGTGAACAAAAAATAAGTCATTAGACCTGCTACATTCCAGAACAAAAGGCAAGAGTAACAGTGATTTTCTGGACTATTTCTAAATCTTAGTACATTTCTTTTATATTCATTCATGGAACATGGGCAGCACTGACATTTATTGCCTTTTGCTACATTCTTTAATCCTGTTTCCTTATTTCTGTGCTTGTGCTGTGTGAGCGGGTGCTGCTGTGATTACATTTGGATATTGAGAAACAAACATTCTTTTGAAACTGATGAGGAAACCTAGCAGCACGGGCGATTTTTCAGTCCGCACATTTGGTCTGTCAGGAATGGTGCCGCATGCTCAATATCCGGAGAGTGTGCTTGGTGCTTCAAGTCTCTGAGTTTCAACCTTACCAGGCCCTTGCTAGTGGAATGGTCTGAAACACACCGTGGGATCGCAGAAAGCTCATTTTAATACACGTCATTAGTGAGTGCTCTCTCCAGGACCTGCCCCTACCCCAACACCGACTCCCCTCCCCTCCCCTGCCTTCACAGGACATTCAGTGAGTGCCGACGTGACATTTGATTTGATTTATTATTGTCACATGTATCGGTATTCAGTGAAAAGTATTGTTTCTTGCACACTATATAGACAAAGCATACTGTTCATAGAGAAGGAAAGGAGAGAGTGCAAGATGTATGTAACAGTCATAGCTAGGGTGTAGCGAAAGATCAACTTAATGCAACGTAGGTCCATCCAAAAGTCTGATAGCAGGAAAGAAGAAGCTGCTTTTGAATTGGTTGTCTGATCTCAGACCTTAGCATCTTTTTCCTAACGGAAGAAGGCGGAAGAGACAATGTGTGGGATATGTGGGGTCCTTAATTATGCTGGCTGCTTTGTTGAGCCAGTTGGAAATGTGGACAGAGTCAATGGATGGGAGGCTGATTTGAGTGATGGACTGGATCCTTTGTAGTTTATTGTTGTCTTGGACAGAGCATCATGAAGGTACCATTTACAACATGTCTACATAAGGATCAAACTAATGCCTTCACCTCTGTGGTTGGTTTCTTAAATGGCCAGCACCTTCCATGGTGTGTGTACGGATCAGGAATACCAGAGAGGATTCAGGGAACACACATAAGATCAATTTGGCAGTGGGAGACTCAAAAATATCATTTCGGGGAGAGGAGTTAGGAGCCTTACCTTCCCTTCATGTCAGAGTGAGGGGTTGGAGAGGAGGGGGGAGTGTGGAACCTTGCTTTAATGTGGTTGTGAAGGCTGGTATGCATGCATAACTTCCTGTCTCCTCCTTCCTGGATTCCACATCACAGCTGAGGGTGTGCCTTTCCTTAGTTGGGGCTGGCAAGATGGTGGGAGAGACATAGTACTGCCATTCTCATACTCCGCAGGAACGAGGCACTGAGTGAGCGCAGTGGTTCCACAAGCTTGGTGGCGTGTACATTCAAAACAAAATGGTGACCTTCATACGCTAGTACTTAGATTCACTCACCCCACTAAGTGTCTATGGCTTCCTGATCTTCCTAATTCTCCCACTACGTCTAGGTGGATCCCTGGGATCCACAGCTATGATTGGGGCAACCTGTTAACATCTGTGCGCTGTTCCCTGAGATAACCTTAGTGGTTGTCCCCTACAGGGCCAGGACCTTGACCTTCCAGGCCTGATTTTGGGCAGCATGTTTGACATTTCTCTCAGTGTATCAGGGGCAGGAGGCGTGCTGCTCATGGGGAGGGGGTGTGAGATAAACTGGAGACATCCTCAGGCTGGAGGGTTCTGGGCTGTACTCCTGTTAACCCTCTTCAGGTTCTCAGGGGCCACAGTCCTCCTCCATAGGATAGAGGGGCATCTGGAATGACATGCAGAAACCCTGCTGTCCTCTGGCACTGACATTTCTGGATTCCCATCTGCACCATGCAGTTGAAGACCTGCACTGTGGTGTGGACATCTGCTACTATTGAATGCACATTCTGCACTAAGATCTCCACTGCAGGCCCCATCCACACAGTGTTGGCTTCAGTGTGCTGCAGTGAAGGCACCATCTTCTCAGATAGACAGTGAGGGGACCTTCTCCATTGGGGTCTGAGGAAGATTGTTATCATCCTTTCTCGCCAACTCCAAATTTGGAGCTCCAGCAGCTGTGGGACAAATGGACATAGGGGTGCAAGATCCTCAGGAGGTTCAGTAGAGTCCTGGCCTCCAACATCACTCCGAGTATTGGTAATGCTGGAATGTCCCTGCCTCTACCTACAGTGAATCTCCAGCTGTGAGGTGCTGATCAGTGAACAACTCAGTAACTTGTCGAGCACTGAAATGTGTGTATCTATGGTGATGGTGGGTGTGGGTGATAGTTGTGACTGTCTCTTCAACAGTGGGGTTAGGAAAGTTCCCCTCTGAGCTGCTGGAAGTTAGTGGGTCTAAAGGGTGTGAGGATGGTCGGCCTGCAAGAGAAAGGTCATGGCATCAGGGGATAACACCCAATAAAGGAAAGCATTTCATTTGCTTTCTTCACCACCTTGTCCACCTTCAGGGACCTGTGGACATGCACTCCAAGGTCTCTCACTTCTTCTACTGCTCTCAGTATTCTTTGTTTACTGAGTTTTCTCTTCTTATAAGATGATCACTCTGTCCCAGTTACTGCTGAATTCTTGCTTCTCATTTCCCTCCTATTGAATTATTCTGTTTTTTTTTTCAAAAGATTAGATGTGATTTAGTTTGGAATTTATGAAGCCAACATGCAAATCAACGAGAAAGCATCAGGGAGGCTTTGAAAAGATGTAAAGTGTTTCCAAAAAAGGAGGTTCCTTTGATATCATTTCTTAGACATTGCTTGCATGCATATTGCACATTATAAAGGCTGGACATTGTTCATAGACAGATATAAATTAAGAACAGAAATAGGCCATCCAGCCCTTTGAGCCTACTGCACCATTCAGTTCAATCATGGCTAAAACCCCATCATAGTACCATGCTCTCCCATAACTCTTTGATATCTTCTATTTCCTTCTTAAATATATTCAGGGACTGAGGCTCCACAGCCTCTGCTAGAGAGAATTCCACAGGTTCATTACCCTCTGAGTGAAAAGGTTTTTCCTCATCTCAGTCTTAAATGCCGATTCTGAGACTATCCCCTTTATTCTAGACTTCACCCTCCTCTCTCTCCAACCAGAGGAAACAACATCCCTGCATTCAACCCGTCCAGTCCTGTCAGAATTTTAAATTAAATATTAAATCTGCTCTCATTCATCTGAACTCCAGTGAATATGGGTCCATTTGACTCTATCTTTCCTCAAAAAATAATCCTGCTATCCCAGGAATCAATGTGGTGAATCTTCACTGCACTCCCTCTATGGCAAGTATATCTTTTCTTAGATAAGGAGACCAAAATTCCAAGTGTGGCCCCTGTATAGAAGTAGGCCATTTAGCCCTGTGCAGTTAGGCATCCTTGCAATACACCGTTTGCCTTCTTAACTTTTTGCTGCACCTGCATGCTTGCTTTCAGTGACTGGTGTACCAGGATACCCAGGTCCCTATGTATATCAACATTTTCCAATCTATCATCATTTAAATAATACTCTGTCATTCTGATTCTCTGGTCAAAATAGATAACTTCATATTTTTCCATGCTATGCTGCATCTTGTTGTGCATTTTCCCATTCATCTCAACTTCTCTATATCATCTTGATGCCTCTTAACATCTGCTACACCATACACATTCCCACCAAGCATTGTGTCATCTGCAAACTTGTGGATATTACATTTAATTCCCTTATACAAATCATTGATATATGTTGTAAATAATTGAGGCCCAAGCACTGATCTCTGCAGGACCCCACCAGTTATAAAGTAAAATTTATTCATTGGTGTCACAATAGGCTTACATTAACATTGCGATGTAGTTACTGTGAAAATCCCCTAGTTGCCACATTCTGACGCCTGTTTGGGGACACTAAGGGAGAATTTAGCATGCCTAATGCACCTAACAGCACTCCTTTCAGACTGTAGCAAGCATCCCCATCCAGAGGAAACCCATGCGGACGAGAAGAGAACATGCAGACTCTGCACAGACACTGACCCAAGCGAGGAATTGAATTTGGATCCCTGACGCTGTGAGGCCGCAGTGTCACTACTGTGCCACCATGCCACCAGTAGTAGGGAATGGGTTAATGAACTTTGTAAAACTTAGAGATTTGTAAAAAAGTATTATAAGACTTGTTTTCATGTATCCCAGACAGATAAGAAAGCAGCTATCCCTCTGTTGTAATTAAGTTTATGATAGTCCCAGCTAATTATGTTCAGGACTGTGGCTAGTATCTACTTTTGTATCTTTAATATTATGAACTCCTGTCTAATATAGTGGAGCTTACATGCATGCTTTCATATATGTATGCACTGTTTACGTATTATGTACCAATTTATTATATGCTATACAGGTACGTACAAACATAAAATTGTTATATTGGCTCTATTACCTTGTATGCAGCTAACTTGTTTGTGCTGGCCTGCTAATAGCTCATCACCCCACGGGTGTTGAGATGTGGGACAATTGTGGTCTTGAGATACCCATGAAGAAACAGACGAGGCAGCTATGTTCACACGATGAAGAATAAGTCAAGGAACTGCCGAGTATGGGAAAGTGTGTACGTGCTTGAGGGAATATAAATGTGTTCTTAATTTTGTTTGGAAAGAAGCCTGGGGAACCGCTGATAGGTACCAAGTGTATCTCCCAAAAGCTTTTGAATAAACTTGCTATACTTTGACTCACAACTGGTCTCAGAGATATTATTTTACCTAAAACACCACCCCTGCTGCGCTTTGAGAAAGACACATTTATTCCAATTCTCTGTTCCCTGTCTGCCAACCAATTCTCCACCCATGGCAATATATTAACCTCAAACACTTGCACACTAACCTCTTATGTGGGACTTTATCAAAACTTTTCTGAAAATCCAAATGCACAATATCCATTGGTTCACCCTCATCTATTCCACGTCCTTTGAATTCTTTGAAGATGTAACTAGTACAGTTGACAAGGAAGAACCAGTAGATGTGGACTTTAAGAAAGCACTTGACAAAGTCCTGCACAAAAGATTATTGTGCAAGATTAAAGTGCATGGGATTGGGGGAAGTGTATTGAGATGGATAGAAAACTGATTGGCAGAGAGGAAATAAAGAGTAGGAATTAATGGGTGCTTTCCAAATTGGCAGGCTAGAACCTCAGCTATTCACAATATATTTTAATGATTTGGATGAGGGAACAAAATGTAACACCTCAAAGTTTGCAGATGATACCAAGTTGGGTGGGAGGGGCGCACTGTGACCAGAATCTAGAGATCCTTTAGAATGATCTGGACAGGTTGGATGAGTGGGCAAATCAATGGCAGATGCAGTATAATTTGGATAAATGTGGGGTTATTCATTTTGGAACCAAAACAAGAAGGCCGATTATTACCTGAATGGCTGTAAATTAGGACTGAGGGGTGTACAGCAGGATCTGGGTGTCCTTGTGCACCAGTCACTGAAGGTAAGCATGCAGTTGCAGCAGGTGGTAAAGAAGGCAAATGGCATGTTGGCCTTCATTGCAAAAGGTTTTGAGTACAGGAGCAGGGATGTGATGTTGCAATTATACAGGGCCTTGATGAGGCCACACCTTGAGTATTGTGGGCAATTTTGTTCTCCTTTTCTGAGGGAGTGCAGTGAAAGTTCACCAGACTGATTCCGGGAATAATGGGACTGATGTATGAGGAGAGATTGACTAAGTAAGAATTGTTTTCACTGGAATTCAGACACAGGGGGGATCTCACAGAGACTTATAAAATTCTAACAGGACTAAATAGGATAGATACAGGGAGGATGTTTCCGATGGTGGGGAAGTCCAGAACTCGAGGTCACAGTCTGAAGATTTAGGGTAGACCAATTAGGGTGTAGGTGAGGAGACATTTACATCCAGAGTAGTGAGCCTGTTGAATTCATTACCACAGGAATGCCAAAACGTTGAATGTACTCACGAGGCAGCTGGATATAACACTTGGGGTGAATGAGATATAAGGCTAGTGGGGGAAAGCAGGATTAGGTTTTTGGAAGATCTGCTATGATAGTAATGAATGGTGGTGGAACAGGCTTGATGGGCCAAATGGTCTCCTCATATTTCTATCTTCTATGCTTCTATATTACCATGATTTCCCTACATAATTCATGTCTTTTTTGTCCAATCCTGTTGATATTTTCTAAGTGCATGTTACAGACAAACATTACATTATCAAGTGACATTAATCAACTTTTTAAGATCAGATAACACTGCAGCCTCTCGGTGTTTATTATTGCCTGAGAGAGTTTTCCATTTGTTAACATCTAATTGAACAGTTGATACCCGTGTTTCATTGCAAATCCTGAAGACACCGAGCCAGATTAAAGCTTCAGGTAAAGTGAGGCGAGGATTTGTTTGATGTGCCCAATATGATATCATCCCAAACGCAGCTATTAAAATAGAGTTACTGCTAAAATGGCCAGAGATAAAGATTCATGGAACTATAAAATACAGTTGATAACAAGAAAAATCCATTTTCCCTCTCCAGGGGCCTACAATTTAAGGTCATATTCCGAGCATATATAGGTCACTACTTTTTTTCAGCAAAAATTCTGATTATTTAGTGTCTGGCTATTTTAAATAAGTCAGCACCATAAAAATTCCAGGGGAAGGAGAGGGGATGCAGTCTGCGGGGAAGGAGGGCTTGTGGAGAGTCTGGGGATGCTGTGTGTTGAAGGGTAAGGGGACCTGAGTGAGAGTTCTTAGTAGGAAAGTGGTCTGAGTTGGTGGGGAGGGGTGGGTCAGGTCATGTTCATGTCTGTGTGGTTTGAAAGGGGTTTCACCCATTGCTATGGGTGAAAGGGGGAGGATGCCCCTCATTGGTGAGGGGTTGGCAATACTTCCCTGATCAGTGTGGGGGCCACCATTTCATTCATTGCATGGAATGCGGGGATGCAGATATTGTGGGAGGACAGATGGGGATGATGTCTCCAAGGGCAGAGATTGGAGAATCATTTCAAAATGGCAGCACACCAGTTCTGGCTGACGGGTTGCTCAAAATGAGCATCTTTCAGGTGGGTGAATCCCAAATGAACGAAGCTGCCAACAGCAGTGGGGAATGTTCTCACTTTGCCGCAGGCGTGGGCACTTCACCTCAAAATGGCAGAATTCAGACCCGTATCTGTTCATCTTAACATCTGAACAAAAACTTCAATCAAATCATACGTTAATCTTCTAAAACGGATGACCTCACATTTGTCTACACAAAAATAAACTTGCTGCTCATACATTAAATCTATCAATTTATCATTTCATCATGTCATTTTGTCATTTTATCGCTTAGTGTCCACAGCAAATTTACATACGAGGGAGCAAAACCCATCATCTAAGACATTAATATGTACACCTTTGTCCCAAGAAATCTTGTAGGGGAGCCTGAATAAATAATATCCTCTCATGATTTCATGTGCATAAAAATATGCTGGAAGTATGTTAGACACAATTTACTTTTCCATAAATCTGTGCTTTAAATGTACAGATTTATTGGTTTCATTCTATGAATGTTCCATTATGTTTTGGAAAGGGTGAGATATTTATGACACTGTTTGGGAGTTGAATTTAGAGGACTTGTATGTGGAGATAAAATGAAGTGAGAGGCCAATGAGAAATGAAGTGGGGACAAGCACTCGATGAAATGGAATCGGATATCAATATTGTATAAAGCAGAACAAGTGCTTAATGCTGAGTGAAAAGAGGTGGAAAATCAACCAGTGCCTTGCAAGTATAGCAGACAGGCAGAGGTTTTCAATTGGCACTCTTTGAAGCACAGGATCAGGAGTTTACGGCCTCATTGCGGTTTATCTCCACCCCTTCCCCACCACTGGTAAATTTGGCAAGGCATTTAAATTGCTGTTTACTTTGTCTGGATTACAATATCCTGTTGAGCAGGAGGGGCTGTAAAATCTTGACCCAGATTTTGTGTTTTGGCTTCTGCAGTGCTAATATCCCAATCTTATTTTTCATTCATGGGACATTGATGTTGCTTGCTGGCCAGCATTTATTGCCGATCCCTAGTTGCCCTTGTTCAGAGGGCAGCTGAGAGTCAACCACATTGCTGTAGCTCTAGAGTCATATGTAGGCCAGACCATGTAAGGATGGCAGATTTCCTTCCCTAAAGGACATTTGTGAATGAGATGGGTTTCTCTGACATTTGACAATGGTTTCATGGTCATCAGTAAATTCTCTATTCCAGATATTTTTTATTGAATTCAAATTCCACTTCTGTCATGGTGAGTTTTGAAGCCAGGTCCATAAAATATTAGATTATAGTTCAGTGATAATACCACTAGGCTCTCGCCTCCACTCAAACTCTCACTCATACAACAACAACTTGCATTTCTGTAGCACTTTAATGTAATAAAATGCCCCAAGGGACATCAAAGGGTAATGTCCTAGTGTAACCATCAGTGAATCCCTCATTGCCAATATCCTTGGGGGTTACCATTGATCAGAAACTCAGTTGGACTCGCCACATAAACACAGTGGCTACAATAGCAGATCAGAGGCTAGGAATACTGCAGCGAGTAACTCAGCTCCTGACTCCTCAAAGGCTTTCCACCATCTACAAGGCACAAGTCATTGCTGTCTGTGCAGAGTTCGCATATTCTCCAGGGATCTGGGTTCGATTCCCAACTTGGATTACTGTCTGTGCAGAGTTTGCATGAGTTTCCTTGGGTGCTGGAATACTCCCCACTTACCTGAATGGGTGCAGTCCAACAACAGTCAAGAAGCTTGACGCCTCCCAGGAAAAAGTAGCCTACCTGATTGGCACCACATCCTCAAACACCAAATCCCTCCACCATCGATGCTCGGTAGCAGCAGTGTATACAATCTACTAAGTGCATTGCAGCAATTTACCAAAGATCCTTAGACAGCACCTTGCAAATCCACAATCACTTCCATCTCAAAGGACAAGGGCAGCAGAAAAACCACCACTTGGAAGCACCTCTCCAAGCCACTCACATCCTGAAGTGGAAATATATCACTGTTCCTTCGCAGTCGCTGGATCAAAATCCTGGAATTCCCTCCCTAATGGCATTGTGGGTCAACCCACAGAACATGGACTGAAGTGATTCAAGAAGGCAGCTCACCATCACCTTTTGGAGGGCAACTAGGGATGGACAATAAATGCTGGCCAGCCAGCAATGCCCATGACCCACAAATGAATAAAAAGAACAAGATCTATTTCTCTGCTCTCTCTCTCCCTTTCTCTCTCATGATTTATAATCACAGCTCCAGGGACTTGGGTTCTCTTCCCAGCTTGGATTACTGTCTGTGCAGAGTTTGCACATTCTCCCTGTGTTGCTTGAGTTTCCTCTGGGTGCTCCAGTTTCCTCCCACAATCCAAATATATATGGATTAGGTGCATTGGCCATGTTAAATTGCCCCTGGGATGTGTAGGTTAGCGGGACTAGCGGTGTAAATGTGTGGGGTTTGGGGATAGGGCCTAGGATGGGATTGTTGCTGGTACAGACTCGATGGGCTGCTTCGGCCTCCTTCTGCACTGTAGGGATTCTATGAACCTGAAATAGCAGTGTATTAACTACAAGGGGCTCATGTTGAAGAGTTTTGGATAAGTTAAGGAGATTTGGGAACATAATTTAGAAAGCTGGTTTCCGTCACAAAGAGCAGGCATTGCAGTAGCCGCTGGCCTGTGCTGGAGGAGAATTTGGAGATCTGTGTAAGCAGCTATCAGGAGGCAGTCAAAGGTTCGGTAATGAATAAGAGCAGCTCAGAGAGGATACTAAGTCACTTCCCGAGGAAGTGTGACACCTGAAAATTACAGCAAGTAATGGAATCAGCCAACTGTTAAATGTAGCTTTTGAACAGGTATTACATTCACAGTTAGCTTAGCTGATGCTAATCAGTTCTGATGCTAGCAAAAGTGCTGGTCAATACAGAGACTCTCCAACAGCATGTTTAAGCCACAGCCAAGCATTTCTTCAGCTCAATAAAGTCAAGGAGAGAATCACAGGATAAAAAAAAACAGAAAATGCTGGAAAAACACAGCAATCCTCCTGGTAGAAACTGGAAAAACGCAGCAGCTGTCCTGGTGGAAGCTCCTATGTCGAGAGAAACAGTGTCAATATTTTGTGTCCATGGGTGGCACAGTGGTTAGCACTGTTGCCTCAGAGGGCCAGGTTCAATTCTGACCTTGGGTCACTGCCTGTGTGGAGTTTGCTCTTTCTTCTCATGTCTGTATGGATTTCCTGCAGATTCACAAATTTCCTCCCGCAGCCCAAAGATGTGGGGGTTAGATGGATTGGCCATGATCAGTGCATGGAGATACAGTGGTGGAGTGGGCTTGGTTCTGCACGGTCGCTGCAGACATGATCTGCTCAGTGCCTTCACTCTGCGCTGCGGGGACTCTGTGGTTCTATGGACTCTTTTGCAGAATTATAGTGAGAGCTCGGGAATCCACTCATATTCTTTCCACTACACCATTTAACAACTGTGCTGAGCAACCACTTATGGTAATTTTTCATTCAATTTCAAATTACTCTAAGGCTGGAATCTTACCGCCATTCACACTGGGGGGATTTTCCTATCCCGCCACATGAACAGAGATTTGGCTAGCTGCCAAGTGGCAGGTAAGATGGAATCCAATGAGTAAGGAATTACGCAAAACCAGCGTATGTAAGAAATTTGAATTTCAACTTTTTGATTCAATTTTGTGTTTAATGGTGCAAAAATTCCTTTAACCAGTGAGTGGGGCCTCTATTAGTTCGACTTGCTTTTCATAGAATCATAGAATCCCTACAGTGCAGAATGAGGCCATTCAGCTCATTGAGTGCACTGAACACAGTCCCACTCAGCCCCTATTGTGGTAGCCTCACATATTTACCTGCTAGAGCAATTTATCATTGCCAATCAACCTAACCCTTTACCCAATTAAATCCCTTTGTTATTTTCCATAGCAAGTTGCTGTAAATAGCACTGTGCCTATAGGCCGAGATTCTCCAATCTTGACAGCTCAGCCACTATTGTCAGCAGGAACAGAAAATTTCCGTTCACTGCAGCGGGCCCAGAGAATCCCAAGGTTGGAGAATTCCGGCCTTAGTGTTTAAGGGAACAGGGTAAGCAATTGCATTTCTCTTGCAAGTTTCTGAAATTAATAGTGTAGATACATAAAATGAGTTGCAAATTAGAGTGGGTGAATTCAAAGACAAGTCAGGTGCAGAAAGAAAAATAAAGGGAGGAAAAGAAAGACTGCATTTAAAAAGGAAAGTGGGGCATAAAAGTTAAAAAGAAAGTTAATTTTAATTTTTGAATTGATCGTCAACAATTAACTCCTGAACAGCATAAAAGCAGGAACTGACTGGACAGGATTTTCTGGCCTCGCTCGCTCCCAAATCAGAACATCCCACCCGAGGTCAACAAACCTTTCCATGTCTGACCCCCACTCGCTCCAATTCCTGTGTCGGGCACAGTAAAATTCACCCGATTGCATTTGAAATGGGAGCCAGATAGTGAATGCATTTTTGCAAAGCTAATGGCAGAGCAATACATCTCCAAGAGCAATTTCTCCATTCCTTTATTTAATCACGCAGCTCCTGTAACATTTGCACATAAAAAGCAATGACCACTTGCAGCATTAATGCTACTTCAAGAACAATGGTTGGAATTTTCTGTTCTGACATGTTGGAAAATGGTAGTGATGGTTGATTATGCATACTCTTGGAACATAGAACAGTACAGCACAGGAACAGACCCTTCAGCCCATGATATTTAAAGTTTTAAAAGGTTTAAAAGTTTAGAAATTTATTTATTAGTGTCAGAAGAAGATTTACATCAACACTGTAGTGAAGTTACTGTGAAAATCCCCTTTTGCCAAATGTGATGCTCAATTAAACCAAACCATTCTGCCTGTCCTTTGTCCACTTCCCACTATTTCTTGCATATCAATGTGCTCATTTAAAAGTCCCTCAAATGCCCCTATCATATCTGCCTCACCACCACCCCCGGCATTGCATTCCAGACATCTATCATTCTCTGTATAAAAAGCTTGCTCTTACATCTCCTTTGAACATTCCCTCCTATCACCTTAAGTGCATGCCCCTTAGTATTAAACATTTCAACTCCTGGAAAAAGATTCTGACTATCAACCTTATCTCTGCCTCTCATAATTTTATAGATTTCTATCAGGCCTCCCCTCAACTTTAGTCGCTTCACAGAAAACAACTCCAGTTTGTCCAATCTCTCCTTATAGCTCATACCCTCTAATCCAAGCAACATCCTGATAAACCTCTTCTGCACCCTCTCCAAAGGCTCCACATTCTTCCGTAATGTGGCAACCAGAAGTGAATGCAATATTCTAAGCGCAGCCCAACCAAAATTTTATAAAGCTACAATATGACTCTTGTCACTTGTACTCAATGCTCCAATCAATAAAGTCAAGCAAGCCATTCACCTTCTTTATCTTGCCTTGTTTAGTTCATTAAATTTGTGAGGAATGTCGGTATAGTGGTTAGTACTGCTGCCTCACAACATCAGGGACACAGATTAGATTCGTGGCTTGGATCCCTGTTTGTGCGGAGTTTGCATGTTCTCCCTGTGTCTGTGTGGGTTTCCTTCAGGTGCTCCAGTTTCCTCCCACAGTTCAAATGACATGCCGATTAGGTGCATTGGTCATACTAAATTCTCCCTCAGTGTACCCGAACAGATACCTGAGTGTGGCAACTTAGGGATTTTCACAGTAACTTCATTGCGGTGTTAATGTAAGCCTACTTGTGACTAATAAGTAAATAAACAAACTTGTTGATTACTGCAATGGAGGCAGTTGTAATTATTTGCCCCTCATGGGTGACAAATGTCTGGGCATCAGATTTGAAGGGCACCTTGCACAATCCTTCCAACTCTGCTCCACTCTTTCCCACCAACTCCTTCCCCTCTTCTTTGTCCATTCTCCATATATCTCGCATTGGCACTACCCTATCTGAAGCATAGACTAGCATTTACAGATGTCCCCATAGAGGACAAAGCAGCAGTAAATCACTGTTCGTCAGGGCGATAAGCTATTTCACCAGGTTATACCAGCCACATTGACCAGCCACCAATGTGCAATAGTACGAGTGAATTGTAGCTAAAAGTTGCAATTCAAAGCTCATATACACACTGGATTGGCATAATGCCCTACTCTTTGTTAAGGACAAAATATACATTTGTATTAACGGCAGATGCAAATTCAATGGTTCCAGACATGACTCTAAGTCTAACTGCCGGGTCAACCCCGGACAAGTTAGAATGAAGCCCCAACTGTTTTCCCAATTGGCCATATGACCCTTTCAGAAGATCACCCCTAAAAGGGGCCAGACACCACATCAACATTCTAATTTCTTGTCGGTGATTTGGAGTAGAAACTTAATTCCAGCAAGTTGGCCTTTGATTGGAAAAATATGACATGCTAATGTATTCAAAAGGGCTTCTCAGCATTATTTGTCTGGAAGTGCAATCCACCTTTAACCTGCCTCTATAATCCTGAGAACTAATTCCTAAAGTTCATCACTCTGCCAGGAAACAGATTTTTGGCCTCACCATCAAATTAAGTTGGCGTATCTAACGAGCTTCGCACACCTGATGGATCTGGAAGATTGCACCCCTTTTTGTTGTTGTTGTTGTTGTGGAGAAACATCAATGTTAATGAATACAATGTCTTTCTCTTTTTCAGTATCTAATGGACAAGGACTTTACCTCAGCTAAGCTATTGAGACCTGTACACCAATTCTACAAGAGCCAGTACTTTCAGGAGAATAGATTGAAAACCAGCGGGACAAAGGTGTTATCAAGCTCAGGAGGACATTGCTATAAACACATGATTCTCAGTGTTGTCAAGGGACTCTAACCAAAGTGCTGACTTGGCTTGCACATTTTTGATTGAGAAATCCTGTGTATGCTAAGCTCTGTTTGCTTCAGTCTATGCAAAGACATCATTTTAAGATATTTCTGCCCATGCAACTAACTGCTACAATTGTAGCTGGCTTGACTACAGATAGAATCAGAAGGCATGATGAGTTAGATAAAAAATGACTGCATTCCTGAAGAGTACACAATGCAGGCAAACAACAGCATAACAGCAGTTGCTGGGATTGTTTTTCTAAATGGAGACAGACTGAGAAGGACACTGCCAATAATGGGATAAGCGTTGAAATATATTTTGGAATGTGTGTTCAGATTCAACTCAGGTTTAGTATACAGTTCGGTTCAGTACAGTTCGAGGCCCCGGCCAAGTTCGCTTTTCTTTGCCCCTGTTATGTTAATTTTTTTAAAGTTTTTATTCCCTCATCTGTTCAAACAAATAAATGGAGCTAACATTGGTGTGGACAAAATCTGTTGCACCCTTTTACAAATTGTGTCAGTTGTTAGTAGCTCTCTTACCTCTGAGACAGAGAGTCAAGAGTTCAAACCATACACCCGAGAATGGAAAGAGAAATCGAGGCTGACACTGCAAGTGCAGTACTGAGGGAGTGCTGCATTATTGGAGTTGTAGGCCACAATCAGCTGTAAGCTCAAACAGCAATATGGGCGCAAAATATTGTGAATCCCGACGGTGAGATCTCATTGTCCAATTCTCTACTTTCCCTCCCTGACCCACCAGGGACATAACAATTTTCTCACCCAGGAAGGTCGGGAACCTCATTTTAATACTTTTACATATAAATAGCGGGCTTCCCCACCATATCAAACCCCCAAGTTAGGAAATCATTATGTGACTAAAAGGAGAAGCTGATGGCCTATGGTATTATCGCTAGATTACTAATCCAGAAACTCATCTTATGTTCTGGGGACCTAGGTCCTAAACCCATCAATTTTAAAACAAGACAGTCCTTTAAAAACTTCTCCTTTCACTTGTCAGGAGCTTAATCATTTCAGAGAACTCACGATTTTGATTTCTTATCCACCTTCTCCAGAATCTTTTCACTAAAAAGCAGTCATCCACATAAATGGTGGAATTTGAGTTCAATAAAAAAAATCTGGGACTAAAAATCTACTGATGACCCATGAAATCATTGTCGATTCACAGAAAAACCTGGTTCACTAATGTTGTTGAGGAAGGAAATCTGCTGTTCTTATCTAGTCTGGCCTACATGTGACTCTCAATGTATTGACTCTCAACTGTTCTCAGGCAACTAGGGATGGGCAATAAATGCTGACCAGCCAGCAATGCCCATATCCCATGAATGAATTTTTAAAAATGATAGCATGATCTCAGGGTTCCTGGCTGCTGGATTGTTCTGGTTTCACCAGCATAGCAGCATGGGTCACACTAGCAGATGTTTTTCTTCAGAGTATTGGATTATGTGGTAAGGAAACCTAACTGTGCATCTCAGGAGCTACAGAACAGTTTCCTTACCTCAGCTGATACTCTGTGCAGAGAATGGAAAACTGCATTCATAGGACATAGAACACAGAACATAGAACATTACAGCGCAGAACAGGCCCTTCGGCCTTCGGTGTTGCGCCGACCAATTATGAAAAAAGCAATGACCCTCCAGACTAAACCATTCCCTTCTCTTCCATAAACTTATCAACTAACCTCTTGAACGCCACCAAACTTGGCACATCTACAACTGCCGCAGGCAGGGCATTCCACTCCCTAACCACCCTCTGGGTAAAGAACCTACCTCTGATATCCGTCCTATAACTATCACCCCTTAATTTAAAGCTGTGTCCCCTCGTGCTAGCTTTCTCCATCCTAGGAAAAAGGCTATCACTGTCCACCCTATCTAAACCTCTAATCATCTTATATGTTTCGATAAGGTCCCCTCTTAGCCGCCTTCTTTCTAACGAAAACAACCTCAAATCCCTCAGCCTCTCTTCATAAGACCTGCCCTCCATACCAGGCAACATCCTGGTAAACCTCCTCTGTACCCTCTCCAATGCTCCACATCTTTCTTATAATGTGGGGACCAGAACTGCACACAATACTCCAAGTGCGGCCGCACTAGAGTTTTGTACAGTTGCAACATGACGTTGCGGCTCCGAAATTCAATCCCCCTACCAATAAAAGCTAAGACTCCATATGCCTTCTTAACAACCTTATCGACTTGACTGCCTACTTTCAAGGATCTATGCACATATACACCAAGATCCCTCTGTTCATCAACACTATTAAGAATCCTACCATTAGCCCTATACTCTACACATTTATTATTCCTGCCAAAGTGCATTACCTCACACTTTTCCACATTAAACTCCATTTGCCACCTCTCGGCCCAGCTCTGCAACTTGTCCAAGTCTCTCTTCAAACTATAACACCCCTCTTCACTATCTACCACTCCACCGACTTTAGTGTCATCTACAAATTTACTAATCCATCCTTCAATACCCTCATCCAGATCATTTATAAAAATTACAAACAGCAGGGGCCCCAAAACAGACCCCTGAGATACACCACTTGTCACCGAACTCCACGATGAATATCTCCCATCAACCACCATTCATCAACTCTTAAATGAAACATCAAACCAATACCTCCTTCAGGAACACGTAAATTCCATGATATTATTTCAAAGAAAAGCAGGAGGAGTTAGTCATAAGTCAGAGGCCCTTCAGCCTTTCGGGTCTGCACCAGCAAAAACTATCATTAAAGTGGCGCTAATGTAATTTTCTAGCATTTGTCCTGTTTCCTTGAATGTTATGAAATTTATGATAGTTATCCCTGATTTTTTGGCCACTAAAACAGATGGTGGCAAAGTGGTTAGCATTGCTGCCTCACAGCTCCAGAGACCTGGGTTCAATTTCCTGTCATTGTCTGTGCAGAGTCTGCACGTTCTGCCTGTGTGTGTGTGGGTTTTCTCTGGGTGCTCTGATTCCTCCCACAGTCCAAAAGACATGATGGTTAGATACATTAGATATGTTAAATTTTCCTTCCAAAGTCAATCACCTCACACTTTTCTATATTAAACTCCATTTGCCACCTCTCAGACCAGCTCTGTAGCTTATCTATGTCCCACTGTAACCTGCACCATCCTCCCACATTGTCCACAACTCCACCAATTTTAGTGTCATCCACAAATTTACTAACCGATCCTTCTACACCCTCATCCAGGTCATTTATAAAAAGACAAACAGTAGTGGCCCCGAAACAGATCACTGTGGTACACCACTGGTAACCGAACTCCAGGGTGAACATTTCCCATCAACCACCACTCTTTGTTTTTTACAGCTAGCCAATTTCTAGTCCAAACTGCTAAATCACCCTCAATCCCACACCTCTATATTTTGTGCAATAGCCTACCATGGACAACCTTATCAAATGCTTTACTCAAATCTTCCTGCACACATTGGGCAAAAACTGACCCATATAAAGTACTCGAACTATAACATTTCCAGTCAATATTTGTAAAGTAAAACTGCCCCATAACAACTACTTTTTACTTTCACTCCTATCCAGAATCATCTTTGCAATCCTTTCGTCTATATCTCTGGAACTTTTTGGAGGCCTGTAGAAAAGTCCCAACAGAGTGACCTCTCCTTTCCTGTCTCTAACCTCAACTCGTGCTGCCTCAGTAGACGAGTCCTCATCAAACATCCTTTCTGCCACCATAATACTGAACTTGACGAACAATGCCGCACCTCCCCCTTTTTTTTAACCACCTTCCCTGATCGTACTGAAAGATTTAAACCCCAGAACCTGCAACAACCATCCCTGTCCCTGGTCTATCCACATCTCCAAAATAGCCACAATATCAAAGTCCCAGCTACCAAACCATGCTGCATGTTCATCCACCTTATTCCGAATGCTCCTGGCATTAAAATAGACACACTTCGAACCACTTTCCTACCTGCTGGGACACTTTCGACCTTGAAACCTTATTGACCTCACTATACAACCTCCTATACACTGGAGCTACAGTTCAGGTTCCCATCCCCCTGCTGAATTAGTTTAAACCTTCCTGAAGGGCATTAGCGAATTCCACTCCCCTGCCACAGGATACTGATATCCCTCTGTTTCAGGTAAAGACCATCCTGTTTGTAGAGGTCCCACCTATCCCAGAATGACCCCCAATATTGCAGGTATCTAAATCCTCCCTCCTTTACCATCCCTGTAGTCACGTGTTCAACTGCTTTCTCTCTCCATTCCTCACCTTATTAGGACATGGCACGGGTAACAAACCAAAGATAACAACTTGCTTTGTTCTAGCTCTAAACTTCCACACTAGTTCCCGAGTTTCTGCCTTACATCCCCATCCCTTTTCCTATCTATGTCTTTGGTGCCTATGTAGACCACAACTTCGGGCTGGTCACCTTAAGAATCCCAAAAACATGATCCAAGACATCATGGACCTTGGAAACTGGGAGGCAACACACCAACCACAAGTGTCTCTCTTCCCATGGAACTTCTACCTGTCCCCCTAACTATGGAGTCCCCAGTGACTAATATTCTACTTCTCTCCTCCCTTCCCTTCTGAGCAACAGGAACAAACTCTGTGCCAGAGACCTGTACCCCATGGATTACCCCAGTAAGTTGTTTCCCCTCCAACAGTATCCAAAATGGTACACTTGTTGTACAGAGCAATGGCCACAGGAGATTGCTGCACTAACTGCTTCTTACCCCTTCTAGCAGTCAGCGAAATATCTTCATTTCCAGGAGTAACTACTTCCCTATAACTTTTATCTGTCTCTGCCTACTGAATGATCCTGAGTTCATCCAGTCCCAGCTCTTGTTCCCTAACACAGTCTTCAAGGAGCTGGAATTGGGTGCACTCTCTGCAGGTGCACTCAGCTGGGACACCAATGGAGCCCCTCACCTCAAACATCTCACAGGAGGAACATTGCCCTGACCTGCACTGTCATCCCTCCTAATATCCCTTACTAAGAAATGAAAGAGGAAAAAAAAGCTTATTTGATTTCCCTCTAGTGGTGTAAGGTTAGAGGAAGTGGGTGGGTGGGATGACCTACAAGTATAGAGTCTTGGGTTTACCAAATACCCAACTTATACACCTGTACAGGAAAAGAAAATCCCAGAAGCTTCTGCACTCTGGTAAGTTTTTAAATGGGGAACTTACCTTCCCCACAGCCCCCTGGTTCTGCTCGTGTTCCTGCTGCAGAAATGAAATGAAGATGCTGAGATATTGAAAGGGAATCTAGTTATATATTGATGAGATCAGTGAGGAATACAGAAATAGGAATAAGCCGATTAGCCCTGCATCTTGTTCTGATATTGAATGTTATCATGGCTGATCTGGGAATTAATATACATAATATACTCAAAATACATGGTTTTCCCCATATTCCTCAATATATGTTGGCTAATAGTGATAACCCCCAAGACTTGCATGGGAGATGCCTGAATGAGCTCCGTATAGGGCTTGTAGAATACAAGCTCCATGACAATTGGTAATTACCTTACCAGGAGAAGCCCTGATTGGGTCCGTTATTTCATTGTCCCGGTTGAGACCTGTTGGTTTTTATCACAGATTTGCAGTTTTGTTTTACTTTATTTTGTGCAATAAAGCACCGCTCCTTTACTGCTGATTCCTGGAATTATTATACTAACAAAACATTATGGCTGGGATTTTCCCTGATATTGGCAAAGGCCAATGACATGTAGAGAAGGTAGGGTTGAAGGTGCTGACAGCAATGGCAGCTTTCTCTGCCATATAGTGAAAAACTCTTCAAGTGATAGGTTCCACAACTGTCACACCACCGCCACCACCACCAGCCCCTCTTTCTAGCATCCGCTGCAAGTAGAAGTATTTCCAAGATTGATTCAGAAATTATTTCTAAGTTTTAGGTTATTTCTGCTTTGATCTGGATTCCCCAAACATTTCAATTAGGTTTTTCCTATGTCATAATGATTTGTACCTAGGGAACGTGTCCAACTATTTACTAGTTTTTGTATTCATTTGTGGGATGTGGATGTCACTGGCTAGCCATCATTTATTGTAAGAAGCCTCACAACATCAGGTTAAAGTCCCAACAAGTTTATTTAATAGTAAACCCACAATCATTTATTGACCATCCTTAGTTGCCCTTAGAGGGCCATTGCAAGTTCCACGCAGGCAGTGAACCGAGGCAGAAATTGAACCTGAGTTGGTAGCACTGTGAGGCAGCAGTACCATTGTGCCACCCCAACAACAACAGTCAACAACATTGCTGTGGCTCTGGAGTTACATGGAAGCCAGACTGGGTAAGGACATCAGATTTCCTTCCCTAAAGGACATTGGTGAACCAGATGGGTTTTGCCAACAATTGACAATGGTTTCATGGTCATCTGTAGATTTTTAATTCCTGATATTTTATATTGAATTCGCGTTCAACCATCTGCAATGGCAAGATTTGAACCTGAACCCCCAGAACATTAGCTGCGTTTCTGTATTAATAGTCTAGCGACAATACCACTAGGCTATCGCCTCCCTTGTTTTGACAATTTCTGTACCAGATTGATGCCTTGGAGTATAGATCCCCAATAACCACCACCCTACCACCATCCCATTCAGCATCAACCACACATTCCTTGAGCAGAATAGACAGAGAGAAATATTCTCAACTGATATTGCAGTGCATTAGAAACAGCTGTGAGCATGATTTCACTTCCATAATGCCCTCAAGCTATTAATGTTACGAAAATTTTATTGGATTCACTTATCTGTTCTTTACAAATGGCAATACCTCTATTTATCCATTTAAATGTCATAAAGGTAATTACAAGCAGTGTGAGGTACTATTATGTTTGCACTACATGTCATTAAATTTAGTCTGAAAAGCTTTTGCAGCTAGGCTGAGATTGGGACTAAAAACTCCAGCTCTAGGTTTAATGGAGGCAGGTTCAGAAAGGGTGAGTGGCCATTCCATGTTCAAAAAGCAGGTTACTCACAAAAATATTTCCTCGTTTCATCCTGGGAGGTAAAGGAGGTAAGAACAGCAGAATGTACTGAGGCAATTCATTTACAGCACTGCTTTGAGACCAGGCCCAGCTCAAATAAGCTTACCTGCATAGGATTGGCAGCCCAGCATCAGTTTACCTCTCTATCCCTCACATGATTTGCTGCACCATGCATGGTGACTGATCACGTTGCCTGAACATGATATTCAAACTTTTATTCAAATAAGTATTCATATCTGTATCAACCAGTGATTTTCAAGGGGAGCTGGTGGTATTGACATTAGACTATCAATCCAGAGACCCAGGGTAATGCTTTGAAGATCTTGAATCCCATGATGGTAAATGGTGACATTTGAATTCAATAGAATTGTAGAATTATAAGTTTAGCAATGATCATGGAATGATTATCAATTGTAATTTAAAAACCCATCTGGTTCACTAATGTGCTTTAGGGAAGGAAATCTGCCATCCTCGCTTGGTCAATATGTAACTTCGGACCCACAACTATATAGTTAACACCCAAATGTCTGTGAGACGCCTAGCAAGCCAACCACTCAGTCCAAGGGCAATTAAGATTGGACAATAAATGCTGGTCCAGCTAGTGATGTCCACATCCCATAAATTAGTTTTTTTAAAAGCTGATATCAAGCCAGTCTGTTAATCGTAGAGTCTTTGGGCAGGATATTTGGCCATCTTCATTGCGTGTTTCACAGTGGCATGGTGCTGGCTGATGATGGGATCTTATGGTCATTGTCAATGGGATTTCCCATTGAACACACCAATCACCACCGGAGAACCTGAGTTGGAGGTGCATCATCGACAGGACCATAACATCCCAGTGGTGCGAATGGCAGCAAGACTTTGTTGTTAAGTCACAGAAGGAGATATTTCAGCCCATTGAGTTCATCCTATGATTGACTGTCGGGTCAGATACCTGTTCAAAAATGCAAACAACATCCTTCCATTTAAATTTGGCAGGACAGGCAGAAAATCCTTTACTTGCAAGTTTCTCATCTGAAAACTCTCTCTCCTGCTCTCTCCCCAGCTCTGACCTGATATCTAGTCAGAGTTGGGCTACAAAACCTCTAGTAAAGCCTATTAGCATCTTCTGGCTGTGTTTGACTCATCATATCACCTCATACAGATAGAAATGGGCATCGTCATGGGCAGGGGTGGGAAAATTTTTGGAGAGCCATTGACTTTTAACAGCTCTCCAATTTTTCCCTTCCCAACCATGGCGAGATCCGACAGTATCATAACATCCTACCCAAATATCTTCCTTTGGAATTGAACTTTAATGAAAGGTAATTAAACATATTTTAATTATTATTCCATTACATGATCTCAGTCTATGCCATTACCAAATTCAGATGTCGGGCTTGTTAAAATTCCTATGTTGGGCTGGGAATTCCATGCCCAGTGAAGCAGTTGAGGCTACTTCATTGAATGTTTTTAAAGCAAGAATAGATAGAGTTATGGTGAGCGGGTGGGTAAGTGGAGTTGAGTCCACAAAAAGATCAGTCATGATCTTATTGAATGGCCGAGCAGGCTCAAGCAGCCAGATGGCCTACTCCAGCTCCTAATTCTTATATTCTTACGTCATCAACTTTTGCTAAATTTGGGACAGTTTACTAGGAATTGGTTTTGACTTAATCTCCGAGCCCATTCTCTCGGTTCCTTCTTCAAGTCCCTTCTCCAAGCCACTTCCCCCAGCTCCTTCAATATTATGCCCTCATTGGTAGATTTCATTGCAGTTTACTCATTTACTCTGTTTTTCTCTCCACAGATGTAGCCTGGCAGATTGGATATTCACAATGCTTTCAATTGTTATTTCATTTCAATATGGGGGCAAGCGCTTCACCAATGATTGAAGAATATTGGGCCATATTCTAGCAGGGTCTGAACAGACTACACCATGTTGCAGCGAAATTGAGTTGTGAATTACCATTTCAATGCAGGTGGTTTGGAAAGAAGTGAGCACTCTGCATGATACAAAACCACAATTATATCCTTCACAAATAAACATATTCTTCTTTTTGAACTCATGCTTGGAAGAAATACACGTCTGTTTTGAAATCACAAAAATATGAATAATTTTGCACTGTAAAGTTTAATTTCTGACCCACATTCCATTTGAGGATTGCTACATGCTGGGAGTCTGTCCCCAATGAATTTGCCCAAATTCTACTGCGCAGAAAGATTTTGTTTAACTTTTAATCAAGGAAAAGTTCAAAATGAATATGATCTCAAGAGGGAGACCCTCTGAGTGAAGCGTGCTATAAAAGGACCTGCTTCCTGCAAGGAAGCCAGTGCTGAGAAAGGTGATCACATGGTCACCATAGAATCCCTACAATGTAAAAGGAGGCCATTCTGCCCAATAGTTTGCATCGATTCTCTAAAAGACCATCTTACCCAAGCCCATCCCCCTTTTTCTTTTCCCATAACTCTACCTAAGCAACATATCTTTGGATACTAAGGGTCAATTCACAGTGGCCTATCCACCTAATCCGCACATCTGTGGATTGTGGGAGGAAACCCACAGAGACACTGGGAGAATGTGCAAACTCCACCCAAAGCTGGAATTGAACTCCGCTCCCCAGTGCTGTGAGATAGCAGTGCTAACCACTGTGCTGCCGTGCCACCCAGGAAGAAGCTGGTAAACAGGAAGACACTCAGCTAGTGCTGCCATGATTCAGCCAGTGTTGCCAGCTGTTTGCATTGTTGGACCATACAGGTCTATTCCAAGTATTCACATACCGCTTACTAATTCTGCACGTTCAGCCACAGGAAGGCCCAGCACTGGTGTTATTTAAAGATGTGGAGATTCTGGCTTTGGACTGGGGTAAACAGAGTAAGAAATCTGAATTATTAAAGAGCCAGGCACCCAGCTTGCATACCAGGTGTGAGTTCTACATGTGCAAAGGTCCTGGAAGTATTGGGAATTTTTTTGCAGATGTTATGGTGAGTTCTTAGATTTGGCAGCCCATGTTGCTGTATCCTTATAGGAAGGCAGAGGATCTGGTGACTTGTCCAAGCTGCAGTGAGCATGAGAAGAGCAGATGTGTCCCTGGGTCTGCATAATGATAGGGGTATGAGGCTGCAAAGAAGACAAGCTCTGCACCATATCTTCTACTGGGGCAGAACTCCTCCATGTGCCTTGACAAACAATGACAGAAAGTTGTCTGGCAGGTGCCTTGTATCTCAGAGTGCATAGCCATCTTCAATAGATTGCTCCACTGAGGTCCTCAGTTCAATCTCCTGCAGCAGAACTCATTGATGAGCTCAGCACTCTTGGTGAAACTAACAGCCAAACTGTCCTTTCTCTTTTTCTGGCCATAGCTTTTCATAACTAATTACTCACATGTGTTTATTCCAACTCCATACCAATCTCCACAGTCCCAATACTGAGCTGCAAGTATCAGATCAAGTGATGGGACCTCTTTAGTAGCCAACTGTGAATACATGTGTTCCTGGAGATTTCAGCTCATGGCAATTGTCCCTATGCTCTTTGCATTATAAAATCACAGAATCCCAACAGAAGGAGACTATTCAGTGCATCGAGCACGCACCAACAACAATCCCACTATCCCAGTAACCTGACATATTTACCCTGTTAATCGCCCCTGACACTCAGGGGCAATTTACCATGGCCAATGAACCTAACCTGCACATCTTTGGATGGAAACAGGAGCATCCAGAGTAAATCCACACAGACACAAGGAGAGTATGCAAACTCCGCACAGTCGATTACCCAAAGTTGGAATTGAACCTGGGTCTCTAATGCTGTGAGGCAGCAGTGCTACGTGCCAACATATCCATCCTAGTAACACGCTACTTTCCTATGCCCAATCAGAAAGCAAAAGGTTTTTACTCAAATGAGTGATGTTTTGCTGTCAGCCAAACAACCTTCTGTCTCACTATTTTTAATATTTTTATCTCTGGTAAACAGAAATCTTCAAAGGAAATGATAAACAAAAACAAAATTTTTGATGGATTTTTCTTTCAAGATCGCACACCACAGTGTCCTGGAGATTGACCTTCATGGTGGCAGAGTGGTTTGTTCTTCTACATCACAGCACCAGGGACTTGGGTTCAATTCCCGGCTTGGGTCAGTGTCTGTGCATAGTTTGCACATTCTCTCCCTGTCTGTGTGGATTTCCTCTGGGTGCTCCAATTTCCAGTGATAATACCACTAGGCCACTGCCTCCCCCACTCTGCTTTATGTGGTTGTGAAGCATTGAGCAGAGTGAGAGGCTGTTGGAACAGTGGGTGGGAGATGTCATGTGAAAATTCATTCACTGGTTTTGACCAGTCCTGTGAGATCATTACACTTCTTGTGACATTGTTGCTAGATCCTCAGGGCTGGACTGTCAGAAATGACCTCCTGATCATTTGAAGGTGGCCTTTAAGATGTTCCAGGACTAAAGCATGGCACACCCCATTCCAGCTTTGGGAACAGTTCATTTCTGATTTATACAGTATCAAAAGAAAATAAAAATCTCTTGATGTGCTGTAGGAAAATGGCACCTCTCCTCCTGTCCATCCTGACTTCTCAAGCCTCAGCATCACATCTGTGAACAGAGATCCCTTTCTATGTTCTAGTGCTTCATCTATTTAACATCTACATTCAACTATGGGAATCATGGTAAGCACCAGAGTCTCATGGCACCAAGGACCCAGGTTTGATTCTAGTCTTGGGTGAGTGTCTGTATGGTGTTTGCATGTTCTCCTCTTGTCTGCGTGGGTTTCTTCCGAATGCCCCTATTTCCTCCCATAATCCAAAGATTCACAGGTTAGTTGAACTGGCCGTGCTAAATTGCCCTTTAGTGTCCCAGGGTGTGTAAGTTAGGGGGATTAGCAGGGTAAATGCATGGGGTTACAGGGATGTGATGTTCTGGCGAAGATGCTCTGTCAGAGAGTCAATGCAGCCTCAATGGGTTGAATGGCCTCTTACACGAGAGTAATTCTATGATTCTATAAACCCAGTCAATGCTGGAAGTTAGCACCAACTTCCATCGTGTTCAGCTCCCCTGTGGAAGGGATAGGCCACCTTTGAGAAGAAAAGTCTGGATGCACCAGATCAGACAAAGTAGACACTGCTGGACTCCCTACTGAGAATTCAGGCAGAGTGTAAAGTGGTCCTTATTCAGATCAAGGCTAAAATCAGGATAATGAGGGGGCAGCACCAAACTTGCATATTCATGGTCATTGGCAGTTGGTGAATTGTGATCCCTCCAACAATGGAAAAACAATGGCATGGACAAATATTTCACCCTACATCTTTACTCAGTCTCAGCCTGATTGTGCCTCTATCTTCCTCTAGGAAGAAATATGTTTGAACCAATGCATTGGTTCTGAATGTGGATTCTCTGAGTTTTGTGGCAGGGACTGGGAATGACTATTGATATCCTGTTAAGCCACATGCAGCATTGTGGAACAAGTAAATTGCCTGAGGCGTAATACATGGCATATCATGCAAAGGAAAGTGCATTAGCTCTTGGACTGTGGACCTGCTCATAAGCTGTATGAGCGTGGTTAAAGAGTCAGCCTTCAAAGGGAGACTACATTTAAAAAGGTAACAGGTGTAAGCTGGGAAATACACTTTTGTTACAACTAATTTTAGCTGTTCTGACATTGGTTCTATTCCTGTTACTGACAGCATGCTTCTGACACGTGACCGCTGTAAACCTGCAAAGCTAATTTTGGAGATGCTTCGAGGCGGGAGATTGCAGCATTAAAATGACACGGAACCAATATAACTGCAGCTTCGGAGCAGGAATAGAACCATTGTCATAGCAGCTTAAATTAGTTGTGGCTAAATATGGACTGCAGGATTCTGGTAAAAGAAAATATAAGGTCAACAGTATTCCTCAATACAACTAACGGGCACTGCAGAAATCGGTGTTGGGGCCACAGCTATTCACAATTAGAGAAATGATCTTTGGATATGAGGAACAAACGTTGGCCAGATTTCTTTAGCCGTTCATGCCGGCGGGATTCTCCAGTTCAGTCGGCAGTGCATTCTGCCCATGGATTTTCCACTAGTGTGGGGTGATGTTGGTGGTAACTGCACCATAGAATCCTGCCACTGGCAAACACCGCACCACACCCTGCCGGCAGGAAACATGAGGCTAAGAGGCTGACGAATCTCGCCTGTAATATTTCCAGATTTCTTCTTGACACATGATGTAATTTGGAGAAGGCAAAGTGGTTGCAAAGGGATTTGGACAGGCTGAGAGAATGAGGAAGAACATGGCAAGAATGGGGCAGTATGGTGGCACAGTAATAAGCACTGCTGCCTCACAGTGCCAGGGGCCCAGGTTCAATTCTGATCTTGGGTCATTGTCTGTGTAGAGTTTGTATGTTCTCCCCATGTCTGCATGGGTTTCTTCTGAGTGCTCTGGTTTCCTCCCACTGTCCAAAGATGAGTGGGTGAGGTTGATTGGCCATGCTAAATCGCCTCTTAGTGTCAGGGGAGCTAGGAGGGCAAATGTGTGAGGTTACAGGAATAGGACCTGGAAAGGATTGTTGTCGGCACAGCTTGATAGGCCAGATACATTTCTTCTGCACTGTAGATTCTATGGCTGATGGAATATACTGACAGTAAGTGTGAAGTTATCCACTTTAGTAGAAAAAAAAACAGAAAGCCAGATGGTGAGATGTTGGGAAGTGTTGAGTCCAAGGGGACCTGGGTGTCCTTAATCATTAAAAGCAGGTGCAGCAAGCAATTAGGAAGGCAAATGTTATGTTGGCCTTCATAGCAACAGGATTGGACTACAAGAGTCAAGGTATCTTTATACAATGCAGCAGGACGTCATTGCAGGAGGTCCTCAAGGTAGTGTCTGCGGCGCAGCTGCTTCATCATGAGCTTTCTTCCATCATAAGATCAGAAGTGGGGATGTTTGCTGACTGCACAAAGTGAACACTATTTTTGACTCCTTAGATACTAAAACAGTCCATGTCCAAATGAAACAAGACTTGAATAATACCCAGATTGAGAAGTAGTAAGTAATATTTGTGCCCACACAAGTGCCATGCAGTGACTATCTCCAGCAAAAGAAAATCTAAACATTGCCCCTTGATTTTGGGAATATTGTGTACAGTTTTGCTCTCTTTATCTAAGGAAGTATATATTTGCCATGGAGAGAGTGCAACAAAAGTTCACCAAACTAATCCCAGAGATGGCAGAGTTATTTTATGAGGAGAGATTGAGGAAATTGGGCATGTATTTTCCAGAGTTTTGGAAGAATGAGAAGTGATCTCATTGAAACTGACAAAATTCTTTCAAATTTTTACAGGGCATGACAGGTTAAATGTGGGTAAAAAGTTTTCCCTGGCTGTGAGTCTATAAACAAAGGTCACAGTCTCAAAATAAAGGGAGGGCATTTAGGACTAAGAGGAGGAGGTTTTTTTTTCACTCAGAGGATGGTGAATATTTGAGATTTTCTTTCCCAGAGGGCAGTGCAAACTCAATCCTTGAGCATGTCCAAAATAGAACTCAGTAGATTTCTGGATACTAATGGCATCAAGGAATTACCGCACTGGAAGAAAGTGGAGTTGACGGAAATGATCATCTATGATATAATTGAATGGTGGAGCAGGCTCGAAGAGCTGAAGGGCTTAATCCTGCTCCTATGTGCCTAAGCTCAGAATATATTCAATTTTATACTTCATTACCACATTGAACTCTGAATATCTATTTTTGTAAGTCTGTAAAATTGTACATAAGATACCAAAGCAACACTTGCCCTGACAGAAAGCATCTTTCAGAGCCCTGAATTTGGAAAGTTGAAAGCATTTTTCATAGAATAGAATCCATACAGTGCAGAAGGAGGCCATTCAGCCCATCAAATCTGCATCAACCACAATCTCACTCAAGGCCTATACCCGTAACTCCACGTATTTACCCTGTTAATCCTCTGATATTAGGGTCAACTTAGCATGGTTAATCAACCTAATCTTTGGAGTGTGGGAAGAAACTGGAGCTCTTGAAGGAAGCTCATGAAAACATAGAGAGAATGTGCAAACTCCTATCAGGTAGTGACCTGAGGCTGGAATTGAACCCGGGTCCCTGGCACTGTGAGGCAGCAGTGTTAACCACGGTGCCATTGTGCCACCCTTGTTAGTCTTCCAGCTCCACTTGACTTCATTTCAAATCTGCAGGGTCATTGTACTGGAGTAGAATTATTCAGAATTATTCTCTGAAGTGCATTCAAGTTTTCTTTCTGCAGGCAGGACCTGTTCTTTTTGATGGCTCTGGAAGCAGATATTCATGTGAAAGGATCTGGGCCCTAAAATATGTCAACTTGCGTATGACACACAATGCCAATTGAGACATTGACAGAACCCACCATTGATCACAGCCAAGTAATAAGCTTTCGATTTTCCCTGTCAATCGAAAGCACTTGTACTGTAAGGGATAACGATAAGATTCACAGGGTTTAATAGTGTGCTGGAGCAAATTAGATTTGTAGAAGGAAGCAGTGATCCCAGTGGGAAAGCCATAGTTACAGGAACCATGGGTCATTCAGAGAATCAGAGAATTATTGCAGCACTATATGCTATTTGGCCCACTGTGTCTGCACCAGCTCTCTAAATAAGCATTTTGATCTAATGCTATTCCTCTGTCTTTTCCTCAGACCCGTGAACATTGCTTCAAATAATCCATCCAATGCTCTCTTGAATGCTTCAATTGAACCTGCTGCCACATTTCCAGGCAGTACACTCCAAACCAAATCACTTGTTGTGCGAAAAGGTTTTTTCCTCATGTCAGGTTTGCGAATCATTTTAAATCTGTGCCCATCCTTGATCCTTTTACAAAAGGAAACAGCTTCTCCCTATCCAGTCTGTCCAGCATCCTTGTGATTTTGAACATCTCTATCAAATTTCCTCTTAACCTTCTCCTCTCCATGGAGAACAGTCCCAACCTCTCCAACCTATCCTCATTACTGAAGTTTCTCATTCCCCTGGAATCATTCTTGTAAACCTTTTCTGCACTCTCTCCAGTGAGTACCTGAGTTTTCAACATTGGAGTCCTGATCCTCAGATCCAGGATCCATGTAACTAAAGTGCTCACTGGAACAATGGAATCAGTTTCATACCTACTCTCAGGATATGGTGATGGCCATACCAGTTTCTTCACTGAACCTCCCTTGGCTGTTACTGAGGACTATTTCCACATCACTTGTGATCTTTAGACAGACGTAAATTGTTCAGGGCATATAAAGATTATCATTATGGTGTTTAGCTGAGTTCTACTCATTGTGTGCCATAAATAGAAAATCAAATCACGTGAATTCAGGTGGAAAGATACGAAGTACCATAAAATTGCCAAATGGAGGTAGGTGAGGAGGAATTGTCCGAGATCTTTGGGTACCAGCAATCTTAGGCATACTTTGTCAACTCTTGATATAGCTGCGCTTGGAGGACATGTGTCTAGTGAGGGAAAATGAGGTTACAATGAATAGGGAAGGTAGTCCTGCGGGGACCCCAGGATCTAGTAGTAGGGACGGGCTGGTTATAGTTACGAGGAACAAGAATAAAAGTCAAGGCACAAAGGCCATCTCAAAGGAGGATTCCCAGAAAACCAAGGGAGGGGTAAAAGCTGTGATGGAGAGGGCAGGTGAAGGGGAACAGAATGCCACAGAGAACAGCAGGAAAGCAGGAAGTGAGATATTGGTGGGGGATGGGATGGTTAAAGGGATCGATAGGCGTTTCTGTGGGCAAAAGAGAGACTCCAGGATGGTAGTCTGCCTCCCTGGAGCAGGGGTCCAGGATGTTTCAGAGAGGGTAGAGGGAATTTTGAAGGGAGAAGGGGCTAAGGCAAATGTAATAGTTCACGTAGGACAGAAAGATGTAGGAAGAAAGCGCAGGGGGGACATACGTAGGCAGTTTAGGGAGTTGGGGGCTCAACTGAAAGGTAGGGCCTCCAGGATGGTGTTCTCTGGCCTGCTGCCTGTGCCCGGGACCGATTGGGTAAAAACAAATGAGACACTCCAACTAAATGCATGGATGCGGGATTGGTGTAGGGCAGAAGGCTTCATATTCATTGATCATTGGGAGGTCTTCAGGAGGGAGGGTCATCTATTCAAGAGGGATAGGGAGCAGTTGACTGGGAGGGGAACACATATTTTAGCTGGGAGGTTAGCTGGAGTGTTTCAGAAGTGTTTAAACTAATAGAGAGGGAGGGTGGGGAGAGAAAGGGAACTGGGAGTGGGAGAGAGAGGGATGATAGGGTAACACCAGAAGGTAGAAAGGAATATCCGAGAGCTGAGGGTCTTCAGTGCATGTGTTTTAATGCGAGGAGTGTGACTGGCAAAACAGATGCACTGAAGGCAATAATGTTCACGAGGAGTTTAGACGTGGTGGCGGTGACCGAGACGTGGTTGAAGGAGGGGCAAGACTGGCAATTGAATATTCCAGGATATAAGTGTTTTAGGCATGACAGAGTTGGTGGGAGGAGAGGCGGGGGAGTGGCTTTATTAGTTAAGGACAACATCATAGCAGTGCAGAGGGAGGGAGGTATGGATGATTTAGGAATTGCGTCTCTATGGGTGGAGTTGAGGAATAGGAAGGGAGTGGTTACTCTGTTGGGTGTTTACTACAGACCGCCCAACAGCCCGCGAGCCGTGGAAGAAGGGGTATGCAGGGACATTTTAGATAAGTGTAGGAAAAATAGGGTAGTAGTAGTGGGAGATTTCAATTTTCCTGGACGAGATTGGAGAGGGCCCAGAGCTGTAGGAGTGGACGGGGAGGAATTTGTACAGTGTGTTTTGGAAGGGTCCTTGGAGCAGTATGTGGATGGCCCGACTAGAGAGGGGGCTATACTGGATTTGGTTCTGGGGAATGAGCCAGGGCAGGTGGTTGACGTCGAGGTAGGCGAGCATGTGTCAAATAGTGATCACAACTCTGTCTGCTTTAGGATATTAATGGAAAAGGACGAGACCTGCCCAAAAGAGAAGGTATTTAACTGGGGGAGGGCTAGATACAGCCAGATTAGGCAAGATCTTAAAGATACCGACTGGGATAAGCTTTTCGAGGGCAGGTCGACGAGTTACATGTGGGAGTCTTTCAAGGGAAAACTAAACTCTCTGCAGGAAAGATACGTGCCGGCAAAGAGGAAGGATGGGAAAGGTAGGATTAGAGAACCGTGGCTTACCAGGGATATTGAGGACTTGATCAGGAAGAAGCGAGAGGCTTACATTAGATCTAGGCAACTGGGGACTGAGACAGTGCTGGAAGCTTATAGAGAGTGTAGACGGGATCTTAAAAGGGGTGTTAGAAAGGCAAAAAGGGGCCATGAGGTGGCTCTGGCAGGTAGGATTAAGGAAAATCCAAAGGCATTTTACACCTATGTAAGGAGCAAAAGGATGGTTAGAGGCAGGATTGGACCTCTTAGGGACAGAGGAGGGAATCTATGCTTAGAGCCTGAGGAAATGGGGGAGATCCTGAATGAATACTTTGCGTCGGTATTCACGCAGGAGACTGGACAGATGTCTGTGCCTGATGTTGACAAAGTTGAGGATCAGTTGAGGGAAATAAGGATTACGAGGAAAGAGGTGTTGGGGCTGTTAGGCAGCTTAAAGACATATAAACCTCCGGGGCCTGATGGCATTTACCCCAGGCTGCTAAGGGAGTTGAGGGAAGACTTGGCTGGGCCTCTGATGCAAATCTTTGTCTCTTCCCTGGACACAGGTGAGGTCCCAGAGGACTGGAGGATAGCAAACGTAGTACCGTTGTTTAAAAAATGTCAGAGGGATCACCCAGGGAACTATAGGCCGGTGAGCTTGACTTCAGTTATAGGTAAGCTAATGGAGAGGATCCTCAGGAACAGGATGTATGAGCATCTGGAGCACTGCGATCTGATCAGGGATATGCAGCATGGCTTCGTCAAGGGGAAGTCTTGTCTTACAAATCTAGTGGAATTTTTTGAAGAAGTGACAAAAACAGTTGATGAAGGACATGCTGTTGATGTCATCTACATGGATTTCAGTAAGGCGTTTGACAAGGTTCCTCATGGTAGACTGAGAGAAGGTGAAGGTGCATGGGATACAGGGCCGGGTATGTAGATGGGTCGAGAACTGGCTCGGGAGGAGGAGACAGAGGGTAGTAGTGGAAGGCTCTTTTTCCGGCTGGAAGCCTGTCACTATTGGAGTGCCACAAGGCTCAGTACTAGGTCCTCTTCTATTTGTGGTCTACATAAACGACTTGGAAGTTGGGGTAGGTGGTGAGATCAGCAAAGTTGCTGATGACACCAAGATGCTTGGATTGGCGGGTACAGAGGAGCAGTGTCAGGCAATACAACAGGACATAGACAGGTTGGTAGACTGGGTAGATAGATGGCAAATGGAATTTAATCCGGATAAATGCGAGGTGATGCATTTTGGCCGGAAAAATGTAGAAGAGAGTTATAGGATAAAAGGTATAACTATACGGAGCATAGAGACGCAGAGAGACTTGGGGGTGCAGGTTCACAAGTCTCTGAAGGTGTCCTCACAGGTGGAGAAGGTGATAAAGAAGGCGTATAGTATGTTAGCTTTCATAGAAAAGGGTATAGAGTACAAGAGTAGGAGTTTGATGTTGCAATTGTATAGAACGTTGGTTAGGCCTCACTTGGAATACTGCGTCCAGTTCTGGTCGCCGTACTATCGAAGGATGTGGAGTCCTTGGAGAGAGTGCAGAGGAGGTTTACCAGGATGCTGCCTGGTATGGAAGGACTGTCTTATGAGGAACGATTAGATAGACTGGGGTTGTTTTCCCTTGAAAGACGTCGGCTTAGAGGGGATCTCATAGAGGTGTATAAGATTATAAGGGGTATAGATAGAGTAAATGGAGGTAAACTGTTTCCACCTTTAGAAATGGATAGGACGAGAGGTCATGGCCATAGGGTGAGGGGGGCTATGCATAGGACGAATATTAGAGGGCAGTTTTCACACAAAGGGTAGTGGGGGTGTGGAATGCACTGCCGAGTAAGGTGGTGGGAGCAGGCACGCTGGGGCTGTTTAAGGGTCTCTTGGACAGCCACATGAGTGGTATGCAGATAGAGGGATATAGTAGGACTGTTTAACTATGGCTTTTTTTTCCACAGGTAATTCGGTCCATACTTGACCATCAAGGAGCATGCATTCGGCAGGTGTTGCGAGGACAGCTCCTGGATGTTGATTCATGGGTTGCCTGGTGCTTCATGTCGTAAATGAGTGCTTTATCTGGACCATCTGAAGGGCACCATGACAGCTCAGTGACTATCGCTGTAGCTGTGCAGACACTTGGAATTGGGCCGGTGTCTGCGGGAGTTTGAGCGTTCTCCCCGTGGTTGCGTGGGTTTTCTCCGGGCGCTCCGGTTTCCTCCCACAACCCAAAAATTCGCTCTTAGGCTGATTGGGAAACAAATTGTCCCTATAGTGAGAGTCTTCCATATTAAGAATAACCTAAATTTAGAATAGGATAATGGAATTGCTACTATATAGTTATGACGGCGGCGCGGGCTCGTTGGGCCGAAGGGCCTGTTTCCCATGCTGTGTTGCTCTAAAAAAAAATAACCAGCACAGTGGCTAGCATTGCTGCCTCACAGTGCCAGGGACCAGGGTTCAATTCCAGCACTGGGTCACTGTCAATGTGGAGTTTGTACTGCAAGGACTTTAATTTCTCATGCTCAAGGAGAACTCCCCTCTCTGCATCAAAATGGCTGGAGTGGTTCTGATGTTACAGAGAAACAGCTCAGCAGTTATAGTCAATTACAGCAAATCAGGAACAAGAGATTTTTCATATCTTTCATTGACATACATATTTGCCAATTAAATCCCTGGCTTTTTGCCCTTTCTCATTCGATGAAAAACTGACTTCTGCTAATCCTTCATTTGTTTAGCATATCCCCCTATCTTGCCTTTGGTATTTGTTATGGACAAAATCTGGTCTTGTTCACCTCTGGTGTAGGTCAAAAAATAGAATGTTTTGAGGCCTATGCAAGAGAAGATTAGTTGAAAGCAGGCAGGCTCACTTGAAGGTTTGCAACTAATAACATTCCCACAAGCTGTCACAGCTTGATGTTTTAAAATCTGAATATTTTAATTTACCCGGGATGAACACATCTAAGGGTATCATTTTAAATTTGCCTTTCACTCATTAGAACTCAGATTAATACTTTGATTAATTTGGAAGGAATGTCCTGGGATTATCTTCCCTTTGCAACCAAGAACTTCACTCTTTATGTTAACAACTTCCTGACATTAATTCTAAACGTCCTTCTGAAAGCTCAGTGTGAAGTAGTGTGTGGGTGTGCCGACACCACATGGACTGCAGCAGTTCGAGAAGACAACTCATCACTACCTTCTCAAGGGCAACTAGGGATGTGCAATAAACACTGGTCTGGCTGATGATGCACAGATTCCATAAATGATTTTTTTTTTAAATGTTGTGTTCTGGATGTGTTTTCTACATTGTTGTCTTGCCTTAAATATTTCTGTTAGACACGTAAACTGGGCAGAGAAAAAGAAGAGCAAAAGAGAAGTGAACTGGAAAGAGGAGAAGAGTACCAGCATGAGTAGCAGTCCAAAGAAGTGCGGTTGATTGGCCATGTTAAAATTGCCCCTTACTGTCCGTAGTAGGTTGGAGGAATTAGCAGGTAAACATATCGGGATATGGGGTAGGGTGTGGGTAGGATTGTGGTCGGTGCAGACTCAATGGGCCAGATGCCCTCTTTCTGCACTGTAGAGTTTCTATGATTCTATAGGGTGAGGGAGAAGTAAATGAGAATATGAAGAGGTGCAGGTTGCGTAGTGGTGGGAGTGGAGGGGGAGGGCAGCAGGGGGGCTTCCAGGGCAATTGATGGGGACAAGTGAGATCGGGAGTTAGGGGTAAGAGATGGGACAGCAGTGAACAGAACATCAGGCAGAATTACCCACAACATGACAGCAAATCACGTGACATTACAGTTGCATTTATTTCAGTATCTAATCACATTTAAATATCTTAAAATATTTCACAATATGAATTATTTCTGTGGCGCACTGAGTAAAGGTCTATATTTGTACCCAGGTTGGCTCATTGTCTGTGCGGAGTTTTTCCCGTGGCTGCTTGGGTTTTCTCCGGGTGCTCCGGTTTCTTCCCACAGTCCAAGCGACGTGCTGGTTAGATGCAGTGGCCATGGTAAATTCTTCCTCAAGTACCAGAGTGCAGCAACGAGAGGGTTTTCACAGTAACTTCATTGCAGTGTTAATGTAAGCCTATTGGTGACACCAATAAATGAACTTAAAATTTAATAACCTCATTCACAGTGATAAGTGGACAGGAAATGGAAGTGTTATAAATATCACTTTACATTGTTTTAATGAATGCATTTAATGATGAGATGTCCAGCTTTTAGTCAATAATATATCTGGTGTTAGGAAGTGAGATGTTTATAGGAACAATAGTCCTATAAGCAACAATCTGCTTTTGTGTGATTTTCTTCTTTTTGTGTTTTATTCTGAACATTTGTTCTGCACATTTGTTAAATCCCTTCAAATTTGTCACAACTGATTGACAAACTTTATTTTATTTTAAGTCACTGTGTTCAGGACAATTCGTAATTTATTCTATTGAATGTAACATTGGCAACAAGTCAGTTCACTGGATGAAACTGGTGCCTCAGCTGCATTGATACATCAACATTACCCAGTAACTTCAAACATTAACATTATCCAGAGATATTGTCACTGATGTTCGCCATGAAAGGTTGGATTTCCTTCTCTGAACGACATTAGCAATTCTGCTGCTTCAGAGAAGGGGAGAATATCTGGGGGGGTTCACAAGGTGGGTGTTTAGAGTCCCAGAGGATAGGCTGAGAATGGATAGAAGTCTGGACGTCTCCGGGTCTTGAGGGAAGGGCTTCCCAAGCTAGAAGAGGGCTTCTGATGGAGGGGCCCTCTTCCCATTCCCCCACCTTTCCTGCCCAGGTTTGACCATTTTTGATCAGTCTGAAGATGTGCGGGTTAGGTTGATTGACCATGCTAAATTGCCCCATAGAATTAAGGGGACCAGGAGGGTAAATACATGGGGTCATGGGAATAAGGTTCGGATGGGATTGTTGTTAGTGTGGCTCGTTGGGTCAAATGACTCCTTCCACACTGTAGGAAATCTATGATTCTGTTTGTCCCCAGGTCTGTCATTGCTCCATCAGCCTAAAAATTGAGGTTGAATAGGAAAAAATCCTGAAATGACAATTAAATGATCATTTGGGGATTGAAGTGGGGCAAGGGCCAGCTTCTTCTCTCCCCCCATTCCCTCCCCATCCCCGCCGAAGTCTTGCTCGCCCTATATAAAATTATTTCTAGGTCAGGGCAGTTTGTACCCCAGAGGGAATCCCCTCCAATCGATGTCAGTCACTTCTTCACCCCTCCTGCTACCATCTCAGAGCAGGCTGTGGGAGAGGGAGATGTAAAAATCTGGCCTAGCTTTCAGTTCCAGATTTTAAACTGATTTTAAACTCTATCAGCCGACATTTGAACCCATGCCCCCAGGTATTAGCCAAAGGCACTGGATCACTAATCCATTGAGATTACTACTATGTCATCATCACCTCCTTTGGTACTGACCAAAGTTCAAAACATAGACAGAAGAATGTTGGGAAATCTCAGCGAGCCTGACCACATCTGTGGGGAGAGAATACAGCCAATGTTTGAGTCTGGATGACCCTTCATTGAAGTGACATCGGCTCTATTTTCTCTCCACAGATGCTGTCAGAGCTGCTGAGATTTTGCAGCTTTTTCTGTTTTTGTTTCAGCTTCCAACATCCACAGTGTTTTGCATTTAACACAAAGTCCTAACTAAAGTTAACATAACCTCTCAAAGCCAGGAAAAAATATGCAGATTATATGGGTGCCTGTTTTCCATAGGAGCTGCTGGTATTTGGGTTTCTCAATGGGGCAGTTTGTAGTTATGCCTTATTATTTTTACTTGTGGAAACAGCGCTGTTGATTCAGTATTATCTTTTCAAAACTCTTGGCTTGTGGCAATGAGGTCTTCTAGTGGGTTTTCAAATCACAAGTAGCTCAGCTTTGATGAGAGCGGTTTCAAAGAAAGATTAAGGCCATTGCCCATATGGCAGTCAAATGTAGTTTTTCAAATGTAGTATTAAATTCAAATGCATTTCAAATGTAGGCTCCTTCTACATTCAGGAGTTTGGTCACATGACTTATCATTGCTTTTACCTCAGCTACTGTCTCTGAGGGCTCTACAACCTTTCCGTGCAGACTTCCATGACTCTGACACAATGTGGGCAAGGCATAAGCACCAGGAAATGAGGCGAGCCCTTCAAAATTACACTGACTATGACAGGGTTGGAAAATCCCACCAATGGGAGGGCAAGCAAAGTTCCAAACTCTATCACCATAAAATAACTTATGTTCTCTAGAAATGTAATTCATATTCTATGTAGCACATCTTCATAATGCTATGTTGATTTTTCTTTCATTATTTATGAAAAAAGTAAAATATTTTTATCCTTTATTTATGTAGGGAGGACTTCCAGTCCATCCATCCAGGGATTGGAAGATCCCGCAGAAGGTCAATATACTTCTATTTGTTCGTCAAATTTTTTGTCCTACCTTTTCCCATGGAAAATCTAGACCATAGTCTCTGACAATTTAATTTAATAGCTCCTCATTTCTTTCCTGATAATTGCTTTAAACATTTTTCTTTCCTTTTTATATTTCATTTCATTTCATCATCTTTTCCTTTATTCCCTTTGTATTAGAGAATGCTTTTTCCTTTAGTTTCAATTTTCCATCTATTTCGTTATTCATCTATTAAAAATGTTTCATTTTATTGGTTAGTTTATTTGCAATTTTCGCTGATTATTTTTCTTATTGGGTGCTGCTAATTTTATCTCTTTTCTTTCATTCTATTTTCCAGTTTGTCATCCTTGGTTCCTTGCTGATCCTCTTAAAAATCAGCTATTTTTCTAATCTATTATTTTGCTCTTAATTTTACTTGTTCTTTGTCAATTATTATTTTAAACCTTATTACATTGTGATCACTATTGCCTAGGAGTGCTTTGGGTAATTCTGTTGTATCAGACTGACTTAAGTTCACTGGATATTGCTGATGTATCAGGTTCACTGGCTAATATTAATGTATTAGCTTCACTGGATAATGTTATATCAGCTTCATTGGATAATACCGATGTATCAGATTCACTAGTTACTGTTGAAGCATCAGGATTATGACTGTGATGTTAAAGTATTCATCATTCAATACTGCTAGCCTGTGTCTTGGTGGGCACAAATATCAGACCTCCAAAAATACTAATTTACCATAGCCCAACGTTTCCTGTTTCTCAAAATGTTTTGTTCGATTTTTCTGTTTTTTTTATATCCCAGTGCTTGGTAGTCAGAAATAATTAACAATAGGAGTTTTGGCATTTTGAGATATTGTTAAACAATAAATAAAAATGCTTCACTTTTTAAAAAAATTAAATTAAGTTTTGATCTGACATTTAAATTACCAGCAGCTGTAATTAATTTTAATTAGAAATATGAGGTACTTCCCTATCTGGAATTCATAAATGCCTCCAGTACTAATGCAGTTTAATATAAGACAAAATATTCTAGATACTTAATTAATTTCTATGTCCCTATACTTCGATAGCCTATCTGCTTGCCTCTTTTCTTTATTAAATATTTAATTAAAAGAGCGTTTATTAGCTTTTCTGACTTCACCATTGTATTTGTCCTAAAACCTTCATATGATTTTTTTTATATAGATTCTCTTTGTTGCGACTTCTAGAGCAATTTTCCTAATCCCTAGGCAAGGAAATTATTACAACTCTTCTCGCTCTCCCATTCCTTTTGTGCAGCTTTGCATTATATTGCTGCAATTAAACATTGTATACCTGTCAGTGATAACAAGATACAATCTGAATCCGCAAATCATTGGTTTATTGTGAAAATAATGAAAAATACAAGGATTCAAATAGGGCTGTTGTCTAAATGAGAGATTAAATTACTTTTTTTCTCTCTTAGAAAATAACAGCTGTCCAGCAAGGATTAACTCTGGCAGTTAAGATGGACAGAAGATGACTTTCAACTTTGTTATCTCTGCAGAATGATGATTTTCCACCCTTGGCAGGGATTGCTGGACACCGCAAAATGAAAAATTAATGCAGTTCACCCTTTTATATCCTGGTATTCATATATAAAACTAACCCGATTTTTATTCTATTAAAAGTGGATCCTAGAAAATTGCCATAGTAGAAATCTGCAACGCTATAAGCCAGCCATAAGCTGTGATTTAAGGCCATGCTTCTGTAACAGTGATGAGGGTGTTGGAACATTCTCCCCATATTTGTGTGGGTTTCCTCTGGGCTCCAGTTTCCTCCTACAATCCAAAGATGTTCAAGCGAGGTTGATTGGCCATGCTAAATTAACCTAGTGTCAGGGAAATTAATGTGAAGAGTTATGGGAATTGGGCTTGGGTGGGATTGTGGTTGGTGCAGATTCAATGGGCTGAGTGGCTTTGTTCTGTGCTGGGACTCTGTTTCAAGTCCAAGTGATTCAGAACCAAGATGGGTAGATGGAATTAAGATAAAGATCGTCAATGATCAAATTGAAAATTGGAGCAGGTTCAAAAAACCGAATCTCCAGTTCCCATATAACCTAAGTAATGGGGCAGCTCACTCACATAGTTGACCATCTTTTGCCATTTTCACTGCATATTGGCTTGGCTGATAAGGATTCATCCCAACCATCTTCCCTCTGCTGTACCTCGTCCAACACAACTTCAGGACTTTCCTCAGGAGAGGAGCAGTTCTTGCATGGCTGTAGACATTATTGTTGGATCAGTAGGCTAGGAGGTAGTATTGTGGCACAGTGATTAGCCAGGAACCAGGAAAGCATTTTAGAAGGTCTAATACAAATAGGAAATATACAGTAAATGACTGAACCCTTAAGAGTATTGATAGGCAAAGGGATCTGGGTGTACAGGTACACAGGTCACTGAAAGAGGCAATGCAGGTGGAGAAGGTGGTCAAGAAGGCATACTGCATGCTTGCCTTGATCGACTGGGACATTAATTTAAAAATTGGCAAGTCATGTTGCGTTTTTATAGGATCTTAGTTAGGCTGCATTTGGAATATACTGTTCAGTTCTGGTCACCACACTACCAGAAGGATGTGGAGACTTTGGAGACGGTACAGAAAAGATTTACTAGGATGTTGCCTGATATGGAGGGAGGTTTATTTTCACTGGAATGACGGAGATTGAGAGGTAATCTTATAGAAGTCTACAAGATTATGAGAGGCACGGACAGAGTGGATAGTCAGAAGCTTTTTCCTATAGTAGGAGTCAATTTCTAGGTGGCATAGGTTTAATTGCGAGGGGCAAGGATTAAAGGAAATGTATGAGGCAAATTGTTTACACGGAGGATGGTGGGCACCTGGAACTCATTTCTGGAGCAGGTAATGGATGCAGATACGATAATGACTTTTAAGGGGTATCTTGACAAATACATGAGTAGGATGGAAATAGAGGGATATGGTCCCAGAATGGTAGGGGGGTTTTAGTTAAGTTGGGTAACATGGTCGGTGCAGGCTTGAAGGGCCAACGGGCCTGTTCCTGAGCTGTAATTTTCTTTGTAATTCTTTGTTTTTTGACTCTCCCATGGCCTTATTTAAAGAGACCATCAACAAGGTGCAGGTTTGTTAGTAGTTTATATCATTCAGCTGTTGCTACAAATCTACTGTCATTTGGTCATTCCCATAATTGTTTCAAGTTTCTACCAAGTGGTGTGCAGGTGCTGAAAAACCTTTTGCTAACTTCAAGGCTTCTTTAGATTCAAAGACAGATTCTCCAGCTGTTGTGTTTTGATAATGATGTAAAAAGTAGCAATCACTCATGAGGGACTGGGTAAATACATTTATGGGTTCATTTGTTAAGTCTATGCACAAGTGAGCAGATACACAGGAATAAAGCTTGAGGACATCAAAGCTGCTGGTGTATGTGCGTGTGTGTGTGTGTGTTTGCTTGGCTGAAAGCAAAAATGAAACAAGTGGGAGATTAGTTTTAACTTGTGGTGCTGAGTCAATTGTTAAGGAATGAACATGGGTATTAACTTAATAATATAATCATAATTCTCCACAAAGATAGGTCTTTGTTTCTTTGTTTTGATTGCAGTTTGTGGTAATGGTGGCACAGTAGCTAGCACTGCTGCCTCACAGTGCCAGGGACCCGGGTTCAATTCTGGCCTTCCGTCACTGTCTGTGTGAAGTTTGTACGTTCTCCTCGTGTCTGCATGGGTTTCCTTCAGGTGCTCCGGTTTCCTCACACAATCCAAAGATGTACGGATTAGGTTGATCGGCCATGCTTGTGTTAGGGGAACTGGGAGGGTAAACATGAGGGGTTATGGGAACAATGCCTGGATGGAATTGTGGTCAGTGCAAACTTGATGGACTGAATAGTCTCTTTCTACACTATAGGAGTTCCATGATTCAATGATAATCAAAATGGCTGATCTTGGACTTAAAGATAGGAATATTCTTCCCTTTCCCTGGTACCTGGTTTCAGATTCAAGCATTTCCAGGTCAGGTGCAATGTCGTTTGACTAAAATTCAAGCTTACAAATACATTGCCTCAACATGTGCTGAAGAACCTTTGCTAGCTTCAAGATTTCTGCAGATTCAAAGAGAGTTTCTCCCAGCTGTTGTATTTTTATAAACTTTCAAAAATCAAACTCATACACAACATCCATTCTGATTGAGATAGTTAATGCCACGTTTTGTGCTATGAACTCTGAGAGAACCCAGTAAGAAGTCCGACAACACCAGGTTTAAGACCGGCCAATTTATTTGACAGTAAACTCACAAGCTTTCGAGATTTTCCTCTTCGTCAGGTGAATGAAGAGTTCTGGTCTCAGACAGCACATATAACAGCGCAGACAGTTTACAGATTACTGATTAGAATGCGAATCTTTAAACCTAACCTGCTATTCAAGTCTTAAAGTGGCTAACAATGTGAGTGGAAGGAGCACTGAGCACAGGGTAAAGAAATGTGTATTGTCTCCAGACAGTACAGTAAGTGAGGTTTTGCTCACCTGGGCAAGTCATGGGGGTTACAGATAGTGTGACATGAAGCCAAGATCCCGGTTGAAGCTGTCCTTGTGTGTGCGGAACTTGGCTATCAGTCTCTGCTCAGCGACTCTGTGCTGTCGTGTGTTGTGAAGGCCTCTGTCCTTCAGATAAGCATTCTCCAAGGTGGTCTTCACGACACACGACGGCACAGAGTCGCTGAGCAGAGACTGATAGCCAAGTTCCGCACACATGAGGACGACTTCAACCGGGACCTTGGGTTCATGTCACACTATCTGTAACCCCCATAACTTGCCTGGGTTAGCAAAACCTCGCTTATTGTGCTGTCTGGAGACAATACACATTTCTTTAACCTGTGCTCAGTGCTTCTTCCACTCATATTGTTAGCCACTTTAAGACTTGAATAGCAGGTTAGGTGTAAAGATTCACATTCTAATCAGTAATCTGTAAACTGTTTGTGCTATTTTATGTACTGTCTGAGGCTAGAACTCTTCATTCACCTGAAGAGCGGAACCTCGAAAGCTTGTGAGTTTAAAATAAAATAAATTGTTTGGACTTAAACCTGTCAGACTTCTTTCTGTGTTTACCCCAGTCCAACGCTAGCATCTCCACATCTCTGAGACAATCCCCGTGACTTGGATTGGGAGTTACTGATTGACCTCCAAGTAGAACTCTTTGAATTCAAGCTCACTAGAGATTGGTAATTAACCAACTAAGTGGAGATCGTACGCTGAGCCCCATATAAAGTAAGACCTGGCCGGAATTTTACCCCACACCCACCCCCACGGGAATCAGAGCGAGCAAGGGGCAGACAATTGGAAGGTCTGTTGACCTCAGACAGGATTTTATGGTTTTGGGATGAGCGTGGCTATAAAGTCCCACCCCCGAGTGGGTCCACTATCATTTAGTTCCGGTTGGGACCTGTTGTGTTCACCTCAGGCTTGTGGTTTTTCATAGGTCATTGAATCCTATCGTGCAGAACGAGCTCATTCGGCCCATCAAGTCTGCAATGACCACAAACCCATCCAGGCCCTATCTCACAATCCCATGTATTTAGCCTCCCTAGTCCCGCTGACACTAAGGGGAAACTTAGCATGGCCAATCCACTTAACCCCACACAGTTTTAGAATGTATAAGGAAACCAGAATACCCAGAGGAAACCCATACAGAAACAGGGAGAATTCCACACAGTGACCCAAGGCCAGGAATCGAACCTGAATACCTGGTGCTGTGAGGCAGCAATGCTAACTGCTGTGCCACCGTGATGCTTGTTTATTTTATTTTGTGCAATAAAAGCACTGTTCCTTGACAGCCAACTCCTGGAGTTATTATAAACTCATTGGACACTGCAAAAACTACCAGTGAAGCAATTCTGCTCAGCAGTGAGACATTCATTCCATCAACCTGAGAGAGATTTAATCTAGGATGCAGAGGTAAAGGACAGTGTTCAAAACCTATTGCATCATCCAGCTTTATCAAATTAACAGCTTTCTTTTGCTGACTAACAGATAAAGTGTTCTCAAGTCGGGAACTAAAAATTACTTATTTACAACACCAAAGACACATAAAATTATAACCAGTCACAACACTCCTGAACAACTCCCAGCCTAATGTCACAACTCATAAGGTCCTCCCAACCAACAAAGTTCAGTTGCCATGGCAACTCTCAATACTCGGCATTCATCGCTGGATTTCAGATCTCATTAATTTTAATATTAAATGTTCTCAAGTGCATAACCAATGTCAATGGTTCCACTACTCGTAATCTCAGTCTTTAGAATGATTGAGAGATTGTTGATGAAAATCTTGTAATACTCTGCAGAGCATTCGGCCTTCCTGAGATTCATTCTTGCATGACAAGACACTAATACTGGGCAGCTTTAGCGCATGCTCCCAACAGCACTGCAGAGCGTCAGATTAAACACAGAGTGCGGAATAATAGTGATTACCGCACTCCTAAAAGTCAGCTGCATTGTGTAAAAGGATACTGAAAGGCCAGGATAGAGTGGACATGGGGAAGATGTTTCCATTAGTAGGAGAGATTAGGATCTGAGGGCACAGCCTCAGAATAAGAGGATGACCCTTTTGAACTGAGATGAGGAGGAACTTCTTTAGCCAGAAGGTGATGAATTGATGGATTTCATTGCCACAGAAGGCAACTCATTGAATGTATTTAGGACAGAAATAAATCAATTCCTGATAAGGGGATAGAACATTACTGGGAAAAGGCAGGAGAATGGGGTTCAAAAACTCTTCAGCCACAATTTAATGATGTAGCAGACTCAATGGGCCCAATGTCCTAATTCTGCTCTTATATCTTATGGTCTTATAGTTTGAGATATTTTCTTTATATGATGATGCACTGTACACCTGCAAAAATACAGCAAACCCTCCAGTAAGGAATGCATAGGATGTATTTCTGAAGTTCAGAATTTTCTGGATTATAAATGAAGTTAGTATATCTAACCACAGGTGTGTGAACTGAGAAACACTGGTGGAATTGTCCAACTTCGCTCACGGCTGGGATTCTTCGACCTTGCTCACTGCCAGAATTCTCTGACCTTGTCCATTGCTGGGAGTCTTTGGGAATGGAAATTTGGCTGAGCACAGAATTCTCCATCCTTGCTGGCAGGGTGAACAATATTGGACAATTCAGGGCATCGTAGATCGAACTATTTGCCTGAAGTATAAGCAGTGATCAAATAGTTCAAAGCAGTAATAAGAATTGTTTAACTATCCAAATACATACATCTTACATGTTTCCCCTCTCAAAATACACCATTAAAATGATGCCAGTGATATGAAGGGAATGCTTAAGTCAGCTCAAAAGATTTCTGGACTGCTGGCGTTTCTGAACAACGGATTTCTGGACTCGTGAGGTTGAAATGCATTTCTTTCTTTGAAGGGAATGACTGTGATAAGAGACCACAAAGTTGTTCCAATTTAATAGAAAACACATTCAATCTCACCATCACTCATAGAAATGTTGTCCTTTTTTGCGAAGTGGAGGGATGATACCATATTTATTTTAAATAGATTGATATTTCCTCTAAAATGAGATTTAGAAATATAGAAGATTGAGGCAGAAGGAGGCCATTCAGCCCTTCGAGCCTGCTCCACGATTCAACATGATCATGGTTGATAGTCCAACTCGATTGCCTAATCCTGCTTTCTTCCCATAACCTTTGATCCCATTCACCTCAAGTGTTGTATCTAATCGCCTCTTGAATACTTCAATGCTTTGGCATCAATTACTTCCTGTGGCAATGATTTCCACAGGCTTACCACTCTTTGGGTGAAGAAATGTCTCCTCATCTCTGTCCTAAATGGTCTACACTGTGTCTTCAGACTGTGACCCCTTGTTCTGGATACCTCTATGATCAGGAACATCTTTCCTGCATCTATCCTGTCTAGTCTTGTTAGAATTTTATAAGTCTCTATAAGATTCTCCCTCATTCATCTGAACTCCAGCAAAAACAATCCTAACTTAGTCAAAGAGGAGAAGGAGAAGCCACATTTGACTACTATCAGACCATGATACTGTGGAATATTATGCACACTTCTGGATGTCCTGGTATGGGAAGGATATTATTAAACTGGAAAGAGTGCAAAAAAGATTTAAAAAGAAGTTACCTGGACTGAAAGATTTGCGTTATAAGGAGAGGCTGGATAGGCTGGGACTTTTATTTCCTAGGCCATAGGATGATGAATGGTGACCTGATGGATGTTTATAAAATCATCAAGGACATGGATAAGGTGAATAGCCAAGATCTTTTCTCCAGAGCAGGAGAATCCAAAACTAGTGGGCACATATTTAAGGTAAGGAAGTGTTGCATATATGGAATAAGCCGCCAGAGGAGGTGGTGGAGGCAAGTACAATTACAACATTTAAAAGACATTTGGACAGGTTCATGGATAGGAAAGGTTTAAAGGGACATAGACCATGTGGGAGCAGCATGGTAGCACAGTGGTTAGCACTGCTTCTTCACAGTGCCAGGAACCCGGGTTCAATTCCCAGCTTGGGTCACTGTCTGTGTGGAGATTACACATTCTCCCCAGGTCTATGTGGGTTTCCTTTGGATGCTCCAGTTTCCTCCCACATTTTGAAAGACATGCTGATTAGTTGCATTGACCCCAACAGGCGACTAGGTGAATTTCACTGTAGCTCATTGCAGTGTTGATGTAAGCCTTACTTGTGAGCCATAAGTAAATTTAAGCGGAACAGATAGGACTAGTTCAGTTTAGGAAACTTGGACAAGATAGGCTGTAGGGCCTGTTTCCAAGCTAAATATCTCTGTGCCTCTATCAGGAGAATTTTCCCATTCTATCCACCATGGGAATCGTATTAGGCGAAAGACAGATCATGGAAAGGCCTGTTGACCTTGAGTGGGATTTTCTGGACCTGGGGCGAATGCAGCTGGAAAAATCTGCCCTTTGGCTCTATGATATTGCACATTTCTCAGAGTAAACATTTGAGTTGTTAAAATTGGTCCATACCAACCACACAAAACAGGTTCCTTGCAAATCAGAAGCTCAATTTTTACCTTACTGTTTACATTTTCTATCGACTTCAGAAATATTGCCAAGAGCTTTAATTTTGTAAGTAATGAAATGAATTAATTTCAAACCGAGTAGAAAGCACTTTGCCCTACTTCAGCTTCTATTTCACCTGCTATCTCATTGGATGGCAGGGCGGGCTTGCTGGGCTGAATAGCCTACTTCTGCTCCTATATCTTCTGACCTCTTATGTAATTTCACCCTCCTGAAATTTTATCTAAAACTTCTGTGGAAAAATCGCATGGCATAAAACAACATTCTTTCCAATTAACTTTTAAATGAGAGGCTTTATCAAAGGAAAAAGAAAAGAAGATAAAAATCGGCCCCTGGGACTTTATAGGGACTTTGTGGTCAGATTTAACATATTCTCATTTCAACCTAAAAATCAGGAAAAGGAAGGTGCAAATTTTATTTGAAATAAAGAACTCAATATTTACAATGTAATGAGAATTATAACTCATTGGATAGCTCTTTCAAAAAGTCAATACAGGCAAGGTGGGCTGAATGGTCCCCTCTCACTATGGTTCCACAATCTGTTGGAGAGCCCATGGTGCTCTGAACCTTCTGTCACCATTCTTCAGCAGGTTGTGTGAAAGAGGATGCATTTTCTTCCTGCATAGCCTAGTTGTTCTAACGTAGTGGTGGGAACAATTTAGATAAAGTTAGGAGAACTTAATGTTTAAATTACATACTTTTCATTAGAGTGTCATTAGTAGAATAGCAACGTTAAATGATGTTACTAGCATCAATTCCTAATAGGACAGCACTTACGAAAATCATTGTAACTTTCATGTCAAAACATAGGGTGGCACAGTGGTTAGCATTCACAGCGCCAGGGACCCGGATTCAATTCCAGCCTTGGGATCATTGCCAGTGTGGAATTTGCACATTCTCCCTGTGTCTGCACGGGTTTCCTCCAGGTGCTCCAGTTTCCTCCCACAGTCCAAAGATGCGTAGGTTAGGTGGATTGGCTATGCTAAATTGCCCCTTAGCATCCTGAGATGTGTGAGTAAGATGGATTGACCATGGTAAATGTGTGGGGATAGGGTGGGGAAAGCACCTGGATAAAATACTCTGTCAGAGTCAGTGCAGACTTGATGGACTGAACGGCTCCTTCTGCAGTATAGGGATTCTCTGATAAGACAAAGATCTGTGCGTGAGTTGACTGTGTGATTGAAAGATTATCCAGTTCCCCAGCTTTACTTCCTCACACTAAAATACATAGAATGTCGAGGAGACAATTTACTCATTACCCCAGTGGGGTTTATTTTTTTCATTGGTTAAAATGCATGCTAGAACAATGAGTATGTAATTAAACAGAGCAGTGACCCAGACCTAATATTAAGTTTTAACTATGTGTAACAGAGTTGATATTAGACAGAATTTTTGTAGCCATTGGCATTCTCCATCCATAAAATAACATTGCCTCAAACAATAGTCAGAGCATGCATCTTTTCTGATGGATAGCCATGCTGAAATTATCATGTAACAATGTCCACCACTTGTGCTAGGTAATATTTAAAACATTAGAAACAGTATACAAATAGTGAAAAGAAACAAATATTCAGTGGGTAAATACACAGCCCAGTGTGATATTGAGCCATGGGAACCAGCATATTCCAGTGTTAATCTCTTGTCCTTGCACATTTACTGATCTCATATGGAGCTGCTGCTTTCATTGTATCAGCATTGCTGAGCTAGAGAAGGGGCAACAAACAGCTCAAGCTGCTGTTCCTCTTCACCACCCACTTATGACAACTCTCATCAAAATGTGCATGATCGGACGAGGACAGGTTCTAGTTCAGCAGCAATGCCTTCCTGCTGGGCAGCATGGTAGCGCAGTGGTTAGCATTGCTGCTTCACAGCTTCAGGGAGTTGGGTTTGATTCCCGGCTCGGGTCACTGCCTGTGTGGAGTTTGCACATTCTCCTCGTGTCTACATGAGTTTCCTCCAGGTGCTTCGGTTTCCTCCTACAATCCAAAGGTGTGCGGGTTAGGTTGATTGGCCATGCTAAAATTGGCCCTTAGCATCCAGAGATGTGTAGGTTAGAGGGAATAGTGAGGAAATGGGGGTGGGGCCTGGGTGGGATTGTGTTCAGTGCAGACTCAATGGGCCAAATGGCCTCTTTCTGTGCTGTGGTGTTTCTATGAATCAAATAAGGAAATCTCACTGTCTGAAGTAAGAACGCATATTTCTGTAGTGCCCTTAACAAAGTAAGACACACCCCAAAACATATCACAGGAGTTTGATTAGGTAAAGATTGACAGCAAGGAAAAGTGGTCATTAGGACAGGTAACTGGGTAGCACGTTGGCACAATGGTTAGCTCTGTGGCCTCATAACGCCAGGGACTCGTTATGGCGTTATGACGAGTCCATAACTCCATGTTATGGGTGCCTTGGGTGACTGTGTGGAATTTGTACGTTCTCTATTTGTCTGTGTGGGTTTCCTCCGGCTTCTTCCCACAGTCCAAAGATGTACAGGTTAGGTGGATTGGTCATGTTAAATTGCCTCTGAGTGTCCCAAGATATATAGGTTAGATGTGGTAAATGTATGGGTTTATGGGGGTTGAGTGGGGGGAAAGGACTTGAGTGAGGGATTCTGTCAGTGAGAGTTAGTGCAAACTCGATGGGCTGAATGCCTTCTGCAACACTCAAGGGATTCTATGGCTAAACATTTGGTCACATAAGAATATTTGGAGAGCATCTTAAAAAGAATTGAGACGAAGAGAAGCTTAGAGGAAGATTTCTGAGTTTCTGCGGAAATGACTGATTGCATGTTGCCAATGGAGTGGTGGAGGGAGGGAGGGAGCTGCTGAAGGAAGTGGAGTTATACATGCAGCCAGAGTTGGAAGAATGTCATCCTCAGTGAGTTGTAGGGCTGGAGGATTTGAGGAGATGAACAAATTATAACTCACCCACATGAAAACTGGCCACTTATGTGAGATTCCAGAGGACAGCTGCTGCTCAGTGAATAGTAGCAACGCAAGTTCTCAGCCCCTCAAAATGGGAGAAGGCTGAAGAAAGTTAGAACTTGATGGATAGATTGATGGAATAGGAATACCCAACCTAATACCACATGACCTATAATGAGCTAATCATCTATCAACAAAAAATGGTCAATTACATTCATCTGGTCTCAGCAGATTGTAGATTTGATCAAATTATTTTCTAAATCAAATATTAGGAAGGCACATATACTAATCATCAGCCTTGTGTGTGGACTGAATGAAGGTAATTTTCCCATGGGAATTGTAGCAGGTAGGGGGCGGAGAATGCAGAGACCCATTGACCTCGGGCAGAATTTTCCAGTGTTGGGATGAGCATGGCTGAAAAATTGTGCCCAATATGTGGGATTAGAGATAAATCTCAACTGCGATGATAGTGTTTTCAATTAGGAGTTAGCTTTCACTCTTGGGGATAGAGGGATCAAAGGATATGGAGGTGGATGGGGGGTATGCGGAGGAGCGGAAAAAAGTTACTGAGTTGGATAATGGTCCACGATCATAATAAATGGCAGAGCAGGCTTGAAAATCTGAATGACATACTCATGTTCCTGTTTTCTATGTTTCTTAAACAGATACAAGAAAGTCACAATGTGTGTTGCATCTTTTGTCATTCTTTATTTCCTCTGCAGTCACATTAAAGAAACTGAAAGCTATAAAATGAGCTGCAGGTTCACTATCATTGGTTTTACACTCCAAATTAAAGTCAAGAACTACCCCTTAGAATTTACTGTGTTCCGAATGTATAATTAATATCAAATAAAGTATTGACAATGAAATATGTCAGCGCACACCAGCTACCTATAAAGTTGCTGAGAATGTTCTATATGTTCTATCTTACAATTTTTTCCAGCTATAGTATAAGCTGTTAATAGATTTTTTAAATATTATTTTAATATGGGATTGTGGTTTACACACCAACAGTGGAGTTTTACAACTACCCCCAGGGTTGTAAAATGTGGTCTGCCTTTCAAAGTTCCATTGACTTTGGCGGGGCTGGAAAATCCCACCAGTGGGAGGGGGACTGTAAAATTCTAGCCCAGATTTTAGGTGGGATTCAATCTGGCTGACCATTAAGCTAAAACACTATCGACTTCGTGTGAACTGGGCCAGTGGGAAGCAGTGAAAGAATCATTTTATTCCACTCATGAGCAAGACCTTTTCAGCTTTCATCCTGGCATTCCCCTCAGGAGGCTCTCACTCAGAGAATAATAGTGAGTTCCACCGTTCCCTTTTGCATTGTCTGCGTCAGCCAGGTCCAAGCAGCTTGACACTGTGTCAATTAAATGTGGATAAACCCCTTCCAGCGCTCCATGGATTTTCCCAAAATTTCACAGGAGAAAACTAAATGCTTAGGAACGACTGCACAGCAGTGATTCCATCAAGGGCTTCCGATAGAGTATAGATTAAGGATAATGAACGTGCAGGGGGTTATCACAAGGATCAAATCCATTTGAAGGATTTGAATGTCTCATACACATGAAATGCACAGAAAATCCAGCCAGAGAGTAATGAATATCCCACGGTGTGATCAACTTAATCTGAATTCCCTAATAAGCCAGCGGTATTCTTCGATGTCAATATAATTGAATAATTCAGGTATTATCATAAACCACTGCAGCCAAACTGGAGCAGCTAGAAATCTGATCCCTCAGATTTAATTGCTGGCACCCTGGAGTATTGGTCCACTTGGGCCTGTGCAGTTAATTTTGTGTGGTGGAGGCTAAGTATTGGGATTTGCCAAGCACTTGCCCACATTTGTGATCACAGTGTCTGTCGTTGCATCGTCGAAGACAGCGCAGAATTAATGACTGAGACATTGTTTATTGTAGGTTTGATCGGAGGGATAGTTTGCAGTCAATTCACTAGACCCTGTAATCCTCAATAATTCATTGCCAACGGCAGCCCTCTTTGGATCCAGTCTGGTATAATCACCACAATTAGTAGGTGGAAGGGATTAGCATCACATTTTTTTCTTCAAATCCTCAGCGATTGATTTAATGGGCAACTGCGGGAGTGTCTCTATTATGCCTGCGGGGAACACAGAATCTTTCAATACTGACTACTTCAGATGGAAGGCAAAATAACACTGTTCAACTGCAAATAGTGATCATTTGGACAGATGCTGTCTTACCCTGTGTCCGCTGTAATGTTTATGTGACTGCACTAGACTAGTATCATTTATTATTCGTAACGAAAAGCTTCAGTTACAGACTGAAGAAAACATAACTATCCTCAGGCAATGTGTCATAAAATTTTTGTAAAAAAAACTTTTCCTAAACTCAGACAGAATGTTCACTTTAGACAAGTATTTAAATCTTCTGCCGTCACTTGGAGCACTTTTTGTCTTCAGAAATGGATATTCTCAAAGCCACATTTGCACATTTCCTTCGTGCAGCCAGAATATTTTTCCAGGGATTTTAAATCATTCATCATTCTTGAGTTTCTTTTTTGAATACGATTGTCAAGGCTGTGGCAATTAAAAATTAAACACTCTTTTCAGGGCAAATCGGAAGAAAGAAAACGGCAGGTTTTCCCAGATGGGTTTGAAAACTGGTTGTCTGAAATTTCTGCTGTAGTTAACATAATGTCAGATCTTAGACCAGCTGAATTCATCTACGTGACCACAAAGCATGATCAGCAAAGCAGTGGCATAATAGCTAGACTCCAATATTCTTTGTTACCGAGGACTATTAATGTGCAGAAGTCAAAAATAGTTCCTCATCCAACTTACGCACCTTTTGGTAGCCATTGTGGCGTGATTACTAAATAGCTCGAGGAAGCAGTTTCATGTTTGTTGTCATGTTTATGCTGTAGCCACTGGTGAATTAAGAATTCAGCCGATATTTGATTGATCCAATATGGAGTTAGCTGGTGTAAATAAGGCATGTGACTCAATACAAATCACTGTCACAACCAGGAACCATAAATGCACCAGTGCCAATAAAGCTGCAAGTCCTAAATAGAATATAATTCTATTATATTCTATTAAATTTAAATAGAATTAAAAAGAATTCTAATTAATGGAATTAAATAGAATATAACTCTCAAAGTACAGGATGCCATTCAGCCCATCAAATGTGCACCAACTCTCTGAAAGTGCATCTTACCCACTCCCAGTTTCCTATACTCATAATCCCATGTATTTAACCCAATAATTCCTCCTAACTGAGATAGTGAAGACTCCACACAGTCACCTGAGGCCCCTATCACTGTGAGGCAGCAGTGCCTTTCTGCCCTATCCCCAAATCCCTGCACATTTAACATAGTTAATCTCCCTAACCTACACATTTTGGGGCATTAAGGGCAATTTACCATAAGCCACCCACCTAATCTGCACATCTGTGCACTATGGGAGGAAGCTGGAATACCCGGAAGAAACCCACCCAGAAAGGGGGAATGTGCAAAATCCCCACAGTCACTGAAGGCCGAAATTGAACTCAGGTCCTTGGCACTGTGAGGCACCATGCCATTATACCAGGGGAAGGATGACCCAATGGAAATCGGTCCTTGCCCGAATCCCAGCTTCCCCACCTGGTTTACATGGCTTGCAATGCCCTCACATCTCAAAGCAGGAATTTTTCCTGGAATAGATAGCAGACCCGGGTCATCCCAAATCATTAAAAATCAGTTATGGAACGGCTAGAATTTGTAATCTCAGGAGTTATTGTGATTTCATGGAATTACTTGATTACCCTCAGGAGACCAGAGAGGAATTGCCCTGAGTTTGTCCTACATTGTTCTTCATGCATTCTTTTACTTCTCTCGGAAGATTTTGCAACCGAAAGGGGGTTGTGTCCGGACAGAGCAAGGGACAGAGGTTGGAGGGGGGCAATCTATGTTGGTGATGGCCAAGGGTTGAGTTAGAGTGGGCTGGATGGACAAGACACTGGGCGGGATTTTCCCAAACTACTTGCATTATATTTTGGGTGGCTCACAGTTGGCTGAATGCAGGATCCTCCAGTCCCAATGATGTCATGGCCTTTTGCGTGGCTCACCTGTCCTGCCTCTGAAGAATTCGCTGGAAGAGTGGTCACCATCGGCAGGGCCACATGATTACACTCGTGGGAAGGGCCTTAAAATCACGTCAATTCTTTTCCTGCTCAGTTCATACATTTGTATGTAACAGGAGCAGTACGGTTTACCTCAGTTGAACTAGACAATAATGTCGCTCAACATATCCTTCAATATGTGGATTAGGTTAGGATAAGTAATTTAACCATATTAGTTGGGGAGCTAGAAAACTCAATAATGTTGTTGGATATTTAGTGACTTTATTAATCTTGGCAGATGAAAGATTCTGAGGCTATTTTCTTCCCAGTAAAGAGATTACTTTTCAGCTCAATGGGACTTTACTGAATTCAATCAATATCATCTTCCGTTCTTTCTCTCTCCTCACATATCTGTATCGTGCACACACAGCCTTTCTATGAGGTGTAATAGTAATAATTAAATTTGTATGCAAGTAGCTTGATTTGAATAACATATATATAAATATAATAAATATTAATGCGCACAATCTAATTCAAATCTCACTGAATGATTGTTGAATGCTAATCTCAGGATCATTGTCCATTCAACTAAAAGGGATTGTGAAATCTACTTATGAAAAGCTGTCTCTACGATATGTCATTGTGCAACCTATTTTGTCTGTCACTATCAACAGGACTAAATACAAACTAAGTCAAAGGAACTATGTTTCTTAAATGCATCTTGGTCAACAGAAATAGATAAGGGGATGTAATTGGTTAAGTACCAGTAACTAGAATAGAATCATAGAATGTACGATGATTCTATGAGCTATACTAAATCAAAATGGATAGAATTAAGAGAGTATTCTGTATGAAAATTTATATTTATAGTAGTCAGCATTGACTTCATTATACTTTATCGACAGGTGAATGGTTAGATATTAAATGGGAAGGCAATGGCCTTGTGGTATTATCACTGGACAATAAATCCAGAAGCTCAACTGATGTTCTGGGGACCTGAGTTCAAATCCTGACATAGCAAATTGTGGAATTTGAACTCAATAATGAAAAGAAAGTCTGGAATTAAGAATCTACTGCTGACCATGAAATCATGGTTGATTATCTGAAAAACGCTTCTGGATCACAAATGTTTTTAAGGGAGAGAAACCTGACGTCTTTATCTTGTCTGGCCTATATGCAACTCCAGACCCACTTCAATGTGTTTTTTTTTTCAACTTCCTTATGAAATGGCCTAGCAAACCACTCAATTCAAGAGCAATAAATGCTGGCCCATGTCCAAAAATGAATAAAAAAGATGGATGTTATGTTGGTAAACCTGAAGGTTTCAGAAAATAACAAATATGTTTTGCTGTGCTTAATTTGGAAGGCATTGATGGCGATTGAACACTCAATCTTGTTTATGTTAAAGTGCAGTTTAGGAATATTGGAACAGGAAAGGTCATTAAACCCCTTGGGAGTGTTTCACAATCGAGTGGGATCATAGCTGACCTGGTTGCATGTAGTCATGATGTAAAGATGCCGGCATTGGATTGAGGTGGTAAGAACTCAGTAAGAATTTAGCAACACCAATTTTAAATCCAACCGATTTATTTGATAGTAAATCTGCGAGCTTTCAACACTCTGTGTCTTTGTCAGGCAAATGCAGTGTTCTGGTCTGCAATAGCACACATCAGCACAGACAGTCAGAGATTGCTGATTAGAATGCGAATCCTTACATCTAACCTGCTATTCAAGTGTTAAAGTGGCTAACAATGTGTGTGAAGGGAATCCTGAGCATTGATTAGAGAATTGTGTATTTTCTCCAGACAGCACAATAAGTGAGGTTGTTTGCTAACCCAGGCAAGTTACGGGGGTTACAAATAGTGTGTCATGAAGCCAAGATCCCTGCATGTAGGCCAGATAAGGTAAGGACGTCAGGTTTCTCTCCTTTAAAGATATTTGTGATGCAGAAGGGTTTTTTAGATAATCAATAATGATTTCATTGTCAGCAGTAGATTCTTAATTCCAGATTTTTTTTATTATTGAGTTCAAATTCCACAATTTGCTATGTCAGGATTTGAACTCAGAACCCCAGAACATCAGTTGAGCTTCTGGATTTATTGTCCAGTGATAATACCACAAGACCATTGCTTTCCCATTTAATATTTAACCATTTACCTGTTGATAAAGTATAATGAAGTCAGTGCTGACTACTATAAATATAAATTTAGTTTATATAAATATAATTCCAGATACCAAGCTTTGCCCATGTACCTTATTTAATCTCAACTTCAACTTTATAATTGATTTAGCATCAATTACAGAAGAGGGTTCCAAAATTTGCCCACCTTTTCTATGCACAAGTGCTCCCTAATTGTGAAGGAATGCAGATTTAAGACCAAGTAATGAATGAGGTGTGATTCTCCCATGAAGTAAGGATTAAAGATTCACAACAGAGTTAACAAATGAATAAAAGTTTATAAATTAAGGACGGCACAGCGGCACAATGGTTAACACTGATACCTCACAGCACAGGGACTTGGGTTCAATTCCTGGCTCGAGTCACTGCCTGTGCAGAGTTTGCACATTTTCTGTGTCTGTGGGGGTTTCCTCCAAGTGCTTGGGTTTCCTGCCACAGTCTGAAAGATGAACTGGTTAGGTGCTTTGGTCATGCTGAACTCTCCCTCAGTGTACACAAACAGGCACCGGATTGTGGATACTAGGGAATTTTCACAGTAACTTCATTTCATTGTTAGTGCAAGCCTACTTGGCACACTCATTAATAAACTTAAAACTTCAAACTCATATTTGTGCACTCCAGGACAACGACATCCTGCCACATATCTCCAAACACAAGGTGGTTCTGAAAAAGAAGAGAAACTGGTCATTACATTACCTCAGTAAGGCGTTAGTAAACTGTAAGAAATTAAAATCGAACAATGGATGATCAGAAAGATGTGTTGAAAGGAAGTGTCCACTATTTACACCTCTGTTTGAATGAAGGATCTTGATTAAAAATTAAGGATGTTGACAAAAACAAAGGATGTTTATCAGCATGCATGCTCAACACGCTTTCTGCTGGTTTTGTTGTTTTAGGGTACAATTTTAGAACTACACACTAAGATTTTTAGATACATTGGATTCATTTCAACATCTCTCAAGACAAAGATCGTTACTGTAGTGCATTAATGATAGTTTGTGTCCTAATTGGGATATAAGCATCTCACTAGCTTTCTGTTTGGGGATTTTAAATACATACTATTTGAAATGTAGCTGGATATCATAAATAAACCTCTTCAACATTAAAAGACTTGGATTTCTAATTAAAAAAAAGATTATTCTTGATTTTCCTAGAACTGTCAATGTTGTGATTGAATTATTATTAAAAGTGAAATACATATTTGGTTCAGTAAACTCTACATCATATAGAAAATATATTGTCTCATGTAGCCTAATGTATCCAGACTCAATAATCTATTGCCGTGCAAAATTCAGTGAAAAGATATATTGTTCAGAAGAGATGCCTGGACACTTATAATAGCCTGGTTGATATAATTTAGCCAAAATTTGGAGTATGGTAATATTCTGTGCTGGTTCCTTTCTCTTAGGAAGGAGTTGGATCAGGTCTTACAACTTAACCAAGTGTCTGTGAAACCTATTTTTCTCAACGTTATGTGAAATTGATCATTCACGGAGTGCACCTGATTCAGAATAATCCCAGAAAGAGTTAAGATTATAGTTCAATTGATGTTTTCAATTCTGAAATGGCTGTCTAAAACTTTTAGACTATAACCCCATGTTCTAGACTCCCTGTGGAGAGTAAATATTTTCTCTCTCTCTATCCTACCTGATCCCCTCAACAGCCAGGACTGTGCCTGATATCGGTGAAGGCTGTTTTTGGGTGGGAAAAATGGACGTAGTGCTGAAGTTTGAAAAAATAAATTCAAATCACGGATCCCACAACTTATTGTTGGCGGGGTGGTCGCTTGATTTTCCCACCATCAGTTTAGACCCTTGATGATCTGGGGCACCATCCAGAGCACAGTGAGCACACCAGTTGACCCAGGTGCTCTTCCCACAACTCTGACACTTTCCTAGCGTCACCCCCCCCGACCACAGGATTGTCCTCTGGGACTACCCTTAACTCTATGCTAGATCTGTGCCGAAGTAATCAAGCAGGCACCTATTCAGGTACTGACTAGGTACCAAGCAGGCACTACCTGGGCAGTTCCCAGGTCGCACCAGGGCATTAGCCAGGTCGTACTTGGGCATAACCCACTTCCAACTGGGAACTGCACACAATTGAGCTTCCCGGGAGGTTCTGTTCAGCAGGTGCCTGCCTTTAGGGGCCAGACAGGCTTCACACTTCAAGGCCAGCAATGAAGGGATGTCAGGAAGCAAATGATCAGAGGGGTTGGGAAGGTCAGCATTTGGAGGCCAGCGATCAGGAGGCTAGCAATTGGGCAGGGGGGAGGTGGTGTGGTGTCGATGTGGTGGGTGGCAGCGCGCATTCACCGTTCTCTGCACTACAGTTCAGCTCAATTGCCCACTCAGCATTATGTTGCTAGCATCTTGGGTGGAAATAGTTTTGCCGATCGCTTTTCAGAGTGAATCACACTATAGCACTCAGCATTGCATAGAGTTTTGGAGATTTGTTCTGGTAAGTACACCTAAAAAATGGACAGTGAACATTCCAGTTTTCCCACCCATTGGGCACTTCATTTTATTTTGGGAGAATCCCAGCCTTACATTTATATAATACCGTTAGCAGTTGTAGAAATGCTGGGTTCCCAAATACTGGTGACCAAGGACTTGTAACAACCAATACTTTATTCATTGGCTCAGCAGCTTCTCCATTCTGCCCACGCTCTGTGGAGAACTCCCGTGTTCCTCATCACATGACCTTTTTAGTAGCCACTTGATCGAACGACCATTTGGTTTACATTGACCACAGAATATCCCACGGTTCTGCACACCAAATGAAACATGTAATCATTGTCGGAAACCTGGAACAACCAATTTGCACATAGCAAGCTCACAGAACCAGTGATGTGATAATAACCAGCCAATCTGGTTTTTATGGGGGTTAACAAGGAATTCTATTAGCCAATACACCAGGTTCCTTATCACCCAAAAATAGTGCCATGATGGGACTCCCACCAAACTTGTGCCATGATAGGACCCCCACCAAAATAGTGCCATGATGGGACCTATACTTTTATTTGAGTGGGTGAATGTACACTTTGTTTAATATTTTAATGAGGACAGCATCTTCAACAAACCACTAGTATAATAGGGGTCTCCAGCCTTCTGCTCCAACCTGCTACGTGAGCTTTTAAATTGAATTCATTCTAATCAGTGCCGCCAGGAGAGAATTCAATGACTGTCGAGAGGAGAGTTTAAATGACATTGGTAAAAATCTAAATCAATTATCGTGCAGCCATTTGACTTATAACTGCAAGTCACTGTACTGAATCTGCACTTGATAACACGCTGTGCAGATTTAACTTTAGCTTGACAGTCTTTCCGGCTTCCAATCCACATAAGCAGTTACTCCTAGCTGTTCGAGTTCCAGTCTCTCCTTCTGCAAAAGGTTTGAGATCCTGTGGGATTTTCAGTTAACCAAGTCGCCATTTATCATTTCTCGTCACAATGAGAGCGTAAAACAATTCTTCTCCGATTCAATTGCAAAAAAAATATAAAAATATAGATGAAGTACATTTCATTTTATGCTATGGCCTATTCACAGCACAGAAGTAATTTACCATATAGATAAGGTAAACTTCATTCAGGGTACAATTTAACTCTCATGTGACAAACTATTTGTCATAATTTCTTCCTTATTTATTTTCTGGTCAATGGTAACCTCTAAGATATTGATGGTGAGGGCGGGATTTGGTGATGGTATTTCTGCTAAATGACAAATGTTGGTGGTTAGTCCACCTTTTGTTGCAGAAGGTTATTACTGCTATTTGTATGACATTAGTGACACTTGCTGCTTAATAGCCTGATCTTGAATAATATCCAAATAGGCACAGATGGCTTCATTATTGAAAATGTTGCAGATGGAACTGAATGCTGCGCAATCATCTGACTTTCTGATAGGGAAGAAGTTCATTGATGAAGCAATTGAAGATGGTCGGATCTAGTTATCATGACTGCTGGACTTTATAAAATAGTGATGTCTTAAACTGCCATCTTTAAGTCGGTGTGAATGGACCAGTTTACAGAGAGAGATGTGACATCCTATGAAATCTGCCTAGCGACAAGCCCATGTGATCTGCTTGTTATGGATGCACAAATTCAAATCCAAATTTGTTGAAAGCAAGGTGCAAGTTTGAACAATGGAGCACAAAGTTGGAGACAGCTGATCTTGATGCTTTCAGTGTTTTGGATATTTTTTGCATTACCCACCAAGCAGAATGCTGGTGAGGATTGATTCCCTATTTGAAGAGATGAGATTTGTGGAGAATTATCACCCAGGGGGTTGCCAGAAGGTGCAATGTTCATGTCAGTGCGGAGATTGGCGCATGTACAATGGCCCTGGTCTACCGGCCCCCTAATTGTTTGCCAGCCCTGCAATCCTGCAACACCGGTCATTCAAAATACTCCCCCATGATCTGATTGTTTGTCTTCTGGACATATCCAGGTCAGCCTCACCAACCCCCATAACATTCAAGCAGCCACGATCCCCCAAACCCCTCCTCACATCCCCACCAGCAGTCCCAAACCCCCTCCACCTCCCGCAGTGCTGAACCCCTCCAACAGTTCCATCCCTCAGCCCTGCAGTGCCAACATCCCACCAGACTGCCCCCTTCACCCTAATTACCTAATCGAAACATATAAGATGATTAGAGGTTTAGATAGGGTGGACAGTGATAGCCTCTTTCCTAGGATGGAAAAAGCTAGCACGAGGGGACACAGCTTTAAATTAAGGGGTGATAGTTATAGGACGGATATCAGAGGCAGGTTCTTTACCCAAAGGGTGGTTCGGGAGTGGAATGCCCTGCCTGCAGCAGTTGTAGATGCGCCAAGTTTGGTGGCGTTTAAGAGGTTAGTTGATAAGTATATGGAAGAGAAGGGAATGGTTTAGTTTGGAGGGGCATTGCTTTTTATATTGGTCAGCACAACATCGAAGGCCGAAGGGCCTGTTCTGTGCTGTAATGTTCTAATGTTCTAATGTTCACCCCTCCACCCGGATGGCCAAACATAATCACAACCTCCCGCCCTTCCCCACCGATCCTGACTAAAGACTGGCAGTGGGATTCCCGTCACCCCCATCCTCCTAGTGGCCCCACCTCCATCAGATTTCACCCCCAGTAGGTCTTTTTCCCCTTGGTGCTGCCCCATGCCACATGAGCAATGCAAATATGCCATCTGGGCATTGGTACTTTTCTCTTTGGTCCCCGTGCCAGCTGATTCCTGGCACAGAGCTGATGGTGTTGGAAATCTGGCGCTGGGAGATGGGTTCCTAATAGGCACCTAGTAGGAGCCCATAAAATAGCCCTGATTAAAGTCTTGTGGCCCACTGCCCTAAGAGAGCAATGCAGCAGGATCGGAGAATCATTCCCCCATATCTCTTCTTGAATGTGATCAGTCTCTAGAAATATTGTAAAGTTAGCACATTGCCCTGAGGAACCCCAACAACAATATCCTAGGACTGAGATGATTACACTTCAACATCTCCACAATCAACTTTCTTTGTATTAGTTATGACTCTTCCCAGTGGAGAGCTTTTCCCTAATGACCACTGTTTCAATCTTACTAAGGTTCCTTGATGTCAATTTCTGTCTTGATATCCAGGGTTTTAGTCTAAAACCTTGTCTCAGGAATTCAGCCCATTGCCCATGGTTGGGTTGAGCTTCTAATGGGGGTTATAGTCAAGTGGTCCAAACTGAACACTGATTGGATTTGTCTTGCTATTTGTGGACAGAACATCCTTGGCCATTCTCCATATTTCTGGGTAAAAGGTGCCAGTGTAATAGTTGTGTTGGAACAGCTTAACTAGGGGTATGGCTAGTCCTAAGGCCTTCAACATGACTATTGGGATGTTATCAGTGTCCATAGACTCTGCTATGTCCAGTGCCTTCAGTTGAGGAATATAAGAACACAAGAAATAGGAGCAGAAGTAGGCCATCTAGCCCTTCGAGCCTGCCCGCCATTCAATAAGACCATGGCTGACCTGAAGTGGATCTGTTCCACTTACCCACCTGCTCCCCATGAAGTCTGGCTGAAGTCTGATGTCTTTGATCCTGGAGACCTCAGGACAAAGCCAAGATGGATTAATCACCTGGTTTTCTGATTGAAGATGGTTGCAATTTTTTTATGCTTTACTTTTGAACCAAGTGCTGGATCCCTCACCATTGAAGATGGGGATGTTGGATTTTTGAGCTGATCTGTTGGTTGTGGGATCAAACACAGTTCTATCTATTACATGCAGCTTCTGCCAATTAGCATGCATGCAATTGAATTAGTGGCTTCATGGTGTTGGCTTCTCATTTTTTAGCTCTGCCTAGTGCTACTCCCTATGTGCTCACTTATACTGATTATTGAAACATTGACAACATACCATAATTATATACCATAGAATTCCTACTATGCAAATTTCGCTCATTGAGCCCGCATTAACAACAATCCCACCTTATCTCTATTTCCATAACTCCACACATTTACCCCCCTCATTCCCCAACAGTAAGGGGCTATTTATCATGGCCAATCCATCTAACCTGTATACCTTTGATGTGTGTGAGGAAACCAGAACACTGGAGGAAACCCATGCAGACACTGGGAGAACATGTCAACTCCACTCAGACAGTGACTGAGGTCAGAATCGAACCCGGTCCCTGGTGCTGTAAGGCAGCAGTGCTAACCACTGTTGGGATGCAATTTTAAGTGTAACTATTAACATATAATATCTATCTTTTGGCTGAGGCACTAGATAGGCTCTGTCTTCCTTGCCAAGTAGATGTGAAAGATCCTTTGACATTATTTGAAAAAGTAGTCTGAGATATCATAGAATCCCTACAGTGCAAAAGGAAATCATTTGATTCATTGAGTGTGCAATGACTACAATCCCACCCAGGTCTATCCCTATAACCCCATATATTTAGCAAACTAGTTTGCTAATTCCCCGGAACTAAGAGCCAATTTAGCATGGTCAATCCACCAAAACAGCACATTTTTGTACTGTGAGAGGAAAACAGAGCCCTTGGAAGAAATCCTCGCAGACACAGGGAGAAAGTGCAAACTCCACAGACAGTGACCCAAAGCTAGAATTGAACCTCGGACCCTTGCACTGTGATCCTGCAGAGCTAATCACTGTACCACCAAGATGCCAAGCCATAAGGCTACAGATTATGGGCGTAGACAATTCTGTTGCTGTTGATGATCCGCAGTGCACTCTTTGATATCCATTTTTGAGCTACCTGACACATTCTAAATCAATCTCAGTTTGCACAATAGTAGTGTCATACAACATGGTAAGGACATCAATGTCTGCACAGTGATTATCACTGTTGTCTCACAGCGCCAAGCATCTGGGTTTGATTCTCGGCTTGGGTGACTATCTGTGTAGAGTTGGCATGTTCTCCCCATGTGTGCATGGGTTTCCTTTAGATGATATGATTTCATCCCACAGTTTGAAAGACGTACTGGTTAGGTGTATTGACCAAAATAGGTGCCAGAGTGTAGTGACTAGGGAAATTTCACAGTAACTTCATTGCAGTGTTAATATAAGCCTTACTTATGATTAATAAATAAACTTTACTTTTAGTATTTAGTATCCTCAGTCTAAAGATTGAACTTTGCATACATGAGGTCAGTGTTGTGGTCAATTACACACCAATACTGTCAAGGACAGGCGCATCTGTGATAGAATGGCAAGGATGAAGTCAAGTAGATATTTTCCTCTTTTTGTTTCACTCACCATATGTTGCAAACCCGTTCTAACAGCTATATCCTTCACAATTCCCTCAGCAATGGAGCTATTGATTCTAGTGCTTATTCACTTTTGACCATGAAGGCCCTTCCTTCTTAACCTTGTCTCTCATCTGAGATATGGTGACCTTCAGGTTAAATCACCACTAGTCAGTTCTCTCTCTCTTAAAAGTGAGCAGCTTATGGTCATCTGGGACAATGTGACTTTATTTTTATTGAGCCACTCTTAGTGAAGGACATTGAAATCCCCACCCAGAGTGTATTTTCTGCCCTTGTCACCCTCAGTACTTCCTCCATGTGGTGTACGCCATGAGGAATACTGATTCTAAAGTTGAAGGAGGGTGATAGGTGGTATGAGCAGGAGGTTTCCTTGACCATGTTTAGCTTTGCAGGAGAATTCATGGAATTCAGAGTCAGTGTTGAATCTACCTACATCTCAATTAACTGCTGTCAATAAGAAACTAGAATTCAACATAGACAATTGAGGACATCCTATCTCCTTCTCTCCTTTTTGGAATCACACGAACTTTCTCACGGGCACTGTCCCCATTTATTATGACATATTATATAGAAGGTTGCAGGCACAAGGCAGAATCTAAATTGCAATGCCCTGAACTCTTCACGTTCTGCAACAGTGAACTACAGGAGTTTGAAAAAACAATCCCAGCTTGATCAATACTCTTCAACTAAATGAATACGTGAAAGAGGATTTATAAAAATAAACTTCAAAAATGCATCAAATCAATTAGCTTCCAGTCACTTCCCTTGGAACGACCAAATGCTCTACTGAATCTGTGCTTGATAGCATTTTGTGGATTCCAATACTAACTTATCAGCCACTATCCATTATATAGGCAGTTGAATTTAATCTGGATTTGAGGTCCTTGTCCATTCACCACCTCATCACACACCCCAACCTCCACTCCCACCCCCATTCCGCACCAGCCTCTACGCCGGATGGAAGAATTTTGGCATCAAAGTTGAGGATAAGCCCATCTGCTTTTGGCAGGCTTGCTGCCCAATCATTTAACAGCCATTGCGCCTCCAATTGATTTGAGGCGGGATTTCCGCCTCCATGAGAGTTGTCTGCTGATCAAAAGGTAGCATGGGGTGGCACCATAGTACTGCTGCTTTACCACACCAGGTTTGATTCCCAACTTGGGTCACTGCCTGTGCGGAGTTTGCATGTTCTCCCAGTGTCTGTGTAGCTTTTTTCCAGATGTTCCAGTTTCCTCCCACACTGTGAAAGATGTGCTGGTTAGGTGCATTGACCCAAACAGGTGCTGGACTGTGGCAACGAAGGAATTTCACAGTAACTTCATTGTTTTGTTAAAATAAGTCTTACTCCTGACTAATAAACAAACTTTAGGTTCTCTTGTCCCAATAGCATCACCAAGCGCAGTGGCCACTGCTGGAACTGCATCCAGTCCTTATGAAGAGATGCTCAGATTCTCTGCAGAGCAGGCACATGCGACTCGATATGTTAACTCTGTTTCTGTTTCCAGAGATGTTAACAAACCTGCTGAATCACTGTCCCACCGTGCCGCCATTGATGCTTTTCCCATATTGTGTGGCACTATCACTGGGATTGATGCCGAATGAGTCAGGCAGCTCAAAAATTTCTCCTCACTTTCTATGTTTAATGTCATTTTTACTAAATAATCATTTCAGTGGAACGGGGGAGGTGTTATGCAGAAACGACAGGTTACTGACTGGCAAAGCACAAACTCCTTGGGATGTTAAAGTGCGACCTGTTGTGAATGATATTGAGCTCCCTGATAGTTTGGGATACTCTGACCTGAGTTTCTGCTACGCTGGGAGTGGGATTGTAGTTGGGTGGGGGGGGGTAAAATTAGGCACATTGGCATTGTCGCTGTGCCCACCATCTGCCTGCCTTAGCCTGCTGGAACTTTTCCTAGGAAGGGGGAGGGGCATGCCCAAGTTTTCCTGGGAAAGCGGGGAGAGGCATCTCCAAGTCTCCAGCTGCTGAATGGTATGCATTCTTACAACTAAACTTATTTTCTATACAAACATCAAGGCACCAGCTATCCATAAGGGATTGGTTAATTCATTTTGGCTGGAATTTTTCCGGCCCACCCGCCATGGGAATTGGAACAGGTGAGGGGCGGAGCATGGGAAGGTCTGATGACCTCAGGCAGGATTTTACAATTTTGGGATGAGAGAAGACATAAAATGCCCGCCCTCCTCCCATGTGTAGCTTTATTCATTAAGAGTCAGATAGATGATAGCAGTCTGACATTAATGCAGAGTTTGGAATGTATCTGAACTATTGTTTACCCACAGTATACAAGGACAGAGTCACAAAATATACAGATACATGTTTTGCCCTGGACCATTTATTGTGATTATTTTTATCTCATGTCTTTAACCTGCTGCTTTTATGGCCGCAATTCTCCCATCTTGCTGCGCTAATATACTGGTGCAGCAGGCCAGGACAATTCCCGCGATGGCTGATTCATGGAGTTTGCATGAGTGTTTGCATCCCACTTGCTTCCCCTAGCGCTACGTTTCCGGCAGCATCTACTCTGCACCAGAAATCGACAGGGAGACCTGGAAATTATTTAAAGAATCATTTCCCTATAATTTAAATATGATTATCAGGCCCAGACTGAATTCTCTGGGCCTGCTAGCCTCTCCCACGCCACCAAAGTGTTTCACTCCAACGGGGATGACACTAGCCTCCCACTTTCAAGGAACTAGTTGTCAACCCTGCTGGAATGAAGGGGGCAATTGGCCCCCCCCCCCCAGGAGTTTGGGTGGTGGGGGGAGGTCCTCCATGGCCATGGGCACCCTGGCAGTGCCATCCTGTGCCCCCAGCACTGTCCGAAGAGCAAAGTGCCAATGCCCAGAGGACATCTTGGCAGTGCCCATTGGGCACCAAGCACTGCCAAGGAAGTCCCGTTGTCACTCTGATTGGGGATCAGTCAGAGAAGGAAGGAGGCCAGTGGGCAAGGTGGGTTGGAGTGAGGGGATGGGGTCAGCTGCAGGGGGAGGATTCAGTCTGTTGGATATTGGAACTGTGGGGGAGGGTCAGGATTGTGGGATACCTAAGTGACGGTGGGGGAATTGGGTGGGGGGTGCTAGAAAGATCGGGTTGGGCAGGAAAGTTGGAGGGGGGGGGATGGCATTGAGGTTTGGCCAGGGAATGTTCATGGGATCAGCGATTGGGTCATATTTGGGGGGGGGTGTGGTGGAGGGTTAGCATTGTGGGGGTCACGGTGCTAGCCAGTGATTGGGAGGCCAGCAGTGTGGGCCACTGCACATATGCCGATCTTGGCACTGACAAATCAGCACTTGTGCAGTGATCCACTCAGCACACTGATTTCAGCCTCACCCACTGGGATAGGCCTCGCCCCTTGAAATTGTAACAATATTCACACTGGTGATCTCCGCAGTGCACAGTATGAGGGAGATTCTTCCCTAAACTCCCACTGAAAAATCAACTTCAGTATTCACGCAAATTCAACTCTTCGAATTTTTTTGGAGAGAATTCTGTTCTATACTTTTACTTCATTCTCATGCATGTCTAATCTGAGCATGGAAAGCTCTTCTATAATTCCACTGATGTTGGTTGGCCTTCTCACAGCACTTTGCAAGGATGTGAGAAAAATGGGCTTCTAGCCAAGAAGGAAGGGTTAGAGTAAGAGAGCAAAAGCTTGGTCGAAGATGTGGGCTCAATGGGATATTTAAATGAAGAAATAGCAGACTTTAGGATGAATATGCCTGAGAATAAGCCGTGATACCAGTGGTGAGGCATAAGGAAAGGTAGAATTAAAAGGCCAGATTCAGCAGAATAAAGATTTAAGGTTACAGAGTGAAACATAACAATGGGAAATATTAAAAGATAATTAGATGCATCAAAAGTACAAAGTCAATGGATTTTCCAGTTTTAACTCTACTTTAATAAGCTCTAATGCAGATGAAAGTTAATGCACAATAACAATGGTTTCCTTGCTTGGAGCAGTGAAGTGCTCAAGCTAATAATAGTTTGATGAAGTTAGAGCTCTTATTGACAGATTGATCATTTACTGTTCCTGATGTTCAATGTAACAGAAGTCAAGATGTTAAAGTGTAGTTCCATCAACCAATGTAATAAGTATGAAGCAATTATGTGCTTGGTGCACAATAACTTGCTTTCTTCATTTATTGATCATACTATAATGATCACGTACTGTTGATCCAGTGGCACTTCTATTGTCTTCAGTCTATATTTAAGCTGTGCATGGTGTAATATAAATGCATGTCCTGAAGATGTGCAGAGCCAGAAAATAGAATTCTGTACAATTTTTGCAGATTTTAGCAGGGGTTGTAATCTTGCTATAATGCTCCCTAATGAAACACAACCAAAGTTTATCTATCAGTGTCAGGCTTACACTAACAATGAAGTTACTGTGAAAATCCCCTAATCGTTACACTTCAGACTCTGTGTGGGGACACTGAGATCCAATTTAGCATGGCTAATGCATAGCTTTAGGACTGTTGGAGGAAACCAGAGAACCCAGACGAAGTCCACACAGACACAGAGAGAATGTACAATCTCCACATAGGCAGTGACCCAGCCAGGAATCAAATCTGGGTCCCTGGTGCTGTGAGGCAGCAATGCTAACCACTGTATCACCGGACCACTGAGCAAGGATTTATAGCTCATTCCATGAAAGAAGAAGCAATGTGAATGCTATTATTTCCCCATGTCTGATTGAAACACATATTCAAGCAATATTGAAGATTCATTTCATTTATAAATCAATTTTACCAGGCTGTTGCAAATAATCTACACACTGAAGCAAGCAGTCCTGAATTCAAGTGCAACATTACTTCAAATGATCGAGATGTCTCAAATCATTTGGTCTTCACACCCAAGGCAGTATGATTGAACTACAATGTGAACTCCAGCTCTAACAACTTCTGGTTGACAGTGTGCATTGTCAAAGGAACTTTCTTATGAATAATGTGCATAGGAAGGTGATAAATGTTAGTGCATAGAAATAGATCACTCCTTGTTTCAGGCATCTAGCGCCAGCATCAAACTGTCTGAGATTAGGTATAATGTAGATGTAAAATAAGTTTCCCTTTAATCTGTCGAAAGGTGCAAATAAGTTCCAGCCTTTGAAGAACATTGCCTGCAGTGGAGTGTGACGTATTTAATTTCCTCACATCCTCACTGTCTAGCAGGATGAGTTTGCCAATTAGTCGTGTTTCATGCTCTGCCCATGTCCACTGAGTGGTTAGTATTACTGCCTCACAGTGCAGAGAGCTGAGTTCAATTCTGACCTTGGGTGACTGAGTTTGCATATTCTCCCCACGTCTGTGTGGGTTTCCTCTGAGTGCTCCAGTTTCTTCTCACACTCCAAAGATGTGTAGGTTAGGTTAATTGGCCATGCTAAGTTGCCCCTTGGTGTCAAGGGGATCTGGAAGGTAAATATGTAGGGTTACGGGCACAGGCCTGGGTGGAATTGTTATCGGTGCAGGTTCAATGGGCTGAATGGCCTTCTTCCGCACTTCAGGATCTATGATTCTATGAAATGCATTCAAATTAATTTCATGTCAAACCCTGACACCCTGAATGGGAGATTGTCATTTGAACAGTCAGAGTGGCATTCAAACTCAGGATCAAGAGGATAAAGATCAGAGTCTAACCTTACTGCGTAACCCCGTACCCATCCAGAACCTTCGCAACTTTATGTTAGTAGAGAGGTCACAATCTCATTCATCTCAATAAGGTTAACATCAAAGCAGGATTTAAATGTGCAGGGAGGCAGACCAGTGACTTGTGTCAGGGCGTTGAATGGAAATGAAACTGTGGGCTTAACATGGTTACACTTAGGTACTGATTTGTGGCCAAACCCTGTAAAAACAGCAATGCCATAGAAAGGGTCAGAAGGGAGGAAATTAACTGTGGCTGTGGGACAATGAAACAAATGGAAAGGTACGTCAGACACAACAGAAAAAGGATTTGTGATCTGCTGTCGCCCAATCTTGCACTTTCCTCCCAAATCATCTCAATTTTTTTGGGATGTAAAGGCTGATAAATTTTGATTGTGGCTGCAGAAGATATTAGTGCTTCGTTCATAGAATCATAGAAACGCTACAGTGCAGAAGGAGTCCATTTGGCTCATCGAGCCTTTACCAACAACAATCCCACCCAGGCCCTATCCCTGTAACCCCACATATCTACCCTGCTAATCCCTCTAACTTACACATCCCAGGAAACTAAGGGGCAATTTAGCATGGCCAATGCACCTAACCCGCACATTTTTGGATTGCGGGATGAAACCGGAGCACCTGGAGGAAACCCACACAGAGAATGTGCAAACTCCACACCGACAGTGGCCCAAGCTGGAAATTGAACTCAGGTCTCTGGCAGCAACGCTAACCATTGTGCCACTGTGCCATGACATCAGCATCATAACCTACCTGATACAAGAAAGAAATTGTGGGATAAAACGTCAAAATGCCATTTGGTTTCTGAAATTTAGATATGGTAAAGTCCTGGCTTTAGAACCGTAAGTATGACAGTCATCTCACCTATTATTAATTCTGCGGGTTGCTACTGGCCAGGCTCCCACAATACTCGTTATTCAAATATAATATAAACATTAACTTCCATAGAAAAGTCTGCACTTCATATAAACAGCAACTTTAGCTCCTTCAGGAAATAGCTGAAGCATCTGATCACTGGATGAATGATGAACGTTTTATGATAGAAAATTCATGCTGTCTTTCTGACATGTGCTGGTGTGGCCCCTTTAAGGGGGTACTCCCTGAGAGAAACATGGTGGGACTGGACCCTTCGGAGAGTCGAGGGGGGGGAGCTGAGTCAATCGAGTACTAGGACACATATCCTGGGTTGGGGGTGGATCTGCAATTAGAGCCAGGAAGGGTTCAGTCAAAAAGTTATTCTGTTTGACACTATTGTAAATATAATGATTTGTCTGTTAGCAAAAAAGGTTTTGTTCTTTAGCCTCATCGAGACACCTTCAATTTATTATACTGATTGTTACAATTTAGAAAAAAAACTGAAAAATTGTTTAGCTCAATCTAAACATGTCAAATCATATTTATGAAGTAAGATTATACAGAACTACAGGCTTATCAACAGATTAGATAATTTCACAAGTTGATGCCATCTGCTGCGTGACGATAAAGCTTCCAAAATATTTGCAGTACTTTTCAATAATAATTGACAATAAATCTCTGGTGAAAATGTTTATGGAAAAACAAACTTGGGACAAGTTCAATAAAATCCCACGTGTTGAAAAATAGGCAAACTCGATAGCTTAAGACACTCACCTGGATTTATGTTGCATTTTAACTGAAAAATTAAGTAGTATAATGGAATATTTCTCAAAAACTTTCTTCCTCATTCCTCTAAATTCATGGACTTTTGAGTTTCTGTCTGCCATTACAGTTGAGAGTCCAGGAAAAATCACAAGTGTGAGCTGTCAGATATACTTGTGCAAAATGTGATCTCATGACTTTTGGCATTAAGAGAAAGAATTAAGGGGAACTCATTTTTCAGAACATTTTTTGGCAAAGGACATGACTTTGAAAATGCCCAAAAAAGTGCTACTTTGCGAAAGGGGACTTTTTTCAAATATATAACCATTTGAAAAGCACTTGTGTGTCTGATGGGTCTTCAGACAAGATTCCTTTGCTGAAATCGGTCAGTTGGTTTTGAAAAACAGCCAGAGTTGCCTGCCCGGTGGTGCCCTGGTGGGTATATATATTTGGCTGGTATATATATAATATATATATGTATATAAGGCACTTGGTTGCAGAGTGCCGGCATTTTTGAAGCTGCAAAGTGCCAAAGTTCCCAACGCACGCCGATGGGGTCAGAACAGTGCATCAGCCATCGGGGGGAACATGGAAGCCGTTCCAGTTCCAAACTTATACGCTGTATCCATAGGTTCGAGAGAAAGGCACTTTACAGGTCCGGGGTGTCTGTGCTTTAAGAGGGCAAAGTGCTAAGTTCCTTTGCAAGTTTTTCATATCCTGTTATGTTGCCTGGGGAAATCCAATACTTTTAAAATGAGGTGAATTTCCCAGTAACCAAGGAGAAGTATTACATCGCAGGACTTCATATTTTAAGACTTTTACTGTAATAAACAAAGTAAAATCAACATAAACTCCATATTACTGACTAGGAAATTAATACACCAAACTGTACTTCCCAGTAGTGATGTCTTAACTGTTTTAAGGGTTGTGGGTTTTAAACGAAAAAGGAAAAGATATGGTCTGCACACATAAATTCATAATAACAAGAGATTTATTATTGCTTGTATGGAGTACAAAACAAAATTAATACAGGAGCCTGTGAAACACGCCAATGACATCACAAATCATGTGATTTGCTGTTAAAACGATCATGCAACAACTTAACTACATTACACCAATTAACTAATTAACACAATTAAAAGATTCTATAAGCTGTTTATAGTTATTAAAATTTTAAAGTTTATTTATTAACATCCAGGTAGACTTACATTAATATTGCAATTAAGTTACTGCGAAAATCCTCTTCCATGTCTTCCATGCCACACTTCCATGTCTGTTCAGGTACATTGAGAGAGAATTTAGCATGACCAATGTATCTAACCAGCACACCTTTTAAAATGTAGGAGGAAACTGGAGCACCCAGAAAAAATCCATGCAGACATGGGGAGAACATGCAGACTCCGCACAGTGACCCAAGCCAGGAATTGAACCCAGGTCCCAAGCGTTGTGGGGCACAATAAGAAGTCTCACAACAACAGGTTAAAGTCCAACAGGTTTATTTGGTAGCACAGGCCACAAGCTTTTGGAGCGCTGCCCCTTCAACAGATGATGGGAGTTCTGTTCACAAACAGGGTGAGGCAGGAGTGATAACTCCCATGCCACCGTGTTGCCCACACTCTCAGCAGTTATCCAAACTGTAGATTAAGTGTAAATTTCTTCTAACATTTCAAGTTCCCAATTCGATATTTCAAAGCCCTTTCATTCAGTCTCCTGATACTATTCAAATGGACTCTTTGTCACAAGACCTATTCTGGAAATTCCTTAGTCCTTAAACCTCAGTAGGTTCACTTTCTTCCATCTTCTTCTTTTCAAACAGAAAACCAACTTTAAGAAGCATGGTTGTTTCTGATTCTTCATTGAGTAACGCCTCTCGCTGCAATGGAAATGACCAGATTGGGGGTCATGATGTGGAGATGCCAGTGTTAGATTAGGGTAAATACAGTAAGAAGTCTCACAAACACCAGGTTAAAGACCAACAGCTTTATTTAGTAGCAAATACTACTATCTTTCGGGACTCTGCCCCTTCGTCAGGTGAATGGAGAATTCTGATCACAAACAGGGTATATAAAGACACACAGTCAGTTTACAGAATACTGAATAGAATATGAGTCTTTACAGCTAATCAAGTCTTAAAGGTTTAGACAATGTGAATGAGATTACATTCAGCATAGGTTAAAGAGATGTGTATTGTCTCCAGACAGGACAGTAAGTGAGATGTTGCATGTCCAGGCAAGTCATGGGGGTTACAGATAGTGTGACGTGAACACAAAATCCTGTTGAGGCTGTCCTCATGTCTGCAGAACTTGGATATCAGTCTCTGCTTAGCGACTCTGCGCTATCGTGTGCTGTGAAGGCAGCTTTGGAGAACGCTTATCTGAAGATCAGAGGCCGAATATTCTTGACTGCTGAAATTTTCGCCGACAGGAAGAGAACAGTCTTATCTGGTGATTGTCGAGCGGTGTTTGTTCATCTGTTGTGTCTGCGCGGTTTCCCAGATGTACCATACCTCGGGACATCCTCTCCTGCAGCATATCAGGATCGGGAGTGCCAGTGCTTTCTGTTTTTGACAGAAAGCAACCCCGGGATATGGTAAAAACTTCCTGTATTGGGATCCAACTACAATCTGTAATGACTACTTGAGTTTCCCAACTCAGTGAAAAATCACAGTTTTTGATTCTGGGTGTCTGAGTCCAGAAAGCTGAACATCTTTAATACCCAGATATGAAAACTGACACTTGATTTAACCTGGGCCTCTTCCTCCATAGCAACAAAATCACAAGGGCTTGTCTCTGAGAAGAGTTCCAATCACTCAGTATTACAAAAATTAAAGGAAACATTTTTTTTAAAAAAAAACATCTTATAAAGTTTTACATTGGTAACATTATCTCTTGTAAAAGTTGACTCTAGTTTTTCAGGGTTCAAGACACACAGTGTTTATTGATTACTTATCAGTAGTTACTACGGTTTATTAATTTAAATCAATTTACAGGAACCAATAGATTTTTCCTCCACCAATTTCGGTAGTAATCTCTCAGCTAATCAACAAGACTAATATTCACCATGTGATCTATTGTGATACCTTTGAGGAAAAAACAATGCAACTCCACTTAAAGTAAAAATTGTAGTGTTCGCCTAGGAGACTCAATATTGTACAGCAGTGAGAGAGGTTAATGTTTCTGAGAAAATAACTAAAACCTCTAGAAAGATGTTTCAATAAATGAGAAATGATTTAAAATACACCAGCAGAGGAAGACCAAGACAATGGCCTCACCTCGGGAAATAAATGGCAGATAGGTTAACCAAGCTTGATGAATTGGTTACATCGACGCCTGCAGAACCATCCGACCTGATGCTCTCAGAGCAGTGAAGAAAGATGATATTCTAGAATTCAAGGGCAGTGCAGGGTGGTGCACAAGATTGATGAAAAGGTGTAATTTAGCACCCCATCACGAGATAAACATTTCAGAAGTGGGGAAGCACGGTGGCATAGTGGTTAGCACTATTCCCTCATGGTGCCAGGGACACGAGTTCAAATCTGGCCTCGGATCACTGTCTATGTGAAATTTTCACTTTCTCCCCATATCTGCATGGATTTCCTCTGGGTGGTTTCCTCCCACAGTCCAAAACTATGTGGGTTACGTTGATTGGCCATGCTAAGTTAACTCTAGTGTTGGGTGATTAGCAGGATAAATATGAGGGGTATGGGACTAGGGCCTGGGTTGGATTGTGGTTGGTGCAGACTCAATGGCCGAATGGCTCTTCCTGCACTGTAGGGATTCTAAACTATTTGAAAGACAATATTATAAATATTCTCCATTCTGCTATCCAAGAATGAGGGAAAAACCAGTATCAATTAAATCCTCTTGGAAATATGGGTAACAAAGGGATGAATTTCCAGCAAACAAGACTAGTGTAAAACTATCCTTGTAAAGTTGACTGGCCAGATGATGCGCAGTGATGCCACCTTGTATGGCAGTGTCTGATGAAGCACTGAACACAGATAGCTAGTTAGCTCCGTCAGTGGGAGATGGAGCCAAAATTTTCTCTTGTTGCACAAAAGATCTGGAGGTGTGGTCTTCACTGTTACAGTGGCAGGGGAGGGTCTGTTAGATTAGGCAACACTCACTCCATAATGATTCGGTACATTTATTAAAAGGAGCCTTTATCCGCACCAAAAAAAGTACTAGTCCCCATCAATACTCCTCCTCCTCCTGCTGAAATATAAACAAAATCCCAAATTTGTTGGGCAGGATTTTCCAGCCATGTTCGCTCCAAAAGCGGAATATGCTACCCAACGTTAACAGACCTTTACGTGGTCTGGATTGGGAGGCAGGCCTTATGAAGATAGGTTGAGGGAACTGGGACTCTTCTCATTGGAGAGACGTAGGTTGAGAGGCGACCTGATAGAGGTTTATAAAATGTTGAGAGGAATAAATAGGGTGGACTCTCAGAGACTATTTCCCCGAGCTGAAATGGTCACTACGAGAGGACACAGATTTAAGGTGCAGGGAAGCAAATACAAAGGAGATGTCAGGGGTAAGTTTTCACTCAGAGGGTGGTGAGTGAATGGAATCGGCTGCCGTCGGAGGTTGTTGAGGCAAACTCGCTGGGGTCTTTTAAAAGACTTCTGGATGAGTATATGGAAACGAATAGGATAGGGGGTTATAGATAGGTCTGTGGATTGGTAGATGAGATCGGCGCAACTCGTGGGCCGAAGGGCCTCTTTGTGCTGTATTGTTCTATGTTCTATGCTCTGCCCCCCGCCTGCTACAATTCCTGTGGTGAATGGGACAGGAAAATTCCAGTGCCTGTCTCCTGTCATAGTATCACTGAAGGATACCATTTGGCCCATTGATGCCGCACCAACAACAATCCCATCCTTACATGCCTTACACCTGCAATTACCATAGCCAGTCCCCCTGATATTAAGGGACATTTAGAATGGCCAGTCCATCTAAACTGCACATCTTTGGACTGTGGGAGGAAACAGGAGCAACCGGAGGGAACCCACACAAACATGGGGAAATGTGCAAACGCCACACAGGAAATTACCTGACTTTGGAAGTGAACCTGGGTCTTTGGTGCCCTGTGGTCAAATGAAACCAGACCCTTTTAAATCAAATCAAAATTATAAATTAAACTTGAAGTTATATCTTGGTTCTAACTCACACAAATAGACATATAACTTAATTAAAAGCTATCTCTAGTTTCTGACAAACCACATTGCTATTCAGCTGGAGTCACATGCAGGCCAGGCCCAATAAGGATGGCAGATTTCCTTTGCTAAAGATCATTAATGAACCAGTTGGATTTTGACAACAATTATGTCTTCATGGTCACCATTACTGAGACCAGGAGGCAAATTTTTCCATTCAGCCCGCCACAGGCATTGTAACAGGGAGGAGCCAACCATGGGAAGATCCATTGACCTTGTGTGACCTTTCCGGTTTCCAGCTGGAAAATTCCACCTTAGCTTTCAAATCAAGACTTTTATGGTTGAATTTAAATTTAAAATAAATCAGCTGTGGTGTTGGGATTTAAACCTATGTTCAAGAATATTCGGCTGGGCTTCTGGATTACTAGTCCATGACACCATCTTGTTTCCCCAAATTCCACTTGATTAGCAGGGGAGTCAAAGGTTGGAGGATATGTTGAATAGAATTGAGGCCACAGTCAGGAAAGACATGACATTATGGAATTGCAGAGTAGGATCAAGAGACTGGATTGTCTTTTCTTATTTCTGATCTGAATTCTTCTTAGTTCGATCTGCAGTATTTCAATTTCTCCAAAAGCAGCAATAATAGACTTTCTTGTCAGTTTGTTTTCATTTCAGTAGATTCTCCAGAACCTATTGTTCACTTTCTTTTCTGGCTTAAACATCATAGGAAAGTGATTTATACTATTTAAGCTTATCCACATTAGAACAATCCTAGTGAGACCAGTTGAGACCAGGCTGCCTGAGAATGGTGCAAACTCAGTATAGATGATTCTAAAATCCCTACAAAGCTTAAGAATCCTTAAGCACAGTGAGCCTTGGTAGATATTTCACTTCCACCTAGCTCCCAGCAAGGTGGCACAGTGGTTAGCACTGCTGCCTCACAGTACTAGGGAATCGGATTCGATTACAGGCTTGGGTCACTGCTCAGAATTTGCACCTTCTCTGTGTCTGTCTGGGTTTCCTCCGGGTGCTCCAATTTCTTTCCACAGTCCGAAAGATGTGCTGGTTAGGTGCATTGGTCATGCTAAATTCTCTGTCAGTGTAGCCAATGCCGGAGTGAGGTGACAGGGAGATTTTCACAGTAACCTCATTGTAGTGTTAATGTAAGCTGACTTGTGAAATTAATAAATAAACTAAACTTAAACTTTGCTTCTGCTGTGCCATATATATCTTGTAGCCACATTTTCAATAACCGTAGCCATACTGCCACCATATTCTATGCTTTGTTTTCAATAAAAATACATCAATCACATATAAGAATTGGTGAAATAATAACGTGGGTACTACACGTAAGACTATATATAATATTGTTTGCTAGGAGACTGGGAGACACGTGTCAGACTGTCACCTTGCAGGCTGACTACTTGTCATAGGATTTAAGACATCACATTCTGTCAAGGTGGTAATGATTGAGATAAAGATTTTTCTTTCTATCAGAGAATTGTTAGTCTGTGGAGTTCTCTTCCCCAGGAAGCTGTCAAATTATATCAAATCTGTATCCTTACGTTAGTTAGTGGGGTTGACTTTAAATTTAATCAATGTATTAATGGTCTCATTATAAAAAACCACTGATTGGAAGCTCAGAAATTCAGACTGTGCAACCATCATTTCAAAGAAGTTGTATTTTTCCAACAATGGTTGGTAGAAAGTTTATAGAATCGTAGAAGCCTACAATGTAAAATGAGGCCATTCAGCCCAGATTCTGTAATGACCGCAATCCCACCCGGGCCCATGCCTGTAATCTCGTGTATCTACCCTAACTAGTCCCCCTGACACTAAGGGGAAATTTAGCAGTAGGTATGAAGGCAAACAGCACCCCCCCCACCTCCCCCCCCCCTCCACTGGGGGGGGGGGGGGGGGGGGGGGGGGGGGGAGGTATGATGGCAACCAGCATGCCCAATTCTTCCTGGTGATACCAAAACAATTGAACAACAGACAAGAGTACTCTATTTTCCCAACAGATGAAAGTTGGCCCATCAAGTTAGTCAGTCCATTAGAGAGAGAGCTGAATATCAGCAAGGGAGACAAGTGATATAGGAGATAGACAATAAGTGCCATGGTGACACAGCGGTTAGCACTGTTGTCTCACAGCACCAGGGACTCAAGTTCAATTCTAGGCTTGCCTCACTGCCTGTGTGGAATTGCACATTCTCTCCATGTCTTGGGGTTTCTTGCACATGCTCCAGTTTCCCCCCACAATCCAAAGACGTGCCAGGTAGATGCGTTGGCCATGCTGAATTCTCCCTCAGTGTACCCAAACGTGCGCCAGAGAATGGCGACTCAGGGATTTTCACAGTAACTTCATTGCTGTGTTAATGTAAGCCTAATAAATAAATAAGTGGAATTGAAGCCATAACTATATCAGGCACGAGCTTATCAAATAGCAAAGCAGTGTTGAGGGGCCAAATGGCCTAGTTCCAATTCTAATTCTCATATTGCTGTGATTGTGATTGACAGAAAATGCAGATGTATGGGATTGAGGGTGATTTAGCTAATTGGATTAGGAATTGGCTAGCTGATAGAAGACAGAGGGTGGTGGTTGATGGAAATTATTCATCGTGGAGTTCGGTTACAAGTGGTGTACTTCTGGGATCTGTTTTGGGACCCCTGCTGTTTGTAATTTATATAAATGATCTGGATGATGATATTGAAGGATGGATTAGTAAATTTGCGGATGACACCAAAGTCGGAGGAGTGGTAGATAGTGAAGAGGGGTGTTGTAGTTTGCAGAGAGACTTGGACAAGTTGCAGAGCTGGGCCGAGAGGTGGCAAATGGAGTTTAATGCGGAAAAGTGTGAGGTAGTACACTTTGGCAGGAATAACAAATGTGTAGAGTATAGGGCTAATGGTAGGACTCTTAATAGTGTTGAAGAACAGAGGGATCTTGGTGTATATGTGCATAGAACATAGAACATTACAGCGCAGAACAGGCCCTTTGCCTTCGATGTTGCGCCGACCAATTATGAAAAAAAGCAATGACCCTCCAAACTAAACCATTCCCTTCTCATCCATAAACTTATCAACTAACCTCTTAAACGCCACCAAACTTGGCACATCTACAACTGCTGCAGGCAGGGCATTCCACTCCCCTAACCACCCTCTGGGTAAAGAGCCTACCTCTGACATCTGTCCTATAACTATCACCCCTTAATTTAAAGCTGTGTCCCCTCGTGCTAGCTTTCTCCATCCTAGGAAAAAGGCTATCACTGTCCACCCTATCTAAACCTCTAATCATCTTATATGTTTCGATGAGGTCTCCTCTTAGTCGCCTCCTTTCTAACGAAAACAACCTCAAATCCCTCAGTCTCTCCTCATAAGACCTGCCCTCCATACCAGGCAACATCCTGATATAGATCCCTGAAAGTTGGCAATCAAGTCGATAATGTTGTTAAGAAGGCATACGGAGTCTTAGTTTTTATTGGTAGGGGGATTGAATTTTGGAGCCGCAAAGTCATGTTGCAACTGTACAAAACTCTAGTGCGGCCACACTTGGAGTATTGTGTACATTTCTGGTCCCCGCATTATAAGAAAGATGTGGAGGCATTGGAGAGGGTACAGAGGAGATTTACCAGGATGTTGCCTGGTATGGAGGGCAGGACTTATGAAGAAAAGCTGAGGGATTTGAGGTTGTTTTTGTTAGAAAGAAGGCGGCTAAGAGGAGACCTTATTGAAACATATAAGATGATTAGAGGTTTAGATAGGGTGGACAGTGATAGCCTTTTTCCGAGGATGGAGAAAGCTAGCACGAGGGGACATAGCTTTAAATTAAGGGATGGTAGTTATAGGACAGATGTCAGAGGTAGGTTCTTTACCCAGAGGGTGGTAAGGGTATGGAATGCCCTGCCTGCTGCAGTTGTAGATGTGCCAAATTTGGTGGCGTTTAAGAGGTTAGTAGATAAGTTTATGGACGAAAAGGGAATGGTTTAGGTTAGAGGGTCATTGCTTTTTCTTAATTGGTCGGCGCAACATCGAAGGCCGAAGGGCCTGTTCTGCGCTGTAATGTTCTATGTTCTATGCCAGCCAACTAAGATATTCTCCTTTAAAGTCACATGTCATCAATTCACAGCCTTTTCAAAAGCTTCTTTCAATCTTCCAAATTGTTTTTCTTTAATTTTCAGAATCCTCTGATCTCCAAAAGACTTAATTTTTTTTCAAACTATCTTGCAACCTTTGAGCTCTAGTTGAAAAATTTACCTGAGTTTCAACACCATAGGCTGCTGACCTGATCAATAAAAGTCACCAGCTGAGCGAGTTGGGTCATCCGCTCAGGTGATTCGACTGAATCACTGGTGTCGGTGGCATCAAGCCCACACTCGCCACCCTGGGAATGGCATTGGGCGCTCAAGATCTACCTGGGAGTCACAGATCCCGCCACAGAGATCACGATTTTCAATTCTCACTGACCCTCGCAGGCAATATAATCAGGTTCGTGTTCAAAACTGGCATCAACATGATTTAAACACATTTGAATTGGCTAATATATTATTAAATACCCTCAAAACACACCCACACACCTCCACCACCCCCCACCACTTCTGCCAGGCATTGAGTCTGAGGTATAGAACATAAAAAAACTATGGCACAAACAGGCCCGTCAGCCCACAAGTTGCGCTGATCATATCCCTACCTACAAGGCCTACTTACAACCCTCAATCCATTAAATACCATGTACTCATCCAGACGTCTCTTAAAAGACCCCAACGAGTTCACCTCCACAATACCCACCGACAATACCCAATTCCAGTTACCCACCACCCTCTGAGTGAAAACTTTCAAACTTTCAACAGCATATTTTCGAACCTCGTTGAGGTTACATCAGGTTGGCACAGTTTACAACATGTTTGCCATACTGATCCTGGATCCCCACCTCCCAGGCTGTAAATGTGAATATAGCCCCTGGGGGAGAGGGACATAGCCTGGCAATGCCTCCAGCACTGCCCCCCACATAGGTCGATAGTGACTACCTGGCAGTTCTAGCACGTGCCGGGGGCAGCCCTCGTGGAAGCTTTATGCAAGTTGGGGTGGGGGTAGAGAGGTGGAGTCATTTAGTCATTTATTTTTGATGGTGGGGAGAGGTGTGGGGAGCAGACATAGAAGCTGGGGATGCCAGCGATATCTGTTCAAGTGGAGGTGTTTGGGGAGGAGGGTCCAAAGATTGGGGGGAAGAAGGGATGGGATGGGGAGCGGGTGCGTTGCCAGTACTAATGGTGTAGCTGTGGGGAGGGAGTTAAGAGTGGGAAGGGGTGGAGGGGCATTCGTGCCAGCACTGATTGTTGGGTTGGGCATTAGGGTCTGATGTTCAGGAGGATTGTGGAAGAGGGCGTGGGGATTGCTGGCACTCACTGTTGGGCAAGTTATGGTATTGGGAGAAGAAGTACTAGGTCTGGTGGCCAAGGGTAAATGCTAGCTCTGATCGGGGAGGGGAGGGGGGGAGGATGGAGCTGGGGGGTGGGGGGCGATGGAGGGCCCCTCCTGAGACTTCCTTGGAAGAGTCTTCCTTGGCCTGGTCAATGTTCCTTTTCAACATGACATTTAAACCTATATTTTTTGTGACAGAGTGTGGTAAGATCTGGCAAGAAAACCAGGCTGTTTCTCTGGAGGGAAACATGCTGCTTTTCTTGCCAGAACCAACACACCACCATTTTTTTGGTATGATTTTGCCCTTCGTTTTGTAGAATGTAGAACTGCCAGATGTTTTTGTTATAAAAAAATGTATTTCCAATTATTTCATTCCATTCTCTTTCTCTCTGTGCTGCTAACTGTCCTGGAGCCTTTTAAAAGCATTATCAATTCAGCTCTGTGGCACATCAATCAATGTTGCTCCTTTACTATTGAGACATCAGTTAGTATAAAGATGCTTCATTAATTATCTCTCACTATGTGAAACTGGGTTTGCATCCTGCAAGAATGGCTTATTAACTAAAGCAACTCTGACAATGATATATACATATAACTCATCTTTAATGGTGAAATAATGAGATGGTGATTTTCAATTCTGGTATATAACTGACCCAATCAACTTTACAATGGGAGGCCTCACTCCTGGGCCCTGCAGGTTTCAGATTCTTTAAGCTGAAACAAATGTGAAATGATACTCACACATTCAAGCTCCATTTTACTTTTGGCAAATCCAGAACGACATCTTGAATGTAGTTACACGTATTTATATATGTGACAGGAGAGTATGAGGGGGGGCTTTTCAATTCTGCTTGCCTACCACAGGAATGGCAGGGGGCAGGGAGCAGACCATGCAAAGGTTTGTTGACCTTGGGTGGGATTTTCTGATTTTGGGGCAAGTGTGGCTGAAATTCTGCCCCATGTATGCAATTGCTGAAATGTTCCACTTCATGCCTGTTGTAGAACGTCCTGTGTGGTGAGCCATTCCTTTCTGACGACAGTGCTGGCTATTTATTTGCAACAACATCTCTGATATTCTTTTCCAGGTGTGGACCTGAGCTATCAGCGTGTGGTATTATTTAATCAAGATTTTAAATTTGGTCAAATTATATCAAAGCTGTATCCTTACATTGGGCCTACTTCAAGTTGGGTCAATGAGTTGCCACTGTTAATGGTGCTCATCATAGGAAACTCTCTGATTGGGATGTCTGGAAATCAGACTGCACAACCATTGTCGAAAGGCAGTTACATTTATTCCTACAGTTGTTAGTAGAAAAGCAGTTTCTGAAACAACAATGGGCATGAAGACATTCAATGCGCCCATCACAGAATAATTGAGTAACAGAAAGGAAGTTCTCTATTTTTCCAACAGATGAGAGTTGGCCCATCAAATTAGTCAGTGGCATTGGAGAGAGAGCTGACTGAGTAAGTCATTGCCACTAGCATTGTTACTGAGAACTGACTGTACATACAGGAGATTCTCTCTTTGTCTCTTGAAAAACCCTGTGCCATCCTTTTGTAACATCAATGATATCAATCCTTCACTCCTGCACTTATCGTATCTCTTCCTCAATTACTATATCTACTTTAATTTGTTCACACTGTTATGAGCTTAAACCTCACTGCTCACAGGCACTTTGTCTGTTTGCCTAAACTTCTGCCTTCCCTTTATCATGGAAACTGGGCTAAGCTGTGTTACACAATATTCAAAACCATCCAATGTGGCACATGCTATCCCACTGCCATTCAAGCTGCAGGAGAAGCTGATGCACAACACACAAATGCGTATGGCAACATAAAATCCCAGCGCAATGCAATCTCTGACATTACTGGCAGAGATTGGACATACATATGCATATAAATTGATGTATGACCTGTTTATGATCAGAACTCCCCAGTCACCTGACAAAAGGGCAGAAAGCCAGTGGTGTTTGCTACCAAATAAACCTGCTGGACTTTAATCCAGTGTCGTGAGACTTTTTACTGTGTTTACCCCAGTCCAACACTGGCATCAAGTTGAATCAATGAGTTGCCACTGTTAATGGTGCTCATTATACGAAACTCTCTGATTGCGATGTCTGGAAATCAGATTGCACAACCATTATTGAAAGACAGTTACATTTTTGCCAACAGTGGTTAGTAGAAAAGCAGTTTGTGAAACAGCAATAGGCATGAAGACATTCAGTGTGCCCAATTCTTTGTGGTGAGCACAGAGTAATTAAGTAACAGAAAGGAAGTTCTCTGTTTTTCCAACAGTTGAGAGTTGGCCCATCAAATTAGTCACATCTCCACATCAGAAATTGGACATGACCAGGTTGGAGGCGACGACACAGTGTTTAGGCATCTTGTCTTACTTTTCTCGAGCTGTCACACACTGGGCATGGCATCCTATTATTACATTGTGTTGCCATTAATCTGCAACTACTTCTCCTTGCTGACCCTTATCCTACTCTCCTCCTTTTATCTTAATTCTGCAAATGACTTTCCTACTGGGGTGTCTCTCCCACTGAAAACCCAGCAGGGAGTCCCCCTCATTTCTACAGAGAGGGCTGTTGGAACGAAACGCGCTTCAGGCACTTTGTTGGTCTTCGTCAAGCCAATCTCATGATCAAGGTGCCTGATTTGGAACGTTCTGCCTGTTAAAAACTGCCAGCTGATCGGAGGCCAACAACTTATCATGGCCGCTAGCACCAGAATTAGTAATGACTGCTGACAATGCTACATCTACATGACTAAAGATTGTGGAGCGATCCCAAGCCACAGATGAATGAATGTGAGTGAATATGGGTAGAGGGAGGGATTATAGAGGAGGGAGCAATGAAGTGGCAGGCTGTGGCTTTCACCCTTGCCCAATATTAGGCTCTGCAATTGGGCACAAGTACATGATAGTGAGGGACCCCAGCTGGGAGGCTGCTGGCAAACCTAACAAGGTTTCTGAGGAGTTCCATCAACCTATCTTTATTCCCTGAACCAGTACTAAATTGGAGTGGGCTCAGGGATAAAGGGTTGTATATGGATCATTAACAACCTAATAGACATCCCATCACTGGTTACCAGGAATCCCTCACTGGTCTCCGATACTTAATGAGGGGTGGAGTCATAAAATTAAATTGAAACCAATAAACAGACATACTTCAGAGCTATGGTCTACTTTGGTGCCAAGTTACAACTTTGCTAAAGCTTCATGTACACAAATAATACAATGCCAAAATGTGCATTTAGTAAGCTTAAAACATTTTGAAAACTGGCAGAGCTGACACAGACTGATGCTATCAGTTTTTGTCTTCTGAAATGTAGAGAAATTAACTCCGTGATATATATAAAACAACAAAACAACAGCTTAAAATCTGTCACAACTTTGGGACCATTGATTGTTTAATTATTTTCTGGTCGTGAAATGCGTTGTTACCAGGAAAGAAAGTGCCTGTTGTTTTTTGTTGCTGATAACAATCTCGAAACCATCTGCAGCATTCACTAGTGATGAGATTACTGAAGGAGTTTAAAATTTAAAGTTTTTAAGTTTAAAAATCAATGTTTCAAATACTTCTCTGCAAATAGCAGTTGCTGTCAGATCAATTGTCAATCTTAAATCTGAGATTGGTTGAATTATGTTAACCAAAGGAATATTTGGTAAAGCCTGAAATTGGACACATCATTGAATAGTTTTGGCTTAAGTTGGATTTTAATAGGACGGTATGATGACATTAATGAACAATCCCACCTATCTTGGAAAGAAAGATACAAAAAAGGCCTTTGCAAAGCATTACTCTCTATAATAGACAGTTTGGTCAATTACTGAAGGGTGGGATCAACAAGAATTGAGTGTTCACTGAATCATAGTTCCTTATAAATATTTGGAGCTAATGAGTGCATTGTTAAAATGTGAATTACTAACACACGTGTTGCACTAAGCGATATTCCTTCTAAACTGAGTAAAGATATTAGTGTTTAATTTAAGCTTTGAATTTTTTCTCATTATTTCTTTTCATTTTTATGCCTGAACATTTACAGTAACTTGTCAAGGTTAGAAGGTTACATCTTACAAGACCTTTGTGATTTCCCCAGAACAAATTAAAATAGATTAGGCAATTACAAAAGCTCTGTTCCCTGCTATGTTTTATTTGCATTGTGTTGCTTAAATTTATTTGTATTTTTCAAGAGGCAAAATTTCATCTGCCAATTGGCTTTTGTATAATAATTCATGAATGAAGGGGTGGAACATAGGATTACTTATATTCTAGTAGGTCATATGACAATAGAAATAACTCCATATAATCAGGTTTTACTCAATATTCCTTCAATTAACACAATTCTGCCAATCTCAGATTTAAGATTTACAATTGATTTGACAACTGCTGCTTGCAGGAAAGCATTCCAAACATCTAACATCCTTTGCAAATAGAAAGGTTTCCTGATTTAATTTCAACAAGGCCTGATTTATTTTTTACATCATGTCCCCTAGTGTGAGATTCCTTTACCAGAAGAAATGGTTTCTCTCCATCCACCTGTTTCCTTCAGTATCTCAAAAATTGATGAGTCATCGTTTAACTTTCTAAATTCTGAGGAGTATAGCCCAATTTGTGTAATCACTACTTATAATTTAATCCTTGATGTTCATGTATCTTTCTTGTGAACGTTTATTCCAAGACCAAGGTATCCTTCCAAAGGGACGTCCAGAACTGAATACAGGAGCCTAGGTGCGGTCTAACCTGATCTTTGTATAGCTGTACGATTATTTCTAATCACTTGCATTCTAATCCTGTAGATGTAGAGGCCACATTCCATTAGCTGTTTTGATTAGCTGCATCTGTCCATGACATTTTAATTGTGTATGAGGATTCTGAAGTCCCTTTGGACTACCACTATTTCCAGCCTTTCACTATCTGGAAACTATTCTGTCCTTTTTTATTTTACGTGCAAAGTGACTTTATACTTGCCTCCCGCAAAATTCATTTACCGCAGTATTGTCCAATCTCGTCATCCATCAATATCTCATTTGTAATCTTATACTTTCATGTTTGTGGTTTACATTGCCACCTATTTTTGTGATACAAAGAACAATGAATGAAGAAATGTACAGCACAGGAACAAGCCCTTCGGCCTTCCAAGCTGAAGCCAATCATGGTGCCCTAACTAAACTGAAAAAGAAGCTTTTGTCCTTACTCAGACTGTATCCTTCTCTTTCCTCCCCATTCTTAAATGTTGGCTAGTGTGCCTGCTTCCACCATCCCCTCCAAGCACCCACCACTTCTGCACAAAAAAATTTTCCCCGACATCTTTCTTAAACTTTTCACCCCTGACCTGTGTCCCCTTATAATTGCACCCTGGGAAAAATCCTTTGCCTACCCACCCTGCCTTTGCTTCCCATAATTTTGTCGACCTTTATCAAGTCTCCTCCTCAGCCTCCATCTTTCCAGGGAAAGTTTTTCCAGTTGATTCCATTTAACCAAGTTTGGCAGAGATGGTGATTTAATTAAAATGAGTGACTTTAAAAATTGTCAGTAGGATGATGATTTGGTTTAACAGAAGAAAACATGGATTCAAAAGGTGAAGATTCCCTCTGACTCAGCACTGTAGCTTTTCTGAGTCTTAACTTCACAAGTCAATTGCCACTTGTGAATGTTCTTCATTAGTCACCAACTTAACTAAGGATAAAACATAGCATTGGATATAAGATTGATTGGAAAGTGCTAAGCATTTATTAGAGCTGTGATGTTAGGAGAGATGATGGTGTGTGACCCCTAATATGTCATAATTAATGAGTATTTAATTTGTTAAATTAATGGTTTGGATATAGAAACTCAGTACAAATTTTCAAATGATGCCAAACTAGAATGGCCAGATAATTATGAGGAGCCAGTGTGGGAATTATACCATGACTCAGACAAAACATGCAAGTGGGTGGAATAATTAGATTAAATATAACACTGACAAATATGATATGCTGGCATCAAAACAGATAAAAGTGAGTTTGAAAGGAGTTTTAATAGATCCAATGCTTAATATTGTTATTAATATTACTTAGATAGTTGTGCTTTAGTTGTGCACATACTCAAGTCAGAATATATTTTGAGTACCATTTCAGCCTTAAGAGACAATCATGTTCTAATTCTGTTCCCCACTGAAGAACAACTCTGATCTGAGAAGAGAGGGGAGCTATTCATAGAATCCCTACAGTGTGGAATGAGGCCATTCAGCCAATCAGGTCTGCACCAAATCTTTCATAAACCATTTTACCAAGGCCCTAACACATAACACCACGTATTTACCCAGTAATTTATATACCTTGAGACACTAAGCGAGTGATTTTATCATATTTTGTCAAAGTGCTGGGAGGATTGAAACTTGGAGAGTTTCAGATCAGTCTTTTGGGTGTGTTTTCATGCTCACCCCTCTCTCCCCCTTTCCCTTCTCCATACACACTCTAGCTGAAAAACTCTGTGCAGGCTTGCTGCTCACTGCAGAAGCCTGTGGGCAGGCCTTAATGCACCCAAAAGCCTGGGAGTTAGTGCACATGCGCAGTCCTCTGAAGCTGCACGTGCGCAACAGTAGTATCAGGGGTTTGATAAAAAAGAGAGAACTGTCAGGCCCCTGCTGGTGCAGGCAGCCAGAAGCAGCTCCCCCCCTGTAATCACAGGGGTCTATAGCCCGAGATACAGCTCTCACCACCCAGATCGATCACTGACACCCTCCCTCTCCCAGTGATCGCACCTCCGCTACCCTTCCTCCCACCAACTGCTGCATTGTGGCAACGGGCCACCTCCCACCATAAACCTGTCTGCCACTGGCCCTTCCCCACTGGCCCATCCCACATTAGTTCTGCCCCCTGGCATTGCCCAAGTGCCAGACTGGCTTTGCCGAGGTGCGAGGGTAGCACTGCCAAACTGGCACTGTCCAAGGAGTATCTAGCCCCTTGGCCTCAGCATCCTGGAGAAGGGGGGTTGGTCTCAATGGCTTGCAGTTGCACTGGTGAGGCCAAGTCGATTGCTCCCCATTCAATAGTCCCAACTGAATTGCGAGATTCAGACCATTGATTGCTGTGTGCAACTAGTGATCATCAAATATAAGACTGAAGTCAGGAAATTATCCTTCACCCAGAGAGAGATCAAAACATAGGATGGACTTCCAGGTGGAAACATTAGAGGAAAATACTGTGTAACAGGCAGGAGTGAAAGAGAGAGAGAGAAACCGGAACCACAATTCCCTTCCTTTCCGTTCTGTAATTAATATGTTTATTTCAAAAGGAAAGTGTGTGTTTCTCAACCTCTGACTGTGTGGTTATTTGTTCAGTAATCAGCAGGAATCTTTTGTGAATGTAAGAAGAGAGAATTATTTTTTTTCACATTCACTCGAAAAGTCAAATGCTTGTCAATCACTCAGTGTTCACACACACACACACACACACACACACACACACACACACACACACACACACACACACACACACACACAGGAGAGAAAAAAAATATAGATCAAGAGGCTAGTGCACTTTAATAAGTTGCAAGCAAAGGAATAGTTCACAGTTCATGGTTTTGGCTTGTTGTAGGAAAAGCAGAGAGTGTGCATAATTGAATATTGTTTCAATAACTGTAGCTGTTTATCAGAATTATCTCAAAGAGATGGATGTTCAGTGGGTCATGAAGTTGGTTACATGTAATTCTCTGACCAAGAGGTTAGGTTTCTGTCTAGGTGGGTTTGGAATAGGAACAAGGCTCAAAGAGTTTGAAATTGTAGCATTTCGAAAGTTTAGAAATAAAAGCGTGGGCTTGCTGTTTTTTTTCTGAAGTCCTGCAGCCAATTTCCTGTGCAGACTGATCACTTCCCCTCTGGTTCCTGGGATAAAAAGGATCTGTGAATGTGATCTGAAGTCAGTTTCAGTCACAAGATCATCTGCTACTGTTCACCCAAAACAGTTTGTAAATCTTATGCCAATTGCTACACAATGGGATCGAGATGATGTCCACCAAAACCTATTTGTGATTAATTGGTTTCTCTTCTATTAAATATTAAGTTCAGAAACAGTAACCGGGATTCTCTGATCTTGCCTGCAGCTGGGATTCTCCAGTCCTGCTGCTGTAGATGGAGATTCAGCCAAGTGCCAAATTTTCCATTCTCGCTGGTAACAGTGGCAGGGTAAACGACATCAAAGAATCCTAGTTAGTAGGTTTCTGAATCTATAGATCTGGAATTTCAAATAATAGCTAGTATAAATCCCACGGATGGATTTCATCTAGGTTTTCAAGATGAAATCAAGAGGGAGATTCCCAACATGGCTCCTCAATCAGGAACTTTCAGGAGACTTAATGCAGAAATTGCAAAAGCTGGCCTTTGGCAGCCATCTTATCTACATGTTAAGGTCCATTTTCTTTGAATGAGAGTCAGTTCTGGAAGATACCAAACCAATTACAGTTCATTTTTTAATTTCTTTTTATTCATTCATGGGGTATGGGTGTCTCTGGCTGGCCAGCATTTATTGCCTATCTCTAGTTGCTCAAGGGCAGCTTAGAGTCAACAGATTACTGTGGCTCTGTGTCACATGTAGGCCAGACTGGGTAAGGACAGCAGATTTCCTTCCTTAAAGGACATCAGTGAACTAGATGGGTTTTTCTGACAATCAACAATGGATTCATTGCCATCAGTAGATTCTTAATTTCAGATCTTTTTTTTAAATTGAATTAAAATTCCACCAGCTGTCACGACGGAATTTGAATTTTGGCCCACAGGGCGTTAATTGAGTTTCTGGATTAAGAGTCTAGTGATAATATCACTAGGCCATCACCTCCCGGCAATGGATAGGACGTGCCTTGTCTAGTCATGACAGCTTGAATCATCAGATGTCAAGATTGCATGTTTGGATCGAATAACCTTCCACTTTTATATTTGTTTTATGATCTTAATTAACTTCCTAATGTCATTGAAACATTAGAGAACCGATTCTAATTGATATCAAGGTCCTGTTATTGTCGTGCAAGTTACATAGAGTGGCTTTCTTTCTTTAAGGAATCAAATAAATGTAATTAAAATAAAGAATATTACGGGGCACATCATGTGTTGGCTTATAATTAAACGATGTGGCAGGATCTAACACAGAGATCTCATTCCTGAAAGCTCCCACTGTGCAGAAATAGTCAGCTGTTCCTTACCCACTGCAGTACACATTATCTGCTGTGAACACTAGTTATCCTGGCAAGTTTTATCACGAGTTTTCCTGCAGATCAGAATATTGCATTATCTTGCAGTAAATGATGTAAAGTTCCTCAGTGATATACCCTTTCGCCCTCTGCAACTTCCTCAGAAATGTGGCAGCAACCTGTTTACATGCGTCACGGGAGTTTCCGTCCCAATTCCAGGAATGTTATAGCAACAGAGGGAACAATTCCAAATACACACTCAGCTGAAAACATTTTTCATGCTAAAACTTGTCTCCTGCAGAGCAAAAGCAGGAAGGAACATTTTTTTGTTGAACCAGGGCATTTAACATTACTTGCCATAGACTTGGCCCTGTACCTCCATTTCCAAAATGTTTTGCCCAAAATCTGCTGCAAATGTTCGCTGATCATGGCACAGAGAGGGAAATGGAGCATCTGGGACCTGATGGAACAGCTTGCCCAACAAGTTATTTTATCAATCAAAGCAAGTTAATGACTGAATGGAGGAGATGGGTGAATGGAAGAGAGTAAGTTCATTGTCAGATTGGTTAAAGAAAGAGAAATAAACAGCAAAAAAAAGGGAGAATTAGGAATGGAAAAGAAATTAAACAAGAGACTGAAGATATGAGAACCTCTTTAAAAGCCATTTCAAACGTTAAAAGGGGATATTCACAGTTGGACAAATACGGTGTAGCTATTATTTATGCAGTAACAAATTACCTCCGAGGCCTTTTGTTCACCACGTGTACAAAAAACAAATTATTGGGGCATCTTTTCAGCAAGTCAGAATATATGCCTTCCATTACACATTTCAACTATCTTTTTGTGGTCAAATTATCACAGAAGAGTAGAAAATAGGAAGCATCCAGCACCCAATCAACCCTACCTCTCCTCATACGACAATCCTGCCATTCCAGGAATCGGTTCTAGTGAACCTTTGCTGCATTCCCTCAGTGACAAGTGTATTCATTCTTGGTAAGGAGAACAAGACTGCACACACTATTCCATGTGTGGTCTCACCAAAACTCTGTACACCTTCAGTAAGATATCCTTGCTCTTGTATTCAAGTCCTCTTTTAGTGAAGGCCATGATACAATTTGCCTTCCTAAGTGCTTGATGTACCTTGCATGCTTGCTTTTCCAGCTGATATTTACAGTTACTGAATTGGTTGGAAAAGCACTTTGGGATGGCGTAAAACATGAAAGATAAATTAATGTGTTTTATTTTTCATCCTTGCCACATAGAATCATAGAACAAACAGGACGCGAACAGTGACACAGCGGTTAGCACTGCTGCCTCACAGCGCTGAGGACCCAGGTTTGATTCCCGGTTTGGGTCACTGCCTGTGTGGAGTTTGCACGTTCTCCTCATGTCTGCCTGGGTTTCCTCCCATAGTCTGAAAGACGTGCTGGTGAGGTGCATTAGCCATGCTAAATTCTCCTTCTGTGTACCTGAACAAGCGCCAGAGTGTGACAACTAGGGGTATTTTTGCAGTAACCTCTTTGCAATTTAATATAAGCCTACTTGTGATACTAGTAACTGAACTTAATTCAGATAATCCCACTCTCCTGTGCTTTTCCACTTGCCCCTGTATTTTTCTTTTCAGAGGCAGCAACTAACACTATTTATGTGAGACAAATGCCAAAATTTCCTCTTTCCAACCCCTTTTCCAGTAACCTGCATTTTTTTTTCAGGTACTAACTCCCTTTTCGAAAGCCATGGTTGAGTCCCGTTCACCACATTTTCAAACTTTCCAATATCATAACCTTACATGACAATATCTTTCCTCATGTTGCCATTGTTTCTTTTGATGTTTATATTAAATTGGTATTTTCTGGTTCAGAGCCCTTCCATCAGTGGAAAGAACCATCTATTCGGGTCTTCAGGTTACAAAAGAAGTTGCTGACTTAAAGATTACACAGGAAGGGAATGAAGTGTCGCCAGCTATCCCTCCATTCGAGGGGGAAATCCAATCAGAGTCACGAGGTTCTGCCATGGGTCTTTACATGACTGAACAGGCTGATTGTCAACTCACAGATCATTGGATACACATTCCAATAAGTGGGGTTGAGCGGGGTGGGGGGTTGGGGGGAGCGGAAATGGCATGATATTTTGGCATATGTCTCACACAAATGATGATGGGCGTTATCTGAAAATATTGAGCCCCAAGAGGATGAGACACGATGGGATCGTGTCTGAGATCCCCGGAACCGAAGCGGGTCACTTTGCATTTGTCACGGAAACGTGGAGCAGGTTTTTTGAGCCTCATGCATGCTGGAAATGGAAGCAGCTCTCATTTGTAGATAGTAACATCCAGAGACAACATGGAAAAGTTCACAGTATAATAGGCATCTGTGAAACATATGAACCGCTTACACTACCAGCATTGGCAACTGAATAAAATAATGATCTTTCAATATATATTGTAGTCTTTTAATTTTTAATGGTGCAGTTGTTTTTGTCCAGCAAGATTCCTAATATGTTCCCTATAGGTGCATTTCATATTAAATTTAAGGGTAATGCATTTTTAATGCATTGCAGCTTGTTATTTCAAGATTTTGGAAATGTGTAGAATGTCTCAGTCTCAGACTTTTGACTGAGTGTGAGATTCCTTATGTTCTCCTGCCATCCCTAACCAGGCAATTATAATGGTAGACCCACTGCTGGCGTCTATACATCCCGAAATTAATTCCTGCTTTTTCTGTTATTGATAAAGTTCAAAGATTATTTCTTCTTCTCACAAGTAGGCATGCATGAACACTGCAATGAAGTTACTGTGAAAATCCCCCAGTTGCCGCACTCTGGCATCTGTTCGGGTACACTGAAGGAGAGTTTAGCACAGCCTGTGCACCCTAACCAGCACGTCTTTGGGACTGTGGGAGAAAACCAGAGCACCCAGGGAAAACCCACTCAGACACAGGAGAACGTGCAAACTTTCAATAACTCAAGCTAGGAATTGAATCCGGGTCCCTGGCACTGTGAGGCAACTGTGCTAACCACCATGTTGCCCTGTGACTCTGGGTCAGGGGATTGTGAGATTAGGTCCCAATCCAGAAGCTAAGTGTTACCCCAGGGATTGAGGAGAAATAGTTCATCCTGCCATGGGAGCAAAATTGGCTTTGTGCTGATTACTTAATGCAAACTCACCCCACAATCGTTAAGCACTGCAGGTGGGTTTAACAATGTCAATCGTCTGCACCTTACTGGGGAGGGTTCTCTGCCAGCATGAGCTGCCAGCTAACGCGATCAGTCTTAGCAGCACCCTATCAGTTGGAGATGGTTTGGACAGGTCAGGGAATGGGGTGAGAGTGCAGGTAGGAATAAAGAAGTGATTCTATTTGGATTCTACTGTGCAATTGGAAAAAGGGCAGCTCCCAAAGACAGAAACCTCCCCTCCTTCCTTCCATCCATTTGGGGCTGTCCACTCCTGTCCAACTGTCTACTCCTGTCCAACTGTCCACATCAAAAGGCACAGACAACATTTTGTCAACATCAGTTGAACTTGGTAACTAGCCTAATTAATCCTTAATTAATCGTTTAAATGACAAATTCATTTAAAAGTCAAAAGACCACCCCTGCCTGCCTATTCAAACACTCTCTGTCCAAGATCCCGGAATTACCTGGCTCTGGAGAGCTATGGGACTTCCTCTTCCTCCTCCTCCACTTCCAGTCCTGATAGCATCCAATAATATCAAACTGAGCTACGGGATCTCGCACTTTAAAAGAGTAAAATAGTCATTATGAGGATGAGCAGCAAGGTGGTGACATGAGCTTCCACCCTATCGGAAAGATGCCCGGCAGAGGCTCATAAAATGCAGCCCTTGATTTTGGTGCAGCACTGAAGCAGCACAGCTGAGATAGCATCTATCAGCTGAAAATTTGCTCTTTTAAAGTGTGAGAACCCATAGCTCAATTTGATATTATTGGATGCTATCGGGACTGAAAGTGGAGGAGGAGAATGTCCCACGGCTCTCTTGAGCCAGGTAACTCCGGGATTTTAGGATGGGAGTGTTTGAACAGACAGGCAGGGGAGTTCTTTGACTTTTCCCATTGACTGTGATGCATTATAAGGTGTTCCACAGTTGTGAAAAGTCATATGTAAATGCATTATTTTTCCTCTATTGGGCCCAGTGATACTTTTGATTGTTTTTAATCATTCATAAGATGTGGGCAGCACTTGCAAGGCCAGGAATTATTGCCCACTGCAAATGGTCCTTGCCGACTATGGGCAGCATAATAGTTAGCATTGCTGCCTCATGGGGACCACTGCCAGAGACCTGGGTTCAATTCCTGACTTGGGCCGCTGTCTATGCAGAGTCAGCACATTCTCCCTGTGTCTGCATGAGTTTCCTCCAGGTGCTCTGGTTTCCTACCACAGTCTGATAGATGTGCTGGTTAGGTGCATTGGCCATGCTAAATTCTCCCTCAGTGTACCTGAACATGGGTGCCGGAGTGTGGCGATTTTCACAGTGTTAACATCAACCTACTTGTGACAACAAATAAACAAAACTAAAAGAAGATAGTAAGGATTCACTTGCATGAACTGCTGATTAGCATTTGGTACAACAGAGAGGCTTGTTGAACTGCAAGCCAATTAAAGTCAGCCACATTGTTTTGGGTCTGGGCACACGTTTAGACTACATTGGGTCAAAGCAGCAGATTTCCTTCTCTGCAGGATATTAGTGAACCAGATGGATTTTCATGACAATCCACTTACTGCTACAGCCTTTTATTCCATATTTATTCAATTCATTGAATTTGAACTCGGCGGGTTTGGAATTTCAGTCTCTGATCGTTAGTCTAGGCCTTGGCTTGCTAATCCAGTGACAGATATATTCAGTGTGCTCCTGATTAACTGTACGCCTGCGGAATATTCCAAAGATTCATCTTTGATGACCTTTAAAAAGAAAAACACAAACCTTTTCCAGCTCTCGCCTTACTGGAGGAGAGCAAATGCTCAGTGCAGCATTATGTGCGAATGGATTGGTGCTTTTACACCTCCTCATTGCACTACATCAACTATCACTCACCTTTAAATTTAAGATACAAGTAAGAAACTCTGGAACATTAAGCCAAAGATTCACCATCACCTGATTCACACCTATAAGGAAACATAAAGGCATCTGCCATCTATGTCTCACTTAGCTGCAGATGACCTGCTTTTGCCCTAATCTTCATGCAGATAATTTTCCCATCGTGTACAGGGATTCCCATCGAGATGGGAGCACTGAGATTCCTCCAGCTGTTTAATTAATTTAGATTAATACTCTATTCGCACTTGTCTCATAAAACCAACTGCCTGCCGAGTAAACTGTGAGGAAAAGGTCACAGGTACTGCCATTCTACCTGCAGCAACTTCCCATTACATTTGCAAAGTTAAATGGATTGCAGTCTAATACTTCCCACAGCGTTCACACCTCAATATTGTCGAGGCAGTGGTGCGGCTGCGAGTGATGAGCTGTCTAAAAATATTTGTGATCGCGTAGTAATTGTGAAAAATAGCAAAGATTTTTTTTAGGAGTGCGAAACTTCATAGGTTTGCATCCTGTTTATTTTCTATTTATCATTCTTGTATGCCATTTGTGAACAAAAAAGCAAATTACTGTGGACCCTGGAGTCTAAAACCAAAAGAGAAAACACTGGAAAATCTCAGCAGGTCTGGCAGTGTCTGTAAGGAGAGAAAAGAGCTGATGTTTGAATCCAGATAACCCTGTGTCAAAGCTGGGACAGAGTCATCTGGGCTCGAAACGTCAGCTTTTTTCTCTCCTTACAGCTGCTGCCAGGCCTGCTGAGATTTTCCAACGTTTTCTCTCTTGGCATGAAAATAAAACGTTGCGCTGGAATTGAAGCTTACACCAGGCTGATTTGCCAGCTCCTTTACTCAGAGACTGGGGCATCTTGCTACCACACAAAGTGATTGGGATTTCTCATATGGGTGCATTTAAGGACAGATTAGGGAAGTACTTAAAGGAGGAACTATGAGAAGAATTTTCCGACAAGGTCCTTTGAAGGAAAATGAGAAGAGGCTTCTGTGGAGCGTAAACATAGTCAGAGAACTCTTTTTGTTTTAAATGTTATGTAATATTAAGTACTGTTTAAGACTGGGGCACTAATTTGTTGATCGCAATTAGTTTTCAAAAAGTAAAGGGTAGTTCACTATTCTCAGATGTTCTTCTGTTCATCAGTTGCACTTTTGACAGACGTAATAACTCTTTGGAGGCAGAAGCCCCTTCACTAAAATCGCTTTATTTACAATTCCAACATCAGTACACAGAGTGGTATCAATCAGAGTGTCAGAGGAACTAACGCTCCTGCCTAAATACAAGGAAAAGACTCCCTGAATGGCCCATCCATTGACTTCTTAATCAGGGAGTTCATATTCCAATGGGCCAATCTCAGTGACTTGACTGAAGTCATTACAACAGAAGAAAAGTGTTAACTCCAGATAAACAGTATAAAATTTGTTACAACTATTAAGTAGGAAAATCTCAGTAGAAAAAAGTCATAGTCCAAAAAAGCCTCCAACTTTTTTAATCAACCCAATTCTCATCATAATTACCTTTCAAAAGGGAAAAAAAACAGTTCGGACTGGTATTATTTCCTAGTTTTACTGGTGTTCCACTTCAAGTATACAAGACAATTCTGACCAGTATTCTTATTTCCATGTTTTTGCCGTTTTTTTTCCTTCTGGGCAGTTCTCTTCTCCAAGAAGGTATTTAATTCCCTCTTGAATCCAATAACGTCCTCTGCCCATCTGTTTCCTTTTTCATCTAAAGGTTTCTGTCTGCTGTTTTTATTCTTAACTTCTTCATGTTTAACGTTCTTTTCCATTTCAACTTTGGCAAGGTGAGGAAATATCAAAAGATACCCTGGGAGAAACTTTCTGGCTGCTTTCACCCCAAGAACAGAAAACCCCACCCGAGATCACTGGACCTTTGCATGGTCCCTGTCCTGCCCGTCACGATTCCCATGGTGGGCGGGATGAGAAAATTCTATCCCCCGATTCAGCTAAAAAGAGGAAATTGCTTGTTCATAGGAATTCAATAATACCCATTACACCTTCCGTGACACGCTACAGAGCATGACGTAGAAACATTTTGAAATTGTGGTAATGATCTACATTCTGCCAAAAATTACACTACTTGGAAACAATTTTGTTCTTTCTGAAATAAAACTCTTACTGCAAAATCAGAAATCATCTATTAATCATTCGCAACCCTTAATCTTTACTGAATATATTCATCTGAATGACACATGGTGCCACAGATTGTGATCTTTGTAACATCTTAATGATAAAGCATTGCATGTTTGCAAAGTCTGTAATGGGATATAGATAGCCTAAGTGAGTGGGCAGCAATCTAACAGATAGAGTACAATATTAGTAAAGGGTTAGGAATAACAGCAAAATAGACTATTATTTAAAAGGTAAAACAATTGCAACAAGCTGCTGTTCAGGAGGGACTTGGGAGTCCTTGTGCAGGAATCACAAGGAGTTGGTTTGCAGGTGCAGCAGGTAATTAAGAGGGAAAATGGAATTTTGTCCTTCATTGCTAGAGGGATGGAGTTTAAAAACAACGAGGCTATGTTGCAGTGTATGAGGTACTGGTGAGGCCACACTGAAGGATTGTGTACACTTGTGGTCTCCTTACTTGAGAAAGGATAAACTGGCACTGGAGGGAGTGCAGAGGAGATTCACTAGGTTGGTTCTGATGTTGAGATGGTTGGCTTATGAGGAGAGACTGAGTAGACTGAGACTGTATTCATTGGAATTCAGACGAAAGAGGGGCGATCTTACAGAAACATATAAGATCATGAAATAAATAAAGACAGAAGCAGGGAGGTTGTTTTCACTGGAAGGTGAAACTAAAACAAGGGGGCTTGGCCTCAAAATAAAGGGAAGCAGATTTAGGACTGAGCTGGGGAGAACCTTCTTCACACAAAAGATTGTGAATCTGTGGAATTTCCATTCTAGCAAAGCAGTTGAGGCTAGCTCATTGAATGTTTTTAAGGCAAGGATATATATATATAAATATACATATATATGAACATTAATGGAATCAAGAGTTATGGTGAGTGGGCAGGGAAGTGGAGCTGAGTCCACAAAAAGATCAGCCATGTGAACTTGAGGAGCTGAATAGCTTTTTCTTCTGCTCCTTGTCTGTATGTCACCCCAACTCACACACCACTCATCCACTTTATAAACAGAACTCAAAAGCCTTTTAATGACATTTGGAAGTCATTGAAAAGCTCATAAATCTGTCAAAATTATCAAACCCACATTCCCCAAGACAACTGTGTAAACAAACACTGTAAACAAAATCCATTATAACTTTTGACAACAGCTAAAATCTCAGATGCCTGTCAAAGCTTTCAAACAGCCAAATAACTGGGCAATTTTGTCAAGAATGAATGATAGCAATTCAGAGAGTTTAAATAATCAGCTTGTTGTCTAACACAGAGCTATCTTAGTGGAATACAGAAAAGTATATAATCTAATGAATAATCCATTCTAATACACCTGAAGACCTCTCCATTTTTACAATATTGCTTGTTCACGTAACAGCTTGTTTGAAGTAACAACTTGGCGACCACATCATTTAATGGTCACCCATTTTCTCCAATCGCAGCACAGTTATTGCTCACTTTAGTAAGCAGAAACATAACACAGACTACACATTTCATGATGAATTGTAAAGTAGGCAACACCATTTTTATTCACCTCTCATATTCTTTCTGTCTCCAATTCATGGTTCACAAATCACTCACCAGGTGTGCCCTAGGAAAAGCTCCCAAAACATGGCCATCTCAAATTTCAAAACGTTCCAAACCTCTGTCTTCCAGGACAGTAGGAGAAATTTCCAACCAGCATCATGCAGCATTCCCGACCTGCACCCCTTTCCCACTCCATTATAAATAGTGCTCGATGGAAACGGGAGCAAGCATTCCATCTTTCTTGTGGCTTTTTTTTCTAATTCCCAACTCCATGCAGTCCTGAAATGTGACTCAAAATCTGGTCCTGGTTATCCAAGCAATCCACCTGATCCCAAGTTGCATTTAACATGCAAAAAGCTTTGCCTTAGACGTGGCACCTTGCTTCAAGATGCTTTCCCTTCTGTGAGATTATAAACCGATGGAGGTCTTCCTACCTAACCTACACAATTTCTTGTGTTCCTCCAGATGGTTTCACCTCTCAGCTTCACAGCCCTCATTCTGATCCAACATTTAAACATCCCTTTAAAAATGAACTGTTATCGTGGTGAAGAAACTTGTAAGCTTTGCTGTAGTGCTTGAAAACACAGGAAGATATATATTAACACCAAGATGCAATAGCAACAACATTTCGCTAATGATACTTGGTGCTGCAAATCAATTATTTTCAACGGATTTTTTTTTAAAAAAGCAAATGAGAATGATTAGAAAGCTACATTTTAAGGGAATTACGTAATTATAGATTCTCTACAATGTGAACAAGCATTCCCACTTGTCATATTTACTGAAACTGCAGGACAATTTCCTGGTTTTAATAGATAGAGAAGAGAAGAAGATTCCCGATATCCAATACAATACCGCAAGCTTCTACTTACTTATTCATGGAAAGTAGGTGCCAAGGTCAGCATCTATTGTTCAGACCAAATAGCCTTTTGGGAAAGGGGACGGCGTGACACCATCTTGAACTGCTGCAGTCCATATGGTGAAGTTTGAATGAAGATTCCGACTTATTCTCAGCGTTGTGTGTGACATTGTCAAGGCTGCACATCCTTGGCTATTCCTTAAGGTACTGAGCTTTATAATAATTGACAGCCAGATTAATTGCTAGGCCTGTCCTGAGGATGTGAAGAGACAATAATGTATGTTGGCGCTGGAGTCATATATAGGTAAGACCAAGTGAAGATGGCAGGTTTCCATCTCTTGCCTTTTGGGTTCTGATGACAAGCTGGCTGTTTTAACAGACATTTTTTTCTAATGCCAACCCACAAGTGACCAGCGATACCAAATCCCATTTCACAACATTCCAGGGTGATAGTCATACTCACAGCCTTTGTGATTTAAATGTTGTTCTCGTCAATCATAGAATTCCTACAATGCAGAAGAAGGCCATTCTGGCAATCAAGTCTACACTGACCACAATCTCATCCAAAGCCTATTCCCATAACCCCACATATTTACCCTGCTAATCCCCCTAACATCAATGGACAATTTAGCATGCCCAATCAACCTAACCCACATATCTTTGGACTGTGGGAGGAAACTGAAGCATCCGGAGGAAACCCACACAGACACGGGGAGAACATATAAACGCCATACAGACAGAGACCGGAATTGAATCCAGGTCTCTGTAACTGTGAGACAGCAATGTTAACTACTGTGCCATTGTGCTGCTCCATGCTCACTATGTTGTTACATCCACTAAAGGAAAAATTGTTCCAGATTGGGCACTTCATCTCAGAGTGCCACATAAGGATTACAAGTTCAATTCCAGTGACAAATTCAAGGCATTGTTACCTCGAGTGCATCGCAAAAGGAAAAACAAAATTTTATTAAATTTATTTTATTCTTTACTAGCAAACAGGTGTTTTTGCAGCTGTGATGCAGAAAACATGGAGATCAATTTTCACACTCAATGATCCCACAAACAGCAATGAGATAAATTATGTTGGTTCAAGGATCGATATTGGTCAGGATATAGAGAAAACTCTCCTGCTTTTGAACTCCAAACTAAGGAAGGAAGACATGGAATGGGTGGAGGTGGTTAGAGTCAAACCCTATCCTCCCCTCTCTCCTCCCAGGGCATGTTCCCTGCCCACAGGGCGGGCTAGCCATGCAAAACCCTGTAGACTTTGGCAGGACTGGAATATGTCACCGCAGCCAATAAACCACCGCAGCCGCGATGGAAAAACCTACTGCAATGAGAGGAATTACCCAGTCAATTAACGAATTGAACTATAGATTCAGCTAACCTGAAGCATTAGCTGAACATTCATCAATCACCGATTTATTTGCAGGCAGTTAGAAAAACAGCAAATGGAAATTGGAAACATACTCAAAATGTGTAACAGCTCTGACCCCATCGGAACAGACAGGTCAAGGTATTGGTTCGAAATCTGGAATCTTTCTTCCCGACATGGGTACAATATTAAAATGATGTGTGTATTTCTGCAAACCACAATCTACTTCCATCTTCAAAGGACAAAAATGATTGTGTTGTCCAGATGCTTCAAATGCTGCCAGATGCCAGTAAACCAAAGTAAGAGATATGTCGGCAGAGCCCCACAAAGGACTGGAATAGAGTCAGAGTTTAAGCACTGAATAAACAATTGCTCCCATTGTCATCAAGATTCAGTAATCACAGCAAGAACAGTTTGGATGCATGCAACTTTCTTCATAATGAACATTGACCCGGATATGGCAAAGTCATCAGTGCGCGGGATTGCGAAGGAATTAATTGGACAGCATTTTCTGGAATCCACACTTGAACAATTAAACGAGGAGATCTGGAAGTTGCTGTCTGATTTACCCCAATCGTCTACAAGCTTTGTTACACTCGTAGCTAACCAAGAGGATTGACATTCAGGAAGAAATCTTACTGAAAAATGGCAGAGTGTTGGTTCTGATATGAAAAACAGTGCTTCCTGTCAATGGCGCTGGCCTGATTTCCAACCAAATCTTAGGCTAATTTGTAAAAATTTTGCTGCCCATAAATATGTGACGCGTTCCCTCTGATTTTGACCCTCTGCAACAACTTAACAGCTGCAAGCTCCATATAAATGGCTTCTCATGACAATGGCTGCAGGAGATGACAGCTAAGAGGGCAGAACCACATTTTTGGAGGGGCCCTCACCACGGATTGCTGGACAGAGTGGAGTAGAAGCGGGAACAAGCTCTATCCCCTGCTCCACGATACAGCAGGTTCACCGCCCCTACCTGGGATGCAAGCGCACTCCAGGAAAGGATGGGCAGTAGCGTTGGAAGAAGATGAATCATCTCCCTCGCTGAGCCAAGGTGAATGAATCAGCCCCAGTTTCCCACTGGACCCCCTCGCTCATGCTCACATTCCCAGCCGTCTCACTCAGCCACCATGGCCTTTGCCAATGCTAGGCACCAGCTTTCCCCCAACAATCACCATGTTCCCCCAGTACTCTGCTCCTCACATTCCAGCTCCCACCCAAGCCCAATGCCTGCGACACCTCATCACCATCTGAAGTGTCAACACTCCCATCTCCACTCTCCCTCATTGTGTCATTGCAAGACAACTACAATAGGCATAAATGGGCATAGCCAGCTGGAGACCTGCCCGAGCTCTGAACCCTCACACAAATTGTGAAGTGAGCCTTCGAGCTGGCCGGGGAGAGGGAAAACTGTGATTGTGCTGCTGGTGAAATGGGGGGATCAGGGCAACACATATGCTGTCATTCCTCAAATCCCAAGTGAGTAATGAATATTCCCTCCGTATCCCCTGTAATGCACTGATGCCATGGTCCACTGGAACAGACGGACCATCCTCACATCGTCCTGGACCCACTGGACTCCAGCAGCTCAGACAGGGATATCTACTACCCCACCATTGAAGAAGTGTCACTGCACCCAGCATCAGGACAAATTCTTACACCTCGGTGGGATTGCTAAGTAGACAGGCTTCTGGGGCATTGACTGGTGAGCATCTCACAGCTGAAGATCCACAGCAAGTAGAGGCAGAGATGTCTCAGTGAACCGGCACTCAGAGGGACACTGGAGGCCAGGACTCTGCTGTGCCCCAGGTTGACGATGCGTTCCTGGGCCCAGTCGTTTGCACAGCTACAAAACAGTCATAGCATCAGGAAGGGATGATAGCAGCCCTTCTCGGAGTGCAAAGCTAATTGGAGGAGTTCCAATGCCCTCTATCCGAGGAGACTGTGCTGTCATTGCAGAGGCCAATACTGCAAAGGTGGCGTCTGCAGAGGAGATCTTGGTGCAGGATGTGCACTCCATAGCAGGAGGTGTCCTCACCATAGCTCAGTTCATGAGCTCTATGTCTGAACCTGTGAACTCCACAGTGCAAGGCTTCAACTACATGGTTCAGGCACTAATAGGAATCTCTGAGTGTGAGTGTCAGAGAACAACAGGACTTTTGGATCTGACACCAACTGTCTATCTATCCCATGGGCGTGCACTAGGACTTCCAGGAACCTGAAGGGAAGAGGATTGGCAGAAGTACGGCCTGGGGCCCTCCAGCCAGGGGACCTGGGTGTCTCCAGCCCATCTCCCTCCCTCTGAGTGGCACACCTCCAGGTGCTGACACCGAAGAAGGAAGCAATCAAACATCTGTGCTGCCGGAAAGCAGACATTGGTCCTCAAGATCCCAGCACTCCCCCGGGACACTTGCCAAGATTATCTCAGGAGCACGAGGCCAGGGGCTGTCGAGGTGCAGATGCCCATCTTGGCTGTAAGATGGATGTGAACATCAGGACTCCTGACGTGGGTGGAGCTGTAGTAGCTGATATTCTGCATCCCATGTTTCTGAGCCTTATGATAAGCCTATGATAAGTAACAGGGTGTGTTAACCTCCCTAACCTCTTTAGGGCGGCACGCTGGCACAGTGGTTAGCACTGCTGCCTCACAGCTCCAGGAACCTAGGTTCGATTCCCGTCCTGGGTCACTGTGTGTGTGGAGTTTGCACATTCTCCCCATGTCTGCATGGGTTTCCTCTGGGTATTGTGGTTTCCTCCCACAATCCAAAAGACGTGCAAGTTAGGTTGATTGGCCATGCTAAATTCCTCTTAATGTCCCAAGATGTGTAGGTTAGAGGGGTTGATGGGATAAATGAGTGGGGTTTTGGGTAAGGCTTGGAATAGTTGTCAGTGCAGACTTGATGGGCCGAATGGCTTCCTTCTGCATTCTGTGGTTTCTATGATTTCTATGAGTTTCTGTCAGCCAGGAGTCAGACTCATCGCTGAGGAAGACAGGAGCATCGTTCTGTCCTCAAAGAAAATCATCATCATTCTCCCGCACATTCTGGCTAATAGCTTCAGCATGCTGCACATGACACCTGGCAACAGCATGGGAGCGCACTCCATCCTCTGTCCACTCTCTCCCTCCTCCACAGGGTACTAGTTGGTGTCTCTGCCGCTGCTGTAAGCCAAGAAGTAGGATCACCAACTCGACACGCCCCATGATCCTCCATATCATGCACTATAAAGAAAGGACCACAGTGAGATAAGGGTTTATGAAAGTGCTGAACATCATCCCTCAATTCCTCTGAGATATTCACCTAATGGCAGCGCAGTCAGTAGCTGCCTCAACACCATCCCTCACACTCTCCACTCTGACACTATCACCACATCTCCACATTGATCCCTCTTAGCTCCAGCAGGATGCAGCACATGGACCCACCAGGGTCTTATGGCACCAAACAGCTGCATTGCCCAGCCCCCAAGTCCTCCCAAAGAAACCTGGCATCAAGCTTGCACGCAATTGAGTGGCTGCACATGACCTTTGTTTGCATCTGACGGGAGACGTTAATGATGCATCCTGTCATGACCTCAATTGGTATATGTGATCATAGAAGCCTAAGGTGCAGAAAGAGGCCCTTCGGCCCTTTGAGTCTGTACCAACTGGTGATGATAGACATCACCATCACACCTTGCATAGGGAAACATATCAATGTTATCTGTGTAACATTACAGCCTTTCTGGGAATGTCAGCTTAATGCTTGAAACATTGGCTTGCAAAGGGTTAAAAGCTGGCCTCCATTAAATGTCATTGCTGCATGTCATTTAATGGTATAATCATTTATGAGCGAAGGCTGGGGTTAGTGATGTGCCAAGTGTCTTCCTCTTGTGCAGACAAGGCACAGCTGAATTATGAGGCCAACAGTGAGTGTGTCCAGTGCATTCCCAGAGGCCACGCTGTTACTCCCAGATTACAAGAGCTCAGCAGCCTCTCATGACTCATGGAGATCCACCATTACACACAAGCACACCTGACAATTGGCTTTGGCCTTCAAGGCAGCCTCTTTTCACACCACTGCCTGAGTGTAGCTTCCAATCACACTGCAGTTATCCTCCCCCTTCAAGCAACATGAGGGGAAATGCATCCCATTCCTGATTTCCCTCCTCTCTGCCCTAACAGCCCGGCATCTCATGGGATCCCACCTGGGGTAACTCAGTTGCCCTCTTGTTTTCAGGCCCTCCTAATCTCTCATCAGCCCCACTGAGGAAAGCATTCCCTGAGCTGCGATATGGACAGGAACCCAGGAAGGAGGGCAGAGAAAAATCTGCCTGCATTCCAGCCTTCACAATCCCTTTTAAAGGAAGACGCACCCCAAAATGATGCAAGACCTGCAAATGACTCCTGTGGACTCTTTCCACAGCTATGTTGGTTTGGGACACCTACCCCTACCCCATCCCCAAATTGCACATACCTGTATTCCCTGCTTTGTTCCCAGTGCCCCTGAGCAATAAAAATCCCAGAGGGTGCAAGCTGTCTGAGCGCTAACCTCCGAGCTCCCTGTTGGAAGTGATAACTCTAAGTTCACGCCTATGTAAAGCTGTTGTATAAAGGACTGACTAGGCCGATGCCTACGAGGTGATGCTAGGCTGGTGCCCTCTGGTGAACCTGGTCCTGGAAAGAATGCTCGCTAATGACATGCTAATATATTAAAATTAGATTTCTGGTGTTTCACACCACTCCACCAGCAAGAGGCCAGGCATTTTGGAACTCATCTATCTGCCGGCACAAATTACACCTTCTGGATTTTGAGTGTGGCTCAACATCGCCCCCTCTGAAACACAAAACATTACGTCAATGGCAACTAGATGCCCTAAGTAAAGGTTAAAGTTTTTTTATTAATTTATATATTAGTGCCACAAGTAGGCTTATAGTAAAACTGCAATGAAGTTACTGTGAAGACACCACACTGTTGTTCAAGTAGACTGAGGGAGAATTTAGCGCGGTCAATACACACAACCAGCACGTCTTTCAGACTGTTGGAGGAAACCGGAACACCCAGAGGAAATACACACAAATACAGGGAGAATATGCAAACTCCACCCAGACAGTGACCCAAGCTGGGAATCGAACCAGGATCCCTGCACTGCGAGGCAGCAGTGCTAACTATTGTGCCATCATGCGCTCACTAAACAGAAAAGATTAGAGTTTACCCATTCAAATGTAAGTATTGGGAGTAGGGCGGCTGATAGGATATAGTAAGGTTGGGTCTGGTGTACTGGGAAACAGAATTGGCAAGAGCCTGAGAGCCGATTTGTGGTATTGGTCATGGTGCCCAGTTCAGCTATAGCTGTAATCATGGAGTTACACAGATTTAATTGTCCAACATTTTCAGAGTAAATAATTAGGCTAGCGTCTAACCCAAGGCCACGATTTTTCAGCCACCTCCTCAGTGGGTTTTCCAGCTGCAGAAGTGACTCGTCACTGGCTGCTGATAGGACTGGAAGATCCCACCAACAGAAAGACATAGAAAATTCTGACCCAAGTGTCCAACACAGCTCAGGTAAGAACTGTCTGCATAGCGTCCCAAACAGCTTAAATCAACCTCTTGGAAGTTTGAACTTCCTAGGCAATTAATGTGCGTGTGAGCACATCAGGAGTTCAGACTGACCCCGATGCACAACACATACTTGGAGCTCAGATAGAATCCCACAGTGCAAAAGAAGGCCATTAGGCCCATCAAGTCTACACCGACCAAAATCTCACTCAGGTCTTATCCCCATAACCACATGCATTTACCCTAACTAGCTCCTCTGACACTAAGGGGCAATTTAACATGGCCAATCCACCTAACCCGCAGAGGAAACCCATGCAGACATGGGGAGAATGTGCAAACTCCATACAGATAGTGACTCACGCTAGGAATCGAACCGTGTCCCTGGCTCTGTGAGGCAATGGTACCAACCACTGTGCCCCCATGCCTCCCTTTTCTGCCTATTTGAAAAGGATCCATTAATTCCTCTTTGCCAATCAATTTTCTTTCCATCTCAATGCACTTCCCCCAATCCTATGCACTTTAATCTTGCACAATAATCTCTTTTGTGGGACTTTGTCAAACGTTTTTTGAAAGTCCAAGTATACCACATTGATTGGCTCCCCCTTGTGAATTCTACTAGTTACATCTTTAAAGAATTCCAACACATTTTTCAAGCATGATTTCCCCTTCATAAATTGGGCAATATTAATTTGAATTGCTGTTATTATTAGTTGGGAGGCATCAATATTCCTACAACATTAATGTTAACAAATTATTCAAGTGAATCGACTACTAGCTTTATCATACCAATGATGTTCCCAATGTACACAAACATCTGTTGCAACATTTCACAGGTTTTTTTGTAGTATTTTGGCACAGGATGGGTCACTGTCTGTGCAGAGTCAATACTTTCTCCCTGTGTCTTTTGGTAGCTCCAGTTTCCTCCCACAGTCCAAAAGACATGCTGGTTAGAGAAATTGGCCATGCTATATTCTCTCTCAGTGTACCCGAAGAGGTACCGAAATGCTAAAAACTTTAAATTTACAATAATAGCCAGTGAATCCATTATTATTGTATTATATAACTTCCGGGATGGAAGATTTTGAAAAAGAAAGGTGGCACAGTGGTTAGCATTGCTGCCTCACAGCGTCAGGGACCCAGGTTCAATTCAGGCCTCGGGTCACTGTCTGTGTGGAGTTTGCAGTTTCTCCCTGTGGCTTATGGGTTTCCTCTGGGTGCTCCGGTTTCCTCCTACTAAGACACTCACCTGATGAAGGAGCAACACTCCAAAAGCTCATGATTCCAAATAAACCTGTTGGACTTTAACCTGGTGTCGTAAGACTTCTTACTGTGCCCACCTTAGTCCAACACTGGCATTTCCACAGCATGGCAGTCCAAAGATTTTGGGTTAGTTTGATTGTCCATTTGAAATTGACCCTAGTGTCAGAAGGATTATCAGGGTAAATGTGTGGGGTTATGGGAATAAGGCCTGGGTGGGATTGTGGTCAATGCAGACTTGATGGATCCAATGGCCTTCTTCTGCACAAAAAAAACTCCATCCCACTATATTGGACCTTTAAATGACCGTGCATAAATGTTCTTCACATAATACATTGAAATGGATGAAAACAAGTATTTACTGATTAAGGTGAGGATTTTCACTCTGGAAGCTAACTAGCACCCATGGAGTGAGGGAGAATTTTCACAGATCATAATTAAAACTACAGCGGAACAAATAAATGCATAGTGTAAGATGCGTGGGCAGATCAATTTTCAAAAGGCATTTGCTCAGTTGTTATATAGAAGGCTCCTTGACTAAATTAGGATGCGTGACATTATAAGGAATGTAGCAGTATGGACAGGAAGGTGATGAAAGGACAGGAAATAGATTTCAGTGGTTAATAGCTATTTTTCACTGTGAAGATCAATGTACTGTTCAGTATATATAGATCACCTGGATTCTTTACAGACTAACTGATATCAAAATTTGCACACCACAAAAAATAGGAAGTTGATTAACTGTGAAAAGGATTGGAAATGACTTCAAGAGGATATGAAAATTGGGCAGATCGATTTAAGATGAAATCAATACAAAGAAAGGGAACCTGATAATTTTTGGGCTCAAGCACCAAGCAGGAGAAATAGATACAAAATAACTAAGCTTTAGGGGGAGAATCACAATCCAAAGATATGGGGGTTAGGTGGATTGGCCTGATTAAATTGCTCCTTAGTGTCAGGGGAACTAGTTAAGGTAAATACATAGGATTAAGGGGATAGGGCCTGGGAAAGATTGTGGTCAGTGCAGACTTGATGGGCTGAATGGCCTACTTCCGTACTATGGGATTCTATGATATCTATAATAAGCGTTGAATCCCTACAGTGCAGAAGAGGCCATTTGGCACATTGAGTCTGCACCAACTCTCTGACAGAGCATCTTAACCAGACCTTGTCCCCTACCCTATCCCTGTAACTCCACATATTTCCCAGGGCTAATCCATCTAAATTACATATCTTTGGACATTACTGGCAATTTAACATGGTCAATCCACCTAACGTGTACATCTTTGGACCGTGGGGGGAAACCCATGTCAGCACAAGGAGAATGTGCAAACTCCATACAGACAGACACCCAAGGCCGGAATTGAACCTGGTGGCGGGATTCTCCAGCTGCACTTGCCTGAAAACTGGAGAACCCCATCCGACTTCAATGAAACTTTACATGGTCTGCCCCCGCTCTACAGATTGGAATTCCAGCAGCAGGTTGGCTTTGGGAGAATCCCGGCCTGGATCTTTGGAGCTGTGAGACAGCAGTGCTAACCACAGTGTCACTCAACTACAGACTAGAAGACTAGCTATGCAGAGGTTAGGATACGCAAATCCTTAAAACTGTGATGCTCATAATTCAAAAATGGCTATTGCAAAAACCACGCTTTATGAATTGTGATACAGTATGCAAAAGCAAGGATGCAATGCTAAACCTACGTGTTGGGCACTGTTAAAATATTGCACAGAGAAGGGGAAATAGATACTAAATAATAAAGCTTGAAGGGCAGAATCATAGAATCCCTATAGCACAGAAGAGGCTATATGGCCCATCAAGTCTGTATCTGTTCTCTGACAGTTTTGGGAATCTTAATTGAAGAAAGATGTCAAACTCATCCACGGGATACAGAAGAAATTTACAGAGATGACGCCAGGAATGAGGGACTTTCATTATGAGGATAAACTGGGGAAATCGTTGCTCTTTGTACTGGAAAAGTAACAGTTAAGAGGCTGCTTGATGGGGGTGTTCAGAGTTAGAAAACTTAGCTACGGTAAGCAGGGAAAACCTATTTTCGTAGCTGCATGTGCTGATAACAAGAGGGTGTAAGTTTAAGATCATCGAAGGAGAGATGAGATTTTTTTTCTCTATGCACAGGATAGTTGGGACATAAAACAGCAGTGGAAGCAAAATCCATAACTGCTGTTAAAAGGAAATGCTTAAGTATTTGAAAAATAAAATATTTATAAGGGTATGGGGTTAGGTCAAGGACAGTTTTTTTTAAATGCAGGCATAGCCATGCTGTGCAAAATAACCTCCTCCTGTGCTGTAACATCCTATAACACTAAAAATAGTGAAGGGAAAGTGATGAGACAGTTATTAAATGCACAAGTCCTGAAGAAGTGAATTTAAAACCATTAGTAATAAAGCAGCTATATCACTCTTGAAGTTTCAGTTTGTTGCATGTATTCAAATAGAACGAAAACAAAACAAGGGTTAATCCAGTTATTGTTTTCACATCTCAATTATCAGTGAATGCTCGCACTTTTAAAGATTTGTGTATCTGAACATCTGTAGCTGAGTGGCACAGAGACACAATGGCAAGCACTTCTCTCTGGATACACTACAGTTCATCTGCCACCGTAACAAGTCCACAGCAGGTGCTATTTCCCTGGCCCTACACTCAACCCTGGAATCCTGAGATAACAAAGATATCTATGTCAACCTCCTATTTATTGACTACAGCTCAGCCTTCAATACCAATATTCTGATGAAACTCATATCCAGACTCTGTGGCCTGTGCCTCGACTTCTCCCTCTGCGGCTGGATCCTGACTTTCCTAAACCCTAGACCATGATCAGCAAGGATTGGCAACAACACCTCCTCCATAATCATCCTCAGCACTGGTGTCCCACCAGGCTCTGTTCTGAGTCCGCGACTGTACCCCTTCTATACCTATGGTTCTATGGCCAAATTCTCCTCCAACTCAATTTTCATGTTTGCCGACGCCACCAATGTATGGATCGGAATTCCAGCAATGACAAGACAGAATACAGGAATGAGATGGAGAACCCGGTGAAATGGTACAACTACAATAATCTGTCAACAAAATAAGGAGATTGTCATCAACTTCAGGAAGTGTAGTGAAGAACATTCCACTGTCTACATCAACAGAAACGAAGTAGAAATGGTCAATTGAGTCACCAACCTATCCTGGTCCCTCCACTCCAACCTACAGTTAAGAAAGCCGGCCAACGCCTCTAGTTTCTAGAAAGGAAATTTGGCATGTCACCTACGACTCTCACCAATTTTTACAGATGCACCATAGAAAGCATTATTTCTGGTTGTATCACAGCTTGGTATGTCTCCCGCTCTGTCCAAGATCGCAAGAAACTATAAAAGGTCATGAATGTAGCCCAATCCAACATGCAAACCAGCCTCCCATCCATTTATTCTGTCTACACTTCCTGCTGCTTTGGTAAAGCAGCCAGCATAATTAAGGACTTCAAACACTCTGGATGTTCTCTTTTCCACCTTCTTCCATTGGGAAAAAGATCCAAAAGTCTGGAAGTCACATACCAACCAACTCAAGAGTTTCTTCCTGCTGCCATCAGACATTTGAATGGACCAACCTTACATTAAGTTGATCTTCCTCTACACCCTAACTATGACTGTAACACTACATTCTGTACTCTCTCATTTCCTTCTTTATGAACATATGCTTTATCTCTAAAGCGTGCAAGAAACAATACTTTTCACTATATGTTAATACATATGGCAATAATAAATCAAAACAAATCTCACAGATTCAGAGACCTGGTTTAATTCCAGCCTTGGGTGACCTTGTGCATTTTCTTCCCATGTCTGCGAGGGTTTCCTCTGGGTGTTCCAGTTTCTTCCCACAATTCAAAGATATGCAGGTTAGGTGGTCTGACCATGTTAAATTGCACCTTACTGTCTGAAGATGTGCAGTTCAATTAAAATAGCTTTTGGTAATGCATTGCTCCTTTAAGTCAATGAACCTTTACGGAAAGTGAAACATTCCTTTGTGAAGAGTCTTTGAGGTTCACAGAAGGTAAATATTCCAAATGATGTGCATCACTCACTAAAGAATAGAATTAAAACAACAACTCATATTAATAAAGCATCCCTGATTTTCACAGGAGTGTAAGAAAGTGCGACAATAGCTCAAATGGCCAAAAACTTGATCAAAGAAATAGGTTTCCTGGAACGTGTTAAAAGAGGAATCTTGTTTTGGGGCCTGCACAACATTTTCCTGTTATCACTAGATTTGCACTGGTACATTCAGTGCTTTCATAGAAATCACAGAATCCTGCAGTGCAGAAGGAGGCCATTCAGTCCATCAAGTCTATACTGACCACAATCTCACCCAGGTCTTATTCCCACAACCCCATACATTTACACTAGCTAGTCTCCCTGACACAAAGGAGCAATTTAGCATGGCCAATCCATCTAATTCACACATCTTTGGATGGTGGGTGGTAACTAGAGCACGCTAAAGAAACCCACACAGACACAGGGAGAATGTGCAAACTCCAACATAAAGTGACCCAAGCTGAGAATCGAACCAGGGCTCCTGGCACTGTGAGGTAGCAGTGCTAGCTACCATGCTGCCCATTTTGGATTGTTCTTTCTTCCTTCTGCAGTCACTCTCTGTGTGCCTCCAGCTTCCTTCTTTGTTGGAAGATGACTCTGAGAATCTCCTTCACACTGCTCACATTAAAAGTTAAACCAGCCACTCCTGTCGCAACTCCTTCATCGCCACTTGTTGGTTTACTGAGGTTTCCTCTACCCATCTAGTATATCCAAGGGATTCCTGCAGCTTTTCCACTTTGTCAAGTGTTCAATTTCTCATTCCTCACAAATGCACCAGTGATGGAAACTCTGTGCCACTAGCTGAGTATCTGGATTTAAATCTCCCATTTCTCACACCATGGAACAGTGTCACTATGAGAAGTCGGGACTCCCCATAATGTCCCTGACAGCTACACCCTAATCTGTCAGATCCCCTTCCTTTGCCCCAGTGGAGTGCTGATCCATTGACAATCACTAAGTCCACAATGAGGACAATGACCTTTTTTAATCATTCATGAGACAAATCTTAATTCCAGATTTCTTTTGCTGAATTCAATTTCCACCATCTGCCGCGGCCAGATTTGAACCCGGGTCCGCAGATCATTTGTTTCTGGATTGATGGTCTGGTGATAATACCACTAGGCCATCGCCTCCCCTGTTAATGGAAGGAATGCAGGTTGCTGTCCTTTCTCCCCGCCGCCACTGAAGAGTTCCTCATTGGTGACTGAAAATATAGCCCATGGAATATGAAACCCAGGGAATGGCATTCATTGCGGATACTGAAAAAAGTGGCTTAGATTCCCCAAAGTTTATTTGGAGGATGTTTCTGCTCCTCCAGTAGTGGATATTGGATAAGCAAAAACAAAGGGGTTGAGAGAGATGCGGTCAAAGTGGGTGTGGTCAAAGTACACGTGGATACTAATGCAGTGCTTTCAACTGATGTCACTGAGGGGCAGGATTTTCGATGAATAACAGAAGGTCCTTGCAGGATCAAGTTCTACCTCTTGTGCATTTGGGGTTAAGAACACAACAATTAAAGGGGGATTTACAAACCTTTTTATCAGTGATCTCATAAGAACATTTCCACTTATAGGGACGTGCGAGTTATCACAGCAAAATCAACCCTGGGATCAGAAAAAAAAACCTTTCAGCCAACTACATCTTTTTTATGACTATGTTATTGGTTTGTTTGGATTCCAGACTCCCTATAATGGAAAAAGAAACTATTTGGTCCATTGAGTTTGTACCAATTCTCCAATAGAGCATCTAATCTAGCCCTATAACCCCACACATTTACACCACTAAACCCTCCAACATCTTTGGTCACAGACGGGCAATTTACTATGGTCAATCTATCTAACCTGCACATCTCAGGACACTAAAGGATAATTTAGCATGGCCAATCTACCTAATCTGCACATCTTTGGACAATGGGAGGAAAGCCTTGCAGACACGGGCAGGATGTGCAGGCAGTGATCCAACGCCAGAATTGGACCTGGGTCCCTGGTGCTGTGAGGCAGCAGTGCTAACCACAGTGTCCCACCCAACCAAGTACAATTTTTCACAAACAGCTGTGGATTCTTTTTTTGTAAACTTGCTAGTTTAACAATTAATACCTTGTGCACACATTGCATCTGCACCAAAAGCATTGGAAATTTGTTCAACTGTATGTAGAAAGATTTAAAGGTTATGGGCCAAACTATTTGACCTTGTACTGATTGCCATCTGCATTGTAGGTAGCAAAATAGGGCTTCTGTTTCCTGTGCTTCTTATAAATGGAAAATAAAGCAGATAAAATGTCCCACTGCTTACCAAAATGAGATTTTGCAATTAATGCAATTTAATACTGATTAATTTTCATCACGTATGATCTCCAATTAATAGCTGCGGGTTCAAACTGCTTTATAGTGTTCTACTTATGGACTGGGTTAAAATGAGTTCTATTTTTTTGAGTAATAGAAATTTCAGAACCATTCAACATAATGCAGCATTTGTTATACTGGACTAGACAAGGATTTATATCGTGTTTGAATCAGAGATCAAGTCATTAAAATTACATTAGCACCTCACTGTATAACTCTCTGAATTACAGTTCAGTTCCCGTAAACACAATTCCGGCTTCCTTAATGATGAAGAGCTGTGTTAAAAGGGAGTCTATGCTGTAGCATACCGTGTGTTGGAACATTCTTCATTCACCTCTTTCAACAGAATGTAACAGAAAGGGCTTTGCAACACTCCACAGCGTATCAGAGTGAGCATTAAATCAGTTATTGATTCCATACAGATGCTATTTTGGCACAGACTCATCAGATCCGATAGCGAGATGGCTATGAAATTTGCTCACTGTTCCCATGCGGTTGCCTAACCATTCATTACTATTGACAGAAGGAAAGTCGCAAGCCTAATGTTTCAATTCTGTGATTCTGCATGTTCCTTTGATGTTTCAAAATACAAATTTGCTTAAATATCCCAAATTGCTAACAAGCACTTCTAGGATTCTTTCCCATTTTCACTCAGGGAGGGATCAGAATCATTTGTTGGGAAATATTTTGCAGAGATTTAGAAGAATGTTTCCTTTCATAAAATAGTATCCTGCTGTGTTGAAGAGGCCATTTGGCCCATCAAGTCTCCACCAACCGCAATCCCACCCAAGCCCTATCCCAATAACTCTATGCATTTACCCAATTTAATGTGGCCAATCCACCGAGCCCACAGATTGTAGGAGGAAACCAGGGCACCTCATGGAAACCCATGCAGGCATGGAGAGAACATGAAAATTCCACACAGACGGTGACCCAAGACAGGATTTGAACTCAGGTCCCTGGCACTGTGAGGCAGCAGTGTTACCCGCTGTGTTACTATGCTGCTCAATCATGAGTGAAGAAGACCCCTTTATCATTAGCATTTTTTGAAGGTGTTTTAGTTTTCTTCGATGATGGATATCATTGTGGTGAATAGATTGTTTCCACTGATACTCGTTGAACAGAGTGGTGAAGCATTTCGAGATCTGGAACAGCACAACTAAATGCAGAAGGCCATTTACATTGCTTTGACACCATACTTTGAACCCAACCTCAACAAATCAACCCTAACCAACAGAGTGAAATCCTCAACTCTCACCTCAATTATTTTCTGGCCACCCCTGAGTAAGTTTGTCAGCATAATTCTGACCACTTGTTTTATTTATCAATTTCATCTTATAGACTCAAATTTAAAATTCTCAGCTTTGTCTTCAAATCCCACCATGGCCTCACCCTACCCAAGCTCCCTAATCACCTCCAGTTCTACAAGCCTCTGAGTTTCCTGTACTCCAGTTCTGTACTAACACACCTTCAATTTCCCTAAGCCACATTTGTGGCTGTGCTTTCTGCTGCTTAGGCTCTAAGCTTAGCAATTGTCTCCCTCAGCTTCTCTGCCTCATGAACTCTTTATCCTCATCTTACATATTCCTGTCACTTTCACCTTTCCTAATGTCTCCTCATGTGGATCAGTGCCAACTATTGTCTAATAATGCATTTGTGAAGCACTTCCAACACATTACGGATACAAGTTGCTGTTGTGGTCAACTTACACTCATAAGAGACCAAGTAGAGACTGCTCCAAATTCCTACAAGGTTGGGCTTAAATTTGGATGCGCATTGGTTTCATCCAATCACTCCAGCTGGGTTCAAGCCAAGATTTCAGTGAAAGGCCACTGTTCCCTATTCTTGATAGTGATATGCTTTTTTTTTAAGACATATCACTACAGAACACAATTCTCATTAACTTTATCAACATCAATCTATCGTTTTATTTCTCATGTGCTCTCTCTCTCTCACTTTAAAAAGATACAAGTGTTGCTGTTTAAATGAAGAACAGTAATGGCATGCTCGATGAAACTGTCTGGGATGAGTAAGTGAGCCTGATAATGTGAGGGAGTTGATTAACTGCAACAGATACAGTCATTAACCTAAGGTACTTCAGAGATTTTAACATTACAACCAGGGGAACTTTAATCAATTCCCTCCTTCTCACTGCTGGATTCAGCATCGCCTTCAGGCCGGTTCCCGGTGACGTTGCCAGCATTCATTGTTTAAGCGAAAATTTGAAAGTTATAAAACAGAAACTACAATACATTACAAATGACGCATTAATCATATTTCTTGGAAATTGATTTTCAAGATCCCATTATGATTTCCTCAGTAATCCCTTGTGTTCATTCATAGCCTAACAGCACTCATCAAAATGCTTATGTTAAATTAACAGTTTGCAATGGTATATTAGAGGATGCAGATCCATTACGTAAACATCACTTGTACCTGCTGCCTCTTGTGATAGCTTCTTGCTAATTATAACACTTTCTTGTTATCAGGCTGTGAAAGAATTTAATTGGTTTAATGTTTATCATAGTTCTGAGGACACTGTAACTCTTCAACACAGAGTATTTATTCACCATTGTCCCCCAGTAAACTTAAATTTCTGATAACCTGCGAACACTTTTTGAAAATCATTACAGATTGTCTTTCCTAGCACTTGGTAAATGGTCGGTGCAGGAGGAGGGCCAAAGAGCCTGTTCCTGTGCTCTAATTTTTTTTGTTCTTTGTGAGCAACTTCTGTCGTCAAGTGTGGTAATTTGCATTTTTGACTGGCCTCCTATGTATATCCATTGAAAATAAGGAATTGTTAAAGAACTCTATTTGGAATTTCACCAGCATATTAGGATTTCTTTGGGCGGATTGTGATGTTTTCATCTGGAAAATTTTAGTTATGGGAAAGAGATTGTAGGGGATTGAATTGGGCACAACTTACTATAGGATGTGAGCATCACTGGCAAGGCCAGCATTTGTTGCTCATCCCTTGTTGCTTCTTGAAGTGAATGGCTTGCTCAGCCACTTAAAGGACAGTTAAGAATCAGCCACATTTTTGTGGATCTGAAGGAAAGGAAACCTATTTTTCTTATCTGGTCTGGCCTACATGTGACTTGCTTGGTGGCACAAACCTCTGAGTCAAATTACGGGTCAGTTCATGAAGGAAAATAAATTAATCCAGGCTCTACATCTTACAGAACCAGCTAATCTCTCTGCTCTACAGATCAAAGTGTTTCAGACTTGGTTTTATGTACAAGCTTGTTGAGGACCCTGGCTTACCATTCAAGGAAGCAGTTCTAAGTTTGCCTGAAGAACCAATCAACTATAATTCAGCAGTAGCTTGTGAAGTTCATTCTATATGCAGTGAGTCATTCTTTATTTGGGAAGCGTCATTCACTGGATCCCAGGGAAAAGTTCACAGGTTTCTCGATTCTTTTCGCAGACAGGCTAGAGGGCACGGAAGCTGAAGGCACAAAAGATAATGTAACCTTCCTCTGGAGCAGTCACTAGACCTAGATTGCCTCCATCCTGACAAAGGTCATGATGAGGTAATTCTGGAAATGAGTAATCCATTGCAAGATGGGGCTCGAGAGATCACTGTATTTTTTCCATTCAGTCCCTGAGATTCTCCATTGAGTCCCTAAGACTTTATGTTCAGTTTAGGAAATCTGGTCAACATGGACAAGTTGGGCTGAAGGGCCTGTTTCCATGCTGTATATCTCTATGACATTCTTTGAGACGACCGCCAAAGCATTTAATGTTTCTGTTTTCTTTTCTGAGGAGTCAGCTGTGGTTGCTGTGGAAGAGCTGAATTGGTCTACTTATCCTATCAATGCTAGCATGTTTTGATGTCTTTTGGTGCTGGTAGCCAAGCAATAGTGAGGTTTTTTTTTGTAAATATCATGTTTTCTTGGCTTACCTAACCTTGAATGAGACTTTCCTTCCTTTGCAAGGCTTAGAATAATCAGTATGGTTTCACTCCAAATCTTTTATTCTGAACTATTTACAAAGACTTCGAGTTAGTACATTGTCTGCAAGAAAACAGACTACACTGCTCTGATCTCTCTTGGTACCTTTTGTTTATGGAACTACTGATGTCACAGCCACATCTTTAATATCATCATGGCCCCATTAATATATTCATTAAGTCTTTCCTTTACAAGCAGGCCGGGCCTGTATGCATTAAAGTTAAAAAGAATGAATTGAACTTATTGAAACATAAGATTCTGAGGGAACATGACAGGGTAGATGTTGAAAGAATGTTTTCCCTTGAGGGGGAATCTAAACTTAGGTGCCACAGTTTCAAAATAAGAAGCTTATAAAGAGTAAATGAGAAAGAATTTCTTCCTTCAAAGAGTCATTAGTGTGCAGAATTCTCTTCCTGAGAAAGTAGTGGAGGTTGGGTCTCACCACATCTATTCCATCTGGACAATTTAGGGAAACACCAGCTTAGTAGTGTTGTAACTGACTTGTAATCCTGAGAACAGGGTAATGCACTGGGGGTACAGGGTTCAAATCCCAACCTGACAGATAGTGAAATTAGACTTCAATGAAAGTCTGCAATTTAAAGTCTAATGATAATCATGAATTTGTCCATTATTGAAATAATCCATCTGGTTCACTGATGTCCCTTAAGGACGAAAAACTGTTGCCCTTACCAAGTCTAGCCTACGTGTGACTCCAGACTAAAGCAATGTGGTTGATTCTTATATGCCCTCAGGGATGGGCAATAAATGTTGGCCCAGCCAGTGATATCTATATCCCATAAATGAATTAAAAAAACCTAGCTAAAGACTTATTTGGAGAAAGCATAAGATCTCTCGTCCTCTTTTATTTTATTCCTTTTTGAGTTTTAGGGCCCAGTATCAACAATAACTGGATCTCTATGTGTTTTAACCCTGAGACAGGCAGAGTAAAAATCCCAGCCCTGATAACATGCTTACTCTCATATCCAAAGGGAATTCCTACTACACTTTTGCTTCTCACATCCAGAGGCCTTTCTTTCCCTGTGAGATTTGCAAATTGCATTGAACTTATAAGCAGTTTGCGTCACAATAATACATTTAATTTGAAATAAAAACAGAAAATGTCGGATAAACTCAATGGATCTGGCAGCAATGATGGAGAGAGAAACAGAGTTAATGCTTTGAGTTTATATGACTTCTTTAGTTGAAAAGCGTGGTGAAATATGATGGATTCAGTTACAATTTCAGTGAAATTCATTTTTATAGTCAGAGTGAAAAATGTATATTTTTTAAGTTTAGGATAAACGGGTCTGTGGTTTCAAAACATTGAAATTAACATCTCAACGCCACCTAATTCTTCAGGAAGCTACATAATTCCCTATCGTAAGTCCAATTAGCTCCTGCTCCATTCAAGATCACAAGAAACTACAAATGGTTGTGAACAAATTCCAGTCCATCATGCAAATCATCCATTGACTCTGTCTACACTTCCTGTCTCTCTGAAAAGCAGTCAGCACAATCAAGGATCCCACATACACTAGACATCTCTTACACCTTCCGTCAGGAAAAATATGCAGAAATCTGAAATCATGGACCAACTGACTCAAGAACAGCTTTTTCCCTGCTGCCATCAAACTTTTGTTTGGACCTACCTTATATTAAGATGACCTTTCTCTACACCTTTAACTATGACTACAAAATTCTCTCCTTTCCTTCTCTATGCTTTGTCTATATAGCACACAAGAAACAAATTTTTCACTTCATACTAATACATGTGACAATAATTAATCAGGAACAGTAGGAAAAAATGGTTAGACAATGTTATTAGTCTGAGTCCAAAACAATCTAAAAAATGATTTAATGAGAACAAACTTGTTCTCAGTTCCATCATTTAGATATGAATATCATAAGGAGCACACTTTGCACATGCGACACCAGTTCTCCGTGGCACCATTGACTATAATCCAAATAACACACCATTATACAACTGCAGAGAGGATAATCTGAGAATGGATGGTAACAATAGGCAAAGATACACCAGGAAAAGAATTGGGAAAAGCACTAGAAACTGCCTACTGCTTGTCTTCTGGGAAATAAGAACAAGTTTCTTCAGGTGGACTAATGTCAATCCTGGACCACGTTGGCTGAGATCAAAACTTGCTTCTATGTTCACCCACAGATATGGATGTCAATGGCTAGACCAGCATTTATTGCTCATCACTAATTGCCCTTGAACTGAGGCCATTAAATATATAAATTTTATTTATTAGTCATAAAAAGGCTTACATTAACATTGCAATGAAGTTATCATGAAAATCCCCTAGTCACCACACTCCAGTGCCTGCTCAGGTGCACTGAGGGAGAACTTAGCATGGCCAACGCATCTAACCAGCACATGCTTCAGTCTGTAGGGGAAACCAGAGCACCTGGAGGAAACCCATGCTGACACAAGGAGAATGTGCAGAGTCTGCACAGAATGAATGAATTTCAATTTCAAAATGGATTCAAAACTAAATTGATTTGTGAATTATGCAGTGCGGGGAATCTAACCCAGGTCCCTGGTGCTGTGACGCAGCAGTTCTAACCACTGTGCAGTGCCCACAAGATTCTGTCACATTACGATGGATGTGGAGTCACTTTTAGACTAGGTACTGATAGTGACCTCCTTCCCTAAAATGAAGCAGGGGGAAAGTTTTGTGAGAGTGGAGAGAATCTGTGAGGGGAGGGGGAAGGGGCACAATTAACAATGGTTTCATGGTCATCATTAAACCTTTAATTCCAGGGTTTTACTGAATTTAAATTTCACCATCTGCCGTGGATTTGAACCAGGGTCCTCAGAATGTTACCCTTAAATTAATAGTCCAGTGACAATGCCACTACCTCCGTCAAGTAACAAGAAGTTATGCCAAGAATTAGATCTTGACATTCACCCATTTTAAGATGATCTTTCTTTTTGAAATATATAAGGCAAAAGGTTAATTAATTTAGAACTTGTATTATGAAATATGTGAACATAAAAATTAGCTCAGTCTTCCATAAATGAACTTCCCAGCACTGCATAATTCATGAATCAATCTAGTCTCTAATCCATTTTGAAATTAGGATTCATTCATTAGAAAATAATTGTTGGAAAAGAAACATCAGCTGTATTTTGAAAACTAACCCTGAATTTCCAAATGAGTTTCCCCTGAATGTGCTACAGATCATGTTGAATAATATTATTTCCATTGGAGTAGATCAACTTCAGAATCAGCTGTAGTGACAATAGTCAGATCTGAATGAATTACTAAGTCTGAGAAAAATGCGACATTTATATGCATGAAAATAATAACTATTTATATTATTTAGAAATGTAATGGTTCCATTATAGGATCGGAATAGGCTTTTTAAATACTGAGTATAATTATTGGAATATAATTAGAAAGGTAGAATGTATTTACTGGAATGATCAGTCAGGAGTGAAACAGTCCTTTGTAAGAACTAAATATAGCTTCCACTTCCTACTTCAATCTGGAGCTAAATATTTCATGCCTTATATAAATACTTAGCATGATTCTTGTTGAATCCCTGACAAGACTTATATACTCTCATTTTTTTTTCTTTTTATACACTTGATATATCTTGCAAAGACAATTGGGTAGAAATTGGTATGAGTCAAGCCTGTTAATCAGGTGTAAAATGCAGTAACACAATGTTAAATAACTGCAGAGAAACTAGCAAAGAAGACCAAATTGGTATTGTCAAGGCCTGCACCCAATCTGCACACACACATTGATTCAATGCTAAATTGGTAGCAACATTCCTTGTAGGCTTTCGGCCTGCCTCACTTAGAATTTATTAACAAAACCTGATGGCCACAAACCAAAGTTGCTATAAAAGTATTTCTCAAATCAATGCCTCTGAGGCATCCTGAGCAGAAGGAATGATCCTTCAACTGTTCAAGGGCCACAAAGGCCAATTTTCCACCCACCTACCAACCAAACACAACTGACGCTACATCAACATCCTTCAAGCCTCCCATCCCGATTTCCCGAGGACTGCTTCTAATGATGCTGGCTTAAGTCAAGTTTCCTGTCAATGTGCAACTAGTGTCTATACCTCATGTCAAATGTGTTAATGTGGTTGGAAAATCATTTTCTATTGACTGAGATTGACCAGCCATGTGGCTACAAGAGCAGGTCAAAGGCTAGGAATTCTGTGATGAGTTACTCACCTCCCAACTGTCTACCATCTACAAATAGAAGTGAGGAATGTGATGGAAACTCTCCATTTGCCTGGATGAATGCATCTCCAACTACGCTCACATAGTCAACATCAGTAAGAAGTCTGACAACACCAGGTTTAAGTCCAACCGATTTATTTGATAGCAAACTCGCACAAGCTTTCGAGGCTATCCTCTTCGTCAGGTGAATGAGGTCTTTGGTCTCAAACAGCGCAGATAACAGCACAGGCTGTTTGCAGATTACTGATTAGAATGCAAATCTTTACACCTAACCTGCTATTCAAGTCACAATGGATGTCTTGGCGCTCTACACCAACATCCCCCACGACGATGGCATTGCTGCAACTGCCTCAGTACTCAATGCCAACAACTGCCAGTTTCTGGATGCAATTTTACAACTCATCCACTTTATCCTGGACCACAATATCTTCACCTTCAACGACCAGTTTTTCATCCAGACGCACGGAACGGCCATGAGGACCAAATTCACACCTCAATATGCCAACATCTTCATGCACAAATTCAAATAAGACTTTTTCAACGCACGGGATCTTCAACTGAGGCTATACACTAGATATATCAATGACACTTTTTTCCTTTGGACTCATGGTGAACAATCATTGAAACAACTGTATGATGATATCAACAAGTTCCATCCCACCATCAGACTCACCATGGACTATTCTCCAGAATCAGTTGTATTCTTGGATACATGCATCACCTCAGCACCTCACTGTACCGCAAGCCAACAGACAACCTCACAATGCTCCACTTCTTCAGCTTCCACCCTAAACACATTAAAGAAGCTATCCCCTACGGACAAGACCTCTGTATACACAGAATTTGCTCAGATGAGGAGGATCATGACAGACACCTCCAGACACTGAAAGATGCCCTCATAAGAACAGGATATGGCGCTCGACACATCAATCGACTGTTGCGATGCGCCACAGCGATAAACCGCACTGACCTCCTCAGAAGACAAATACGGTACTCAGTGGACAGAGTACCCTTTATTGTCCAGTACTTTCCCGGAGTGGAGAAGCTATAACATCTTCTCTGGAGTCTTCAACATATCGTTGATGACAATGAACATCTCGCCAGGGCCATCCCACACCCCCACTTCTTGCCTTCAGACAACCATGCAATCTCCAACAGACCATTGTCCACAGCAAACTCCCCAGCCTTCAGGAGAACAGTGACCACAGTACCACACAACCCTGCTACAGCAACCTCTGCAAGACATGCCAAATCATCGACATGGACGACATCATCACACGTGAGAATACCATCCACCAGGTACACGGTACGCACTCTTGCAACTCTGCCAACGTTGTCTACCTAATACGTTGCAAGAAAGGATGTCCCGAAGAATTGTACATTGGGGAGACTATGCAGACATTACAACAGCGGATGAATGAACATTGCTCGACAATCACCAGGCAAGACTGCTCCCTTCCTGTTGGCAAACACTTCAGCAGTCACAGGCATTCAGCCTCCGACCTTAGGGTAAGCATTCTCCAAGGGGGCTTCATGACACACGACAGCACAGAGTCGCTGAGCAGAGACTGATAGTCAAGTTCCACACACATGAGGACGGTCTTAACAAGGATCTTGGGTTCATGTCACACTATCTGTAACCCCATGACTTGCCTGGGTTAGCAAAAAACCTCACTTACTGTGCTGTCTGGAGACAATACACATCTCTTTAACCTGTGCTCAGTGCTCTGTCCACACACATTGTCGACCATTTTAAGACTTGAATAGCAGGTTAGGTGTAAAGATTTGCATTCTAATCAGTAATCTGCAAACAGTCTGTGCTGTTATATGTGCTGTTGGAGACCAGAACATCTCATTCACCTGACAAAGAGGACAGCCTCAAAAGTTTGTGTGAGTTTACTATCAAATAAATCAGTTGGACTTGAACCTGGTGTTGTCAGACTTCTAACTGTGTTCACCCCAGTCCAACACTGGTATCTCTACATCATAGTCGACATCGTCTAGGACAAAGCAGCTCCCCCGATTGGCATCCCATCCAGGAACATTCTCCCCCCCCCCCAAATCCATGCACTGTGGTAGTAGTGTGTACCATCTACAAAATGCAGTTTAGGAACTCACCGATGCTCCTCAGTCAAGACAACAATGACAGGTACATAGGAAGACCACCATGTGGAAGTCCCCCTTCAAGTCACTCACTACCCTGACTTGGAAATACATGATCTTTCGTTCATTGCTGCTGGGTCAAAATTGTGGAACTCCCTTTCTAACAGCATTGTGGGAGTACCCCCAGCACAAAGACTGCAGTGGTTCAAGAAAGCAGCTCACCACCACCTTCTCAAAGGCATTTAGGAATGTGTAATAAATGATGTCCTCTCCAGCAATTACCCACATCCCTTGAATGAATAAAATAAAATCTCTCGAACCTCTTGGTCCTGAAGTAGTGCCTTGGATATAATTAACTCCCCATCCTCTTTTGTATGATGCGACCCAACTCAAGACTCCCAAATGTCATCTGTGAGGTGATGTAGTTTGACCATATGATGACTATCAATTTGCTCAGTACACTTCGAGACATTTCCTAGGGTTCTGAACTATCCCCTATGCATGTCTAAGGAGGATGCTTGACCCAAGAAAATACCTTCCTTCGCTATGGTAAATAATTTTTAATGATGAGGAAATCATAGTGATAAGAAATCACAATGCATCCTTTCACTTGTGCCCAAGGTTATTGAATTCATCACAAACATGCTCATTGTTTCCAGAGGAGAAGTTGAAGTGGACACACATTACAAAAAGTTTGAAGGTAAAAAGGGATTTTTACCTTACTTTTTTTGTTTTTTTTCAAACAGGGAGTGTAAAACAGGAAGTAGGCCCCAGTGACCCCTGGGAAAGTTTTTTTTTCTCTAAAAGGACCTTGGCTTAGAGGGTTCAACCTCATTGTTTCTAGAAGAGAAGTTGGAGTGAAGGCTCATTACAAAAAAGCTTGAAGGTAAAAGGGATTTTTACCTTACTTTGTTTTGGAGGTTTCTTTTCAAACTGGGAGTATAAAACAGGAAGTAGTCCCCAGTGACCCCTGGGAAGGTTTTTTTTCCCCCAATAAATTTGAATTAGAGGGCTAAAAGAAGACATGAGGTTGCTTTGGCAGACTGAGTGAGGGGAAAAACCAAAGAGTTTCAAAAGATATGTTAGGGGCAAAAGAATAGTGAGGGATAAAATTGGTCCTTTTGAAGACCAGAGTGGCACTCTGTGTATAGATCCAAAAGAGATGGGGGAGATACTAAATGGATTTTTTGATTCTGTATTTACTGAGGAAATGGACATGGAGTCTGTAGATATTGGGCAAAACAGACATGTCATAGAATCTTTACATATTAAAGAGGAGATGCTGACAGCCTTGAGGCAAATCAGAGTGGATAAATCCCTGGGACTGAACAGGATATTCCCACGGACTTTGAGGGAGGCTAGTGTTGAACTTGCAGGGGCTCTGGCAGACATATTTAAAATGTTAATATTCACAGGGGAGGTGCTGGATGATTGAAAAGTGGCTCATGTTGTTCTGTTGTTTTAAAAAAAAAAGTTCCAAAAGAAATCCAGTGAATTATAGACCAGTAAGTTTGATATTGGTGGTTGGCAAGTTATTGGAAGCTGTGATAAGGGATAGAATCTACTAATATGGATAGACGGAGACTTATTAGGGAGAGTCAACATAGCTTTATGTGTGGTAGGTCATGTTTGACCAATCTATTAGAGTTTTTTGAGGAGGTCACCAGGAAACTGGATGAAGAGAAGGTAGTGGATATTGTCTACCTGGATTTCAGCAAGGCCTTTGACTAACTCCCTTATAAGAGATGAGTTAGGAATGTTCAGTTGCTAAGTATAAATGGGGAGGTTGTAATTTGGATTAGATACTGGGTCAATGGAAGAAGCCACAGAGTGGTTGTGGACAATTGCTTCTCTGACTGGAGCCTGTGACTAGTGGAGTGCTGCAGGGATCGGTGTTGGGTCCACTGTTGTTTGTCATCTATGTCATTGATCTGGATGATAATGTGATAAATGGAATCAGCAAATTTGCTGATGAGACAAAAATTGGAGGTGTAGTGGGCAATAAGGAAGGTTTTCAAAACTTGCAGAGGGATTTGGACCAAAAAGAAAAATGAACTGAGAAATGGCAAATGGAATTTAAAGCAGACAAGTATAAAGTATTGCATTTTAGAAGGACAAACCAAAGTAGAATGTACAGGGTAAATAGTAGGACTCTGAAGACTGCAATTGAACAGAGGGATCTGAGAATACAGGTACAGAATTCACTAAAAGTGATGTCACAGATGGATAGGGTTGTGAAGAGTGCTTTTGATACATTGGCCTTTATAAATCGGAGTATCCAGTGTAAAAGTTGGAAGTGTTATGGTAAGGTTATATAAGGCTTTGGTGAGGCTGAAGTTAGAGTATTGTGTGCAGTTTGGTCACCTAGTTACAGGAAGGATATTAATAAGGTTGAAAGAATGCAGAGAAGGTTCACAAAGGTGTTGCCAGGACTTTAGAAACTGAGAGATTGAATAGGTTAGGACTTTATTCCTAGAGCATAGAAGAATGAGGGGAGATTTGATAGAGGTGTATAAAATTTTGATGGGTATAGATAGAGTGACTGCAAGCAGGCTTTTTCCATTGGGGCTAGGGGAGGAAAAAAAAAACAGAGGGCCTGAGTAAAGGGTGAAAAGAAGAAAAGTTTTTAAAGGGAATATTGGCGGGGGTGGGTAGAGGAGTGGGGGGTAGAGGAGTGGGGGGCTTCTTCATACAGAGAGTGGTGGGAGTGTGGATTGGGCTGCTGGATAAAGTGGTAAATGAGAGGTCACTTTACATTTAAGACAAACTTGGATGGCTTCATGGATGAGAAGGGTATGGAGGGATATGGTTCAAGTGCAGGTCAGTGGGACTAGGCAAAAAATGGTTCAGCATAGACAAGAGAGGCCAAAAGGACTGTTTCTGAGCTGTAATTTTCTATGGTTCTATGGTTTTATTTGTGGCTTTAAGCATGCTTTTCCATTATCAACTTTAGTGGCACTTCCACATTCCATTGCAATCATTGTTTAAGGAGAGGTGGGAATGCAGGCTGTAGAAATGGTTGGTGGCCTGAGTTTGAGATTAAGGGCAGAATTCTCCAGCCACGTGTGCCTCACGACCAGAAATTCCACTAGCTTAATGGACCTTTAAATGGTCTGTTAAATTTTCTGCCTTGCCCACTACAGATAGGCGAGACGGGAAATTTTCAGCCTACGCTTGTCTAAACATCAGAAAGTCTTTATTCAGCACCAATATTTAATTCTGCAATATACCTGATTTGGGAACTTGCAACTGCACAGGGATAGCATGAAAAGGGAGAATATAGAAAACAAAACATTAGCTCCATGACAATTCTTCTAAATCTTTGGTTTTCAATGAGGGGTTTAAATAAGAGATTGGACAGTGTTGCTGCATTTCAAGTATCCTTTATTTAGGAGAACCCCCTGATCATGACTTAGTCATGCTTTTGACATTCATGGAAGAATAGCCAGAGCTTTAACTGGTGTGAAATCCTCTCGCACTGAAAGGAAAGCAAAATAATATAACAAAGACATACACTCTCTTCTGAAACTTCTTTCAAAGACTCTCACAGAAAGCAAGTTAACTCTTAAAATACAGAATCTTCTATTTGAAATATGCATCAGGCTGCACTGACAACTGAAGAATTTTGGTATTCTTCTGATGCAGCATCTAACAAATCATCCCTTTTGTCATTTAATCACTGTTGCCTGCAACCCTATTATAGACATTCTCTTACATTCATTCACTCTCTATCTTTTTTCTGCACTTGCCAGAAATCCTATTATATTTTGACTTATCTCCAGTTCTGGTGAAAAGTCATTGGCTTGAAATGTTAGGCAGGAATGTACCGAATCTGCAAATTCCCACATAGGTGTGTTGGGAATATGTACGGCTGGCCAGCGGTACCACCTCCTTAATGTTACAGGCAGCAGCTTATCAAGTATTTCCCACTGAAACTGCCATCCGACTTAAATTGCCTGACCGTTCCCTCCCCACCCCAAACTGCTGGCCCAATCAGAAGATTGGTGGCTCAGAAGCACCCACCAGATATGGTGGCCAATGCCAAGACAGGAAGGGAGCCCGCTGCATTCAGAAAAATAATAAAAATTTTAAAAATTAAATTGTTGCACCCTCATGGCTGCTAAAACACAAGTAGATTCTCAATTTGACCAACAGCAAGGGATGCTGGGTATGGCACACATTGGCCAAGTAACACCTATGCAAATCACAAACCCAGAAACTAGACACAGTGCAAATAGAGCAGCCAGATGCTAATGACATTAACAAAGTGTAAAAAGTCCTATTGCATCAAGAATTACCCTGAACAGCCATATCTCCAAACAATGTATCAAACAAAGGAGAAATGCATATTTTCAACTTAAAACTTAGGCAATAAGGCACCCAAGGCCCTGCTGCACAAAGAAACAAACATTAGCAACGGTTGACAATATCTTGAACTGTTAAGCAAGATTGCCCAGAATTAGAGAAAGTTCCAGAAACCATCCAAAAAGGTTACAAAACAGGCTTACCTATGGATCAATCTCTTGGATCTTCTGGAAACGAAGACAAAGTGACCAGCATGACAAAGGCAATGTCCAATCAACTGTCCAGAGAGAGAAAGAGAATGAGAACAATGACTTTGTGAATCTGATTAAGTTACAAGAGACTCTGGGAAGTGTTGTAATGAATAAGATGATTTGGCAGAATTAGGAAAAAGTATTGCTGGTATTAAAGTCTGAATGTTATTTATTCCTTAATAAAATTGTGACAATCTGTGTTGTGTCTATAGTGATTTGACCATTCTGACATTGTGGGATACCTGGATAAGTTCATTATAACCTATTGGTCCAAGTGACTGATGGGTCCTAAAGAGCTCAGACAACAAAGCAATGTGAGAAAACCTTTCTGAGAAAATTATTAGGACTATGGAAATTGTATTGCTTGCTCGCAGGCCCTTCCCCACTCCTTCCCACGAGCATGTTGCTAGGAAACTACCTCTATATAAAATGATTTATTATTGCCACGTTTATTGGGAAAATATTGGGGGGAAAAAAAATGAAAAATATTATTTCTTACATGCTATGCAGACAAACCGTACCATTCATAGACGAGATAGAGGAATAGGAAAGGAGGAGGTGCAGAATATAGTATTACAGTCATAGGCAGGGTGTAGAGAAAGATCAACTTAATATAAGGTAGGTCCATTCAAAAATCTGATGGCAGCAGGGAAGAAGCTGTTCTTAAGCCAGCTGGTACATGATCTCAGACTTTTGTATCTTTTTTCTGATGGTAGAAGAGAGTATGTCCAGGGTGCATGGGGTCCTTAATTATGCTGGCTCCTTTGGCTCCATCTAAACTTCCTACTGCCTCGCAAATGGATGGGAGGCTTGTTTGTGCAATATATACTGGGCTATGTTTGCAGTTTCTTATGGTCTTGGTCAGAGCAGGAGGCATACCAAGCTGTGATACATCCGGAAAGGATGCTTTCTGTTGAGTAGCTGTAAACATTGTCACAATGAACTTGCCAGCTTTCCTCAGCTTTCTGAGGAAGTAGAGGCATTGATGGGCTTTCTTAACTATAGTGTCAGCGTAGATGGACCAAGACAAGTTGTTGGTAATCTGGATACCCAGAAACATGAGGCTCTTAACCATTTCTAATTCAATCCTGTTGATGTAGACAGGGGCAAGTCCTCCACTAGCCTCCTGAAGTCAATGACTATCTCTTTAGTTTTACTGATGTTGAGGGAGAGATTATCCTTGGCACACAATTCATCAGATTCTCTCTCTTTTCAGTAGTTCGTTTCTTCACTGTTTGAGATCCAACACTCTACAGCAGTGTCATCAGAAAACTTGAAAATGGTGTTGGCGTGGAATTTGAACACGCAGCCATAGGTATAAAAGGAATATAGCAAGTGGCTGAGGACACAGCCTTGTGGGACACTGGTGTTGAGGAGGTGTTTTTCTTATCTTTACTGATTGCGGTCCACCTGTTAGTGTGTCTAGGATCCAGTCACAGAGGGAGGAGCCGAGCCCTGAATATGGCCTTGCATTTTTCAATTGGTTTCCCACCTCCTTGTGGAATGTAAGCTTTCTGATTTCAATCTTGCTGCCCGTATATGATGGAACATGGATAGAAAATTGCTCTGCAGTGGTGGTGGAGACAATGGATGCTGTAATGAGGGATGGGCTGCCAATCAATTTTCTGAGTGCTGTTAGATCATCTCGGCAATGCAACCTCCAGGACACGTAGCGGATCAAGCTATACAGGTCCACCAATGGTCCTGTGGGTCTCACGCTTGTTGTAGAAAGCCTTCTCCTGCAAAATACAGGTCAGAGTAGCAGTGGGTGTGCGTTACTGCAGTTGGTTGCTGGGCATGATATTGCTGGATAGCTGTTGTTTCTGGAGGAAGCTAGAGGTGTGTGCAGCTGGCATGACCAGAAGGTTTATGTGGGTGAGGTAAAGTAGAGTGAATTCTTAGCGGCAGGTTTTAGTGTGGTGTAAGTGCATTGAGTGGTTTGAGAGATGGTTGCTGTGGTGGGTGAGAGATGTGATACCCAGGTGCATTCACTCCCCTTGACTACCGAACTGAGGTAATTAAAGTTATCTCAACACAGTTGCCATGTCCTGGGTGCCATATTCTAGGCATTAACTGTCCTCATCACCTCACTCTTCCCATTTTGAAATCACATGAAGAATTCCTGTTCCCTGATGGCCCCGCTTCCTGTCTTGACCTGACTGTCCTCAGCAACATCATTGATGTGGTTGTGGAGGAGGAAGGGTTTGTGTGATTATGTTGTAGCCTGCAGTGCATTAATGCAGCTTCCCTTTTATATGGATCATGCCCTTAAAAAAAGCTGTAGTGACGAGCTTTACACAGGAGATACTGGAGGCCATTCTCCAATCATAGCGATGCAAAGAATGCACAAATTCTACATACTATCCACCACACTTGAAATGGCAAAAGTATGTCTCAAATCACAACTCCCACAACCAATGAGAGGCTGATCTAATCTCTAATCCAGCAATGGTGACAAACATTTTTTTCCACAGAAAGGATTTTCTCAATCGGCAAAAATATAGGGTTGATAGAAGCTGTGGTGTTGTGATGTTGTCACTTGGCGAGTAATGTGGAGATCCAGGACAATGTTATGGGGATCTGAGCCCAAACCCCAGCATGGCAGATGGTGAAATTTGAATTCATAAAATATAGAAAATAAAAGCAGGAATAGGCCATTTGGCTCTTCGAGTCTGCTGCCCCATTCATTATGTCAAAGTTGACGATCAAATTCAGCATCCTGATTCCTCTTTTCAACAAAATTTTGGAATTAAATGTCTAATGGTTTTGTGGCAATCATTGTTGATTGTCATAAAAACTCATCTGGTTTACTAGTGTCCATTAAGGAAGGAAATCTGCCATTCTTGCCTGGTCTGACCTACTAGTGATTCCAGAGGCACAGCAATGTAATTGACTCTTAAATGCCCTGAAGATGGACAATAAATGCTGGCCCAGCCCACGAATGAATTTTTAAAAATGGCGTGGAATGAAGAGCTTGTTGTATGAGGAATGGGTAAGGACTCTGGGGTTTGTACACGTTGGACTTTAGAAGGAAGAGGAGGGGATTTTATTGAAACTTGCAGAATACTGCGAGGCTTGGATAGAGTAGTTGTGGAGAGGGTGTTTCTACTAGTCGGATAAACTGGAACCAGAGGGCGCAACCTCAGCCTAAAGAGATGATCCTTTAAAACAGAATGAGGAGGAATTTCTTCAACCAGAGAGTGGTGAATCTTTGCCACAGAAGGCTGTGGAGACCAGGTCATTGAGTGTCTTTAAGACAGAGGTTGATAGGTTCTTGATTAATACAGCGATTAGAGGTTATGGTGAAAAGTTAGGAGAATGGAGGATGAGAAAAAATATCGGCCATGAAAGAATGGTGGAGCAGATTTAATGGGCTGAATAGCCTAAATCTTCTCTATGTCGAATGTTCTTATAATATGCAGCTTGCTTCACCATGCCATCACACGTTCAGGGTTCAAATAATGCCTTAAGCAGCTGGCTGCATTGGCACACAATCTCAGTTCTGTTTTACTTGCAGTGTAACACACAGCTGGAGATCTGTTATCCTCTAGATCGTTGAAGTACCCTTTGCACCAATCGCTCATAACTCCTCAAGAATTTATTTTAAACCTGCCACTTTTTCAGTTACCACTCTAGGTAATTATGGTTCTTTTCAAAATGAAGCAGACAAGATGCTTGCAGAGAATGGGTTGTCAATCATACTGCAGTGATGCTGCAATGTTATCTCAATTTGACAGAAAGACAAATCGATCCCGGGTCTCTTGTGATTGTTCAGATACACTGGATGATACACAGCAAGAGTCTTAGTTTTTTTTTAAAATGACTTGTCACTCAATCTCCAGTGCATGTATTTTGCAAGAAATACAAAGGCAACATCTTCTGACATTGGTGGACTTTTGAAAAAAATTATGGATTAAAAAAAATGATTTTTGTGGATCATAATCTGAAAAAGAATCAGAGGAGAGAAGAGTGTGGGGAGGTGGGGACAGAGAGGAGAAAGAGCAGGATGGGCAGAGAGATTCACAAGAATGATCCCTGGAATAAAAAGCTTGTCTTATGAGGAACAGTTGAGGATTTTGGATCTGTGCCCGTTGGAGTTTAGAAGGATGAGGGAGAATCTTACTGAAACTTACAGGATACTGTGAGGATAGAGTGAACATGGAGAAGATTTTTCCATCAGTAGGAAAAACTAGAACCAGAAGGCACAATCTTCGGCTAAACGGACAATATTTTAAAACAAAAATGAGGAGGAATTCCTTCAGCCAAAAAGTGGTAAATCTGTTGAATTCTTTGTCACAGAAGGCTATGGAGGTCAGTTAATTGAGTGTCTTTAACATGGAGATAGATTCTTGATTGATAAGGGGATCAAGGCAGAATGAGATGAGAAAAATATCGGCTATGATTGAGTGGTAGAGCAGACTAAGTGGCCTAATTCTGCTTCTATGTCTTATGGTCGAAATGAAAGAGTCAGAGAGGCACACAACATGAATAGATTAAAGAAACAGACAAATAAATATGCACAGTAGGATAAAAAGTAACAGAGGCAGAGAGAGAGTAGGAAACATATATACGTAGAGGTAACAAGGGGAAGAGAAACAAAGACCATGTCTGGAATTCATAGAAACATAGAAGGTAGAAGCAGGAGGAGGCCATTTGGCCCTTTCAGCCTGCCCTGCTATTCATCACCATAATGGCCGATCACCCAATTCAATAGTTTAATCCTGCTTTTCCCCCATAACTTTTAATCCCTTTAGCCCCAAATGCTGTATCTAGCCACCTCTCAAATACATTCCAAGTTTGGCATCTACTACTTTCTGTGGTAATGAATTCCACAGGTTCAGGACTCTTGTCTAGTCTTGTTCGTCCTGCCACTGTTGCCAGTGAGAACAAAAAATTTAGCACTGAACCAAATGTCCATTCACAGCAGTGGGACTGGAGAACCTTAGTTGTGGACGAGGTCAGAAAAACCTGCCAGTGAGAAAGGGAGAGAGACATATATGTGCAGAAGGAGAGACACAGAGAGTATATGGAGACAGACAGAGTGTACTAGGGTCAGGCACGTGAAATTAAACATGCAGGAGTTGCTGGGCCATTTCAAAGGGTGATTAAAAATCAACAGCATTGTTGTGGGTTCAGAATCACAAACAGATCAGGCAGTTAAGATTTCCTTCCTGAAAGGATATTACATAAATCAGATTTTATTTATTGACAGTGCTACAACTTTATTATTGGTGATACAGAATTTAATTTTCAGTTTATTTAATTGAATTTAAATTTATCTATTGTCATGATAGGCATTGAAATCATGCCCTCAGATCATTTGGAATTACTTGACCAGTAATGTAACTACAATGTCGCCATACTCTTCTCTGCAGTATTGTGCTCCACTCTATGGGAAAGATATTGAAAACTGAGACATTAGGGCAGAGTAAAATGCAAATTAACAAGGATGCTGTCTGGTATCTCTCGCTCTCGATCTTTCTTTCATCTGATGGTGCACAGGTCGGACTTTTATCTGTTTCTGTAGCTAATTATTCCTGGAACAAATCGCTAGTCTGTTGCCAGGGACTTATAGCCTGAAGGGTGTTACACCACATCAAGCATAGGTACACTCATACAAATGAAGAGACAATTTTGCATGGCCAATCCACCTAATCTGCCTATTTTTGGATTGTGGGAGAAAACTGGATCATCCGGAGGAAACCCACGCAGACATGGGGAGAATGTGCAAGCTCCACAAAGTCACCCAAGGCTGGAATCAAATATGGGTTCCTGGTGCTACTAATCACTGTGCCACTGTTCTGACCCCCCAGCTTTTCAATGCAAACAATATGGAGAGATGCAGGTACAAATAAACTGTTAGATTTAGTCAAAGGTAAAAACGTACACATGCACTCAATCTATGTAACGTACTTCAATATGTGTCTTCTGTATTCAGCTCTACAATCAATTCTGATGGTAAAAGCCTGCACTCAGCCCAGGAATTTGCGCACTCCCATCCCATTAGGTGATCAGCTCACATGAGCCTCCAGACACATGCTCTTTAAAGGAACTTGCTATAAAATCCTTTCCCCTTTAGGCCCATTGCTACACAATATCTTGGAAAGTTAAAATATTTGCACACGTTAATAATAATAAATATTTTTACCACAATTCATCAGCAACTCTATCAGGGAACATTTGCTTTCTCTGTGCATGATGTAGCTCAACTGATTGTAGTTCAACAGCAGAGGTAGATTCTGTTAGACTTTCTCAAGTATGACACTCTTCTTGAACAGGCACATCGTTCTCCACTATTTCCCAGATTTCACTAAGATCGACATCTGATTCTATAATTGGCTGACTTCCCTCTCAACTCCTCTGATCAAGGATTACATCAGTAGCCGGCACAATTGTGAACTTGCCCTTGAGACAACTCTCATTTTCTTAAATGATCTAAGTGCTTCTTTAGAATTTTGTCCTAAACTTCCACCTCATGGATACTGGGCCAGTTTTGGCCTCTACAACACCTTGGGACCCAACTTAGTCAATTTCCAACATTTTTGTTTTTAAAAATTTTGGCTTCATAATCTCAAATGTTCTCTTGACTCTTGATGGATCTAGTTCTTTTTCTGCATACTCTGCCTTGACACTTCACTAATCTTAAAACTATCAGGGTCAACTTGTTCCTAAAACTCCCCACCCATCAGCGGCTCAGTAGGATGTATTCCAGTAATCCTGTAAGCAAGCAGGAATTTCACTAACCTTGTTTCAAGGGATGTTGATGTTAATTTCTTTATGTCAGTTTTGAAAGTTTGAACTGTACATTCTGCAAACCCACTTAATAAGTGGTAATGCGATGCAATTAGGATATATTTAATCCCATTGGATGCCAAGAAGTTTTGAAACTCCGCGCTTGTGAATGCCATCCCATCGTCTGAAACAAATACTTCTGGTAATCCACAAATGGCAAAGCACTAACACAGTTTCAAAAAACTGTCTGCTTTCGAAAAAGTGGGAGAAGATCTTGTTGGGAAACCTACCAGTTTTTCCGATGAGAGATTGTTTTTCTGACTGAACAATGGCACTTTGCTATTTTTTCAGATATTTCTGCCCACTATCAGGTATGATAGTTAAAGTACCTGTTTTATGTAATTGAAATCTCCTTTCCTAGTCCTTTCCAGCACCAACTATTCAATAGTACAGGCAATATTGATGTATTTGAGGGGAAATGCCTATGGTAGTTGAACTAGTCCAAGGAAGAATTTGAGTTTTGAAGTGCTTCTAGGGGCCAAATGATTACGTTTCCTTAATCATTCTCACTTTGTTCTCCATAGGATATAACTCTTGTGCATCCATTCAATTACTGAGATAAGCCACCTCATTTGTTTGGAAGATGTATGTTTCTTATCTAAGGCGAACTCCTGCTTTTGATATCTTTTCAGGAATTTGTCCAGATTGGCTAAATGCCTTTCCTGACTGGGTCCTGTTATCAAAATGTCATCTAGATAAATGGCAACTCTGTTTAAATCCTGAGGCAAACTTTCCATTGTTCATTGAAAAATGGGGAATAAATCGTCCAGTCTGTTGCACATTCAACAAGCCAACGAGAGCCCAAATGCTAGATATTTGAGGCGGGATTTTCTGCCTGCACTTGTCCCAAAACTGGAAAATCCCACCTAAGATCCATGGACCTTTCCATAGCCCTCCCCTCATCTGCTCCAACTTGTGCGGCAGGCAGGATGATAAAGCCCACCCCATGTACTGATGTGGGGAAAGACTCAGTCAGTTAGCATTATATTCACTAGAATTTAGAAAAGTGAGAGGGGATCTCAGAAGTTTTAGCAGGGTTAGACAGAGTAGATTCAGAAAGATAAAAGCAATTTACTGCAGATGCTGAAATCTGAAACTCAAAAGAGAAATTGCTGGAAAATCTCAGCAGGTCTGGCAGCATCTGTCAGGTGAGAAAAGAGCTGAAGTTTCAAATCCAGATGACCCTTTGTTAAAGCTAGAAGGCACAGAAAGTGGGCGATATTTATACTGCAGGGTGAGGGGAATGAAAGAAAATGAATTCCACACATTCACCACCCTCTGGGTGAAGAAATTTTTCTTATCTCAGTTTTAAAAGGTTTACCCCTTATCCTCAAACTATGACCAATAGTTCAGGACTCCCCACACTTTTTCAGGAACATTCTGATCCATGAGGAAAGGATTTAGCTAATCTGGACAAATTCTTGAAGAGATATCAAAAGGCAGGAGTACGTCTCAGATGAGAAAAGTGCATCAGAGTGTGGCAACTAGAGGACATTGCAGTGTTTATGTAAGCCTACTTGTGACATTAATAAATAAATGGAATCTCCTTTGCCTGTTTTGTGATTTCAGGCACTTCTATTTAATACCTATAATGACTGGCAAACATTATGTTAACAACAACAACTAGCAACTAACTCAAACTATGTACAGAATGCTTCAATGTGTGTGTCTTCTCCATTCAGCTCTCAGGCCACTTTGATGACAAAAGACCACGCTCAGTCCTGGATTCACGTGCTCCAGCATCAGTGGGTGATTGAGACTTTAAAACACTCACACTTTGAAGGGGCTCGCTACTGCAGTGACCCAAACACAGACAGGAATAAGTGCACGCACTCACAGATACAGATGAATATCGGGACCTAACCATAATATAATTAAACATAAAAGCACCCAGAATTAAGAACATAAGAAATAGGAGCAGGAGTAGGCCATCCAGCCCCTCGAGCCTGCCTCGCCATTCAATAAGATCATGGCTGATCTGCAGTACCACTTCCCCCATTTTCCGTAACCCTTAATTCCCTTGTCAATCAAAAACCTATCCACTCTTACTTAAATATATTCAGCGAGGAAGCCTACACCACTTCAACAGGCAGAGAGTTCCAAAGATTCACCATCCTTTGCGTGAAGAAATTCCTCCTTAACTCTGATCTGAACCGCTCCCCCCAGTCTTGAGGCTGTGCCCTCTAGTCCTGATGTCTTTGTTAAGTGGGAAGAGTCTCTCAACCTCTACCCTATCCAAACCCTTCATTATCTTATACATCTCTATAAGATTCCCTCTCAGCCTTCTGAACTCCAATATGTACAAGCCTAGCCTATTTAGTCTCTCCTCATAATCCAACGTCCTCATCTCTGGTATCAGCCTGGTGAACCTCATCTGCACCCCTTCCAAGGCCAATATATCCTTCCTCGAATGCGGCGACCAAAACTGCACACAGTACTCCAACTGCGGCCTCAGCAATACCATATACAGCTGCAAAAGTACCTCCCTACTTTTATATTCTATCCCCCTCGCTATAAAGGCCAACATTGCATTCGCCTTCTTGATCACCTGTTGCATCTGCAGACGTGTTTTTGCGATTTGTGCACAAGGACCCCCCAGGTCCCTCTGCATCGTCGCATGCTGCAACTTTTTGCCATTTTAAATAGTAATCCTTCCTACCGTTATTCCTGCCAAAGTGGATAACCTCACACTTGCTAATATTATACTCCATCTGCCAGGTCCTCGCCCGCTCACTCAACCTATCCAGATCCCTCTGCAGACTTTCCACAGCCTCCACGTAATTTGCTTTTCCACTCATCTTCGAGTCATCAGCAAATTTTGTCACCCTGCACTCAACCCCTTCCTCTAGAACATCTATGTAAATGGTAAATAGTTGAGGTCCCAGCACCGATTGCTGGGGCAAACCACTAGTCACCACTGCCAATCAGAATAGCACCCATTAATACCTACCCTCTGCTTCCTATTAGACAACCAATCCTCTATCCATTCTAATACCTGACCCGCAACTCCCTGCACCCTAACCTATTTTATTTTTACATTTAAATGACAAAAAGCATGGAGACAAAGTGCCTAATCTAACAGAACATTTACACTGTAACGATCATAGTTCTGGATCTAAGTACACACAGACTCACAGTATAAAACCACTCTGAAATTAAACATCAAATCAGAAATCACAAAATAAATAATGTAAGGCCAGCTGTGACCCAGTTGGTAGCACTTTTGCTTCTAAATTAAATAGTTATCAGTTTAAGTTCTGCTCCAGGATTTGACATGAAAACCTAGAGTAATATTTTAGTACAATACAGGTGGAGCATTGCACTGTTGAAGAGATGGTAAATCAGGGCACCAGCTGTCCTTTTCTATTTGGATATAGAAAATCACTGAGCAGTTTTTAAGAAAAAGAGCAGCAGACTCACTCCTGGTGATCTGGCCAAAATCATCCCATCATCCACCATCACCAAGCAAATTATCTGGTCATCAGGACCAGAATTTAAAGCAGGGATATACTATTGGGACTTTATAAGGCTCTGGTCAGAGCAAATTTGGAATATTGTGAGTAATTTTGGCCACCTATCTAAGGAAGGATGTGCAGGCCCTGGAGAGGGTCCAGAGGAGGTTCACAAGAATGATCCCAGGAATGAAAAGCTTGATGTGTGAGGAGCGTTTGAGGACTCTGGGTCTGTGCTCAATGGAGTTCAGAAGAATGAGAGGGAATCTCATTGAAACTTACGGAACACTGAAAGACATGAATAGAGTGAATGTGGAGAAGGTGCTTCTATTAGAAGGAAAGACCAAGATCTGAGGGCACAGCCTCAGAGTAAATGGATAAACCTTTAGAGCTGAGATGATGAGGAATTTCTTCAGCCAAAGAGCGGTGAATCTATGGGATTTGTTGCCACAGAAAGCTGGGGAGGCCAGGTCATCGAGTGTATTTAAGACAGAGGTAGATACATTCTTGCTTAGAAAGGCGATCTAAGATTACGGGAAAAGGCGGGAGCACGGGGTTAAAATCAACTGTGAATGAATGGTGGAGCAATTTTGATGGGCCTAATTATCTAATTCTGCTCCCGTATCTTCTGGTCTTATTATCGTGCTTCAGTTTTGGAATCTTGCTGTGTTCAAACAGGCTGTTAATAGTAACAACACATCAGGAATGATTTCATTAGCTGAAGAACTTGGGAATGTTCTGGAGTTGTGAAATGTGTTATATCAATGAAAATATTTTTATTCTTCTGGTACAGTGGGACCAGCATGGCAGCCTACCCTAAAGTGCCTGAGTGTAGGAAGCATGATATTTTGAAGTATAAAAAGATAATCGCTAAGATAATTTGGAAGACAAAATGCTAAGGCATTACAGCACAGAATACATCGTAGACCCTAAAGGATTAAATTGTTGATGTTGTTGAAATTAAGTTTCAGAGCTACATTGATTGAGGATCTGCAACAGACTGGACAATTTATTCCCCGATTTTACAAAAAGAGACTGCTAATCTGGGTAATTTTAGGCAGTGAGTTCAGCGTATATGACAAGTAAATAATAAGGATGAAATTACTATATGTCTTCATGAGAAGCAGTTAATTTGCACTAATATCATTATCCAGTGGTCCTTAAGAAACCTCTCTTTGTTGCGGAGTTGACAGGTGTGGGAAATGAAGAAATTCTAATGAATATTCTGTGTACAGACTTCAGGGAAAATATTGTCAGTGTACGACCTGTGAGATTGCTGCAGTGGATTAAGAATTACGGGAAGAAGAATGAGAACAAACTGTTCAAAACTGGTTAGAATGGAGAAATAGAGAGTTAAGGACAGTTTTACATGAGTGCAAATTGTGTAGCTGTTCATCCCAGCTATTTGGATGTAGACACTGAAGGAATAGAGTTGAAATTTTCCATTGATATTAAAGTTGTTTATTCTGTAGAAGACTGAAGCTAGCTACCAAACAAAATTTATTGATTTATTTATTTGTGTCACAAGTAGGTTTAACAGTAGTAATTTTCACAGTGACTTCATTGCAGTGTTAATGTAAGCCTACTTGAGAGACAAATAAATAAGCTTAAACTTAACACTGCAATGAATTACTTGTGAAGACTCCCTAGTTGTCAAACTCCAACGCCTGTTCGGGTACACTGAGGAAGAATTTAAAATGGCCAGTGCACCTAACTAATATATCATTCAGACTGTGAAAGGGAACTGGAATATCCAGAAGAAACCTATTAGACATGGGGAGAACATGCAGAGTCCACACAGACAGTGACCCAAGCCAGAAATTGAACCTGGGTGTCTGGCGCTCTGAGGCAGTAGTGCCGATTGGTTAAATAGAGAAAAATATAGTAGTTGGAATTCAAAGTCAGGAAGTATGAGGTGATGCACCAGGAGAATGGAAATAGGCTCAGCATTGTGAACAGCGATTTGAATATAACTTCACAGGATATTGAAAGTAGTAATTCCAGATTTTATCACCAGAAGTGGGGAATATAAAAAACAGTGGTACTGTGATGAGTCTCCATAAAATCTTAACAAGTCTTCAGTGTAACAGCTTTTTCATTAACAGGATGTAGGCATCCCTGGTAAGGCCAGAATTTATTGTCCATCCCTAATTGTCCTTGAGAAGGTGGTGATGTCCTCTCTTGTTCAATGTAGCTAAATAGCTTGCTGGGTCATTTTAGAAGACATTTGAGAATTAACAGCATTGCTGTGAGTTCAGAATCACGAACTCTGGCCAGCCCAGTTAAGAACAACAGATTTCTTTCCTGAAGTGATTCAGACTTTGTTAATGACAATACAATAATGTATTATTAATGGTACTGAATTTTTAATTCCCAATTTATTTAATTAAATTTAAATTCACTAATTTAAAATTTCAATTCATGGTAGGAATTGAATTCAGTCCCCCAGATTATTAACTAGACTGGCAGCATAACTACAATGCCACCACACTCTTCTCTGTACTGTTACGCTTTATTTAATTTATTAGTATGTCACATAGGCTTACTTTCACACTGTAATGAAGTTACTCTGAAAATCCCCTCCCACACTCTGACACCTGTTTGGATACACTGAGGGAAAATTTAGCATGGCCAATGCACTTAAACATCATGTCTTTTGGACTGTAGGAGGGAACAGGAGCATTGAGAGGAAACCCGCAAAGACACAGAGAGAATGTGCAAACTTAACACAGACAGTTAACCCAAGCCAGGAATCAAACCCAGGTCCCTCGCACTGTGAGGCGGCAGTGCTAACCTCCATGCTGTGTTTCATGAGTGAAGTGTTATGATGGCCACAGAGGTCACAGGGGTCACTGATAGATCTCCTCATGAATCTCATGAAGTACAAGATCGCTTATTGAATGAGCACAGGCTTGCCAAATAAGAAGTGGGCTTTTAAACCCGTTACTTTACCCAGACCAATATTGTAGATCCCGAGATGTTGCATTACTCAGATGTGAATCACAGGAGCAGCCTCCTTCTTGGCAAGCAATAACGGGTGCTTGGTGACTGGAAACTGGTTGAATTATTACAGAAAGAGAAGGAGATTTTAGAGAAAATTATCAGGAATGCTGCTTGATATGACAATGGGCAGATCCCAAAACCATAAAATCCCATCCGAGGTCAACTGACTGCTCAATGGTCCGCTTCTCGCCTGCTCCATTCCCGTGATGGGCAGGATGGTAAAATTCCAGCCAATGTATAGGTATGGAGAAGTATTTAGAAGTGTGGGATCTTTCAATGCAAGTTATGGAGAGATAGGATAGAATGATTGATTTAAAATCACACAATAATGCAAAAGGGTTGTCGAAGCAAGCTGTTGAGGCGTCTAAAACAAGGGTCAATGATATCCAAAATTAAATGCAGGATATTTTGAGCTGTGGGTGAGAGGAACTTCCTTTTATCCAGAGTTGCGAGGTTATGGAATTCATATCTCAAGATTAGCGCTTACAGCAGAAACAATGTTAATGTTTAAGATTAAGCTCAACAAGTGGATAAATGAAAAGGAATATGGATTTGTGTCAGTAAATGCAATTAGACGCATCTGCTTTCTTGCAGCGAGGACAAACATTGAAATTGGCCCATAGGCTGTTCAGTCCAATGTCTTCTCCACACTGTTCAAGGTAGAGAATTAGGTTTGCTACTTGCTTGTAATATATGCAAGTGACTTTTGTTGAACCTGATGCCATCAATGAACAAAAGCAGAAACAAAACTCTCCACTCCCATTGTCCTTCCCAGTGGACAGTACTCTGAACATGCCAGACCTATGAAGCATCAATCCGGTAGTAATTTGTGCAATTACGTTTTTATGCTCAAACAACATGCTATCTCCAACACATGCATCACTTGTATTGACAACTTCAATGTACTTCAACTTACAGTTTTCTGTGAAGAATTATGATTAACTGGTGCATATTTCTGAACAGGAAAAAATAGACAGTAATGATTCTGCATTAATAAATTCACTTTATACAGATGTAAATATAGAATCCCTATATAGAAGGAGGCCATTTGGCCCATCATGTTTGTACTGACCACCATCCCGCCCAGGCCCTATTCCCGTAACCCTCATTTACTACACTAATCCCCCTGACACTAGGATCAATTTGGCATGGCCAATCAACCTAACCTGCACATCTTTGGGCTGTGGGAAGAAACCTGAGAGAAACCCACACAGACACAGGGAAAATGTTCAAACATAGAACATAGAACATTACAGCACAGAACAGGCCCTTCGGTTTTCGATGTTGCGGCGATCAATTAAGAAAAAGCAATGACTCTCTAACCTAAACCATTCCCTTTTCATCCATAAACTTATCTACTAACCTCTTAAACGCCACCAAACTTGGCGCATCTACAACTGCCGCAGGCAGGGCATTCCATACCCTTACCACCTTCTGGGTAAAGAACCTACCTCTGACATCCGTCCTATAACTACCACCCCTTAATTTAAAGCTATGTCCCCTCGTGCTAGCTTTCTCCATCCTAGGAAAAAGGCTATCACTGTCCACCCTATCTAAACCTCTAATCATCTTATATGTTTCAATAAGGTCTCTTCTTAGCTGCCTTCTTTCTAATGAAAACAACCTCAAATCCCTCAGCCTCTCTTCATAAGACCTGCCCTCAATACCAGGCAACTTCCTGGTAAACATCCTCTGTACCCTCTCCAATGCCTCCACATCTTTCTTATAATGCGGGGACCAGAACTGTACACAATACTCCAAGTGCGGCCGCACTAGAGTTTCGTACAGTTGCAACATGACGTTGCAGCTCTGAAATTCAATCCCCCTACCAATAAAAGCCAAGACTCTGTATGCCTACTTAATTAACTTATCGACTTGATAGCCAGCTTTCAGGGATCTATGCACATATACACCAAGTTCCCTCTGTTCTTCAACACTATTAAGAGTCCTACCATTAGCCCTATACTCCACACATTTGTTATTCACATACACTCCACACATACAATGATGGAAGCTGGGATCGAACATGGATCCTTGGGCACTGAGGCAGCAGTACCTACCATTGTGTCACCATGCCAGTGTTGAAATGCCCAGTAGGTTTGGATCATTAGAACAAGTGAACAATCTTGTGATTTGCTGTCAATCATTTGTTACCCTGCATGAGATATTTTGGACATATATTCTGCAAGTTAGCCTAATTAATTATGTATTATATTTGGAACTTAAAGCAGAAAGTCAATTTTGTTTTCTTCAGTTTGAGAATTTAAGTTCTGTAAAGTGTGGCGTACCTAAACTACAAACGTGCATTTGTGTTGCACTTTTCATAACCTCTGGGTCTCTCAAATCATTCTATAAGCAGTGAAATAATGTTGAAATATAATCACTTCGTAATGTAGGAACCATAGCAACTGATATGTCCACAGTAATGTTCCACAAACAACAATGAGATAACAACCAGAAAGTTTGCCTTATTGGTTAAGAACAAAATCATTCATGCAATGCGGACATCATCGGTTGTTGTAATATTTATTGGTCCCCCGTCCCCAATTGCTCTTGAACCGAGGGGGTATTTGAGTCAACCACATTGCTGTGAGTCTGGACACATTTTTAGGCCAGACCAGTAAGGACAGCAGGTTTCCTTCGCTGAAGGATATTAACGAACCTGATGTTTTTTTTCAAAAATAGCTTCATGATCATTATTAGAATTTTAATTATAAATTTTTATTGAATTCAAATTTCACTATCTTCCATAGGATTTAACCTTAGGTCACAGAGCATTATGACTCACTAATCTAGGAACAATACCACTTTGCCATCACTTCCCCATCACTGGATTGAATAATACACATCGGTTAGGGTAGTGTGGAGAACCTCCGCTGCTGTGAATTCAAGTATATCCATTAGATCTTTTACATGTTTTCAAGCATGTGGCCAGCAATTCAGATCAACATTTCATTGTGAAAGTTAATGCTTTCAACAATGCAGCACTCCCTCAATACGATACTGAAGTGCCAGCTTTTATACTCAAATCTCAGAGTAGCAGTAAAGCTTTCAATCTAACTCAGATGTGAGAATATTACTGAGCTGCAGTTGACATTGATAGCAAGCCTTCTTTGAAGTGAGGATAGATATTAGTGAAAGTTCAATGAAATTCATGATACTTAGGATTTAAAATGCTGGCCAGTGGCTTAATATAACTTCATTATTAAAGCATAATCTAATATCTGCACAAAGCATCAGAAACACATGAGACATTATAGCTTCACCACTAAATAAACAAAAAGTTAGATTGGCTTCAGTTTTAAGGAAAATCTTTCATGCAATATTCGAGCATGCAATGGAAGAATATTTGTTTGGGACTGCACAGCTCATTTTAGAACAGCCAGCAGACATTCAAAAGCAACACCTTGCTTCATTAACTCGGTGCAGGTTTTGGGAGAACATGCAATGAATGTTACACACTTTGATTCTATCTAGATCTCTTGAAAATATAGAACAAAGAACAAAACAGCACGGGAAACAGGCCCTTTGACCCAACAAGCCCGCGCTGCCACCCCGATGTTCCCATCTCTACCCGTGATCCCTGTCTATGTTTATAAATCTATGGATTAAAAACCAAATTTGAGACAATTTAGGGAGAATTGGTTTTGCCAATTAGCCTAAGAGCACATCTTAGGGATGTGGGAGGAAACCGGAGCGCCCGGAAAAAACCCACGCAAGCACGGGGAGAATGCGCAAACTCCCACAGACACAGGCCCAAATCCATGTATCTGCACAGCACTGCGATAGTCACTGAGCTGTCGTGTTGCCCATCAAATGGTCCAGGTCAAGCATACACTAACAACATGAAGCACTAGGATACTCTTGAAAAAAATCCAAGAGCAGCGCTTTCATGACCCATCGCGTGTATGTGCCGCACAGCACAATGCACAAGATTAATTCTAGCAAGATTCGACAAGGTAGATGCAGGGAGGATGTTCTGATGGTGGAGGAGTCCAGAACCCAGGGGTCACAGTCTGAGGATTTGGGATAGCCCATTTAGGATGGAGATGAGGAGATATTTCATGGCCCAAAGAGTGGTGAGCCTGTGGAATTCATTACCATAGGAAATTGTTAATGCTGAAACATTGAGTGTGTTCAAGAGGCGGCTGGATATAGCACTTGGGGTGAATGGGATCAAAAGTTATGGGGAGAAAGCAGGATTTGGCTATTAAGTTAGACAATCAGCCCTGCTCATGATGAATGGCAAAACAGGCTCAAAGGGTCAAATGGCCTCCTACTCCTATTTCGAAGTCTCTGTGACACAAAGGACATAAAATTGGTCATTGACAGTCAGAATAAAGGCCTTAAAATCAACTGAAACTTGATTACCTCATGCCCGACTTTATTTTCTACTTGAAGCATTATGAAAAGAAATCACAGATAGAATTTTATGGCCTTAATCGATCCGAGATCGGAATATCCCACCGAGATCAACTGAGCTTCTGTTTGCCCGTTCCTCGTCTGCTCCGATTCCCCCTTCTCAATGTCCCCTCTGATCCCATTGCTGGCAGGTGGGCAGTTGAATTCCAGCACACTTTTTTTTAAGTTGGAAGCAGTTTGTAATAATCTGTCACCATGAGCCATTCTGTGTGTAATAACTCAAGAAGCCAACTAGAAAAGAACAATGTTTTATTTTTAAATCCACAGTTAAACAACAACTTTGTGATGCATATATGAGACCAGTCTGGGACAATAGCTTAATTTATTTTAAAAATTATTTCAGTATCACAAGTAGGTTTACATTAACACTGCAGTGAAGTTACTGTAAAAATACCTTAGTCATCATGAACTGAGGGAGAATTTAGCACAGCTAATGCACCTAATCAATATGCCTTTTAGATTGTGGGAGGGAAACCAGAGCACCCAGAGAAAACCCATGCAGAGAACGTACAGTAGACAGTAACAGATCCAGGAACTGAACCTGGATCCCAGCATTGTGAGGCAGCAGTGCTAACCACTGTGCCACCGTACCACTCGGGGTTTGCCTTATGAAGGGCTCAGGAGGCAAGTACCAATTGGGAAGACAATCGCCTATTACCACAAGAACTCATATTCCATCAGCTCCACAAGGAGATCAATTAAGGATTCCTCACAAAAGTCCTGAGTGTTATGGAATTGTGCTACTGATAAAGAGTAATTTCATTCCCACAGAACTAAGTTACACAACAAAAATTGCAACTTCTTTTGTAAGCGTTAATACCCATTACAGTGGTGTAATGCCTTGACCCCACTATCCCACATAAGAATCACAAAAAACTCCAAATCATTCTACCTGTCATTTATTTTGTTGGAAAAGTTTCTGAACCACACCTGGCATGTACAAATGAACAGATTTTTTTTTTTAAATGTACAGATGGGAGGAAAACCATTCCTTACACAATGAACACCTGAGTTCAAAGTGGATTAAAGGCTAAAGTTTCAAAATCAATTCTAATGCTTACCTTTGAGGATAAATCCTTTTCAAAACTTTCACTCTCTCATTACTGTAATTGATTTTTCTCCCCCATGAAACATCTGGCTTTTCCTTTGATTTCTTTTTAATTGAATACCTGGTTCAATTTGCAACTTCGTCCCTTGATTCCTTTGTCAGCCTGATTATATGCTTATCAAAAGTTTGGCTGTGTTGAGTTTGAAAGTTATTACTGCATCACTGTAGATAATTAAAACAGTCTACATCCTCAGCGAGATTGCTTGATAGATACACAAAGCTTGCTGCTTGCTTTAAATAACAGTTTTATAAGTTTAAAAACTCATTAAACAAGCTGTTTATAACAAACCACATTGACAACAAAATTGTTCCACTGTGAATTTTTACCGATTTCAATCATAAGTGAATTCTGCGACGTGGTTCCTCCTTACTTCACTGCGTCTTGTAAAGGTTCCATTGTTTTCTCTTGTTGATCCCTTTACCATTTATGTGTCAAAACTGCAGGCCCTTTTGGTGAAGGGAACAGACCTCTTGAAGAACCAGCATTCAATAATATTATTCCCTTTTAAGTACTTTCATAGGTCAGATGTGTTTTCAATCTTCTTTCCTTGTCGTCTCTAGATAGCTGAAATATTGAGGTAAGATGGCTCATGGAGGAAAGAAACCTTAAAAAAAAGTATGGGTGGCATGGTGACATAAGAAGATAAGAAATAGGAGCAGGAGTAGGCCATCTAGCCCCTTCGAGCCTGCCCCACCATTCAATAAGATCATAGCTGATCTGAAGTGCATCAGTTCCACTTTCTCGCCTGCTCTCCATAACCCTTAATTCCCTTGTCTATCAGAAATCTATCTACCCGTGACTTAAACAAATTCAACAAGGTAGCCTCCAGAACTTCAATGGGCAGAGAATTCCAGAGATTCACCATCCTCTGAGAGATGGTCTTCCTCAACTCTGTTCCAAACTGACATCCTCCTCCCCTGCTTTATTTTGAGATTGTGCCCTCTAGTTCTGGTTTCCTTTCTAAGTGGAAAGAATCTCTCTACTTCTATCCTGTCTAGCCCCTTCATTATCTTGTAATCCTGTATCTCTACAAGATCACTCCTCAGCCTTCTAAACTCCAACAAGTACAGGCCCAGTCTATTTATTCTCTCCTCGTGAGCTAACTCCCTCATCTCCGGTATTAGCCTGGTGAACTTTCTCTGTGCTTCCTCCAAGGCAAATGTATCTTTCGCAAATAAGGGGACCAAAACTGCACACAATACTGTAGTTGCGACCTCACAAGTGCCTTGTACAGTTGCAACAAGACCTCCCTGCTTTTATATTTTATCCCCCTTGTGATAAAGGCCAACATTGCATTTGCCTTCTTGATTACCTGGTGCACTTGCAGACTGAGTTTTTGCGATTCATGCACAAGGATCCCCAGGTCCCTCTGCACAGTTGTATGCTGTAAGTTTTCACCATTTAAAATCCTACTAAGAAATAATAGTGGATAACCTCACACTTGCTAATGACCATCTGCCAGGTCCTCATCCACTCACTCAGCCTATCCAGACCTCTCTGCAGACTTTCTGTGCCCTCCATGCAATTCGTTTTTCCACTTATCTTGTCATCAACAATGTTGATGACTAGTAAACCCTAGGGTAGTAGGGTTTACTACCCTACACTCAGTCCCCTCCCCCAGATAGTCTATGTAAATGGTAAACAGTTGAGGTCCCTACGGTATACCACTAGTCACCAACTGCCAACCAGAAAAGCACCCATTTATTCCACCTCTCTGCTTCCTGTTAGCCAGTTAGATGACACAGTGGTTAGCACTGCTGCGTCACAGTGCCAGGGACCAGGGTTCGGATTCCCAGCTTGAGTCACTCTCTATGTAGAGCATGTATATTCTTCACATGTCTGTGTGGGTTTCCCCTAGATGCTCTGGTTTCCTCCCAGAGTCCAAAGATGTGTGGGTTAGGTGGATTGCCCATGCTAAATTGCCCCTTAGTGTCAGGGAGAAGTAGATCAAGTAAATGCATTGGATTATAGGGATAGGGCCTGGGTGGAATAATGGTTGCTGCAGACTTGATGGGCCAATTGGCCTCCTTCTGCACTATAGGAATTCTATAAGATGATTAGAAAAATAAAGTTGACTATTTCTGAAGATGTATCATTGAAATTTAGGTATTCAGGACTCATTACGAACTAGTGTTGGAGATGGTGCAATGAGGGGCTATGACAGTTAGACCTGCGCATACACTGCACCTCCCCCCTCCAAAAAAAAAATCTATCACATAATCCGTTCTCATCAACTGAACAACTTCCTTTGAGTATTTCAGTTTGGAAATTCAGCTGAACCATGCCTATTTCTTGGGGTAAAAATGGGCTCCAACGTCTCCAATATGGTGGGCAAAATTCATAATTAGCTCAAGGTGAACCACGTGCCATATTTTTAAAATTTGTTCCTTCATGAGATGTGGGCATCTCTGGCAAACGTCAGTATTTGTTGCAAATTCTGAATTGCCCTTGAACTGAATGAATTGCCACATTGTTTGAGAGGGCATTTAAGAGTTAACTATAATGTTGTCCATCTGAATCACATGGAGGCCAGACTCAGTAAAGAGGGCAGATTTCCCTTTCTAAGGTGCATTAGTGAACGAGATAGTGTTTATTACAATTAACCATGGCTTTATGGTCACCATTATTGAGGCTAGCTTTAGAATTCCACGTTTATTAATCAAATTTAAATTTCACCAGCTGCTATGATGGGATTTGAACCCATGACCCTTGAATATTAGCTTCAAGTGGCATTACCATTACACCACTGTCACCCCATCAGCATGCAATGCTCCTATATTAGGCTCGCTGGTTTGCCCAGAGGCAGTCAGCACAATTCAGGAAAGCAGGCCCTCATGTAACAGGCAAATATTTAGAAGGTCACTGCAGGCCACAACAGTCAGGATTTCTAAAATATACTTAACTAGATATGGATCTTGGGTGGGCAAAAGTCCTGAAATTCCTCCACTTTATCTCTCCCTCCATCCTCAAAGCTACCAATAACCATTGCGCTGGTTACCAATTCTTCCACCGGACCCACTGATCCACTTAACTTTGTGGCAATGTGTTTCACACACAATGCATAGGACTAACGCTGAGCACAGTCTCCTCATAATGGAAAATTAGGCAGGGCACAATTAGCCCAGTGCATGAATTAAATGCAATAGCATATGTTATGGGCAGGAAAGAAACAATCAAATTGCACTGTCTTACCACATGTCTGTAAGAAGATGTTTTGAATTAGTTTTTTTTTAAAGAACAATAAGTATCTCAAGCCCAGGATAAAGTCCATCAGGTCTATTTGGTAGCACAAGGTTTTAGAATGTTGCCTCTTCATTACTCCCCTGATGAAGGGGCAATGTTCTGAAAGCTTGTGCTACCAAATAAACCTGTTGGACTTTAACCTGGGGTTGTGAGACTACTTAATGTGTCTATCCCAGTCCAACGCTAGTAACTCCACATCATTTTCCAAGAACAGACAGTGGCACGTTTTCCCAATATCTTGTTTTTTGTGATCCAATTTTACTAATAATCCACAGAAATCCTGGGGCACAATTAATTCAGAATGTTAGTTTCTTTCCAAAACCCAGAAAGAGGAATGTTAGCAATGTTCCACTCCACGTGCATGCGCGCACACACACACACACACACACACATACACACACAGTAAATTTGGTGGTTGGGGTAAATACAAAAAAAAGATTTTGCAACACAAGTTCCATGAAGGGCAAATATTGGTTTCCGAATCTAAAGTGTGAGCCCAACAAATAATTATTTTATGTAAGCAATCAAATTCAGCCTCGGAGTCCTGAGCATTCTCATTACAGTCGATGTTGATCCCACAAAGTTGAGAGAGGGGGGCAGAGATTGATTCTGATCTGTTGGTGATATTAGAAAATCTTCCAGTCTTCTTGAGTAAGTTGTTGTGGAGCCTACATCTTAACTCACAGATTCAATGTTAAAACAGCAAAAGCTCAAAACTGCAATGTTAAAACTGTCCAAAAGGCCAGAGGCTTGGGTCATGTGATATAGCCTATTAATGGTTAGCTGCAGCATAACAATTAGTTTCTGGGCTCCTGGCCAGGATTCCATTGTTCCTCCTGAGGAGAGAGACAAATTGGTTATTAGCATCTCTTACAGCATAACGAGTTTCAATCTTTTTCATTTGCGATAGTGCAGAACAGGGGAGCCAGTTCGTCTGCACTTTCTCTCCTATCATTGATTGCACTGTGTCTGCACAGTGAGATTTGAAATTCCAAAAGCTAAATACAGAACAATTTTGCTCTTGAAATTGCTGGTGGTAACTCCCAGAGAAAAGGCCAACAATGTGACCAGATGACTTGTAGCAACCACATTACTTTTCTTATCTCAACAGCTTAAAAGCAAAAGGAATGGGATAACATTCTGAATATATAGCATTGGATTTCTATCCATGCCATAGGAACTTAGCACAAATGCCAGAATGTTGCGTCTCTCATGCCGGTAGAATTTTCCCATCCCACTGCAGTCAATGGAGATTTGGCTGGGGGCCAAATTCTCTGACTTCGCTACAGTGGGAGCCTGGTGTGGAAGGCCAGTAAGATTGTGCCCATAGAATATCCTTGGCACCTCAAGAATAATATCAGATGATAATCAATGCACTCATAGAATTCTTAATTCTCCAAACTGGAGATCAGAGAAACAAAGATTACAGAAATCAGAGTAAATCCATGGTTTTAACACGCATACTGACAGGAATGATATGGAATGATTATTAATGACACTATTACTGAGATTAATAATAATTTACAGTGTCAGGCATCCATTGATTATTAACACAATCTCACACAGTCTGATACTTACTCCAGTTTCTGCATTTTACATTCTGGATTCCTCAAAGTAGACTCCTACAGTACAAAACAGGGTCATTTCAACCCATCTAGTCTTCACCAACCACAATCCTACCCAGGTCCTGTTTCCATAACCCCATGTATTTACTCTGCTAATCCCCCTGACACTAATGGAGAATTTAACATGGCTAATCAACCTAACCTGCACATCTTTGGACTTTGGGAGGAATCTGGAGCATCCAGAAGAAATCTATGCAGACACAGGGAGAATGTGCAAACTCTGCACAGATAATCACCCATGGGCGGAATTGAACACAGGTCCCCGCGCACTGAGGCAGCAGTGCTAACCGCTGTGCCACTGTGCCACCCCTCACTTTGCTGGTCTTTGTTCCTGTTCACCTGCTTTATAATCCACAGTGCTAGTTGGCAACCACTTGGCGTGGGCATTTAAAAATGGTGCTTTGCTCAGCTTGGGGTTAAAGTCGAGTCAAAGAAAAGGAAACCTAACTCTCTGTCAAATCCACGCGAAAACTAACAAACATCTAACCCCAACATTGAGCACAAAAATTTGAAAAATATTTAACGCCACCCCATTGATGGTCCTCAGCTTGATGAGCAAAAAAAAAATCAGTTCTGTTGAGAGGTTACCATGTGAAATATTGGCTGGAATTTTCCAGCCATTCACTCCTGCGGGATATTCCAGCCGCATTGATGGTACACCCCTGCCATTGGTTTCCGAGCAGTGAGGAATGCATTCAACGGGAAAGCCCATTGGCAATGACGAGACCAGATGATCCTGTTGCCAGCCAATCATGGGCCACCTACTCCACCGCAATTCACGTAGCGTATTGCGTGGAAAATCTGGCTCATTAAACATTTCCTTCCCGGTGGATGCTGCCTGATGTGCTTAGATTTCCCAACATTTTTGAAATTTGTTTTAAAATTGCTGAGGCAGGTTCATAGAATGATAGAAACATACGGTGCAGAAGGAGGCCACTTGGCCCATTGAGACTGTACTGACCACATCCCCACACAGACCCTTTCCTCGTAACCCCACCTATTTACCCCACTGACCCCCTGACACTTAGGGGCAATTCAGCATGGCCAATCCACCTAACCCTCACATCTTTGGACTGTGGAAGGAAACAGTTAAAACCAGTTAAAAGCTGAAAAGGAACCCATAAGTTTCTACTGCATAACAAATTTGGAGCATACAAAATAAGATTATGCTGAGTGATTTTTCTTTTGCAGCTGCAGTGTATTACAACTTCAAATGTATAAAGGAAATGTAAAAACAAAATGGGAAATAAAGCCATATATAACAACACAAATCATGGCTTAGTTTAACATTTATAATTCTATTTCAGATAAACTGGAGGTCAGATTATAAGAAGTTATGCAGCTCATCAAGATGTCACCTTACATTATGTTTCTGTTCAGCAACTGTGGCAAGTTAAAACCGGGAACGTTTCATTACCACATTCTTCATGTTTAATATCTTATTGAATGTATTATTATCTTGTGCCTTACACCATAACAATGAATAGAGTTGACATTTGATTATGTGACTCTGATGAGGTCCTGGGTGTTTTGTTCTGGGCAGGTAGTCGCTTTAATTTAAAATGAAAAAAGCTTTTGAGTGTAACTGCTTTGTTGAATGAGTATTTTGCGGAGAATGATGAGGTCCCAGGTGCTGGTCACATCAGCTCCACAGAAGCATTCAATTATGAATTCCATGCCTGAATTCAGCAGCTGTGGTACTATCAAGTGTTTTTGAAGCACTATTTTGTCTGAGAACTTAAGCATAAATTATATTAGATGTTAAAGAGATAGAGACATTTAATTGAATCGAGGAATACTCTTGGTAAAACGTCTGTACTCATGAGATTGTCGGAGATATGCAACTTTTACATTCATTTCAGGACAAGAGAAAAATTGTTGATGAAAAAGATAACTCTCCACCCGCACGATGGATAAATGTGGGGCTTCAAAAAAAGTGGTTCACTCCAGTGGGGTTTACAACTGTTACCCACTAAACTGGATAAAGTGGCTGACCCCACTGGAGTGAAGAGAGGCAATTGAGACCCCCCCCCCAACTCCCAGAAGTTGGGGGTAAGGGAGAGGCCAGCCTCCTCCCTGGCACTGCCCAAGGATTACACTGGCACTGTTGCACTGTCTGAGAGGCACACTGGCACTGCCCACTGGGCATCTGTAGTGCCAAGGGGACAGGGCATATTGAGTTGGGGCTTGTTGGGGGCATGGCCTGTTGGGATGATGGGCGAGTGGTGGGGAGGGGTTCCTGCTGCACTCAGATTGCAGGCAGAAGGAGAGAAGAGAAGATTGGGGCTGGCCATCTGGGGTGGGTGTTGGAGATCAGGGCTGTTGGAGGGGTCAGGGATATGGGAGGAATATGGGAGGGGGTGCTGGTGTGGTGGGGAGATTGGAGAACAGGACTGGCCAAGTGGGGATCGGGGAAACCAGGTCTCACCAAGAAGCGGGGACGTAGGGATTAGAATGCGGAGGTCCAGAAGGCCAGCAATGGAGGGATCTGGAGTTGGCCATGATCAGGCTGGTCAGTGACCAGGAGTTCAGCAAAGCAGGTTGCTCCTCATGCGCTGGTCTCCATTTATAATAAATCGACGCATGCGTAATGACTTGCACAGCAGCATGCTGCCAGCTTCTCCAATGAGAATAAGCCTGAGGTCTGATTTTCAGAGGGAATGCCACTACCTTATTTGGAATACTGTGTCCAGTTCTGGTCACCTTAATTTCGCCTCCATCCTGGAGGTTTACCAGGATGCTGCCTGGTATGGAAGGTCTGAGTTACGAGGAGAGATTAGGCAAATTGGGACTGTTTCCCTTAGAAAGACGTAGACTTAGAGGAGATCTGATAGAGGTGTACAAGATTTTGAAAGGGATAGATAGAGTAAACAGGGCTAAGCTTTTTCCTAGGATGGACTCAAATAGCATGAGGGGTCACGGGCTTAGGGTGAGGGGGGTAAGGTATAATTTGGATGCTAGAGGGAGTTTTTTCACACAGAGGGTGGTGGGGGTATGGAATGCGCTGCCAAGTAAAGTGGTGGAGGCAGGTACTCTGGAGTTATTTAAGAAATACTTAGATGGGCACATGAACAGAATGGGAATGGAGGGGTATAGAAAACTGATTTAAAATAGGGATCATGAGCCTTGGGAGTCCCTGGGAAGTGTGTAAATAGATGATGATATTGATGTACTTATTTTTATCCTACAGGTGCTTTGGTCCACCTTGTTGTCTAACGAGGGGCATACACGCGATGGGTCGTGAGAGGGCTGCTCTTGGATCTTTTTTGAGAGTATCCTAGTGCTTCACGTCGTTAGTGTATGCTTGACCTGGACCATTTGATGGGCAACACGACAGCTCAGTGACTATCGCTGTGCTGTGCAGATACATGGATTTGGGCCTGTGTCTGTGGGAGTTTGCGCATTCTCCTCGTGCTTGCGTGGGTTTTCTCCGGGAGCTCCGGTTTCCTCCCACATCCCAAAGATGTGCTCTTAGGCTAATTGGCAAAACAAATTCTCCCTAAATTGTCTCAAATTTGGTTTTTAATCCATAGATCTATAAACATGTACAGGGATCGCGTGTAGAAGTGGGAACATCGAGGTGGTGGCGCGGGCTCGTTGGGCCGAAGGGCCTGTTTCCCGTGCTGTTTTGTTCTTTGTTCTTTGTACTACATGGTAAACAGGTCAGTAGCATTCAATCGCATGGAATCCGGGGAGAACTATCTAATTGGATACAAAATTGATTCACTATAAGAGACAGAGGGTGGTAGTAGAAGGTTGTTTTTCAGACTGGAGGCCTGTGACCAGCGGTGTGCGCAGAGATGGGTGTTGGGCCCTCTGTAGTTTGTCATTTATATCAACAATTTGGATGAAAAGATGGGAGTCATGGTGAGTGTGTTTGTGGATGACACCGAATTTGGTGGCATGGTGGACAGTGAAGATGATTATCTAAGACCACAATGGGATCTTGATCAACTGGGCCAGTGGGCCGAGATATGACAGATGGAGTTTAATTCAGATAACGTGGGGTGTTGCATTTTAATAAGACAAATCAAGGTTGGACTTAGACAGTTAATGGAAGGGCTCTCAAACAGAGACCCAGGGATGCAAGTACATAATTCCTTGAATGTGGTGTCGCTGGTAGAAGGCGTGTTGAAGAATGTGTTTGGTACATTTACCTTCATTGGTCAGAGCATTGAGCATAGGAGCTGGGACGTTATATTACAACTGTACAGAATATTGGTAAGGCCTCAGTTGAAACGGTCATCTTGCTGTAGGAAGGATGTTATTACACTGGAAAGGGTACAAAAAAAGTTTACAAGTATGTTACCAGGACTGGAATGTTTGAATTTTAAGAGGCTGGATAGGCTGTGACTTTTTTCCCTGGAGTGTGGGAGAATGAGAGGTGACCTTATAGAGGTTTATAAAATCATAAGAGACAGATACAAGGTGAACAGCCAAGGTCTTTTCCCCAGGGTAGGGGAGTGCAAATCTAGAGGACATAGGTTTAAGCTGAGAGGGGAAATATTTATAAGGGACCTGAGAAGCAAGTTTTTCACACAGTGGGTGGTGCGTATATGGAATGAGCTACCAGGGGAGGTGGTAGAGGGGGGCATAATTATAACATTTAAAAGACATTTGAATAGATACGTGAATGGGACAGGTTTAGAGGGATACGGGCCAAACACAGGCAAACAGCACTAATTCAGTTTAAGAAACCTGGTCGGCATGAACGAGTTGCACCAAAGGGCCTTTTTCCTTGCTGTACATCTCTATTATTCTATGACTGCAGATACCCCTTTATTCCCAATCTCTCCTGACAGTGGCAATGCCCACAATAATGCCCATTCCCTTTCAAAACCATACGACTTCCCTTGAGGGTGTTAAAACACACCAAAACATATGCCCTCCTCTCATTTTTTTTCAGCTTCTTGTTGTGTGCTACTTTCCTTGCAAGAAGCAGAACTTATGTCAGTGTTTGCAATCTGTTTGGTTAATGTGCCTTTCACAGTTGAATAGTTGCCAGTGAGTGCGAGGTGTGGGTTGTGAGTCCAAGGCTTGCTGTTTGTTGAATGTGAGAGTCAGGGAAAGCATCGGAAACAAAGGCCTGAATTCTCCAGTCTTGCATGTCCCGCTGGCTTTGACGGGAATGGAAAATTTGGCACTCAGTCAATTCTCCATTCACTGCGGTGGGACTGAAGAATCCCAATTGTGGGCGAGGTTGGAGAAAATGGCCTCACCTTTTGAGTACTGACTCACAAAGATTGTATGTAGGTGGACGATGGGGGTGTGATGAATTAAGCAGAGGTTGTGACTAATGGTGCAACTGGGAAAAATACATCACTTGAAGATTTGAATTCACTCACTCATTGACAGTTTGTTGCAGGTATATAAATTCATACCATCACCCATTTCCACCTCCATAACATCACTTTATCCTTGCTTCAGCTCATCTGGTGCTAAAAACCTCATCCATATCTTCATTAGCTCTGGAAATGGCTATTCTTATGCATTCCTGGCTGTTTCCCACACGCTACCCTCAGTAAACATGAAGTCATTCAGGACTATGCTACTCATGTTTTAACTTGCAATGAGCTCTGTTCCCTATCACACCTGTAGCTCACTGACCTACCTTAGCTTCAGAGTGTACCTTTTAACTAATAGCTAAGCAGTGCAACATCTCCAGCATTTGTATCTTGTGCCAAGCAACATCAGACTGACCAGACCCATAAGAACACCCTGGTGAAACATCCTAGAGACAGAAACAGTCCTAGATGAGAGGGGATCCTGGGCAGCCGATCCTGGAGATTCTGTTGAAGAAAGTGCAAAATCAAAGAGAGCTGAGGCTCCAGGTTGCCCCCATTATCCCCCTCTGCATGCCTTTCCCAAAGATCCTGTGGCCTACATCTAGCAAACAGTGAGGGCAGGAAGATTCACTAGGTTAACATAAGCCGTGTCACTAATAAATGTACTTTACTTTTCATAATGAATATTAAGCGGGGTGGGGGGCATATATGGTGGGGAAACACTTTACTCATATTTAAATTTATTACAATTTAATGAAATAAGGTTCCTACCCTCATTACATCACCAGTGAGGGATGTGGAAAATCAGAAAACGAGACCTCACTGGCTAGAATCTCGTTTCCTGATTCTCATGAGATTTTGCACCCAAGTCACCGTTTGCACTCAGGGCGAACGTGAGTGCAAAATCGTTCCTTTCACATTCCAAAAATAACTGACTGGCTTCATGCAAATGCTGTGTGTTTTTAAAGTCAAGGCAGAAACAAAACAGCCTTCCAATTTCTATTTTATTAATAAATCTTCTCAGTTTAGCTTCAGAGCATAATTGTCTTGTACTGCACTATCTTTTCAATTTTCATCTATCTGAAGTGATTTCAGATTATATCTGTAGCAACTTGAGTGGCTTTAAGCACGGGTGTCTGTTTTGGCTGGATTCCAAGATCTGACTCTCTGAAGGCTATTTTTCTTGATAACTTGAATTATTGCCATTGTATTTATCAGCCATCTTATGTGGCCAAGTTCAATTCTGTCATTTTATGTTACTAGTATGAATGTTAATCCTAGGATGAGCACTTAAAATCTTAGATTTGTCTTCTGACATGCCACCTTATTTTCCCACTGATCCTCTATCATGGTGGCCTCTGCTCCTGGCCACTTCTCATGAGGTGGAGGAGCCTCCTCACTTAGCTTTCACTGAGCAGCACATGGTGTTTATTTTCAATGTGGAGGTATCTGTGGGGCATTTCCAGAGACTGCTGCACTGGCATCATCCCAGGGGGAACCTCTATCACTGCACCCTCCTGCACAGAGGGTCCTTCTGTCAGACCAGCCAAGGAGGCTAAAGATGATAATAGCATCCCCGGAGAGTGACACCCACATCCTTCTCCACAACAGTCTCAGCCTTTGGCTGTGCTCCAGATGGTTGAAATGGAGCACCAGTTGGTGCATTGCTTTCATTTCCTCGAAAATTCTTTGTGCCACCTGCGTCACTGACCAATTCATGCTACACAGTGTTGCATGTATCGTGTGAGTGCTAGTGCACAGTATTGGCATGCTGCCATACATGACATGAGATTGCCCAACCTCTTAATGGAGGAGCTCATGCACATAAAGTCTGAGCGACTGTGGCACAAATCCACAAGTACTAAGGTTATAACATCTAATTTCAATGTAACCAATTCTCAGAATTACATGCTTACATAGTTCTTAACAGACTGGGTCTATTAAAGCACCCAGAGTTTCTATTCCCATGATGATACCCTCAGTGTTTGGGCACACCCAAAACTGGACAGGGACCTCCATGCATCCATTCTCAAAATCTCCCCACTCACTCCTCCATTCCCTCTCTTCCTGTTCCTTGGCCTTGTTATGATTTGGTCAGTTGCTAGTAAGTCTTCATTGGCATTTGAGATTAATGCCCCCACGTCTATTAATATTCTGCATTGATGCCCCCCAACATCCCATCAATGATCGTTCAAGGGTTGCTTCTCTCTCTCACTCCAGGGCGGATGCCACCTATTCTCTCTGTATTAAATCAACAAGCTTGGTGAATTTATCCTGAGTGAGGGTAACAGGATCAGATACCACCAGCTCCTGGTTTTTGTTTCCCTGTTGTTTGGGTCTCCGACCTCGTCCTCCTTTTTCTAACATTTTGCCCTGCAGTGCAGAAGAGCAGCATGGTGGTGCAGTGGTTAGCATTGATGCCTAACAGCGCTAAGAACCCAGGTTCAATTCTGATGTCGGGCCAATGTCTCTGTGGAGTTTGCACTTTCCCCCCACCACCCCCCGTCTGCATGGGTTTTCTCGGGATGGAGAAGTGAGTGGGGAGATTTTGAGAATCTCCAGTTTTCTCCACACTCCAAAGATGTGTGGGTTTTGTTGAGTGGCTAAGCTAAATTGCCCCAAGTATCAGGGGGGTTAGCAGGGTAAAAGTGTGAGGTTCCGGGAACAGGACTTGGATACGATCGTGGTCGGTACTGACTCAATGGGCAAATGACCTCCTTCTGTACTGTAAGGATTCTATAATTATATGATTCTAACCTATAAGTGGCCTGTTTTATGCAATTTTCACAACTTTTCTTAGGCTTCTTCCTGTTATCGCCCCCCCCCCCCCTTCCCTCGGGACCTTCTTTCATCGGAGAGACTTAATAAAATGCCTTTCTAATGACAATAATAGCATGTTTTCACTGCAGCAAAAGCCATCACAGTACCCACACTGGCTATTTCCAACTTTACTGCTGCTGCTTTATTCCTCACCTTCCAACTCTTTACCTCCTTAGCTCAAACCAGAAATTCTTATAATTCTTATTTCTATTATAAGTCTCCCCTTAGGTGTTGCTTCCCTCATAATTTACTTGATCTTTGTAGGATCAATTCATTCCTCCAAATAGACCACTTGGTACGATTTTAAAAATTATTTATTGAATATAATCTGAAACTTAAAAATGACAGAAAACGGAAAAGAGCAAGAGAGACAGGGGACAAAGAGTTGGTCCCAGATTACAGTCCCGAATTCAAAATCTTGCAGCACTCGACAGAACAATAACTACTGACCTGCAGATAGCTGTTACCACAATATTGCTTTTTGGTTATCTTTTGTTATTAAATTACCAGACACACACACACAATTCCAAGCTAAGTTTTAAAATATGACCAAGTTAGCTTAAGTTAACTTTAAAGCATAACACAATCAGTTACATAGGCAGAGGTACCTTAAAATGAAGCCTTTCAGCTAATGCAAATCATACAGAGGATCCCAATTAACTCTCAGTATTTGAAATGATCCAATTCTTCCTCAGATTCTCAGATCAGCCATGATCTTATAGAATGGCGGAGCAGGTTTGAAGGACGAGATGGCCTATTCCTGCTCCTATTTCTTATGTTCCTCATCCTGAAAGCACCCCCCCATCATAGGCTATGCCTCTCACATCCTGTAATGTCACTCGATCAACATTAGTTTTACTAGGAAGTGATATTCCTGTAGGGTCAGGCAATGGGCTAGCTTCATCGGATATAGGTTGTCCCAAAATTCCACATCCCCATTTTTCTTTTTCCGGGGAGGAAGTTCATTCAGCAGTTTTTGTCTGTATTCCGGGTGAAAGGTAGCATGATTATATTGGTGTCCATTGTCTTAATTCTTTGTACTGTTTGGTAAGGGGCTATAGGAGCAGGGTTAGGCTGCACTGTGGGTTTCTCATAGGCATGAGAGGGAGGTGGATTTGACCTAGATTCCCAACTCCCCCAGCTCTCTACCATTTAACTGCTTCAGTTCCATTACGCCTGTCCCTAGCAAGGGTCAGGATTTCCTCTGTAATAGTTAATGGGCCGTTGGGGAAATACTGGAAGGTCTGGGTATAATTCCTCCTTGGGGTATAATTCCTGCCTCTGGGGTAAGATCTTGTTCCTGTAACATCTTACCCTGTTGTAGGTAGAGGCTGAGAATCAAAACATGGGCCTTATCCACCTTATTGTGAATCAGACCTTCCACTGAGTATTTGTGCAGGGGAGTGAATCTGATGGAATAATTCCTAGCACTTCACGTTTTCAATTCACTTGCCATGTTTCTTGGTGAGGAAAAGGGACATTGTTTCTTCTCCTCTCTATTCATTGAGGAACTCACATTCCACCCATATAGCTTTGTCTTCTTGGCTTTTGACATATTTTATTTGTTTTGCTGTTTTGAAACCATTCATGCACACTCAGTCCTTTTAATCACTATGTGCAAATTCCAGATTCTCAGGAACCACACATCCAGATCACTTTTTATGGATGAATCCAAGACTCTGGAGAATACCATGCACCTAGAGATGTCTCATTGTACCGTATACTCCCTTTTCCTCTGGTCTACTCTTTGGATCTGCTTGTCTGCACCAATGTCTCAGTAATCATTCCAAAGCTAACCAACACACTACAGTATCCTTTTTTCAATATCCACCCCTATGGGAGACAGAGGAAGACACCATGGGAACTGGCCTTGGATACCAGAAGCTTCTGCAACTCTAAGGTTTTCCAGTGCAACTGAGATGGAATGGAGCACAATTCACCCTCCTTAATAATGCATTGCACTCTCGAATCACCATCTCCACTACTGATTCCCATTTTGGCTTGTCCAGTCGTCTCACGGTCTTCTATTCTGGAATTTTCAGTGGCTCACTCCTGTGATCCTGTTTAGGGCAGGAACCTCTCTTCAAGTTGATACCTTCTTCTTGACAATATGACTCAGTTTCTCCTGATAAAGCACCGCTGTGCTCTGAGGCTAATGCCAACTACCTCTGGCTCTGAGCAACTCTGAGAGATCATTAAGTCCTTTGGCTCACACTTTTGCAATGTTCAGGTACAACGCATGCCATGGCTAAGGCATGTCCTGAGCATTGCAATGATCTTGTTGAAGTGAATATGGACATTGAAATCCTTGCTACATAAGTCCCAGATTCTGCACACCACACAGCACCTGCTGTGTTAGCTATCTCGAACCAGTCCTGCTTAATCTGTGCAGAATGGCCTTCTCCTGCTATCCCTAGAAGAGGATGTCCCTCTCATGGCCTCGAGGAGGATCTTCTGATTTGCTTCCATGAACTGAGGAGCTATTCTGTTCCAGGTTCCTGGCTTCTTGCTTCCCAAAGACATATTCCAAACTGAAAGTAATGTGATGAAATGGAAACCATAATTGCTGGTATTTATTTCATAGAATTCCAACAGTGTAGAGGAGGCCATTTGGCCCATTGAGTCTGTACTGACAACAATCCCACGCAGGCACGAACCCCATAACCCGTCTTATTTACTCTGCTAATCCTCCTCACGCTAAGGGGCAAGTTACCTAACCTGCACATCTTTAGACTGTGGGAAGGAACTGGAGCACCTGGAGGAAACCCATGCAGACACGGGGAGAATGTACAAACTCCACTCAGACAGTGGCCCAAGACCGGAATTGAACCTGGGTCCCTGGCATTTTGAGGCAGCAGTGCTAACCATTGTGCCACCCTTAGATTTAAATCAGGTTGGCACTAGAGCAGTCTCTGCTTCCACTCCCAACACTGCAGCCTCAAATTGGCCATCAAATCCATCTTGAGGCTGATTAAAGGGCCACCTCCATTTAAAATCAGGCTGGTGAGTGTTTCTCTGCAGGGATGGGTTACTGACCTGGAAACAGTTCCAAATTCTATTTCCTGCCTCCAAGAAAGAACCAGTGAAAGCTTCAGTGTTGACTTGGGGAAACAGTTTACATTTAGAACAATTGATAAGGTATAAAGTATTTTTTTAAAGAAAATATTTGATTCCTGTGCTCTTTATACATTTAGCCTTGTCTTGTAGATTCCAACAATCCCGCAGACAATGACTAACTAGATTCTCTTCATTAATAACCTAACGGGTGTCATTAAAATTGACAGTATTTACTCGGCTAATGAAAGTGGATCCTACTCAGTGGATAACTCTCCATCTGGGAGATGAGTAAAAAGCAAATCACAGCAAGTAGGCACAAACAGAACTGAACAGTGGGCAGGCAAATGGTGTTTTTATCTTCAACACAATGAAGACCAAGTCAATAAATCTTTTGAGGAAGACTGATTGTGATGTTGTTTACCCACCTTTCACCTATAAAACAGAATCAAGCTCTCTTCAATTCAAATCCTCTTTGTCTGAGACAGGCAGTGAGGAAAACACCAAACTCTAAAAAGGTTAAGCATTTGTAGGAAAGCAGTTTTACTTCACACATTCCGTAACTTCTAAAAATTGAGAAGCTACTTTCCAATACAACACTGCATTATTGTTTAACAGGTGTCTCCTTGCCCTGGTCTTGATACAGTCAAAATTATGGGCTAATTGTGGATGGCCCAAGTCAGGCCAAGATCAGTACGAGCCAACATTCCTAACAAACCCATTTAAACACTGGTACAAAAGCAATCTCACTGGTCTATGTAGATAGAAATTGAAAGATGTTTTTGTGAATACATCTTGCTTAGGGTACATGTGCAGAGGATAGTGATAATCTCGAAAACGATAGAGGTGGTTTATAGACTTGGTTGTAAAGTGGCCGATGGATTTTAACCTAGGGAAGTGTGAGGTAATACATTTGGGGAGTTCAGACAGTTATAGGGAATACACAATAAATAGCAATATACTAAGAAGGGTAGATGAAGTGAGAGGTCTTGGCGAATAAATACATAGATCCCTAAAGGCAGCAGTTCAAGTAGTCAAATTGTAAAGAAGGCTCATGGAATGTTCTCTTTCATTGGTGGAGGTAAAAAATATAAAAACAAGCATATAATGTTGGAAATGTATAAAACATTGGTGAGGCCACAACTGGGGCATTGTTGTGCAGTTCTGGTCAGCATATTACAAGAAGGACATAATTGTGTTGGAGAGAGAATGCAGGGGAGGTTTACAAGCCAGGGCTAGAGTAACTATGAGGAGGAGAGATTGGATAGTTTAGGGTCATTTCCTTGGAACAATGAAGGCTGAGGGGTGACTTGATTGAGGTGGTAAGAAACTATGAGAGGAAGAGGTAGAGTGAAAAGAATAAAATTGTTTCCCTTGGAGGAGAATTCTGGAACCAGGGGACATAGATTCAAGAGAAGTGAAAGAAGGTTTAGGTGAGACAGAAAAGGTAGTGTGCATCTGGAATTCACTTTCAGGATTGTGATAGAGGCAGAGACATTAAACTCTGTAAGTTACAGGGTTCTGGGCTAAGTGCAGGAAGGTGAGATTGAAAGGGCACCTCAGGCTGGCATGGACAAAGGGGGCTGAAATCCCTCCTACTGTGCTGTAACTTTTCGATGGTTCTATATGTTTCTGCTGGGCATGTGGAAAAGTTGGTTACGTAAGAAATTGTCCAATAGCATTTCGACTGGCTTTTCCTTGTCACCTGTTAATTCAAGTTCTTCCTTCAGTTTTAGCTAGTGTTTGAATTTCTTCACCCAGGTCAAGGCATTACTTCCTTGTGCAGAGAAACAGATTTTCGTGTCTTTTATTTTCAGAAAAGCTATATTGTTCCACAGGTTGACCATTTTAGTCATCCAGCTTCACCTGGCAATTTGGCTTCACGTCACTGACCTCTACTCCATTTGGTATAACAGTACGTACATACAATAAAAGAGTCATTGCCATCTACCCCTGAAATCAAGAAAATCAATTATTTCATCAGCTGGAAGCCTCCTCTTTCATTCCATGCTAGTCCATCTTCAAATCTCAGCAGCGGAAGTGAATTCATTGAGTCATAAAGGTTTATAGCATTGAAACAGGCTCTTTGGCCCAACTTGTCTATGCCGCCCAGTTTTTACCACTAAGCTATTCCCAATTGCCCATGTTTGGCCCTTATCCCTCTTTATCCATCTTATCCTTCGCTGGCAAAATGGTTAGCACTGCTGCTTCACAGCACCAGAGATTCAGGTTCGATTCCCAGCTTGAGTCACTATCCACATGGAGTTTGCACATTTTCCACCTGTCTGCGTGGGTTTCCTCCAGGAGCTGTGGTTTCTTTCCACAGTCTGAACAATGTGCTGGTTAGGTGCATTAGCCATGCTAAATTTTCTCTCAGTGCACCCGAAAAGCCGTTGGAGTATGGCAACTGGGGGATTTTCATAGTAACTTAATTGCAATGTTAATGTAAGCCTACTTGTGACACAAATAAATAAACTTTAAACTTTAACTGTGAAAATGCTTTTTGAAATCAACATTATACCTGTCTCTACTACTACCTCTGGCAACTCATCCCAGACACTCATCAAGTCTTACGTGAAAAAAATTGCCCCTCTGGACAGGAAAATTCATTCTCAAATATATTTGCAATTTCTGTCCAACAATATAAATATACCATATTGCCTTGTTAATTAACTAACATAGTGACAGAGACTAATGTTTCGTGCTCCAGTTTTAATAATAGAAAAATCAATTGGTGAGTGAGCATAAATAACGTTTTGGCTAGCTTCGGGTGGCACGGTGGCACAGTTAGCACTGCTGCCTCACAGTGCCAGGGACTTGGATTTGATTCTCGGCTTGGGTCACTGTCTGTGCAGGGTTTGCATGTTCTCCATGCATCTATAGGGGTTTCCTCAGGATGGTCTGGTTTCCTTCCACAATTCGAAAGGTACACTGGTTTGGTGCAACAGCCATTTAAATTCTCCCTCAGTGTGCCTGAACAGGTGCCAGATTTTCACAATAACTTCATTGCAGTGTTAATGTAAGCCGAGTTGTGATGCTGATAAACAAATAAACTTAATATAAAGTTTTCTTTCATAAACTTTAACATGTCATGAATCCCTCTCACAGCCCTTTCACTTCTACTCTTGTTATCTCCTCCTGTCCAGTTACTCCGGCTACCTATATTAGTCATCACCTGTAACAGCCTCTGCCGTGCTCCAATTGTGACCAACAGAAAAATAATGTTTTATGATTACATCTTTTATCATTAATCCTATCCTTTTCCAACTCAGTTCCCAGATGCATTGCTTATTTACCTTTTGAGAATTTTTTTGTCTGCAACCAATTTTACCTTTGATCAACATCTAATCTTTCTCACACCGTATATGTTCAATACCAAATCACCATACGTCATAACCGATTCTATTTCAATCCCTATAAGTTCCATAACTGCACAGCAAGAAATAAAGGAAAGGGAGAGCTTGCTTATACCTCTCTGTACCTATGTACAAAGCTGATGGTGGTCAGAGATTAGTGACTTCTTCCTTGGTCAATTCTGAGTGATCAAAATGATCTCAGCCTCCCAGTCTACTCTTTGGACAGAGTCCCTGTGAATTCTTTCAAAAATAGCCTTTCTGGCTGTTATAAGACTTCCCATTATCAGAAAAACCCAGCAAATTTACTAGCGGGCAAATTTACAGGGGTGCAAACCCCTGAAGAACTGTAGGAGAACTCCGTCTGGTGTATTTGCAACCTCAGATTTACAGGAATGTGGTGGATTTCTAATGCTCCACACAATTTTGTAGGTGGCTCGTCACCCCAGATCAGAGGAATGTGGTTTTTGGAGCAAGCAAGAAATGGATTTGGGTTTGTCTGGTCCATTCTTAGCATTGGCTTTATAATTTTGTGGGTGGAGTAAAAATATTTTGAAAAAGAAATGCATTCTGGCCTCGTCAACGATGCTCACATCCCAAAAACAAATTTTTAAAAAGTGGACAAGTCTTTGAGGCAACATTAATGGGTTTTCTTTATCTATTTTACAATACTTTCTAAATTGCTCAGGTGGGAGGTGAGAACTTTTTTCTGTAATTGAACTGAACTTAAAAATCAAAGTAAGGAGATTGGAGATTATGCAAAAATTAGTGTGAGGTAGGGTTTATCCCATCATCGCAGTTATATATCATCTTTCCCAAAACAAATGCACACTATTGACTGAGTCATCAAGTATTGAGTCACAGAGATTAACAACATGGAAACAGACCCTTCAGCCCAACTTGTCCATGCTGCTTTTTAATTTAACCACTGAGTTAGTCCCAATTGCCTGTGTTTGACCCATATCCCTCTATACCTTTCTTATCCATGTAACTGAATAAATGTTTTTTAAAAGACAAAATTATACCCGCCTCTACTATGCAGTTTGCTCCAGACGCTCACCTGTCTGTGTGAAAAAATACACTTCTGGATCCTTTTATATCTCTCCCCTCTCTTAAACATATGCCCTCTAGTTTTAGAGGCTCCTAACATTGGGAAAAGATGTTGGCTATCTACCTTATCTGTGCCTCTCATTATTTTATAGAGCTCTACAAGTTCATTCTTACACCTCCTATGCTCTAGACTGATGCAGACTAATGAAGACCATGAAGACTGATCCACCTGTAAGATGATATTGAACATTCGACTGCCACCTGAGAATTTAGTGAATAATTAGTTTCTTGTATTGTGTGACCCTTTTTTAGGGCTTGCCCATGATCAAGCTTTGGACTTCAGTGTATTGTTGCCAGAATCTTGTGAAAGCTTAACGCAAAATAGATCCACCACGCATTGCACTTCACATTTTGGGAAATAAATAAATTTGAGGTCCCATATGAGCACATCACTGTCACTTCCTGAATTTGATCCAATATTGTTGTCTGCAAAAGCATCAAAATTGTTTGCAATCTTGTTATGGTTTAAAATGCCATGCCTGAAAGTGGTTGAAGTAGATTTAATCATTATGTTCAAATCGGAAAAGGACATGGACCCGAAGATGAAAAATAAATTGCAGGGTTGTAGGGAAGATCAGGAGAATGGGATCAGTTGGATTGTTTTTCAGAATGGAATCTTTCTCAGTCCTGGGAAGGTGGGGATGGGGAGGCAGGGGGTGGGATTGGAAGGGATGGACTTTAATTGGAATCAAGAGGAATTTCAGAGAAAGAGGTCTCATGCCAGCAGTCTGGCAGATTGTTATCTCAGGATAATTTTTCTAGAGCCAGCAGATCAACACTGGCAGAGATAACTGGCCTGGCAACAGTGGTGACCAGCATGCATAATTACCTGCCCATGTTTGTGCTGATTGGCCGTGTCAGTTGGATCTTGATTGTGGTAGATGGGTCCCTCATCCGAGGACCAAGCTCTAGAAGTTCTGAGATGCTATGAAGCCTCCTGTTCACAGGAGCTGCAGGCATCATTTGGCTATCACGGTTTCCCCTCACACGGATGACCTTATTTCTGAGGCTAACATTTATTTAATTGAACTTCAGCTTCCTCAATAGTTGTCTTAAGATGGGGCCACCATAATGTTCTCCTCTGATAGTGGCAGCACCAATCTCTGTGAGTGGGGCTACTGTCCTTCTGAGAAGGACTCTGCCCCACAGTCTAAAGGACATGTTGATTTGGTGCATTGGCCATGCTAAATTCTCTGTCAGTATACCCAAACAGGTACAGGAGTGTGACAACTAGGGGATTTTCACAGTAACTTCATTGCTGTGTTAATATAAGCATACCTGTGCCACTAATAAATAAATTTAAAGATTACAAGCACTCTGATTGGGTTTGCAGCCAAAGGGACTTGCCTGGCATCCTTAATTATAGGCAGATTCAGAGTCAGGTTTTTAATTGGCCAAATCCGTGAAAATCTCCAGGTGGGCAATCCGTCAGTCCTAGTGGAATCAGGAACTGAAATGGTCCCAACTCCACTTGTATTCTAGGAGCAGAAGATTCCACCTTCAAAGAGCCAACACAAGCAGAAAGGGCCAAATGGCCTCATTCTGTGCCTTAAGGCTTTAAGACAATGATAACCATCCAAATGCCATTGAGGCATCAAGGCACAATTGTAGCTTCTACAGAGGAGAATGTCTCCTGTGAGCACTTAACACGCAGTAGATCTCAGCAAGAGTATCCTTGATGAGGCAGAAGTTACTGTTATTGTGGAGATTAAGTATTTTGTTGTTTGCTTGCAAATCAGAGAAAAGTTAATCTCTCCTCCCCAAGGGTCTCCTCCTGAAATGGCTGCAGGGCAGCAGAAAACAAAGTGAACATTTATCTAACATGAGGCACTGCTGAGCTCCCCAACATGATGAAATATGCAGTGTGGCAGCAATTTTTAAATCCCCTATAACTGTATTTTGCACAAAGCCTTTGTCTGCTGATTTATCAGATTTAAACTGGCCAGTGTGAAGGAGGAAGTTCATTTTGAAGGTCAAGGTGCTCGCACATTAATATATGAAAAACCCAGTTTCTTCTTTACAGATATAAAAACTGGAAGATCCTTCAGAATAACAGACTCCTTTCAGCTTCTTAATATTTCGTTGAGCTGTTATTTCAGTTATTGTCCAGTAAAACGTTAGAAAGGACTTTAAGCGAACATTGAAAGTTGCTAATGTAAAGCTGTTAGGCAGCACAGTGGCACAATGGTTAGCATTGCTGCTTTACAGCGCCAGGGACCTGGGCTCAATTCTGACCTCGGGTCACTGAATGTGTGAAGTTTTGCACATTCTCGCAGGTCTGCCTCCAGGTTTCCTCCAAAAGATGTGCTGGTTAGATGATTAGTCTTGCTAAATTAACCCTATTGTCAGGAGCATTAGTAGAGTAAATATGTGGGGTTGTGGGAATAGGGCCTGGATGTGATTGTGGTTGGTTTAGACTCAATGGGCCAAATGGCCTCCTTCTGTACTATAGAGATTCGATGATTAGACATAGCCAAAAAGATATATTTTATGTATTTAACAATAGCCAGCCTTCAGCACTCAAAAAACATAAGAGTCATGAAGTCATAGCGGTTTACATCATGGAAACAGCCTTTTGGCCCAACTTGTCCATGCTGCCCACTTTTTTAACCATTAAGCTAGTCCCAATTGCCTGTGTTTGACCTAAAAGCTTTTTAAAAGACAAAGTTGTACTGGCCCCTACTACGACCTCTGGCAACTTGTTCCAGACACTCACCATCTCTGTGTGAAAAAATTTCCTCTCTGGACCCTTTTGTATCTCTCCTTTCTCACATTAAACCCTCTGTTTTAGACTCCCCTACCCTGGAAAAAGATGGTGACTATCTAGCTGATCTGCGCCCCTCTTTATTTTATAGACCTCTATAAGATCACCCCCAGGCCTCCTACACTCCAGGGAAAAAGTCCCAGTCTATCCAGCCTTCCCTTATAACTCAAATCATCAAGTCCTGGCAACATCCTAGTAACAGAAAAGTTGATCTGGGATATTAACTTGCAAATTCTATATTCTCAATAATTATAGAATCAGAGAATTTCACAACCCAGAAGGAGGCTATTCAGCCCATTGTGTGTGTGCTGGCTCTTTGAAGGAGCTATCAAATTAGATACTACCCAGCTTGCCTTTGATTATTTTTATGCAAGTGAGAGTCGCTGGCATGGCCAGCATTTGTTGTCCACCTGTAATCGCTGTAGAAAATTCCCCACAGCCCTGAAAAACATTTCTTTCCCAGTACACATTGAAAGTTCTTATTGAGCCTGCTTGGATCCACTTTCAGGCAGTGCATTGCACGAGATGGTGCAGATTAAAAGTGATGTGCGAAAGAAGCAGGTGTAAAGTGAGGAAAAGCACATTCACGCAATGAGTGGTTGGGGTCAGGAATGCACTGCCTGGAAGTGTGGTGGAGGCAGGTTCAATTGAACCATTCAAGAGGGCATTAGATGATTATACTGGAACAGCAGACATAAAAGGCAAAAGGCAGGGGAACGCTCATTTGGAGAACCACTGGCCAAGTGGCCTCCTTCTGCCCTGTAAAAATTCTATGATTCTATAATTTCCAACCAATCCCAATTGAAGTGTAAACCAAATTCAAAAAACTTCCCCCTTCCCTACCAGTCTTCATTTAATTACTTGAAAACGGTGTCCTGTAATTATTAACCCTCTTGCTCAACAGAGGCATTTTTTACACTATACTCGGTCACAATCCCAGAAGATTCTATGACTACCCTCCTTGGTCTTGTCTATTCTCAGGGTGGAATTTTAAGCTAGTGGAATTTTACACTCCCACTGAAATTCATGGAGTTTTGAAAAGCTGGCCACATTTTACAACTTTGCCCCCGACAAAACAGGGCCACAAAATTCCATCTCCAAGGTGTCAGTCAAAACTCAGCCATAGCACTCTGGTTTCCTGAGTTAGAATGTTACAGATTCAAGACTCACTTCAAAGATTTGAAAATCTGGACCTACACCCTGTTGCAGGACCAAGCGAGTGTTGCACTATCGGTGGTGCAATCATTTGGATGATTTGTTAAGTGGAGGTCTTGTTTTATAGGAGGTACTTATAAAAATACCATGACCTCATTTCAAAAGATGGCAGTGGAATTATATCTGGTGCCCTTGTCAATATTTGTCCATCAGTCAACTACACAAGAACTGATCATCTGTTGATCGTCACTACGCAGTTTGTAGGAGCTGGATATGGGCAAATTGCCTGCCATGTTTTCTGTGTTGCAACATTGACAATATTTCAAAAGTACATAACTGGCTGTAATGTCAAGAGATGTCTCAGATTATATAAAAATCATAGAATAATATAGTGCAGAAGAGGCCCTTAGGCCCATCCAGTCCATACTATATAAATGCGAAATCTTCTTCCCTCTTCTTTGGGAGAAGAGTACAGCATCTTTAGTCTCTCCACATCACTAAAATCCTTTAATATTGGTCCTATCCTTGGAAAGTTCCACCTAGTGCCTTTACTATACATTCACATGTCTTATACAGGAGCATTGATTCAGTAATGATGAGCAGATTTTAATCCTCCCGCTGTCCCCACATCCTAAGGTGAGTTTGGAAGCAGGGGAGGAACATAGAAATAGAAGACTACAGCACAAACAGGCCCTTCGGCCCACACATTGTGCCAATTATATCAGTAACTATCAGCTGTTTGATTGAGTCTTCTCCCAGTTAAGTTTCAAGCTCGAAGGATGACAGGTGGCCTTCCTGCCCACAGGCCAAATAAGGCCCTTAAGTAGCCATTTCATCCCTGTATCGCTGATGCTTAACTGTGGGAGGTAGACTCAAGACCTGGAGAGGCTACTGGATTAACCTTGTTGGAATTGCCATTGGCCTAATATGGGGGTGGGGTACGGTGGGGGAGGGGGGGTGCTCATTTACAGCCGTTCTGAACAAGGGACCTAGAGGGCCCAATTTTTCCATCGCGTTCCGTCCATTTTTGGGCACGAAAACTTACTAAAGTCAGGCATGAGACAAGTAGCACAATCCATGCATGCCGCTGCATTGGTTCCCCCTTTACCAAGGCCAAGGTTGGGATCATACCCAAAACAGGCATGACAGCCATTTGAATGACTAAATAGGCTGCATGCTCAACCTTACCGGCATTTCCACCCTTTGCCATCGCATTCACCCATCTGGATTTGGCGCAAACCAGACTTGCTCTACGAAAGTCCGATTTGGGCGCTCTAGTTAGTGAGAAGATAAGTGCTGAGCGTCCGACTGCTCTCTGCTTAAAATCGGTGCAGGGAATAAGGGGCGGGGGGTTGGGGGGGAGGGGGGTTTGGTGGTCACAGCTGCAGAGTTTCAGGAGTGTTAAGCCCTGCCTACAGGCTTGCACAGTGCAATTCAGAATTGTGGATACTTTTGCAGGCACACTGTGTACAGGGATACCTGAGAACGGGTCTAGTATTCAGATCTGGAACTCTCCCAGTCTCAAGTTCACCCAACACTTACAATCAAAATGGTAAAATACAACTCAGAATCAGAAGGGTCAGCACTGCAGGAAGCCATAGCCCTGGTCTTGCTGATAGGTTACCTGCCTTCATCTTCCCACTGGCCAACGGACCCCTTCCCACGACTCTATCCCCCACCCACACTCTCCTCTGTCTGCCCGATGCCCTTGGCAGGTCTGAATGCTGCACAGGCCATGGTGTCTATTCCCATTGACAGTGCCAGTACTGCAGAGTAACCAGCCTCTAACTGATAATGGGAGTGGAATTTTCAGCCTACCTAACTTCAAAGAAGAACAAAGAACAGAGAACAAAACAGCATGGGAAACAGGCTATATGGCCCAACGAGCCCACGCCACCACCCCGATGTTTCCACCTCTACCCGCAATCCCTGTCCATGATCTATGAATTAAAAACCAAATTTGAGACAATTAAGGGAGAATTTGTTTTGCCAATTAGCCTAAGAGCACATCTTTGGGATGTGGGAGGAAACCGGAGCACCCGGAGAAAACTCACGCAAGCACGGGGAGAATGCACAAACTCCCACAGACACAGGCCCAAATCCATGTATCTGCGCAGCACAGCGATAGTCACTGAACTGTCGTATTGCCCATCAGATGGTCCCGGTCAAGTGTACACTAACGACGTGAAGCACTAGGATACTCTCAAAAAAGATCCAAGAGCAGCGCTCCCATGACCCATCACGTGTATGCCCCTCATTAGACAACAAGGTAGACCAAAGCACCTGTAGGAGAAAAACAAGTACATCAATATCATCTTCTATTTATCCATCACTTCCTGGTAATCGAGCCTGGGGAGATGTGCCACAGGGTTCTTAACAGGCCTCCAAACAGTGGACAAGATCCCCCCATCGCCCTCGTTAAATCCTGCCCTGTGACTAATTTTACATTTCAATTTCTGCAAGCAAAAAGCAAGTTTTTACTCATCAGAGACACGTTTGTAAGGAAGAGAAGCAATGGTCAACTTTTAGCACCATAATACTATACTGATTTTTTAAGGCTTGTGCTAAGATCTGTAGGTCTCATTAGTAGCTGTAATAATCTTTTGATAAATGCTAAATGCGTTAACAGATTAGCACACACTTGGTGATACTGCATGGAGTAAACTAATTTCATACAGTGGCGACCAAAAGCACTTCAGGTAACAGGATGATTAAAAAAAAAGTTCATAAGAGAAAAACCAACTCAATCAAAAATGCCTGTCAGAGAATTGACTGACTTAATGACTCAAAGCTTAGACTGATTAATTATTTACTCCTAAAGTACTTGAGTTCAGACCCAATAAAAATTACAGTCATTTAACAAAGAAAACACATCCAATGATTTCCAATAGCTGGCAGATTTGTCACACTCGCCATACCACTGTATGAAGTAAGAAGTAAATCAGCAAGCAATGTTGTTCATTTTTATGAAGAATATTGCTATTAATGACCTTTGTGGTTTCTATTATCTGACAATGAGTCATGATTGGGTACAACCTACATCAAAGAACCTGGGAAAGGAATCCAATAACATCTTCGCTCAGTGAATACTGTGCATTTATGAAAAAAAGGCACATTTCTCAAACAAACAGCTTGGACCCAAGTGGCAGTGTGTGAGTCAGATTATTGCCACCGGTGCAGGTTCAATTGCTGTTATAGGCCTGGGGCTTGCTTCCTCACCCTGCCCCTCAGAGCAGAAGGTAATCACAAGCCACTACAGATAAAAAGTAGCCGAGTAGACAGCTCAGGGTGAAGCAGCTGTTGACAATGGGTCAAGGAGCTGCCTTTGGGCACAGCATCCATGAATGAAAGATAAACCTCATTGAATAGTCCCTGCATTGATTGGATTTATTTCATTCCATCTCCCCCTAGAAGCTTTTAATACTTTAGCAAGGTAGCCACTCTTCTTCATCAACGAACTCAAATAGTAAACGTCACAATCACACACACGTAACCCACACATCTCACACACATGCCACATACACACACAAATACATCACATGCACATGCCACACATCTCACACGCACATGCACATAGGGTGATAGAGTCATAAAGGTTTACAGCATGGAAACAGACCCTTTGGCCCAACTTGTCCATTCCACCTTTTTTTTTAAAAACCCCAAAGCTAATCCTGATTGTCCACATTTGGCCCATATCCCTCTACACACACCTAACTGTAGATTACACACACACCTAACTAACAATTGTAATTGTTATGGGGGACTTTAACTTTACTAATATTGATTGGAATAGCTATAGCTCTAGCTCATTAGAGGAGTCAGTTTTCATACAAAGTGTGCAGGAAGGTTTTTTGACTCAGTATGTAGATAGGCCAACTAGAGGTGAGGCTACATTGGATTTGGTGCTGGGCAATGAGCCAGACCAGGTGTTAGGCTTGGAAGTTAGTGAACATTTTGGTGATAGTGACCACAATTCGGTTACGTTCACCTTAGTGATGGATAGGGATAGGCATGAAGCTGGGGGCAGTAGTTATAGCTGGGGGAAGGGTAATTATGAGGCCATCAGGAGAGAATTAGGGTGCATAGATTGGACTAGGAAACTACAGGGACTGGGAACATCTGGAATGTGGAGCTTATTCAAGGAGCAGCTGCTGCGAGTCCTTGATAAGTATGTCCCTGTCAGGCAAGGAGGAAATGGTCGAGTAAGAGAACCTTGGTGTACGAAAAAAGTTGATTTGCTGGTTAAAAGGAAAAAGGAGGCTGATGTCAGGATGAGGCTTGAAGGCTCGGTTAGTGCAATGGATAGCTATAGATTAGCCAGGAGGGAGCTAAAGAGTGAATTGAGGAGAGCTAAGAGAGGACACGAGAAGACTTTGGCTGATAGGATTAAGGAGAATCCTAAAGCTTTCTTTAGATATGTTAAGAATAGAAGATTGGTTAGGACAAGATTAGGGCCAGTCATAGACAGCAGTGGGAAGTTGTGCGTGGAGCCTGAAGAGATTGGAGAGGCACTGATTAAATATTTCTCTTCGGTATTCACGCAGGGTGATGTAAATGTAGTTATGGAGAACACTGAGGTACAGGGCAGCAAACTGGAAGGTATCAAAGTAGATAGGGAGGATGTGCTAGATATTCTCGAGGGTTTGAAGTTGGATAAGTCCCCTGGGCCGGACGGGATTTACCCTAGGATTCTCTGGGAGGCAAGAGAGGAGATTGCAGAGCCTCTGGCTCTGATCTTCAGGTCGTCGTTGGTTACGGGTGTGGTTCCGGAGGACTGGAGGATAGCGAATGTGGTCCCATTGTTCAAGAAGGGGAAGAGAGACCTTCCAGGGAATTATAGGCCAGTGAGTCTTACTTCTGTTGTGGGCAAAGTATTGGAGAGAATTATTAGGGATAGGATTTATAGTTATTTAGAGAGAAATGAATTGATTGGGGATAGTCAGCATGGTTTTGTGAAGGGTAGGTCGTGCCTTACTAACCTCATTGAGTTTTTTTAAAAAGTGACTAAAGAGGTGGATGGGGGTAAGGCGGTTGATGTGGTATATATGGACTTTAGTAAGGCGTTTGATAAGGTGGCCCATGGAAGACTTCTGCAGAAAATGCAGATGTATGGGATAGAGGGTGATTTAGCTAATTGGGTTAGGAATTGGCTAGCAGATAGAAGACAGAGGGTGGTGGTTGATGGGAGATATTCATCGTGGAGTTCGGTGACAAGTGGTGTACCTCAGGGGTCTGTTTTGGGGCCCCTGCTGTTTGTAATTTTTATAAATGATCTGGATGAGGGTAGTGAAGGATGGATTAGTAAATTTGCAGATGACACTAAAGTCGGTGGAGTGGTAGATAGTGAAGAGGGGTGTTATAGTTTGCAGAGAGACTTGGACAAGTTGCAGAGCTGGGCCGAGAGGTGGCAAATGGAGTTTAATGTGGAAAAGTGTGAGGTAATGCACTTTGGCAGGAATAATAAATGTGTAGAGTATAGGGCTAATGGTAGGATTCTTAATAGTGTTGATGAACAGAGGGATCTTGGTGTATGTGTCATAGATCCCTGAAAGTAGGCAGTCAAGTCGATAAGGTTGTTAAGAAGGCATATGGAGTCTTAGCTTTTATTGGTAGGGGGATTGAATTTCGGAGCCGCAACGTCATGTTGCAACTGTACAAAACTCTAGTGCGGCCGCACTTGGAGTATTGTGTGCAGTTCTGGTCCCCACATTATAAGAAAGATGTGGAGGCATTGGAGAGGGTACAGAGGAGGTTTACCAGGATGTTGCCTGGTATGGAGGGCAGGTCTTATGAAGAGAGGCTGAGGGATTTGAGGTTGTTTTCGTTAGAAAGGAGGCGGCTAAGAGGGGACCTAATCGAAACATATAAGATGATTAGAGGTTTAGATAGGGTGGACAGTGATAGCCTTTTTCCTAGGATGGAGAAAGCTAGCACGAGGGGACACAGCTTTAAATTAAGGGGTGATAGTTATAGGACGGATATCAGAGGTAGGTTCTTTACCCAAAGGGTGGTTCGGGAGTGGAATGCCCTGCCTGCAGCAGTTGTAGATGCGCCAAGTTTGGTGGCGTTTAAGAGGTTAGTTGATAAGTATATGGAAGAGAAGGGAATGGTTTAGTTTGGAGGGGCATTGCTTTTTATATTGGTTGGCACAACATTGAAGGCCAAAGGGCCTGTTCTGTGCTGTAATGTTCTATGTTCTATGTTCTAACTCATGTAACTATTTAAATGCTTCTTAAAAGACAAAATTGTGCTTGCCTCTATTAATACCTCTGGCAGCTTGTTTCAGATACTCACCACCTTATGTGTGAAAAATTGCCCCTCGGGACACTTTTGTATCTCTCTCCTCTTACCTTAAACCTATGCCCTCTAGTTTTAGACCCCCCTACCTTTGGGAAAAGATATTGACTAGCTGATCTGTGACCCTCATTATTTTATAATATAAGATCACCCTCAGCCTCCTACACTCCAGAAAAAAAAGTCTCAGTCTATCCAGGCTCTCCTTATAACTCAATCCATCAAGTCTCGGTAACATCCTAGTAAATCTTTGATGCACTCTTACTAGTTTAATAATATCCTTTCTATAATAGGGTGACCAGAATTGCACACAGCATTCCAAATGTGGCCTTACCAACGTCTTGTACAACTTCAACAAAACATTCCAACTCCTGTATTCAGTGTTCTGACCGATGAAAACAAGCATGCCGAATGCCTTCTTCACAACTCCATCCACCTATAAGTCCACTTTCGAGGAGTTATGAACATGTACCCCTAGATCTCTTTGTTCTGTAACTCTCTCCAACGCCCTACCATTAACTGAGTAAGTCCTGCACTGCTTCAATCTACCAAAATGCATCACCTTGCATTTATCTAAATTAAACTCCATCTGCCATTCATCAGCCCACTGGCCGAATTGTTTGAGATTCCGTTGCAATTAGAGATAACTTTCTTCACTGTCCACTATTCCACCAATCTTGGTGTCATCTGCAAATTTACTAACTATGTCTCCTATATTCTCATCCAAATCATTACTATAAATGACAAATAAACAGTGGGCCCAGCACTATCCTTGAAGCACGACACTGGTCACAGGCCTCTAATTTGTTAAGCAATCCTCGACAACCACCCTCTGCCTTCTGTCAAGAAGCCAATTTTGTATCCATTCAGAGTCCTCCTCCTGGATCTTTGAGATTTAACCTTATGCAACAACCTACGATGCGGTACCTTGTCAAAGGCCTCGCTAAAGTCCATGTGGACAATATCAACTACACTGCCCTCATCTACCTTCTTTGTTATCCCTTCAAAAAACTCAATTAAATTTGTGAAACATGATTTTCCACTCACAAAGCCACGCTAACTGTCTCTAATCAGTTCTTGTGTTTCTAGATCCTCTCTCTCAAAATACCTTCCAACAACTTACCTACCTGGGATATGAGTCTCACTGGCTTGCAGTCCCCAGCTTTTCCCTGCAGTCCTTTTTAAACAAAGGAACAACATTTGCCATTCTCCAACCTTCAGACACTTTACCCATGACTATCGATGGTTCAAATATCTCAGCTAGAGGACCCACAATTTTCTCCCAAGCCTCCCATAATAACCTGGGATACACTTCATCAATATCACATATAGTGATATAGATAGTGATACATATATATATATATGTATATATACATCACTAATACACACACACACACACGTATATATGTGTGTGTATATATATATATATATATATAAAATATATATATATATACACCCATACACTCATCCCACAGACCCCACATATCTCACACACACACACAGACACACACCCATACCCACACACATACATATATAAGTATATATGCACACACGCTCATCACAGACTCCTCACATCTTACCATCTCACACACACATGCCACATCCACACACAATTCACATATCTTATACACACTCCACATGCACACACATACCTCACACCATCTCACACACACACACGTGCCATATACGTAAATAAACACACACACATCCCATGCATCTCACACGCACCACCCCACAGATCCCACACAGCTCACACATACACACACATACACAAACACATTTCATACACATTACACTACACACACATACACATAAATCTCAAGCGCATACACCCACACACAATCTGATTAGAATTTAAACATTTAAATGCCTCACTGCGGCTGGTTTATTTTTTATTATTATTTATTGTTTTTATTTTTTCCCTGTTTCCTACCTAATCCTCTCTCACTTTTTCTGTTTTTCCCCAGATGCTTAAGTTCTTTTTCTTCTTTATGTAATAACCTGGCACACTTTTAAATATGTTCAATCAACCTAGCATTGATTGCTACCTGCAGGAAAGAATTTTGAAGCCTTCATAACATTTCCACAGAGATTCCAGCTATCTTTTACTATTCACAAAAAATATTTGTTACTTGTGGCTGACCTGAACAGGCTGGTAAAATTTCCCTCGACTTTGGACAAGTTCAGTAGTGGCATTGAGTGAAGTGTCATTGCAAAGTCATTATCTTGAAGAAATCAGTGTCTCTTATTGGGAACTCATTGCTGCCTGAAGGAATGTAACTCTGTCAGTTCACTGTGCCTGCCTGCTGAGAGTAAAGAGAGAATTGGGTACAGTGTGCCATCCATTTTTATCGGCTGACATCCAACAGTGTCGTTTTCAATGTAATAGACTGGTCAAGGCATTCAATATTCTGCTTGTTGTCTTCCAGTAAATCTATACCAACGATTTGGAATTTGGAGAGCAAATGTAGGGTGGAATTTTCCCAAAAATTAATCGTGTCATTTCAGGTGAGAAAATGGACGTGGTTCACATTGGATCCGATTGCAAGTTTCCCACATCAGTCATTTTTGAGGGAGGGGTGAGTTTTGCATTAGTTCTGAGAGTGGCAGAGCCTAAACACACTGGCAAGCCTGGCTTCACAGAGATCAGGTGCCATTTTTAAGGGTGCCCTCATCTCAAAATGAAATTGAATATCTCTCCCCCAACCCACAAATTCTGCCCTCTCATTGAAGAGATGTTTCCCCAGCCCACCTTTGACCAATGGAGATCACCAGCTGGGGATTCGGTTTGCCATGTTCTTGCTTCTTCACTCAGTTTGTCCAATGCTCCTGGAAGCTTTTTTGTATTCTCCTCACATTCACCTTACCATCTCGATTGGCCTCTTCAACAGATTTGAAAAGATTATGACCGTGAATTTCCAGCTATGTCATGCCTGGTGCAGGTTGTGTTGGGATGGTGCAGGGTTAGAGGATCCCAGGTGAGGGGTCTAACATGGCCAGCATCAGCACAAAACCCCATTGCGATCCTCCCAGCCACCGCGCCCCGATGTAATCCAGATCCCATCCACTAAGGACAGGGACCAGGTTAGCAGAGTTAAACATGCCGAGTCTTTTTTGCGGTTGGATCCTCCTTGTTCACATTCAGATACAACGAGAACCTGCCGAGAATCATTCCTAGTCTCCACAATGGAGACTGGGACACAGTGGACAAGCTATTGAAACCCTTGGGCAGTCAGAAACATGGCTGGGTAGTGTCCAGCTGGTGCCCTGCCAGAGACATTGGCAGTCCCCCTTCATGAACCCCCTTCTCTCCTTCATGACATCCTTGATACCCTCTTCAAGTCCCCTCCCTTTATGACCACCCCTCATGACTCCCCTTCATGACCACACCTTGAAATACCCTTTCAAGTCCCATCCTTTATGACCCCCTTCATGCCCCAACCCCTATCAGGCCCGACTTTGGCATTGCACCTGGCACCCTGGCAGTGCCCACTTGATAGTACCATCCCGGCATTGGCAGGATACCAGCTGGCATTGCCAGGTAGGCACTACCCAGCCATGTTTCCGACTACCCAAGGGTTTCAATGGCTTCTGAACCTCGCGGGCAAGTTCGCTGTGCCCTGGTCTCCATTGTGGAAATTAGGAGTGATTCTCAGCAGGTTCTCATTGCATCTGAAAGTGAGCAGGGAGAGTCCAACTGCAAAAGGATTCAGCGTATTTAAATGCTTAATTAATTCTGCTAACCTGGTTCCTGCCCTTACTGGCTGGGATCCAGATTACATCGGGGTGCGGTGGCTGGGAGGATCACAACGGGGTTTTATGCTGATGCTGGCCACGTTAGACGCCTCACCTGGAATCCTCTAACCCTGCACCATCCCAACACAACCTGCACCAGGCACGATATAGCTGGAAATTCAAGATCATAATCTTTTCAAATCTGTTGAAGACACCAATTGAGATAGTAAGGTGAATGTGAGGAGAATACAAAAAAGCTCCAAAGGCCATTGGACAAACTGAGTGAACAGACAAGAACATGGCAAACGGAATACAACCTGAACAAAATGTGAAGAGATCCACTTCAGTGGGAACCGAAATACAAAGTATTTCTTGAACAGTGAAAGAATGGGAACTGTTGATTTGTAAAAAATGCAGATTTCTGGCTTATGAACGATTGAAAACTAGCAATGTAGATGCAGCAAGCAATTTAGGAAGACAAGTGGTATGTTGTCCTTTATTGCAAGAGGAATTGAGCACAGAAGATGTGGAGGGGGTAGGGCTTAGGGGCTGGAGCCTGGGGGGGATCGGAGAGGTTGTGCAGTTCTGCTGCCACTCTGCAGACAGGATCAGTCAGGGCTGGAGAGAAGCCAGTGATCAGGGGAGTGCGGGCGGGTGGGGTCCTGCTAGGATGGGGGTGGGGCCACCACACACACACAGAGCTCCAGAACTGTCAAAATCTGGCGTGAATAGGCTCTGCCCACCCCCAGTTTTTAATGAGATTGTGACCTTTGTGTCGTGCAGAGTGTGGGAGATTTGATTCTGAACTCCCACTGACAAAAACAATTGTGATTTACACCATTTTTCCTGTGAATTCAGCACTTAGAATTTTCTTGGGAGAATTGCCCCCTTAAAATTTAAAACTTTATCGTTTAAAGTTTAAAGCTTAAAGTTTAACTTTTAAGTTTTACCTTTTAACTTTTAAAGCTTAAAATTTAAACTTTAAAGTTTAGAGAGAGCGCAACAAAGTTTCGCCAGACTAGTCCCTGGGATGCAGCATTTGTCTTATGAGAAGGAATTGAGGAGACTGTGCACTTGTATTCTCTACTGTTTAAAAGAATGAGAAATGATTCAAGCATATAAAATTCTTGCAGGGCTAGCCAAGATAGATGAAGGAAGGATATTTCCCCTGCTAGGGTTTCAGAGCCAGAAGGGACACAGAATAAAGGGTCACCTATTTAATACTGAGATGAGGAGGTGAGTATTTGGAATTCTCTACCCCAGAGAATTCAAGACTGACGTTGATAGATTTCTAGTTATTAAGGAATGTGGGGACAGTGCAGTAAATTGGGGCTGAGGTAGAAGATCCAATGAGATGGTGGAACAGGCACAAGAGACCAAATAGACCATTCCTGCTCCCATTTCCTTCATTCCTATATTCTTCACTTCCCGTGATTCTCATTGGCAACAAACCCAATACCCTCAGAACATCATTATTTACAAGTTTTAGACTTTCTAAACTTCTATTTATACAACCAAAGTAAGCAACATGAAACCTCCCCACAATGTATTCCATTTTTGCCCACTTATTGAATCAATCCATATCTCTTTGCTACCGCTTTGTGTCCTCCTTACGGTTTACCTTCTCGCTTAGCTTTTTATCATCCGTAAATTTAGACATCCTTCTCTCTGTCTCTTCTTTTGGAGTGATGAAAGAGGATATCTTAGAAGGTTTTTCAACTTAGGTCATTATGGAGTGGAGCTGAGAAGTAAAAAGGAGTGATCATTTTGCTGAGATTACATTATAGACCTCCCAACAGTCAGAGGGAAATAGAGGAGCAGATATAGAGGCAAATTACAGAAAGGTGTGAGGGGAATAATGTTACCATAGTGGGGAATTTCAGCTTCGCTAATATTAGCTGGACTCATCTTAGTCATAGAGTCATAGAGGAAACAGGCCTTTCGGCCCAACTTGTCCATACCACCTTTTTTTAAAAAACCCCTAAGCTAATCCCAACTGCTCTCATTTAGCCAATATCTCGCTATACCTATTGTGCTCATGTAACTATCTAAATGCTTCCTAAAAGATAGAATTGCACATGCCTCTACTACTACTTCTGGCAGAAGAAAACTGAGTGTAATCAGTATGAGAAGTGGATTATGGAAAGAGAAGGGAATGACACCAATTGTGGAGGGCGACAGGGGCATTGAATATAAAAGTTGGCAGGCCATGCTGCAGCAGTACAGAACTTTAGGTAGGCTTCATTTAGAATATTGCATACAATTCTGGTCACCAAACTACCCAGAATGATGTGAATGTTTTGGGGAACATTCTAGGATGTTGCCTGGTCTGGTGGGTAATAGCTATAAGGAGAGGTTGGATAAACTCGGTTTGTTCTCACTGGAACAATGGAAGTTGAGGGGTGAACTGATAAAAGTCTATAAGACGATGAGTGGCATGAACAGAGTCGATAGTCAAAAGGTCTTTTCTAGGGTAGGATAGTCAAGTACTAGGGATGTAGGTTTAAGGTGCATGGGGAAAAGTTTAGAGGAGATGGGCGAGGCAAGTTTTTTATACAGAGGGTGGTGAATGTCTTGGAAATGGGGAGAGCTGGTACGATAGCAGCATTTAAGGGGCAACTAAACAAATACATGAATAGGATGGAAATGGAAGGATACAGGCTCTGTAAGTGCGTACAATTTTAGTTTGGGCAGACATTGTGGTTGGTGCAGGCTTGGAGGGCCGAAGGGCCTGTTTCTGTGCTGTACTTTTCTTTGTTCTTTGTGAGGGAATGGGTGTGAAATGGCGTAGAGTTGAGCATGAGTATGAGTTTGGAGTTAAAGAAGCATGACAAGGTCCACTTCAGCCACAATTGGGTTTGGGATTCACTAAAGCAACCATACTATTGCAACCTACCTTTCAGCCAATACAAGCCGATCTGTTATATCACCCCCTAATCCCACCCTATGATGTGTTTTCCCGCAGTGAACGTAGCTTGCCACCATGATCCATAGTATTTCGTTTGGCTTGGTCATCCTGGTGGCAGATAGTGCCAGATAATTCTACCCATAAAGTTCCAAATAGGATATAGTTATGGGAATGATGCTGAACTAGAATAGAATGTCTGCTATGAATCCTAATAACCTAGCATTCAGCTCTATCATTACTAAACCTAAAGCTTAAATCTACAGCATTGTTCTCCCTCACCATTACACTATTGATTACATTTTTTGGAGTCAATATCTGTTTGAAGCATTTTTCTTGCAGTTTAATGATACATTTCATGCCTTCAATGTGGTTGCCATGCTTACATTTCATTCTGCCTGCTCTTGGTAAATTGTGCGTTCGTGCAATGTCTGTGATTTTTATTTGGATCAATGATATCTGCATTGTTGAACACAAGTCTGTGTGCGTTCTAGCACTGTTTCACCTTTGCACAGTGTGTGCTTTGTGATCTGTAGCTCTACTCAGCAGAGTTAGCTACTGTCAGGTTTCAGTTTATAACCCAATCCTCTCAGTTTGGTGGAAAGTTGGATCAGAAAGTGTGTTCTTCTCAAATGCAAATGTTTGCTTTCTACAGCAACAGTCATGACAACACTGCAAAGTTTAGAGCTTGATTCCTCCCTGGCTTCAATTGTCAGCAGATTAAGTTTAAAGTTTATTTATTATTGTCACAAGCAGGCTTAAATTAACACTGCAATGAAATCATTGTGAAAATCTCCTAGTCACCACACTCCAGCACCTGTTCGGGTATGTCTGAAGGAAGCCACGCAGGCGAGGGGAGAATGTGTTGACACTGCACAGACAGTGACCCAAACCAAGAATTGAACCCAGGTCCCTGGCACTGTGAGGCAGAGGCGCTAATTGTTGTGCCACTGTGCCACCCATCTACGTGCATCTTTGTCAAGGGAGAAAAATGTTTCTTTACTACTTTGACAAACCAAAAACCTCATTTTGTTATAGCTGCCTCTGGTCTTCTGAAAATTTTCAGTACTTCTCATTTCCTATTACACTGCTTTGTTCCTTGTGCTGTAACTATTCTGTTGTGTTTAGCAATTCCCCAGCTCTGCCAAATAACATAATTTATTAATCTTATTTTTCAGGTATTATTTTGTCCTGATTAAAACTTAAACAAGTTTTTCCATGATTGAGAAAGTTTGAAGTTGCCCTTGTTTCCTGTAGGAGTTCTGCAATAAAAAATGGAGCCAGTGCTGGCTATTGGTATCTATCACTCTGAAGCCCTGTGTACTCATCTGTCCCCAGCATCATTGGACCCTTGTCTGCAGCACCCACACTTGGAGGTGGCTGTCTTCAGATTCAGGTTTGAATCTGAATGGTTTGAACCTAAGAGGCTAGTAAAATGCAGCACATGGCCTGACCTGTCTCCCATTTTGTGGACAGGGCTGGTGAAAGTGTCAGGGGGACCGCATGCATCTTGAACATATTGGAGCCCTTAAGTGGACAATTCATGACAAATCAAGTGCCAGTTCCCACTCCTGATGTTCTGTTCCACATGGCAGAGTCAGGTTTATGCAACGAGAATAGCCACTGCATGGGCTGATGTTGGGCAAGATTAAGGAGGGACACATTCCTTTGGTGTCCCCTCTGCCCATTGGAAACAGTCATACTTTCCTTTTAAACTTTCCCCCTTGACCTCTCAAGTCTGGTTCCTTAATCCCATTAGGCCTAGTGATTACCCCAGAGAGAAGATCCGCATCTATAATCTATTCTTCATCAGATCTACCTGTAGTACCAGCAGTGGCCACCGCTCAAAGCCAGCACTGCTGGGTTTACATAGCTCCCAGTCAATTGGATTGGCCAGCAGTGCTCTAAAAAGAGACCTCCGCAGCTGGAGATGGGAATCTCAATTTTTCACAATGAATGCCCCGTGGTATGTTAAGTGGTGATGTATCAATCTGGGTCAGCAGTTATGCATTCCCCATTGAGACAGTCTGGTGGGAAACCTCGCCATCCAAATTGTCCTGTTCTTACAGAGGAGTGGTACTACATACTCTATGGGCATACCCTGTTACTGGGTATGAATAGAACATACTTGCCCACTGAATAGGATTCTAACCCACAATAATTCAAGGATGTTTAAATGGTGCAATAGTCTTTGACTTGATTTGATTTATTATTGTCACATGTATTGGTATACAGTGAAATGTATTGTTTCTTGTGTGCTACACAGTCAAATTATACTGTTCAGAGAGTGTACGGGGAGAAGGAAAGAAGGGGGTACAGATTGTAGTCTGACAGTCATAGGTAATGTATAGAGAAAGCTCAACTTAACATAAGATAGATCCATTGCTCAGGCTTGGAACTTTATAGTAATTACTGCTAAGAGTTCAGGCTCAAAATTTACTCCCCTACCATCTTTTCTGAAGATCTTTTAAAATTAAACACAGGAACAGAGGAAATTTAAGGAAAGACAATAAATGTAGCTTTATGTCCCTTTTGCTTTCAGGATTTTACAGTAACTGGGCAGGATTTTCCAGTCCTAACCACACTGAGACCAGAAAGCCCTGTCCAAGATCAATGGACTTTTCAATTGTTTGTTAAATTGTCTGCTCAGCTTTTGACGTTTCTGGCAGCAGAAAGAACTGGAAAACTTACCCCAGTGTGTGAGATGCATCTGTTTTTTATTCATTCATGGAACATGGGCATTGTTGGCTGGCCAGCATTTATTGCTCATCATTGGTTGCTTGAGGGTAGTTGAGAGTCAATCACATTGCTGTCGCTCCGGAGTGTAGGCCAGATCAGGTAAATACAGCAGATTTCCTTCCCTAAAGGAAGGGACCATAAGCCAGATAATAGTTTCATAGTCGTCAGCAGATTCTTAATTCCAAATATTTTGAATTGAATTTAAATTCCACCATCTGCTATGGTGGGATTCAAATCTGGGTCCCCAGAACATTAGTTGTGTTTCTGTATTAATACCCTAGTGATAATACCTCTAGGCCATTGTCATCTCTGCTAAATACTGTGACATGTAAACAGTGCACACTTTAGATTTAATGAACATAATGAATTGAAGAAAATGAAATGAAGTCTTTTGGGGAGGCAACATTCAGACTTTACTCTAAAGTTTAAAGTTTACTTATTTGTGTCATGAGTAGGCTTACATTAATACTGTGATGATGTTGCTGTGAAAATCCCTGAGTTGCCACACTCCGATGTCTGTTCAGGAACACTGAGGGAGAATTTAGCAATGGCCAATGCATCTAACCAGCACATCTTTCATTCAGACTGTGAGAGGAAACTCGAGCATATGGAGGAAAGGCACACTGACTGGGGAAAGTGTGTAGAATCCACCCAGACAATGACCCAAGCTAGAAATTAAACCCATGTCCCTGGCACTGCAAGGCAGAAGAATTAAGCACTGTGCTTTGAGCTTTGAGCATGTGACTGTTTATGTAAGAGTCGTGATTACAGTTTGAAAAGTGATTCATTAGCTGTAGAGTATTGTAGGATGTTCTGAGGAGGTGAAAGCCAATAGATAAATAGAAGTTCTCTCCTTGTCCATGTCTAGTTCATGTTGTTGCTTGGCATTTACTCCCAAACAAAGCTAACTTGTTACGCCCACTCTTGTTTTCAAAAGACTTCTGCATGAACTGGTCATTTTTGGTTATTTTGTCCCCGTGTCCTTTGTCAATTGGTCGGGTCAATTGAGACTACACTTGAATAAGTGACTCATCAAAACGTAGGCTGGACTTTGTAGCCAGGCTGAACAGGTCAGAATGTTTCAATATAAATACATATACCGGAGATTTTTGAAGCTGCAGGTATCAAAAACTGTCGCACTCAGTGTCACATTTGATTGCCTTTAGTGAATACATGTTATTTCAGAATCATCTTTGCAGAGTAAAGGAGAGGAGGAAAATGCTGAAAAAAATGCTTTATTTTTCAAAGCAAGCATATGGTTAACGTCTACGTTAAACTTAAAGTCATCAGGCGCAAACTGCAGATGACTGTTCACCTGCTATTGTTGGCAGAATTGCACAAAAACAATTGAACTGAAAAGCAAATCAAATATAAAATTCCCATTGATTTTTCTTCTCCCTTAAGGATTAAAACATATTGTATAGAACAGAAAAATTGGCAGTAATTACCTTTTTGTCCACAGGGATAATCAGCAGAATTTGAACTAATATTAACACAGTCTTTATTATTTTTGATTTTCCTGACGATTTGAGGCAATTGGCTATTTATAATTGCTGTATTGGCAAAATCATGGATTGTAGAATAATAGTTGGATTGCTACCTGCAGTAGATATTTTGTGCTAGAGATTAGCTCGAGGTAGGGAAGGAAGGATGGAGGCTGATCTGACAGCAGAAAGCCTGGATGGACGGATTTTCCTGAGATCTTGCTGATTTTAATAGAAAGCCCCGATAATCTTTAATTCTCTGTGTTGGCCGACGGATGCAACCTGGATTATAAAACTGGCCGAGAGCTGGGCAGGGAGACTTTCAACACCAGGTCACAGCTGGGGAATGAGGAGGATCCAGGGAGGTATGGGGATGCCGATGGTGGAAGGGGGGAATCTGGAGCAAAGGAAGATATTGGGTGGGATTTTACAGCCTCGCTCGAGTGAAACCAGAAATTCATGTCCAAATTTAATGGAGATTTTTGTTGTTGGACCTGTTTAACTCTTCTGTTCTGCTTTGAAACAGCACCAAGTGGCATTTGTGTCCATCTGAGACAGCCAACAGGGCCTCAATTTAAAATCTCACACAAAATGGTCACTCCAATAGTGAACCATTCACCTCAATGCAGGCCTTAAATTCTTTTTATACTCAGGTTTTCAAATGGGGCGTGAACATAGAGACAGTGCTATCCTTGAGGCCTCAAAATTTTTCTCTGCAGTTCCTTCCTGAAACCTCTTTGACCCATTACTTCTCTTTCTTCCTTTAAGACACTCCTTAGATACTACCGCTTTAACCAAGCTTTTGGACAACTGTCCTGTTGTTACTTTGATTAAATTAGATTTGATTTGATTTATTACTGTCACATGTATTGATATACAGTGAAAAGTATTGTTTCTTTCATGCTGTATAGACAAAGCATACTAATTATAGAGAAGGAAATGAGACAATGCAGAATGGAATGTTACAGTCAAAGCTAAGGTGTAGAGAAAGATCAACTTAATGCAATGCAGGTCCATTCAAATGTCTGAGGGCAGCAGGGGTAAAGCAATTCTTGAGTTGGCTGCTACATGTCCTCAGATTTTTGTATCGGTTTCCCAACAGAAGAAGATGGAAGAGAGAATGCCAGAATACATGGGGTCCTTAATTATGCTTGATGTTTTTGCAAGGTAGCAGGAAGTGTAGACAACGTCGATGGGTGGAAGGCTGGTTTGAGTGATGGACTGGTCTTCATTCATGACCCTTTGCAGTTTCATGAGATCTTGGATAGAGCCATACCAAGCTGTGATACAACCAGAAAGAACACTTTCTATAGTGCATCTGTAAAGCTTGGTAAGAGTTATAGCGGACGTACCAAATTTCCTTCTGAGTCTTTTGAGAAAGCATAGGCTTTCATGGGCTTTCTTAACTATAGCATGGCATGGAGGGAACAAGATGTTGGCGACCTGGACATCTAAAAACTTGAAGCTGTCAACCATTTCTACTTCATCCCCATTGATGTAGACAGGGACTATCCTACACTACACTTCCTGAAGTCAATGACTATCACCTTTGTTTTTTTTATTGAATTCAAATTCCACCAGCTGCCATGGTGGAATTTGAACCTGGGTCCCCAGAACATTAGCTGAGTTCCTGGATTAATAGTCTAGCAACAATACCACTTAGCCATTTCTGAGGGTGGTGGAGTGGGCCTGGGTAAGATGCTCTTTCAGAGAGTTGGTGCAGGCTCGATGGGCTGAATGGCCTCTTTCTGCACTACAGGGAATTGGTGATTTGAAAAGGTTTTGAATAGATGTCTATTACCTCCAGGAACATGACTTTTGGAATAAGATGCCGATGAACCGTGAGGCAAACCAATGATAATAGAATCTAGCAGCTTCAAATCTGCTTTCTGCCCCATGTAATCCTTGATCCTCTTGTCAATCAAAAGTCTGCCTAATTCTGCCTTGAATTAATTTAATCACCCAACCTGCAAATAGTGTGTACAAATGATAGAATCAATTGTGGAAGCCAGCCAACCAACTTCAATTATGAAGTAGCAAAGATACCTGTGGAAATTTTTGACTGATTATGGCTCACATCAGTGTGGAATAGCCACAGGGATACATTGATATCACCCCCTCAATCTGTTCAATAACATTTCCTCTACCCATCTCCTGCAAACTACAACTGCTGTCAGAAAAATGGAGTTAATCATTCATCTCATTTTCGGAAAGGAAGGCAGAGGATGAGGTAACTGAGAGTGTAATGAGAACAGATGACTCAGTGAACAGAAGGGAATCAAATGTCAAAGCTGCCAATATATATGTTTTTGGAGGAACTGTACAGCAAATCAAAACAGAGATTTCAGATGTGCAGCAGAATCATTAAAATAGTTTCTTCTTAATTGTCAAGTAACCTTTCAGGAAAATATCAATCCCACCTAGTACCATTGAACTGGATCCACATCTATGAGGCAGAATAAAACTTTCATTTCCATACTGCCTTTAGTGATCTCAAGAGATCCTAAAGCATTTTATAATCTGCTCAGGAAGCCCTCTGTAAAGGAATGATACTTGTTCATCAAAGCGAAAATTAAACCGCAACTGTGTGCTACATGTACATAAGTCCCATCATAGATCACTGGACTTGTTCAGGGATCCACTAATCAAGGGCTCAGAATACAAGTTCCACTTGATTAGTGAATTGCCTGTTACCATGGGAACTCGTATTCCACAAGATCTACAGGGAGGTCAAGTAAGGATTCCCCATGTGAGCACTGAGGGTTATCACACAGCCAATTAATTGCTTCTGAAGTCCTGTCACTGCTGTAAATGTGGGAAATATGGGGAACTTATAGGAGAGCACAGGACAGTCAACGCTTTGAGCCTGCTGCACCATTCAATAAGATCATAGCTGACCTGTTTGTTGTCCCAACTTCATTTTGCCACCTGACCCCCTCATCTATACCCACCCCCCCAAATAACCCTTGAATCCTTTGTCTGTTAAAAGTCTACCTATCTCTGCCTTGAATAAACTCAAAGGCCCAGCCACCACTGCTTTTAGTGGAAGAGAATTTCACATACTTAGACCATGCCTTCTAATTCTTATCTCTCCCACAAATGGAAACATCCTCCTGACATCAATCCTGATAAATCACCTCAGCATCTTCTATGTTTCAATAAGATCATCTCTCATTCTTTGAAACTCCAACCTCTTCAACATTTCTTCATAAGACAAGCCGGAACCTTTTCTGAATTGTCAAAACACTATTTTTTTTTTCAAATAAGGGGAACAAAACCTGAGACATTAGGTTCCCATAATGAATAATATGATAGTAACTATTGTACACTATGGGCAGAACTTCCCAAAGAATGACTAAGGCCTGAATTCTCCAATATTGTACAATCCATCAATGCTACCAGAAAGAACAGAGAATTTAACACTCAGCCAAGTCCCCATTCACTGCAGTTGGACCAGACAACCCACTGCAGGCGAGGTCATAGAATTCTAGTTTAAGGGCCATTTGGGACAAGGAAACCCATGTAATTCCTGCTGGCAAATCTGTATCATGATCTTTCCACACTTAGCCATTCTTTGGGAGCGGGGCGAGTTTTGTTCCAGTAGGGAGAAGGGTGGGACATTTACACGCTGGCAATCCCAGCTTCACAGAGATTGGGCGCACCAAGCACAAAGTGAAATTGCAGACCACTCTCCTTTTCAGCACGGACATCTGGACCCTATATCTCCGCAACATAGCCTACACATTCATGGTGGCCAGTATAATTGTATTTTCAATGTGATAAATCAACAGAAAATTGAATCGAAATTCAAAGTTGGTGTATCTCTGAAGTCACATTGAAATTACAATTATAATGATCACCATGAATGTGTAGTCCACTGCCCTGTTAGCATTAAATTCAAGCATTTTAAAATTCCAGATTTCATTTCATTTAAATTACTTTGAAATATGTAGTCAGGTCAAATTAATTGATCTCCCATTGTTCTAATTGCACAGAAGGTATTTTGGAAATGTTCTGCCCCTTGCAACTATCTAAAATTTGCTAACACTTTCTGTTTCCCTTTTCACATTTATCTTTTTTTCTTAGTTGCATCTTTCCCATACTCTCCTACTCTTTTTAACTACCCCTTCCACTTTTTTCTTGTTGTCTCTACACCTTTTGATTTCTCTTCTACCAATCCACTGGCATTGTGCTTAGCAGCGCTGCCTCAGGGTGCCGGGAGCCTGGGCTTGATTCCTGGTTTGGGTCACTGTCTGTGTGTGGAACCTGTGTGTTCTCTCTGTGTCTGTGTGGGTTTCCTCCGGGTGTTCCGGTTTCTTCCCACAATCCAAAAGATGTGCTGTTAGATGCATTGGCCATGCTAAATTCTCCCTCAGTGAACCCGAACAGGCATCGGAGCGTGGCGACTAGGGGATTTTCACAGTAACTTCATTGCAGTGTTAATGTGAGCCTACTTGTGACACTAATTAATACACTGAAAAACTCTACATTCTCCTTTACATCTTCCATTCCTTCGGCAGGTCTTTGCCACCTGCTACTTTTTCCACTCTTGAAACCTGGAGAATTCAAAGCTCTGAGACCACTGAGTGTTGATAGCAGGGTTACTGCTGTGCTATCTGGGACACAGTATAAAATTCACCAGGGGCTGGGGGGGTGGGGAAACAAGTTCATCAAACAGAAAAGGAGGAGGCTAAAGCTGAGGCTAAAAATAGAATGCATTGAGAGAGACATCCTGCTGAAAAGGAATGAGGTAAAATAGAACATGATGTTTTAAAATGTAACATGCCACATGCATGCTTAATTATTTGTTATATATCGCATGGTGGCTATATCATATAGTGTACTCTTTACATTCATCATATTGTGCTTATTTTATAATTTAATGCAATATGGTTGTATCACAATTCACTACACTGTTTGCTGTACACGTTATTGCAATTTATTTGTATTAAAATTGATGCTAATGTGAATCACAGAACCCCTACATTGCAAAAGGTGGCCATTTGGCTCATCGAGATTGCACTGACCACAATCCCACCTAGTCCCTATCCCCATTTATTTACTCTGCTAGTCCTCCTGACGCTAAGGGGCAATGTAAGATGGCCAATCAACCTAAGCTACACATTTTTGGACTGTGCCAGGAAACGGGAGCACCTGGAAGAAACCCACATAAATGCAGGGAGAATATGCAGACTCCACTCAGAGAATGACTTGAGCCACAGTGAGGCCACAACGCTAACCTCTGTGCCATCGTGCCACCCCATAATGTGTTTACATTAAAATGCTTTTATGTTGGAAGTTTTTTGCACTGGACTTAATTTAAGATACTTTGTTTGTGTTCAAAATTCTTTCGACTGTGTTTACGTAATGAATTAACTCTTGTCAAAATGTGCTAACTTACCCTACTTATTTGCCTTACAATTTATTGAACTATTAATTTCATAGTCGGGGGCATCTTTTTTAACATTTGGCACAAAATGGCTGCTTGGAGGGTCAAATACATCCATAATCCCATCCATCAAGTCTACCCTGAGGTCTAAGATATTTTGTGCATTTGGTCTCATTTTCATGGAACAAACTGTACTTCAAACAATGTACACAAGATTAGGTTACGAGGTGGTAGACTTAAAACTGGGATGAGGAGGAACTACTACTCGCAGGAAGTAGTGAATTTGTGGAACTCGCTGTCCCATGGTGCGGTGAAGTCTAGATCATTAAATGGTTTCAAGAAAGAGATAGATATAGTTTTGATTTAAATGAGGGTTAAAGAGATGTAGGGAACAGGTTGGGAGTGGATTTGAGACCAGGAGGAGATCACCTATGATCTGATTGAATGACAGAGCAGGATTGAAGGTCTGAATTGCATATTTCTTCTCTTAAATCCTATGTTCCTATATTCCTCAACCAGAACTCCAGTGGAATTCACTTTTCTAAGGATAACTGCAAATTAGCTGGTACCTACACAGAGTTCATTGGCAAGTCTGAGGCAAGGGGAGCTTTCTTATTGTATTCACCCTCCCCTACCTGCCCAAAATAGAATTATGGAATCCAACAGTGCAGAAAGAGACCATTTGGCCCATCGAGTCTGCACTGACCACAATCCCACCCAAGCCCTATCCCCATGGCTAGTTCCCCCGACACTAAGGGGCAATTTAGCATGGCCCAATCCCACCTAACCCACTTTGGATGTGGGAGGTAACTGGAGTACCTGGAAAAAACCCTCATAGACATGAGGAAAGCATGCAAACTCCACACAGACAGTGACCCAAGCCGGGAATTGAACTTGGGTCCCTGGCACTGTGAGGTAGCAGTGCCTACCATTGTGCCACCGTGCCACCAAGAAATGGTTTTGGCTCTTTTCTGAGCAACATCCAGTGATTCTTTTAGGTAGGTCACTTAGTATTTGTAGAAATAGGAGAAGTGTGTGGACACATACCCTCCGAGTCATTTCTTTCAATTTTCCAAATTAAAAAGGGAGTCCCAGCTGAAAAATACAGGCAGACTGGTAATCCATCTAATAATAATGGTGATAGGCGGAATGTGAATGGGTCAGTAAGTAACCCACCAATGTGCTCAGGCAATGATTGTCCCCCTTACATCAGATAATATTATATCTGGTCACAAGGTAATTACAGATAGTGAAGGTGACTTAGTCTGTTTTAATTTATTCATCCAGGAAGATCTTACAGTTTCATCTTGTTGCAACCAAATAATCCTTAAATGAGCTTTTGTCTCTTCCACTCCTTTCTGAATTCCAGTTGAATCACTGACTGTTCTCTGCGTGAACACCTTCCTGCTGTTAGTCTTCAATTTATCTGCTCCTTAACTTAATTCTGGCCCCATTATCCAGCTCCCAGATCTTAATGAAGAGCAGATTGTGGGATTTATCTTGTCCATATCAATAGCTATCTCAGCCAACTCCATCAAATTATCTCTTTTCACGGGCTGTAGTTTATTATATGGTAATAAACTTATTTGGATTAGAATTAATTACACTGCATTTTTAATTAATTTAGTGGACTGTATTTTGTGATTTATTTTGCGCTATGTGTATGTATTATAATTACATTTGGATTAATTAGAACAAAGAACAAAGAAAATCACAGCACAGGAACAGGCCCTTCAGTTCTTCAAGCCTGCACCAACCATCCTGCCCGACTGAACAAAAAACCCCCAACCTTCTTGGGGCCATTTCCCTCTATTCCCATTCTATTCATGTATTTGTCAAGACGTGCCTTAAAAGTCAATTACTTGCCAGTGTAAAAGAACGATAGTTCACATTTTAGGTACACGAAACTCCATTTATTACACTCCACCTACACTTGGCTGTGTTTAACTTGATGGCCTTAATGTGCATTCTAATTATAATCTTATATTTCATTGATCCTTATGTAATGTAAGGTATTATCAGTAACACAGACCAATCCCTCAACCTTGGCATTATCTTCCGGCCCAGCCACTTCTTAACAGGGCTGACTGGACATTTTGTGTGCTGAATCTAACATTACCAGAATATTATGCTAAATCTAATTTGATATGCAAATGTAGGCCAGAATTCTCCTACCTCCGATATAGTTAATGGAGTTTTAGCTGAGTTGGAATGAGACCAGACAATTCCAGCCATAAACACTGGTGAAATTCTCCTAAAAAAATGATCAAGAGGGAGAATTCACCAGTCCTGTCTGCACTCTTGGGAATTCCGATGTCTCACTGAATGCAAACAGTGGGATTTAATATTGGGCATGAGCATTGTTGACTCAGTGCACTGGACTCTGATGGGGGTCAAGGAGATAAGCACAGTGCCTCTCTGCTGCTGCCAAACTGCAAAGGGAGAAGCAACCCTCTCCAGTTCTAGGTGAGGGGCAAGGGGTTGACCTTCACTCTATCCACGAGGATGGGGTCTTGTGATTAGACTTCCCACTTTAGCCCTGGCAAACCTGGACATCACACTTGACATGGTAATGCCAGGTTCTCTTTGATCAATGTCTTCATTCTGGATTTTGGACAATGAAAACTTTGAAGTGGCCTAGTCACTTCCATCTCCATGCCTCCTGAACACTTGACAGGCTTCCAAATCACAGCAGCTTTGTTTGTTTATCCCCTGCTCCGGCTCCAATTGTTCCTAACTGCAATGTTTGTACAAAGGAAGCCTTAAGAGCACTTAGTAGTTGGAAATAAAAGCTGTGGTAAAAGAATGGTGTTGAGTGAGCAGTTGTGGAGAAAGGAATCTTCCCCTCCCCAACTGTGAAATTGATTGCTCTTGTCAGTCAGGGTACTTGAAAGGGATCTTGTCACAGCTGCAGGTTCCGTGAAGGAGAAAGGGGAATATCTTCTGCAGAATAGGGCATTGCTGGGATTTGGAAGCCAGCCAGGTGTTCAGGGTACATGGATATTAAAGTGACTAGGTCACTTCAAAGCCTTCATTGTCCACAGAATAAAATATAGGTTTCGATCAGATAAATGCCTGAAATCACCATGCTAGGAGTGATCTTCAGGTTACTTGGGGCAGTTTAGCCAAAAAGATGCCCATCCCAGAAGATGGTACCTAGGTCAACACCTTGCCTCCACTCCAAGCCCACCCAACCTCCAGAATCCTTGAGGGATCCTCCTGATGTAGCTTGGCAGTAGCAGAAGGTCTGGCATATGGGCGCTGCATTTGCCTCCTTGACACCTCCTCAGAGTACAAGGTTGTAGATTAGGGTGTTCATCAGGATGCCAAGTCCTGTGCAGGGAGAAGGAGGGGGGCGGGGGGGTGTTCATGAGAGGAGTCCCGATGGAAGGTTTCTTTTGTAGGAGGTCTGCTAACAGGTTGCAGAGAGTGCTATGGGGGGAAAGGAGTGACCCATTCTTTCTGTAGTGAGGGGAGAATGCCTTTCTGTGATGAGGGGTTGGTGATGCTCCCCTGGCTTGTGGGGATGATGTGGGAGGGGTCACCATCTCTATTGTGAGGTGGAAAATTGGCTCTGTCAGCACGGAGAGCTTTGGAAAAACCGTCCTAATCTCCAAACAGCTAGGCTAGTGGGGGTGTTTCCCGCAAAACCTAAATTTGCATTGATCTGGTGAGAGAAACCCACCTCAGCCGTGGCAAATGAGAAACACTCCAGTTGGCGCGGGCACTGAGATTCAAAAAGGAGCGAATCACAGCCAATGTGTCACATCCAGCGGGAGAAGTGGTGAGAATTCTGTTAGGGTGGGTAGCGACAATAAGGTGGCCTTATGCCCCCTGCTCCTTCTGGTGTTCCCTTCAGGCCTCCACCCTTCTGAAGAGCCGCGATGGCAGGGTGGTAGTGCCAGGTTGCCAGTGCCAGGACGAAAAGGGTCATTGTAGTCCTCAGGTGTTCAGCGACATGGCTGATCAGCCTGTGCCTACAATAGCTTTCAAGCTCCTCCCCCCACCAATGCCACCACCCCCATCCCCCGACCGTGTGCTCTTCCTTTGTGGAGACTGGGAATCATTCCCATTGGCTTTACATCTAAGATTGGTGATTGCCTGGAGCTAGGTGAATCCAGCTAACAACCAGAAATGCATATTTAAATAGCCTTGCAATTTGAGCTTGGGCATGGGGAGGGCCAGAGAACCAGTCCCATTAAATTAGGTGAAACAATTGATACAGGGGCAATTTCACCATATTTTCTTTTCTAAGTGCTGGGTGGACTTGAAACTGGGAAAGTTCCAGATCCGTCTTTTGGGCATGTTTTCGAGCCCACCCCAAATTCCTATGCAGGACAACAGCAAAATTCTGAGTGATCCTGTTGCTCGCTGCAGAAGCCTGTGGGCAGGGCTTTATACATGCGGAGGGAGCTAGTGTGCATGCGCAGGCCTCTGATGCTGCACATGCACATTAGCAGTAGCAAGGGTCTGACAGATAGAAGAGAGAAGTCAGGCCCCCGCTACTACAAGCAGTCTGAAGTAGCTCCCCGCCCCCCCCCACCCCTGCTTTTCAATCGCATGGGCCTGTGCCCTGAGGTACAGCTGATCCCACTGCCTCGACTAACCTTGGACTGCCTCCCTGCCCCACCAATCATGGACCCATCCCCTCCAATTGTTGCAGGGCAGCAGAGTGGCAACAGGGCCCCCCCGTTCTGCCCTGCCCCCTCCCACCCCGGCCCAGTCAGTGCAGAATGGCAGTGGGCTCCTCCCCCATTTTGCCCCACCCTCACTAGTGCAAATGCAGGCAATGTGATGATAAAATTACCCCTGTAACGACAGTTAAAATCATATCTGCTCATGAAGTCAAGCCAAAGTGATAATGAATCTGCAAAATGTTTGTGAAGATGTGCTTTGTAATACTTAGGAGCAAATAAAATGGTTCTGACAGTTCCAATAGCAATTTTCACTGTTAAGGATCTCTTTGAACATGTTGTGATGTGTTAGTCACTACATCATATATTCTAGTTCCTTCTTCATTGATTTCAGTTTGAAAATAGAACAATTTGATTTAAGCACAACTGTTATAGCGCGGTGATCATTTTGCCACACAATAAAACATTCCCCTCTCAAACCTCTCGGATGCATGTTCTGGGCAAAATCTTCTTGGTTCCAAAATGAAAAACTGAGTGATTCCTATCCGCTGCACTGTTGTGTCTTATGCTTCATTACTAATAATTTTTATGCCCCTGAGAATTACACTAATCCTGTAGCATACTCCGTCTGATTCACCCACTCTGCAACAACTTAACTGCTGCAAGCTCCATGTAAACTGCTCCCCAGCACTTGTTCCACAATGACTGCAGGAGATGACAGCCAGGAAGCCAGCAAGCAGCTCACTTTTCAGAGGGGACCTTCACCAGGATACTGGACTGGAGCAGAGGCGGCACTTACTCTAGCCCCTACTCTTAGAGACAGTCCTCCAGCAGGGTCACCACCCCTGCGTGAGGTGCAATTTTAGCACTGGTCAGTGCTAGCGCCCTTCAAAAGAGGATGGGGCAGCAGTGTCGAAAGATGATCTTCGTTCAGACGGGATAAGTGATCCACAGTCTCCCACTGGATCCCCTTGCACATCTCTCATTTGTTTGCCCCTGTCTAGGCTTTGGTCAAGATGATGTGGACAGAACCATAGTAAGAGCATTTGACACTCTCCATTTTTGTTGTGATGTCACAGAATCGCACAGTGCAGAAGGAGGCCATTCAGCCCATCGAGTCTACACCGACCACAATCCCATCCAGGCCCTATCCGCATAACCCTTTGCATTTACTTTAGCTAGTCATCGTGACACGAAGGGCCAATTTAGCATGGCCAATTCACCCAACCCACATGTATTCAGACTGTAGGAGGAAACTGGAGCACTCGGAAGAAACCCACACAGACACGAGGAGAATGTGCAAATTTTACACATAGAGACCTGGGTCCCTGGCGCTGAGAGGCAGTGGTACTATCATTGTGCCACTATGCCACTCTTCTGCACAAAAAATGCAGTACTCGAACACAACAGAAGGGATTTAATCAAATGTTGCTGCAAAGTTTGCCATTCATGATTAATTACCTCCAAAAAGCATTCCCAAAAAGTTGTTAATCATTCCAAAAAGTTGTTGCAGCTTTTACCAGCAGGAACGTAGGGGCTCAGTTGACTTAATTCCAGATCATTTACTACATTTCCTTTGGAAAAAAAAATAAATGGAACATTAAATTATCCTGATAATTATTCTTAATGAGATTCTTGTTGGTAAATGCTTGAAACTGACAAAATTAATGAGCATACGAAGAATATAATTATTGCAAGTTTAAGAATGATAACAAGGCTCAACTAACAGTCAGTTCAATTATTACATATGTTACCATCCCCTACCTGCCAAACTACCTCCACTGCCCTCCCCACACCCTCACACCTTTATATTATCTACATGTATTCCAGTTTTATGTCACTGATGCCTTCAGCTAGTCCAATTCTATTCTGAAAACTGCCACAATGTGCCTTTATATTAGTTGGAAGTTCCTTAACAAAGCCATTCTGGTGGATAGATGCACTCATTTCTGTTACAAGCAATAAAGCCATGGTGAAAGCTAAAATGCAATTTTGAATCAGCAACACTATTCTGTTGAATAGATATATTTTTTCTTCCGATATTTTAGAACAGGTTATTGATAGTTCTGCCTTTTCTTCTGGGTACCACATTCATGACGTTTAAAAGATCAGTGACCTCTGTGAGATAGGCAACTCCTGTGCAGTTGGTTTGAAAACGGTTGCCTTAAATCTTTTAAGACCAGTCATGGAATGCAATGAGATTATTGCTGTAAATTCTACAGTCTGTTCAACATTCCTTCCTTTGCTAATTTAGCAGAGATCATAGAGATTGAGAAGCAGATGATCAGCTGACACTTCCTACACAGCCACAATTGCGTTCTGTTGTGCTGAAAATGAGACCACATGTTCAGGGGCATGGTTAGCACTGCTGCCTCACAGCGCCAAGGAGCTGGGTTCCATTTGTGGCTTGGGTCACTGTCTATGTGGAGTCTGCACCTTCTTCCGATGTCTGTGTGGGTTTCCTCTGGATGCACCGATTTCCTTCCACAGTCCAAAAGACAATAAGAAGCCTCACAATACCAGCTTAAAATCCAACAGAGCTGAAGGAACAACACTCCAAAAATTTGTGATACCAAATAAACCTGTTGGACTTTAACCCGGTGTTAACAGTGACCATCAAATCCACACCAACTCTCTGAAAGAGCATTCCATCCAGGCTCTCCCTTCTGTCCTTTCCCCATAATTCTGTGGCTTATCATGGCCTTGTTCATCTTTGGAAGGTGAGAGGAAACTGGAGAACCTGAAGGAAACCCACACAGAATGGAGAAAATGTACAAACTCCACACAATCACTCAAGGCTGGAAACAAACCCGGATCCACAACTGTGCTAATATACAATTAATGTGATATATTTACATGATAAACAACTGCTGTTATTCTTTGCAATTACTTTAACTGTGTGCTAATGACTAATAATATACAACCACTGATTAAACATTCAATTTAAAATGTAAAATTCTATGATTAAAAACTTATCAGCATTTCTGGTTTTTATTATAAAATATACGAACACTGTTAGAAGTATAAATAATTACTTTCATTAACTAACATCTGTCACAAACCTGAACTGTAACCATACTGCTGTTTTGACTTACGTAGAAACAAAAATAAGAAAATCTATTACATTTTATGGGAAATTTTAGGTGTATTTGTGTTCACATTTGCTACGCACATACGTGTTGTAATGTCACACTACCACAATCGAGGATCCCAGTCCTGTCCTCTTTTTTTCTCACTAGTGTAAGATAGCAATGGCACCACAGAGGTAAAGCTATTTCAGTCCCAATGGTTCTAGTGAAAGCTCTCTATTAAACGAAGGATGTTGACACCATTCCGCGATGGTTCCTTATCTCTAGCAAGAGGAAACATGCACAAATTGCAGGCCAGGGGCCTTGGAGAATAGGCAATACAAGAAGAACGCAGAGTAGAAAAAGAGATGATGGAAGAGATGAAAGGCAACAATTCATTAATGTGACTTGACCATCCCCTGTAAGCAAGATGATGGATGCAGCCTGCCACTTTCTAACAGGTTCCTGTGATTGATAGGAAATAATGTCTCAGGTAAATGGTTCCTGACGGAAAATGACAGCTCTCAATTAGATCACACGAACAGAAAGGGAATGTAGAGTGAAAGAGAATGACAACACAATTATTGAATGAGGGGATGTGGGAAAAAGAAGAAGGGAAGCAAGATAACCATTCAGTTGGTATAGAGCAAGCAGTGATAAAGGTGACAATGTTACTCTCCATTCAAAGTTGGCTAGTGTCATGACAATGTAAATGTTAAAAGAAGAAGACTCTGCATTTATCTAATACTTGCATGATCTCAGGAGGACGGCCCAGTGGCACAATGGTTAGCACTGCTGCTTCACAACGTCAGGGACTTGGGTTCGATTTCGGGCTTGGCTCACTGTCTGCACATTTTCCCCATGTCTGTGTGGGTTTCCTCCCTTGGTCCAAAAGATGTGATGGTTAGATGCATTAGGTCATGCTAAGTTCTCACTCAGTGTATCCTAACAGATGCTGGAGTGTGGCAACTAGAAGATTGTCGTAGTAACTTAATTACAGAATTAATGGAAGCATACTTGTGATGATGATAAATAAACATAAAGCAACATCCCTTCTGAATTGCTGAAATGTGTGGCATGCAGCAATACAGAACATAGAGGCAGGGAGTAAATAAACCACACATAACCAATATCACCCTTAAGAGTCCACAGTCACGGGGAAGTTTTAATGGGGTTGTGCAATGCAGCAGCCACGAAAAATTCAAGAGAACAATTCTCATGAAGTATCAAGACACTTTATAGCCAATGAAATAGAGTGGCATTTTCTAGCTGTTCCTGCCAATGGGATCTTCCTGTCCCACTGATATTTCCCTGGCAACGGAAGGTGTACACAACAGGAAACCCCATTGACACCGGTGGGACTGGAAGATCCTGCTACCAGTCAATGGTGGGCTGCCTCCACCACCACAAAGCAGGCTGGACGGAGGTGTGGAAGATTTCACCCATTGGGGCAATCTCACCAAAAAAATTTATATGCCAAACTTGTGTGAATATGAGATGATTTCAGATCCGTACTTTTTGGCGAGACCACACATGAAATCTTATACCTCTTCGTGCAAAAAAAGGTGCACAATCTATTTACTGCCAGTGGAAGGGATGGAGTTTAAGCATGTCAGAAAGCCAGTTGTTTACAGTAGAGGGTACACTTGTGCATGTGCAGATCTCTCTGTCACATTCCCCTTTGGATATCACCCACCTCTTCCATCCCACAATTGCTGGCCTCCATTTTATGCTCTACTTGCCTCTCCTTAGCCCAACCCCCATCATGATCCCACCCCTCCCCTTAGGCCCCTCCACCTCATCCCCACCCTGTTGGCACTGTTTGGTTCTTAGTGCATAGTGCCAGGTGATAGGTAGGTTGGCACTGCCAGGGCCACAGGCTGGCAGTGTCCAAGAGGTACTGCCACCTCTGCCCCCAATGTACCACAGGGGCCTCAAAGGCCCCCAGTCCAACTGGTGAGGTCATCACATTAAGTCCCTGATGATGGGGATCTTTACCAGTGAGGCCACTAAGGCAAGTTATCCTGGATGATGACATCCTGTGCTCACTAATAATATTTAAATCAGCAGTAACATTGATTTAAATATTATAATCAGTAGCATGCCCTTCTCATGCATGAGATCAGCCAAAAATCCAGACCCAATAACATCACGAGAGGTAAGAAAGAGGGTGCAAACCCAATTTTTAGCCACTCGCATGATTTTACTGGTCCGTCCCTGCCCATCGAGCAGCCATGAAGGGCTGTTAAGATCACCCCCTTTGTTTTTCAATTGTAGTCACTGCTGTAATGTAGAAAAGGAAGCAACCAATTGTTACATAGAAAGATCCCACAAATATCAACAAGACAATGACCAGATAAACTGTTTTAGTGGTGTCGGGTTAAGGAGAAATGTTGTGCAAAACAGGTGAAAAATTCCTTTTGTCACACCTTCAAAGGAGTGTCGTGGGGCCCCTTAGATTCACTTGAGTGGGCACACAAGACTCTGACTTGATATTTCATTGAAAAGGTGGCATCTGCAACAGTGAAGCCCGTCCCCATTGCTACCTGATGTGTCAGCCTGTGCTTCGTGCTCAGGTCTTCTTTCCTGCAATTAACACTGAAACGAGAAACCATGTAATTTATCTTTTGCTTTCAGTCAGTTTTCTGCACAAGTTAGCGTAAGCATGTCTGACAGTTCGACTTGTTAGCCCTTTCAAGGTTGTGCAGGGCTGATTTCAGACCGACCAAGTGTCACTCATTCTGAGTAATCGCTCACTTTGGGTTTTCTCACTGTTAAAAAGAAATCATTCACAGCTCAGTAGGCCTAAATAGGTTTGAAATCTGTGTCACACCAATCAAAAATGGCACTCCAAGCACTTTCCAAATGCCTCAACTCTGCCAATCTCTGTGCAGCACCGGAAGTGGAAAATAATTCTACACGGACAAACCTAAAAATACACAGATCCCCGCATCACCCACCTCAACCAACTTTCAATTTTACTAAGAAATAAAAGAACTGTGTGTAAATAGAAAATCTCTTTTTAGCTCCTAAAAAGACAGGTTAATGTTTTGAGCCAGTGTCAAAAAGGGAAGTTACAAGTTATTAAGTACTTTCTGAATCAAATACAAAGGAAGAATTGAGGATCAGGTAACAGTGCAAAGACAACGATCCAGAATCATATTTTCTATTCTCATTCAGAAGTAGTTAATTAGGCAATAAAGTAAAGGAGGTGCAATTATTTAACAAGTGAGGACACAGCACATGGGGTGGCCCGGTGACATAGTGGTTAGCACTGCTCCCTCACAGCTCCAAAGACCTAGGTTTAATTCCCTGTCTGTGTGGAGTTGCACATTCTCTCTGTATCTGCGTGGGTTTCATAGATCATAGAACACTACAGCACAAACAGTTGGCCCACAAGTTGTGCCGATCATACCCATACCTAATAGGCCATAGAACTATCTGTAATTCCCAATCCCATTTAATCGTATGTACTCATTCAGAAGTCTTTTAAAAGACCCCAGCAAGTTTGCCTTCACTACCACCGACGGCAGCCAATTCCATTCACTCACCACCCTCTGAGTGAAAAATTTATCCCCTAACATCTCCTCTGTACTTGCTGCCCAGCACGTTAAACCTGTGTCCTCTCATAGCGACCATTTCAGCTCTGGGAAATAGCCTCCAATAGTTCACCCTATCTATTCCTCTCAACATTTTATAAACCTCTATCAGGTCGCCTCTCAACCTTCGTCTCTCCAGGGAGAAGAGACATAACTCCCTCAACCTATCTTCATAGGGCATGCCTCCCAATCCAGGCAACATCCTTGTAAATCTCCTCTGCACCTTCTCAATAGCTTCTGCATCCTTCCTCCAGGTGCTCCGATCTCCTTCCACAGTCCAAAGGAGTAAAGTTGATTGGCTATGCAAAATGGTCCTTCAGTGTCCCGTGGTGTGTAGGTTAGAGGGATTAGTGGATAAGGACTAGACGGGATTGTTGTTGGTGCAGACTCAATGGGCCAAATGCCCTCCTTCTGCATTTGAGATTCCATGATTTCTATGACAGTTGCGGCAGGAAGTCACTAAAATGCAATCTCAGATACTAATTGTCTCCACCACTATTTCTTTTTCCAATCCACTATGCCTTTCTGCTCCATTGCTAATCCTTTGAAGTCTCTCAGGTGCCTGTTAAATTGCTTTACTGGAATAACATTTACGCATGATTCAGCATATTATCATGTCATTCATTTTCATCTTACTGTTCTTTATCTTGTTCATGAGCTATCAGGATCTCTCAGAGGCAATAATAAGTAAACATGACATGTTTTACATGCTCTATCCTGCTCCTTCAATTCAAGTAGTATGCAGTATTCTACCCGAATGTACGCAAGATAGGTGATTGAAGACACTAATAGAGATAAATGGATATGATATAATTGAAATAAAGCAACAGGATGACCAAGGTTGGGAATTGAATAGTCATCGATACTTGACATTTAGGAAGGACAAGTGAGATGGAAAAGGAGGTGGTGTTACACTGATAATAAGGAATGGGAACAATACATTAATAAGGGGAGAGAAAATCCAACCAGAAGAAGAAAATGTGGAATCTGTTTAGATGAAGACAAGAAACAGCAGGGGATGGCAAATATTGGTAGAAGCTGGCTGGAGGCCAACAAACAGAAGTGATAATGTGCAGCATGGTATATTAATCAGGAGATGAAAGAAGCATGTAGCATGGGTAATACAGTTATCATGGGTGACTTCAACCTGCAAATAGACTGGATAAACTTAATGAGTACAAATGTTGTGGATGACAAGTATCAGGAGTGTGTTAGAGATAGAGGAACCGACTAGTGAACAGCTAGCTCAGGCCAACTATTGTAATTCGAGAAAGGGACAATAAATCATCTTGCTGTAAAATAACCTTTAGAGATGAGTGTCCATAAAATGACAGAGCTTTACATCTGTTTGAATGTGAGGTAATTCAATCTGAGGCCAGGGTATTAATTTTGAACAAAAGAAATTATGAAGGCGTGAGGGACAAATTGACTGAGGTGGGAAAGTAGATCAAAAGGTGCGACCGTACATATGCAATAGATAGTCTTTGAAGAATGATTGCATAGTTTACAGAAATAAGACAACCCATAAAGGAAAGTCAGGCAGCCATGGAGTTTAAGGATTGTATAAGATTAAAAGAAAAGTTGCCAGAAACAGTCCCAGAGGTGACATAGCTTTAAATTGAGGGGTGATAATTATAGGATGGAAGTCAGAGGTAGGTTCTTTACTCAGAGGGTACTAAAGGTGTGGAATGTCCTGCCTGCAGCAGTTATGGGTTTGCCAACTTCAAGGGCGTTCAAATGGTCAGTCGATAGTTTTATGGATAACATTGGATAGTTTAAGTTAGAGGGTCATTAGATTGGTTCCACTGGTCAGCGCAACATCGAGAGCCGAAGGGCCTGTACTGCACCGTAGTGTTCTATGTTCGATGTTCTAGAAATAGGAGTAAACCTGAGGATTGGCAGATTTTGGTCAGAATTTTACTGCTTTGCCCGGCCCGTAATCAGAATGTGCGAGGCTTGCAGAGTGGAATTCTCTGGCCCTGGGCAGGATTTTACAAGCCTTGCCAAAGTGAGTTAGTAAAATTTTGGCATTTAAGTAGACAGAAAAGCAGGACTAAGGAACTGATGAAAGAAGGGAAAGTAGAATACTTTCAAACTGTTACTTTCAAACTGGCAAAAAAACATAAAAGCAGGCTGTAAAACCTTCACTAAATATGGAAGAAGAAACATTTAGCTAAGACAAATGTGGGAGCATTTAGAGCAGAGTCAGGAAAATTCATAACGGGAAATAAAGAAATGGCAGAGAAACGAAATGATAACTTTGTGTCTGCTTTCATTGAGGAAGGTAGAAGAAATTTCCCAGAATTAGAGATCCAAGTGACTCATACAATAAGGAATTGAAAAAGGATTAGTATCAGCAAGAGGTTATATTGGACAAATGAAGGGGACTGAAGGTGAATAAGTCCCCAAGATATAATATTCTACATCCCAGAATGTTGAAAGCTGTTGCTATTGTGATAGTAGATTCATTGGTGATCATCTTCCAAAATTTATACATTCTGGAATGGTTTTTACAGATCCAAAGTTTACAAGTGTCACCCCACTATTTAAGAAGGGAGGGAGAGAAAAATAGGGAACTACAAACCTATTAGCCTTATATCTGTGGTGGTGAAAATGCTAAAATCTGTTAAAAGGATATGATAAATGGATACTTAGATAATGATGATTTGATTGGGCATTTGAATTTATAAATGGGAATCTATGTTTGATGAATCTACTGGAGTCTTTTGAGGATGTTACTAACAGAACTGAGAAAGGGGAATTGGCAGACATAGTATGGTTGAATTTTTAGAAAGATTTCAATAAACTTTCACACAGGAGGTTGATTCATAGAATTAAAAGACATGGGATGGCAAGTAATAAACTGTCATGGAATAAGGATTGATTAACAGTTGAAAATAAGGAATAAATGGGTCCTGGCAGTTCATAATGTATCAGGTACTTCAATGATCAGTACTTGGCCGCAGCTGTTCACAATACATATCAATGATTTGGACGTGTGGATTAGATGTAATGTTTCCAAGTTTGTGGATGACACAAGGCTGTGTGTTGTGAGAAAGATGCAAAGCAGCTTCAAGGGGATCTGATAGACTCAGTGAATGGTCAGGAACATGGCAAATCGAATATAATGTGAAAAGATGTGTGGTTATCCATTTTGATAGGAGAAACAGAAGTGCTGAGTATTTCATATTTGTTAACAGATTATAAAGTGTAGACATACAAAGGCTTTGGGTGTCCCAATCAGAATGTCACTGAAAGCTAACATGCAGGTACAACTAGCAACCAGGAAGGCTAGTGGTATATTACTCTTTATCAGAATGAACTTATTATAAAAATCCCCCATTCACCACACTCTGGCATCTATTCGGGTACACTGAGGGGGAGTTTAGCACGGCCGATACACCTAACCAATACATTTTTTAGGCTGTAACAAGAAACTGAAGGACCCAGAGCAAATCCATGAGGGCACAGGGAGAAGGTACAGACTCCCCACAAACAATGACCCAAGCCAGGAATCAAACCCGAGTTCCTGGCACTGCGAGACAGCGGTGCCACTGTGCCATCCCTGTCAGGCAAAAGAAGTGGCAATATGGATGAGCACTTAATTTTTCACCAGTACTTAGGAACACTCTGAAATAATGAGGCTCAAAAGCCTGCAATAATTGCAATGTCCAGAGCTCCATGTCGATGAATAAAGGCTTTTTGCATAAAATAGACAACACACCATGTCTCCTGGTTACCTCTACCCTAAGTAGCAGAGCAGAGAAATGGGAATTAAAGACTATGTAACCCTCAGCTAACTTAGAAATGTCTCTTCCTTTCTGATGTCAAGCCTACACGAAAGGAAGTTGGCGCTTCAAAGGCTTTACAACCCAGGAAAAAAATTCACATACTTTCAGAATGGGGTTCACTGAGAATCAGCTTCAGGATTATCCAGCAATTGAACATAAATCTGGACACTGCAGAGGGCAAACCAGGAGTAAAATCATAGGGTCAGTAACAAAACTTAAACGTTTTAATTCTTTGATGTATAGCTCCTATTTTCTTCTGGACTGTGAGTGCTAGTAGTAGTTCTGCTGGTTAGTAGATTCATTCCAGAGATGAGGGGGTTTGTGTTATGAAGAGAGATTGAGCTATTTAGGCCAATGCTCTCTAGAGCTTAAAAGTATGAGAGGAGACCTAATTGAGATATATAAGATGATAAGGTGGATTGATACAGTACATATAGAGAGGAGCCTTGGGGGCAGTCTAGAATGAGAGGTCATAGTTTTAAATAAAGAGTAGCAGATTTAAAACAAAGATAAAGAAAAATTACTTCTGTCAAAAGGTAATGAATTTATGGGATCTGAGGAAACCCCATCTCCAAACTCCATGGCTTGAGCCTCAGCTCCTTTCTTTATGACTGGATCCTAGATTTCTTAACCCACAGAACCACAATCAATAAAGATAGGAAACAACACCTTCTCCATGACCATCCTCAACACTAGTATCCCATGAGGTTGTGTCTTCAGCCCCTCCTTATAGTCCTTATACACTAATGACTTGTGGCCAAACTGCCCTCCAACTCGATTTTCAAGTTTGCTGACGACACCGCCGTAGTGAGTCGGATCTCAAACAATGATGAGATGGAGTATAGGAAAGAGACAGAGAAACTGGTGAACTCGTGTGACAACAGTAATCTCTCCCACAATGTCAATAAAACAATGGAGATAGTCATCAATGACAGGAATCCCAGTGGAGGACGTGTACCTGTCTACATCAATGAGGACAAAGTGGAAATGATCAAGAACATCAAGTTTCTAAGTAACATCAGTAACAATCTTTTCTGGTCCCTCCATGCCGAGGCTATAGATAAAGAAGTCCACCAATGCCTTGACTTTCCAAGGAGACAAAGGGAATTTGGCATATCCACTACAACTCTCACCAACTTTTATATATGCCACATAGAAAGCATGCTTTCTGGTTGTATCACAGATTGGTATGGCTCCTGCTCTGTCCAAGAATGCAAGAAACTAAATGGGTTGTGAGAGAAGCTCAATACATCACTCAAACCAGCATCTCATTCATTGACTCGGTCTACACTTTCCTCTGTCTCAGAAAAACAGCCAACATAATCAAGGACCTAGGCATATTTCCTTCCACCTCCTTCCATCAGGAAACAGATACAAAAGTTTGAGATCAAGTACCAACCAATTCAAGAACAGCTTCTTCCTGCTTCCTTACACTTTAGAATGGATCTGCCTCTTATTAAGTTGATCTTTCTTGATACTGTAACCATGGCTATAACACTACATCTTGCACTCTTTCCTTTTCTTCTCTATGTACAGTGTGCTTTGCCCATATAGCACACAAGAAACAATACTTTTCACTGTATACTAATACAGTTGACAATAATAAATCAGACCAAATTAGAGTGTGGTAGATGCTGGGACATTGAGTAAATTTAAGGAGGTGACACAGATTTTTAATTAGCAATCGATTGAGGGGTTAAGGGAAGAGGGTATGGAAGTGAGTTAAGACCGAGATGAGATTAGCCATGATTGGGTTGAATGGCAGAACAGGCTCGAAGCGTTATTCTTGCCAATTCTTGCTCTTAGTTCTTGTGTTCTTATGTTCCATTTATACCTCCTCTGGACCAATATTTGCCTGTTCCATTGCACCAACATCCCTGTGTTGAATAATCACATCACCCCTTTTTCCTAATACAGAGCATTCATTTATGTTCTTTCCTCCCCTTGCATCATTTCTCTGCCTCTAATTTACTTAACAGTTGTTACACCTCAGTCATCTTACAATTCAGATCAAAGGTTGTCAACCTGAAATGTTAATTCTGCTTTACTCTCCACCAATGCTGCTTGACTTGCTGATCATTTAGAGTCATAGAGTCATAGAAGTTTATAGCATGGAAACAAGGCCTTCGACCCAATTTGTCAATGTCGCCCTTTTTATTTAACTCCCTAAGCTAATCCCAATTGCCCTCATTCGGCCCATATCCCTCTATACTCATCTTACCCATGTAACTGCCTAAATACTTTTTAAAAGACAAAATTGTGCCTGCCTCTACTACTACCTCTGGCAGTTTGTTCCAGATACTTATCACCCTCTATATAAAAAAATTATCCCTCTTGACACTTTTGTATCTCTCCCCTCTCACCTTAAACCTATGCGCCCTAGTTTTAGACTTTGGGAAAAGTCTAAAACTTTTAGACTTACCTTTGGGAAAAGATATTGATTACCTAGCTTATCTGCACCCCTTATTATTTTATAGACCTCTATAAGATCACCCCTCAGCCTCCTACACTCCAGAGAAAAAAATCCCAGTCTATCCAGTCTCTCCTTATAACTCAAACCATCAAGTCCCAGGAGCATCCTAGTAAATCTTTTCTGCATTCTTTTTATTTTAATAATATCCTTTCTATAATAGGGTGACCAGAATTGGACACAGAATTCCAAGGTGGCCTTCCCAATGTCTTATACAACTGCAACCAGACATTCCAACGTATTCAATATTCTGACCAATGAAACCAAACATGCCTATACCTTCTTCACCACTCTGTCCACCTGTGACTCCACTTTCAAGGAGCTATGAACATGTATCCTTAGATCTCTTTGTTCTGTAACAATCCTGAACTGATTTACATCACTCTTGGTTTTCAGTTCAGATTTCCAGCATATACAGTGGTTGAATTTCATGGCTCCCCACTGGCCATGTTTTCAGTGTAGGATGGAGAGGCAGAGAACATGGAAAATATAGGATGTGACAAGTTCACCACCTTCTTGACCACTTCTAGGCTGTCCTCTATAATATTGCAACAAAATCAGCAGCTTGCCTCGTCTTTATAACAAAGTAGTTAACGATTAATTGGTCTTGTTACCAATTAACCTGAATAACATGTTGCTCATGCCATAATATGGTTGGAAGGTCTAGACATGTTGTTAAAAGGATTGGGGGAGATGGTGGGGAGAAGGGAGGTGGAATATCTTTTAAGGTGTACCCCGTGTGCATTTTGGACCCTTGCCCCTCCTTCCTGAGATGTTGTCCCTCCCTTTTTTTGTCCTTCTCACCTGATCTTCAAAACATCCGTGCCCCAATCCCCTCACACCCACTGACCTCCTGGGCTGTCTGATCCCTTCTCATCCAAGAACCAATGGATTTGCCTGGCTCCTGGATGGGGGGCTCTTCATTGGCTAGCAGTTCTTCAAAGTGTGGCTTCCTCCTACCAAGACGCAGAGATTCCACCCTCAGCTTGCTTAGTCTTCTGGCAGTGCCAGGCAACCATTTTGGGTATGTCAGCAGCCAACTAACACTTGCAACATGGCATTCGGAGTGTGTAGGTTGGTGAACAATTCAATTCCCCTACCCCTTTCCTTCTCTTTGTCTGTAAGTTTCTTTTTCCGTTACTGTCTTAATGGGAGAGACCATCACTAAAAACCAGACGTAAAGAAAGAAGATTTATTCCGTACTGGAACGTCCAGACTATTTCATATATGTTGATGACACGGTGATGCAATGGTTCACGCTGCCTCACAGCGCCAGAGACCTAGGTCCAATTCCTGGCTTGGGTCACTGTCTGAATGTTCTCCCCGGATCTACATGGGTTTCCTTTGGGTGCTCCAGTTTCCTCCTACAGTCTGAAACACATGCTTGTGAGGTGCATTAGCCATACTAAATTCTCCCTCAGTGTCCCCGAAAAGGCACCAGAGAGTGGCAACTAGGGGAATTTCACAGTAAATTCATTGCATTTTTAATATAAGCCTACTTGTGACAGTAATAAAAAAAAATAACTTCTATTCTGCGTTTTCCTTCTTCCTGAGAAAGACAGCCAATCTCTTGGAAACAAGGCAGAGTGCAGCATTTTAAAAATCCTTCAAAACATTGGCAAGCTATAAACCACCACAGGATATTTACCATGTAAAGCTTCTCATAATCTGTCACAGGACTGAATTGTGGGCCTGTTTCAAAACAGTAATTGTAGTTTGGAAAGAGATAACTGCAGCTATGAACTTACCTCTTCTTTTAATGTTCAGGTAGAAAGGATGCCAGATGATGAGCATAAAATCAAACAGGAGATGTCTCTATATATGTGTTGATGTAACATTAAATATATGATGTATTTTATATATTATCAACCATATATCACATGTAAAATCACACACAACTCCACACATACAAAAACATACACATTCATCTCCTGTTGTGCCATTTTTTGATTTTTAAAAAGAGAATGTCCAAGATACATACGTTAGATAGATTAGCCATGGAAAATGTATGGCTACAGGGATAGGATGAGGAAGAGGGCCCAGATAAGATACTCTGTCAGAGGTGCAGACTTGATGGGTCAAATGGACTGTTCTGCACTGTAGCAATTCTATGATTTGATGAATGATTAAACTAAAAAATACACAATATACTATGAATGTAGATCTTTGATCTTTGAGGCCACAATGCAGAACATAATTACTTCATAGAAAGCACTGTACAGGCAAAAGTAATCCAGTTTCAATTATTCTTCAGGATACAGGTGAGAACATGAGATAAAGGGGTCGATTTTGCCACCCAAAATGTCGTCTTTTTAAGTATGATTGTTAAGGATTTGCCTAATCCATATCAATGAGGTGTGTTATGTCAGGTGAGGTAATTCTATACAAATTTTGTTCCTTATTTAGAGATCAATAAGCCAAATTGGGAAATAATTAGTGGCAAAAACAGTTATCTGCAATAAATTCCCCTATAATTAAGTACATTAGAAAGATATGGAGTATGATGCAGGATGTGTCTGGATACATACCATTTTTATTTAGGATTTATATTTTCTGATTATTCAATTGTGAGAAAAAATAAATATGTAGTTTTTCAATTAACCTTTTAAAAGTTTGAACAATATATTTAGTAAAACAAAGTAAATTAAAAGCTGATCCATGATGGAATGATGATCAAGGTTTTTTTTGATATGTGGAATGCTGGACATATATTGCTGGATGTTGGTTTTATAGTGTGCCTCTAGTAATAGATAATATATTGCAGATGTACAATTGCGAGAGACTCCAGAAGTTTCCATTATTCTATAACAGAATGTGCGAGTTCACATTTGTCAATGGCAGGAGGAAGGGGAGAAGATGTGATTCACTCCTCCCAATTTTATGTGGCATCTTTGTTCTCAATTCTATAGAAGGTGTGCATATTTCATGAATGGCAACACTCCCTTTAGATACGTATAGCGCAGAAAAAGCCCTCCAGCCCATCAAGTCTAAACCAACAAATAACTATCTCTCACATTGTGATAATCCCATTTTCCAGCACTTGTCCTTTATCCTTGAATGGTATGATGTTTCAAGTGCTCATCCAAAGCTTGGAGTTAGATGGTCATTATTTTTTCTAAGTAGTTCTGTGTTTCATTACCTAAAGATCCCACAAAAAAATCTCTATCATTCCGCATTCTTCGTGTAGGAAGTTTATACTTATCATATTCACCCACATGAAAGATAATCTCATGTAAAATATGACTCCTTGGGTAGAATTCTCTAGCACATTCGCCCCAAGACTGGAAAACCCCACCCAATGACAACGGATCTTACTGTGGTCTGCACACTGCCCATTATGATTCCCATAGAGGAAAAATTTCTCCCCTTGATTTTTGATCAAATAAAAATGTAATTTTTCATACACTTCATGTAAAATTTAACTCTAGTTCAGCAGAGATCAAAGCCCAAAAATTTAAGAAACTATGTGTAATGTATGGTCCAATTTCATTGCAATTGTATGATGACTAATGAAAATGAGAACCTGTAATTAAGTGCTTTAGACATGTACACATTGCATTCTTTATTTAATAAAAGTGATATTGAAGATTATGAATGATAATTAAAATGAATTGTTTGGTTCTTATTTTTATTCCGTTGTGTTGGCCTTATTTTGGATTTCACTTGTATACAAATATAAGTCCTCAAACATTTTAAAAAGTTGACCCCCATGACTTTTAGCCTAAATGATAGCTTTCTCAAATTCAACTTTTACACAGTTACGCAGCTGATACAATGTGCAATTCTTAACATTTGCAGTTGATCACACTAGTAATAGTGAACTTTCTCCTTGTACTGACAAGAGCTATCTTTGACAGAAACATTCTCACACTTCAATATTAAGCAAGTCCTCAATTCTACACTGTCGATATAGCAAGATCTGTTTGGAGTGACAGGCAAGATCAGCGAGAGCGACACAGATTGCAGAGGCAATTATACATGAAGCTGTGTTTATATTCAAGACCCGGCAACCCTCAAAACCAGTTATGTTCCCAAAACCAAAATAAGTCATTGTCACTGCTAATGAGTGGTGCTTGGCAGGTCTGAGCTGCAACATCACGGGCAATAATTTTAATAGCTTCTGTGTCCAGTTACTGAGTTGCAACTGTGTTCAGAATCCAAAGAGAAACAGATAGGGTGAGGTTATAGAGAAATAAAGAATTTGCATTTCTATGTGCCTTCCACCATCCAAGCTATCCCAAAATGTTTTAAACCCAACAAAGTACTTTTGTAGTGTCATCAATGTTATAAATGTAGAAAACAGAACAGCTAATTTGCACGAAACAAATTCCCACGAAGGACTATGAGATAATGACCATGGTGTGGTGATAGTGGGCCATAACACAAGGGAGAGGGGGTCTTTGCTGATTTCCTTCATTGTGCCATGGGATTGTTTACATTTTTATTTTGCAAAAATATACTTGATTCCTAAAATATTACCAAGAACTGTTTATTTGTTAGAGTCACCAGCAGGCTTATCTTAACACTGCAGTGAAGTTTCTGTGAAAATCTCCTAGCCCCCATACTCTGATACCTGTTCAGGTACATTGAAGGAGAATTTAGCACGGCCAACACATCCTTTGGACTGTGAGAGGAAACCCATATGAAATCCGTGCAGACACAGGGAGAACACATAAACTCCACACAGGGAGTGACCCAAGCCAGGAATCAAACATGAGTCTTTGATGTTGTGAAGCAACTGTGCTAACCATTGTGCAACCATGCCACTGAACATTACTTAACAATATTTCAAAGTGGCCATCGGATAAGTGCAATAATATTAATTCAACACACGCACATCACATTGCACTCGAAGTGCTTCAATACAGTCAAAGAAACATTACAGACACTTGAAAATGGACATTACAAATAGTGCAAAGGTATTTGAATAGTCTACATAGCTCAAGTTTCACTCTGAGGTGATTCAATACAATTGTGATACATGTAACATTCAATGCATACATTCAATGGCAGTCATACGGTCTGATGAGGTTCTATACAATTTCCCTCCCCACTGTGCACTGTGTTAAAACATGACTTTTCCTCATTGCGCAGGCAGGCACTGGGAGGCAACTCTGCTCCAAGCTTTAGTGCGTTCGTCAGCACAAAGTCCTGGATTTGGGAATGTGCAAATCTGCAATATTCAATCGGAGACCCAGATGACGGGTTTTCTATTTAGCACATCATCTGACAGATAAATTTGTTTCTGATGATGAAGCAATCTCTGCCGGAATTCTTCAGCCGTTCACTCCAACGGGATTTTCTGGTCCTATCGCTGACATACTCATTGCCCTGGATTTCCCGGTGGCATGTGGTGGCTTCAGTGGGAAAACCTATTGATAACAGTGGGAGTAGAGGTTCCTGCTCTATCGAGAAATATGCTGAGGGGAGGCCAGAGGATCTCTCCCTTTCAATATTGCACTGGACTATCAGCCTAGATATTGTGCTCTTGTCTCTACCTCCTAACTGAGAGGTGAAAATACTACCAGCTGGGTCAGCACTTGTGAGCATGTTTGACTTGATTTACTATTGTCACATGTATTAGTATACAGTGAAAAGTATTGTTTCTTGCGTGCAATGCAGACAAAGCATACCATTTATTGAGAAGGAAAGCAGAGGGTGCAGAATGTAGTGTTACAGTCATTGTTTAGGATGCAGAGAAAGGTCAGTTTAACATAAGATGGGTCCATGAATACGCCAGGACAGCTTCTTCCCTGCTGCTGTCAGACCTTTGAATGGACCTACTTTGCATTAAGTTGATTTTTTTCTGCACCCTAGCTATGACTGTAACACTACAATCTGCACTCTCTCATTTCCTTCTCTATGAATGGTATGTTTTGTCTGTATTGTGTGCACAAAACAATATTTTTTACTGTATGTTAATACATGTGACAATAATAAATCAAATCAATTCAAAATCAAATCTTTCAAAGGTCTGATGGCAGCAGAGAAGAAGCTGTTCTTGAGTCGGTTGGTACATGATCCAGACTTTTGTAGCTTTGTCCCCAAATGGAAGAAGGTGGAAGAGAGTATGTCCTGGGTGCTCGCTCCTGTGAGGTTCCTGAAATCCTTCCGGAGACCATCAGAGAATTCCATTCTGCGGTGGTAAAATTCTAGCCAGTGTCATTGGATGGGGAGGCTGGTTTGAGCGATGGACTGGGCTTCATTCAGGACCTTTTGTAAATTCTTGCAGTCTTGGGCAGAGCAGGAGCAATACCGAGGTGTGATACAACCAGACAGGATGATTTCTGTGATGCAGCTGTAAAAGTTGTGGAGCTGCAAGCGCGCTCCAGCCGACACTGTGACAACATTTGGTGAGTTTTATTGAGTCTGGTGGATTTTATCGCCGTTTGCTCTGCAATTTATTCAAGAGAGGGCGCTCTGAAACAAGAATCCGTGTTCGCCCAGGAGGGCGAGCTGTACTCAGGAGCAGCGCTGAACTGTAATCCATGAATCTCTGTAATGTGAGAGCTGAGCTTCATATTTCACACTGATTCTCTTTATATTGCGCGGTGGGTCTATAAATCTGAACTCATGGCATGAATATGGAGCAGACACAAATGAAACGAACTCAATCTTCTCTTAGTTTTGAAAACGTAGGCTGACTTTATTCACCCCCCCCCCCCACGTCCCTTCCCCCAACAGCTCAAAAACTGAATGGGGGAGAAAATGGGAGGGGGGGCGGAGGAGGGATTTACTGGATTCCACTGACCGCCGAGAGCAGAGAGAGGGGAAATATAAAGTCTTTGATATTTATGCGTGGAAAAAAAAAGGATCTGGATGTGGGCAGGGGAGGTGGGGTGGTGGAAAGAGGATGAAGAGAATTAGAAATGGGCAGGATAGGATAGAATTCAAGGTCAGGGCGGGCTGAAAGTGCATGAGATGGAAGAAAAATGACCGATTCAGAGACTCAGGGAAGTGAAAACTTCAATGATTACAGCGCAGATGGCAGGAACTCTTTCAGCAATTTGGCATCGTGGTGTCTATACACACACACACACGCGCACATACACAGGCTCTGAGTCCTGTCGATGGAAAGGACAGATTGTGAAATCCTCTCCCCTCCCCACGGGCACAGACACTGAGTCCCAGGGCAGGGTGACCCTAGGACTGTCCTGTTCCCCATTCAGAGCCACACTCGTCCAAAAATAAGCAGCACTCCTGATAACTGGGATCTGAAACAACCCCCCCCCCAAAAAAATGCCAGAAACTCAGCCCCCGAAACCCCGCCACTGACTTATTGTGATTGAGAAACATTTTAAAAATGCATTTATTGCATTTAAAAAAACAACAAACGAGAGGGAATACATGGAAATAAATGATTGGAAAGGAAAGGAAATAAATGGAGCTTTTCAGTAACAGGAGTTCAGTAATGTACCCCTGGGGATCGGAGTTGGGGAGGGGAGAACTGGTGTGGGATCAAGTATAAGCCACCCACAACGGGTATGAAGCAGGGGCAGTAATGAAATCGATGTGCCTGGACACCGAGGGACTCCCGTTATTAAATTGCTGGAAAGTTCAGAATCAGTGAGCGGAACACTTTGCAAGTGATGGACACAGACCTTTATCGAGAGTAATATTAAGCATAGTGGCCAGTGGTGTCAGGAAGGGTGAATATTTTGCTGAACCCACGTGTTTTCTCACTGTGGTGCTCGGTGGCAGCGTCTGCTAACATCATTTCTGTTCACGTTGCATCGCCTGCTTGATTTCCTAACTTGGGAATCGCTACTGCCCTCCTCCTCTCTCTCTCTCTCTCTCCCCTGTGTGTGTATGTGTGTCTGCTGCTCATTTGAAGTGATTTGTTGTTTGGATCGGTTTGGTGCTGGCTACTTTCTGACTGAGCGTGGTGTATTCATTCTCCCACGATCCCTTGCAGAGAGTTGTGCCTCTCTCTCTCTCTCTCTCCACTCTGCTGCTTTTTTTTTACTGGAGTAAGCTGATGTGAGACGTGAACATCATGTTGAGATTCCTGCACTGCACTGGGAGGCAACTGATCACTCCGGGCACCTGAAGAGTGTTGTTAACCTGTACTGCTCCCCCACCCCCCCCCCCTCCCCACCCACCCCCCCTTTCTCCTTCCCCACCCCCCCTCCCCCCTTCCAAAAAAAAAGAAATCCCAGTTTGTTCCCAGCTCCTCATCTCTGGAAACAACGGCGGACGAGAGCTTTGAATCCGGTGGAACCGTGCATGCAATCCAGCTCGTTCACATTTTGGACCAGTAGAAATCGCTGGCTGCCCCTGACTTTGAGCATGATTTTGGAATACAGGACGGGACTTATTTTTTACTTGTTTTGGATACGATATTCTCATGGGATGCCTCATGTCATTCGCATTGGTAAGGACCACTACTGTCTGCACATGAGAGATTTTGTCTGTTTTTGTGAGGTGCTGCGCTGTAACTCTCTCTCTCTCTCTCTCCTTCCTTTGCTCTGCCTGCCTTTATCACAGAAGGTCGACTCAACTCTGTTTTGCTATCGAGCTTCACCGGGTTTGCGGAGAAAGGGGGATTTGGGGGGAGCTGGGATTGTCGTGGTGGGGTTAACACTGAGACAGATGGAACCTGGCAAGTTAGTGCGTACAGCAACTTAAGATAACTCAACTATCAGGGTTTTTTCAACATTATCAAGCTGAAACACTCGTTTAGTTATAAGACGGAGAATTGAACTTAAAAAAAACACACACAAACATATAAAGGCAGTTATTTGAAGATACTCTGTCCTTCATGTCAATAGATTGGGTGAGAGTAAGTAATGGAGCATATTATTAACGGGAAGAGTACAAATCATTCTGTGAAGCAGGAGGATTCTGTAAGTTTTTCTCTCTCTTTCTCCCACTGAGAAACTTAGGTCTAAGAGGCTCGACTTGCCTTACTGATGGTTTCTGAGTTTATCTCCAGCGTCCCGGTTCTGGTCCCCGAAGCCGGAGGCACCGTTTTAACCTTGTGCTTTTTGAAATGGATGTGATTACTGCCGCAAGTGAGAGAACGGCAGGGGTGATTAAAGTTATACATCTTGAATTGAATACTAAATTGATTAGATTTCTGTCGAATGATTATATATGAAAAGAGAGCCAAGAGCATAACGCAGCAGCAGGGGGGTATCTGGTATCTACATTCGTTAAAAAAAAACAAAGTGGCAATAAATGATACAGTGACTCATTGCACTAAATTACACATACAGAGTTTAAAAAGTGGGGAGGGGAGGAGGACATAGCAGAGATGGGTGGAATGGACTGTCGACACTTATGAATCATAGTTCTGATGATTAGATATATTTATAGCCAGAGTGTGCAGGTAGGCACTGGGGTAAACAGAGGCAGAGACAGAGAGGATGATAGATGGACAAGGGAGCAGTGGTGTGGGAGCGGCAGTGCTCTCGGTATTGGTGTTTAGTTTAGACAGACACTTCTAACCGAGAGCATGAGTGCAGAGTAAATATTCCAACCCCGCGCCAGCCGTGTGGTTTTATCTCCTGCAGTGACTTGTTGGCTGATGTCTCGTAAATTCGTGTTCCCTGTCTGTGCCGACTCGCGATTGAGAGTTAACAGAGAGAGAGAGAGAAAAAGAGCAGATAGGGGGGACTGGGGGAGGTGCAGCTGGGCTTTCTGTGTAACTGACAAGACGATTGCAGCACTGCTCTCTGCCTTGGAGATCAATACGATCGTGTCTGTTGACAAATAGCATCAGACAAGTGGCTTAACACCATCTGGAACCGCCGAGCAGATACACAAAAATAAAAAAAACCCTAAAGGAGTGGACATTAACATGTGGAACTGTACAGATGTTCACACTTATTAAGGTTGCTCACCAAACAGACGGACTTATTGATTGCGATTATCATTGATTCAAGATTCCACTTCAGTGATGGGTCATTATTAGTATTTGGTGAGGCGCTGGGGACCAATAGAACCTGGAACGAATCCAGTTTGAGCAGTTATCAAGCGACAGGCGCTCCTTGTCCTGCACGAACCAGACTTGAGATTGGAAATAAATGCTGTGAGATTATGGACATCCTCCGCTCTTTTCCTCCCACCCCCGTCCCAGAGTCTCTGACATAAGAGGGTGAGGGTGCGCGCACACACACACACACACAGGGGAATCACACATTCCCAACCAGGGAAAGACTGCAGATCCAGCCTGCGCATCACTTCCAGGTGGGATCACTGAAGCATTGGGACAAGTTCAGCCTTTTTAGTAATCATATCTTGCTAGCTTCTCCCATTTTCTATAAAAGAGATACCTTTCCTGATAAAGTTTAAATATTGTTAATTGGGCATTGCACAGAACACAAAGGCAGGGGAAAGTGTTTTGCAATCATTTTGGGGGGTTGATATGTACGTTGTCATGATCCCCGAATGGCAACAGCACTATTCCCCCCGCCCTCAAGAGGCACCACCCTCCCCTCTCACCTCCGCCAAATATTGGCTTGCAACAGCAGAGCTGTGAGGATAGGCTGTAAGTCTCGAATTCCGAAATGATTTGGGCTATTTTTCTTTTAAATTCCACCTGCTCACAAAACAAAACTCTCCAGCTCACACACATAGCTGGCTGCACTGTGACCTTGGCTATCGCCGGGCGGAGTCGACACACATACTTAATGGAGCAGACAGTTGGAAAAGTCTAACGCTGGAGTTTGAAGGTAGTCTATCCAACCTTTCCTTTCAATTAGCAGAAAGAAACAAACAGAGCTATTACTCGCTAGGTACTATCCATATGAGAACCGTGGGGTATATATCCGCCGTCCATTCTCCTGCTCTCCTCTCTCCATCCACTCATCCCCTTAATCACATTTAAAACTTCGCTTCAAGTCAGCCCCCTAATTTAGGACAGATTCAACCTTACGTAAGGTTTGAAGAGGGAGTGAGCTTGCCTGGTGGCTAGTGAGTGTGAGCAAGCCTGCCCAGTGAAAGAGATAGTGGTCCCTGGCCAGGTCTGCAATCTTTGCAAGGTGCTTAATATTGTAAAAATCAGATGGATAAATTTCCCGGGCACATTCTGCACACAGCGCTGCTGGGGGAAAAGTAACAATGATCCTCGAGTGTTGAAGATTATAAACGAAGAATTTCAGATTGACAGGCTGAATGCACAGATGATAAACACAAATGGGCAATTTAGAATTGACAAATTAAGTGGCTAAATGCATAGAATGGGGGAGTCAGGATGCTGGAATACTCGCTGTGGTAGGCAAGAAAACTATTCCATTTTAAATATCGACTTCCAAGATTAGAGCCGAGTGTGGGAGGGTGAAGTTATCAGAAATTCAAAAGTTTATTATCTCGGGTTGCTTCTAGTTGTTTAAAGCCTCTGGTAGATTGTGTCACTGATGCGGGTCATAGAATCCCTACAATACAGAAAGGAGGCCATTCGGCCCATCGACTTTGCCCTGACTCCCCGACAAAACATCTTATCCCCGTAGCTCCATGCATTTACCTCACTAACCCCTGCTCAGCCTAAACATCTTTGGACATTGAGAGGCAATTTACCATGGCCAATCCACCTAACCTTCACATTTTTGGGTATTTCGGCTTTGATTTCTCTCTCTCCATTGAATCTAACCCAAGAGTTAGATTCCCTCAGATGTAAACCCGCGTCATTCAACTCCCAAAGTCCCTTTTACCCGGCGGAAACATTATCCCAGGGTCAATAATGCTTTGTTGAGCAGACAGAATGAAAACGCGGTGGTTTGGTGGGCTGGCGCTGGTGTCCCTTCCCTGGATTTGGAACCATCTCCCCGCGGCTTGAACCAAAGAAGGGGCCCATTTAAAATAGCTAACTTTGCAACTGGGTGGAAATCTAACCCGGATTGCTTTGATCAATTGCTTCCTCGGATTTCTATACCTAATCGGCCAGAGTTCGGGTACTAATATTTAAAAACTGGAAAACTCGTTGGATTTTTTTTAAATTCCAAGATGAAATTGTATCCAAGGAGGGATTTTTTTGATCGTTCTAGGATTTGATATTTCCAGCGGCTTTGTTTGCCTCACCCGAGCGGAGTCCAGTTTAATTCCAGTCGGTGATCCTAGGTTAGCCTCCATGGGTCACACGGGGTAAAGTGCAAAAGCTGTACCGAAGGATGTGTGTGTGTGGAGGGGTGGTGGCGAGAGGAACTGATCAGGATGCTTGACACTGGAGATCCATCAGCCTTGGGACAGCAGGGCAACCCGCGTAATGATATTCATCCCACTCCACCCCACCCTATTTTCTCTGTTTTCACCCTTAGGTACTCTGGTTTCCTCGCACAGTCCTGCTGGTTAGGTACATTTGCCATGCTAAATTCTCCCTCGAACAGGCGCCGGAGTGTGGCCACTAGAGCATTTTCACAGTAACTTCATTGCAGTGTTCAAGTAAGCGTACTTGTGACACTTTTTAAATCACTCGGTTCAGGGTCACTCAGCAAGGTCAATACCTCGTCCAGTCAGATTTCGGATGGTGTAGGGATGGCAGTTTTGTGGGTACTGGGGGTATCACATTGGTCCTTCCTCAGTCACATTCTCCGATGCTGAAGTCGGAATCTTTTCTTATCATCTTACCTTTCTCCCCGGAACACACTTCGCAAATCTCAAAATTAAATCAATCAAGTGTTTTTGTACAGTGGAATTGAAAACTGTACGATGCCAAGCTGAATGTTGTATTAGTTGCATTTTCTCCTGCCCAACCTACAATCGACATTATCTAAAGACAAACCCCGCTTTCGCTAATTGTATTCTATCTCCCTCTCTCGAGTTGTTAATTGATTTCGCTCTGTATCCCCTACATGTCACTGTCCCACACTCCTCAGCTCACACCCTGCTTGCCCAAGAGTTACACATGCCCCGGTTTCCCTCTGGTTCCATCCTCTCTCTCTTCAGGTACCACATCCTAAGATAACATTGGGGGACTAATGGATTCCCATGTGTTTGGCCTATGGTTACGCTTGGCAAGTCACTGTAGTAGTTTGCCCTTGTTTTCTGGGTGGAGGAGATTTCCCCGCTCTTACCATCTCCGACTGGAAAGATTGACAGGCTGGGGAGCGGGGGATACTGGAGTCAGATTGTATGTGTGTGTGTGTGTGTGTGTTGAGTTTGTGCAGGGTCTGATGTGATTCGCCTCTGATCCCTGCCAACACCCAGTGTCAAGACTTTTGCACACGAATTGGGCGCAGCTGGGGTAGGATCTGGAGTGTGGCCACTCCCGGGGGGCGGATCCAGCAAGTGTCTCGATGGCGTCAAAGGAAGAACTTTGCTGAATAAAATCGAGTGCAGCTTCCCTCTCTATCCTTCATTCTGTGCAAATAAATCGTAACGATGTAAGCCCTGGTCCGCAAGAGGGGTTGACAGGATATTCATAGATACAAACATATTTTAAATCTAAAGTTGTTCTCTTCCTAACCCTGCAGAAAACAATGCGGGCGTCTTTTTAAATCGCAGTCCTATCTCCCTACATGATAGGAAAGAGACTGGGAACATTCTATAGATAGAAATCTGAATGTACATCAAACCAAGAAATTAATTCGCTTCGCTAGAATTTATAGTCTTCATTATTTTAAGAGCGAATATATCTTCCACACCAAGCTTACCCATTCATAAAGGCTGAAAAACAGATGCTAAAACGCAGAATTCTCTGATAGCCAAGCTTTAATGAATTTTACTCTCGCTAATCCTGGACTCACGACTCCCTGCCGGCTCTGGGTCTGCAAGTTTATGATGGTGATTTAAACATTCTCATACAAATACACCCCCACCCCCCGGCACACACACACACAATGGGACACACACACACATACACACATGTCTCCACACCCACATACATATATATAAACAAGCACACACACCTCAACAAATATGTATATATGCATTCTGATACGCACACACAGACACACAGCCACCCAGAAGACACACACATACGTACACACAGACACACTCAGCCACCCAGACACACACACACACACACATAGACACATGTTTCAACACACACATACATATGTATGCACACAAGCACACATACCTCAACAAATATACATGCATATGCATACTGACGCGCACACACAGACACATGCACAACTATACACACTCAGACACACACACAGTCATACACACATTAACACAGATATACATACGTTCGCACAGCCACACAGGCATACACACATATGTACACAAAGGGAGATACACAGCCAAACACAATCATACATACATGCGTACGCATACACAGACATACACATATCACATACGCACATTTATATACACACATACACATAAACATACTCATGTAACACACACACATACATATACAAATGCTTGCATCATGATTTCACTTCATTGCATTAACACTGGCTCACTTATTTCCACTGTGGCATTAATCTCCCAATTGTTTGATACATTCCAACGATTCTGCCCTGAAATCGGCTCATTCAGGCGTTGAAAAAGTTCGCAGAATAATTTAGAAAATTGTCAAGCAGCGGACACCTGTCAATTGGAAAGGCTGATCTACCAACAGGATCTCAACAGTTAGAAAACATTCCGGGACAGAATGTATTTCTTTGTCAGAAGCTGAGTGGGTTACAGCGGAGAGTTTTGAAATATTAAGAGCATGAAGTGAACACGGGCAAACTGAGGACCCCAAACTCTGCAAAAAAAAACATTCAGTCCGCCAGCACCAGCAGACAAGAACATGGATGTGTTGAAGTTGTAGATCGAGATCCCTTAACAGATCTCCCGTGATCTAAATATCCCGATTCTTCTTCCACTCCCGGCACTAATTTACCTGTAGCTCTTTGCCGCTGTTTTCACATCTCAGTTGGTAACTTGCCATCTGAAACTGGCCTCAAATCCCAGAAAGGAGTCAGAACAGGGAGAGACGGAATGGGCCGGCCGAGGCTCGAACCGTCTTTCAACCGATGGCTGGTCATTACAATTAATAGAGTGCCCTGTAACTGTGAATAGGAGAGTTGAACACGGAAAGGAATTCATACCGAAATTTAGCAATTACTGTGTAAAACACTCAGATATACATTGTCGACCAGATTGTACCAATTCAGACAGGAGATCCTGCAATAAAATCATTTAGCAATTAAATCAAAAAATGCAACAATATAAAACGCAAGTTTGGTGAAATTGGAATATTATCTGTTATTTTCACATTTTGTTCGTGTGTGGGGGAAGGTAAGGGTAGGTCATGAATGCGAATGCGTGTATGTCTGTATATGTGTATGTATGTGTACATATGCATATATGTATGTGTGCATGTTTATATATATATATATATGAGTGCATGCGCATTTGTGTATATGTCTACGTGTGTTGGATATGTGCATGGCTGTATACTATATGTGTGTGTATGAGTGTGTATATATGTGTGTGTAGATGTGTTATGTATGTTTCTGTATATATCTATATGTGTGTATGTATATGTGATGAGTATGTAAATGCGTGTGTTTGCGTATATATCTGTGTGTATGTATGTATATGCATTTGTATATGTCTGTGCATGTATATGAGTGTGTTTGCGTAAGTAACTATGAAGGCGTGTATGTGTGTGTGTGTATGTCATGTGTGTATATGCATTTGTGTATGGCTAAACCAACTGGCTGACAGATGTATAGTCCAATATTCGCGAGCCTCCATTTGCACACAAACATCGTTTATTATTCCAGTGGATTGATATTGGGATTCTGTGTCCCCCAGTGTATTTAATTGTTTTCTCCAGTCGGAAATGTAAGCAGTAAACACATGAAATTGTAGAACTGAACTTGTTCAACTGTCGGCGCCGCAACTCTGGTTCCAGAGCAGAAAGGCAGGGAGAAATTTCACCCACACTCTTTGATCATGGTCTAAATCCTTGCACTAACGGGTTGAAGATTATGGTTGATGGAACCACAATGATACCACTGGCAGTAACACCCAGCCCTGCATTTAGCCTCTGTTAACTTCTTCAGTGTGCTGGAAAGTTGGCTTGATAGGAAATTATGTTGCTGGGCGCAAAAACCCATCCTTAAATTACTAACGTAGCTGTGTGTCCAAAGTCGCCACCCCCACTCCGCCCCATGAAGTGTAATGTCAATCAGTTAGCCAGTGGAGTGCAGATCGTGACAGTTAGCTGACATTTCCCTCTGTTGCAGAGCCGGAATGTGCAAACACTGGACCCAGGTTGTAAAGTAAGGAGTTATATAATGGACAGACGCTACACAGGAGTGGGGCGGGCAATGGGAAAGTGGGACTTTGCAATGAAACCGCTTTTACTTTGACTGCCTGCTTTGGAACAGATGTCATTGTTTTGGAGCGCATCCCAGGCTGTAAGACTGAAGCATACAGGCCACCAGCAAGAGTGAGCTAGAAAAGATAAATGAGATGCAGTGACTGAATTACGTTCGAATAAAATACTCAATAAGATCAAAGTACATATTATTTTTGCACGGTGATAGCCTCACCCAGCAACTTTTGGAAAGAATGTCATTTTTATCATGCGTGGTTGTCACATGCTGATATCTGGGAGTGGGGAAAACGCAGGCGGCATTGCAATGTGTGGCAAGGTGGCAAAAAGTACACCAAGCTAGATTCTCCCTGCGGTTGCATGAAGCTACTCTTGAACTTGGTGGGAGAGGCGGGGTGGTGAGCAGGGGTGAGGGGGCTGGATGGCAGGGAAGTTGGCAGGAGAACATTGCAGATCAACACAATTTTTTTTATTCATTTATAGGACATGCACTGGCCAGCATTTATTGCCCATCCCTAGTTGTCCGTGGAGGTCACTTGAGGGACAACTACATTGCTGTGATTCTGAATCACATGTAAACTGGCAGATTTACTTCCCTAAAGGACATTCATGAATGGGTTCTGACAATTGATAATGTTTTCACGGTCATCAATAGATTCTTAATTCCAGATATTTTATATTGAATTCAAATTCCACCATCTGCTATGGTGGGATTCAAACCCAGGTCCTTAGAACATTAGCTGAGTTTCTAGATTAATGGGCTAGCGATAATACCACTAGGTCATCACCTCTCCATAATAGCAGCCGACATGTGCTTGTGAATGGAAGAAGTGATATAAGACAATAACAGGAGTATTCACATTCAGACACTTCAAGTCACAGCCAAAATATACCCTTCACAGTTAAATAGAAATTAAGGAGACCCTACTCTGTCAAGATTTGATGCATGGCACTGTCATGAAGATTTCTGAGAATTGCAGAAAGGAATCAGCTGACAAACCTTACACCTACAGGGCTACTTATTCAGCAACTAACTCAATCTTACAATGACCAATTTTGGATGGAATATTTATTTTATGCACAGAGTAATTGCTGTTTTCAGCAGAAAGATGGCATCAAATTGCTCATATTTAGCACCCTGATGTAACAATGTTGGCCGGGATGTACAGTAAGCTGGTGTCGAAGTGTTTCTATATAATGGATTTGACTTAATAAATTTGAATTCTACATTTGACAAAACCATGCGTTTATCTGGATTAGATTGTGTAGCGAATATATTTCCTAAATAAGACTTGTCTGCATGAACACATTTATGATTTCACTCTCCATTTCCCCTCAGCTTCCTGAAGCATGTACCAAGTGTGACCCAAATGGGTGGACAATTATAGAATGATGAATCATGCATCACGGAGGAAGTACATTAGGCCCATACAGCCTATGCTAGCTCTTTGGAAGAGCTTTCGCACCGAGCTGTACATTTTTGCATCCTGAGCATTTATCCTATTCCCTATTGAAAGTTATTATTGAACCGGCTTCCGCTATCATTTCAGCTAATGAATTCTGGATCACAGCAAATTGTTTTCTTTTCCCTTATGCCACCTCTGGTGCTTTTGTCGGTCATCATAAATCCATATCATCTGGTTAGCAGTATTGTTCCCACTGGAAACATTGTTTCCTTATTTACTTTGTCCAAACCTTAAGTGATTTGGAACTACTCTATTTAATCTCTCCTTAGGCTTTGCTGCTCCGAGGAAACAATTCATATTTTCCATTCTGACCACTAGTTGAATTTTTTCATTTTTGATACACTCTTCCTGAAGGATGGTATCGAGAATTAGTGGTAATACTCAGGCTGGGTTCAAATCAACTTCTTATAAAGATTTAGTACACCTCACATCCTCTACTTACCACACCAAGGATACTGTATGCTTATTTAATAGCTTTCTCCTGCCACGTTCAATGATTTGTTATTGCACATTTTTGTCCTTTCAACCCCTTTAAAATTGCATAATTTCGTTTAGATGACTTGCCTTAATTTTTCCATTGTAATGAATCATTTCACGTTTCTATGCATTCAATTGTTTTTACCCCGTGTTTGTCAACTGCAGCAGTTTAAAGCCTCCTGAAGCCTGTTACTGTCTTCACCTGCATTTCCTGCATTTCTGACGTCCATGTCATCTGCAAACTTTGAAATTATAACCTGTATACATGTGATTAATACGGTTCAAAATGAAAAGTCATTGAGGAACTAAACATTAGCATGTACTGCTGGACAATTCCATGCACTCTGAAAAGCAACTATTCTGCTTCTGCTCTCTGCCTTCTGTCCATTAGCCAATTTTGTGTCCACACTTTAATCTCAGGACTTTAAATTTACTAATACATAGAATCATAGAATCCTTATAGTGCAGGAAGAAGCCATTCCGCCTACTGAGTCTATACTGACATCAATCCCACCCAGGCCCTATTCTGTTACCCCATGTATTTATCCCCTGACACTAAGGGGCAATTTAGCATGATCAATCCACCTAACATGCACATCTTTAGAGTGCAGAAGGAAACCAGAGCATCTGAAGGAGATCCAGGCAAGCACAGGGAGAATGCGCAAACTCCACACAAATTGTAACCCGAGGTCAGAATTGAACCTGGTGCTGTGATGCAGCAATGATGACCACTATCCCACCATGTTGCCTTTGCAAGACAATGTGCACATAAACCTCACCACCCTCATCAAACCTCTTCATTATTTATCAAAGAGTCCAATCAAGTTAGCCAAATACAATTTGTCTTGAATAAATTCATAGAGGATTTCATTTACGTCTTCCATATTTCTTCCAAGTGCCAGCTAATTTTGTCCTGCAATAATGTCTCTAAATGTTTCTTTTAGCAGTTCTCATATGTTCACTGGCCTGTAGTTGTTTGCTTTATTCCTCCCTTGATTTTCGGGGAAAACAAAATGTATCGTTTGCAATTCTCTAGTCCTCTGGCACTTCTTTCATGTTGAAGGTGAATTGAAAGATTGTGGTCAGAACCTCCAGAATTTCCAACATTACTTCGCTCAACAGAAAGAGATCTATCTCTCCCTGGCTGGGTATCTTTTCTACTTTGAGCTCTGCCAATCTTTTCAGCATCACCTTTTTGTGCTGTGTTAGGGAGGTGTTTAGCTCAGTCAGCTGGATGACTGGTTTATGATGCAGAATGCCACTAACGGCATAGATTTGATTCCTGTATGGGCCCTACCTTCTCGCCTTTGCCCTATGCCTAAGGTGTGATGATCTTCAGGTCAAAAATCACTATTCAAAGGGGAGAGCAGCTTTACCTTTTATATTTATATTAGCTATGAGAGTTGTCTAGGACTACCTCCTTTAATGACATTGGCAGAATCCTCTTCAGAATCCTCTTCAGTGCTGCAAGATGTTTGTTTAGTACTTCAGCCATGTCCTTCAATCCACAGAAAGTTCTTCATTACATCCCAAATGGGCCCCACCCATTCCTTAACAAGAGAACCCATCCATTTGTGCAGAGTTAAAATTGGACCCAAAGTATCTTAGAGTGGTACAGCACAGGAGAAGGCCATTCACCCCATTGAGCCCAATCTGTTCACTTAAAGAACTTAAAGCAGTTGGTCTCACTCTTTCTCTGTATTGCAGTAACATATTTTTTTCCTTCCGCTACTATCCAACCTCGTTTTGGAGATCACATATTTCTACCACTTAATGGTGGTAGCTTTCTCCTTCTGTTAATATCAGTCAAAATATTGTGATTATGCGGGCTTAATCCATAAACCCAAGGATCTAGGTCTGGATTTGGTCTGGAGATTGAAGTAAAATTGGATGAGGACTGCTGGAATTGCATTTGCTTTCTATATTAGGGCATGTTCGTGACTCAGTTTTATTGAAGTCAATGAATAGGAACAGAACTAGGCCTGTCAAAATACCCTGCTATTCAATTAGATCTACCTCAATACCATTCACCTGCACTATCTCCACATCCCTATCTCACTATTGGAACACGCTAAAGAAAATAATGGGGCTATTACTCTAAGTTTTGTGCCCCACTCATTGTTCTATTTCAATAGTTCCATGAGTATCATTTTCAAGGTACATTGCATTAACTCATCAAGGTTCCTTCGATAGTACCTTTCAAACTCTATCACTTAGAAAGACACCACAAAATGTACATTCCTCTCCAAGCCTCACTCACCATCCTGACTTGGAAATGTATTGTCAATCCTTTGCTGTAGTTGGGTCAAAATTCTGGAACCCTCAAAAAGCATGGTGGTGTTCTTACATCAGGGACCACAGCGGTTCAAGAAGACAGCTACCACCAAGGACAATTAAGAATCATTGAATCATAGAAAAACTACAGTGCAGAAGATGGCTATTCGGTCCAGCCCGTAACCCCATGAATCTACCTTGGTAATCTCATGTATTTACCTATCAAACCTACCAATCTTGGAACAATAAGGGGAAATTTACCATGGTCAATCCACCCTACCTGTACATCTTTGGACTGTGGGAGGAAACTAGAGCACTCAAAGGAAACTCACGCAGACATGGGGAGTATGAGCAAATTCCACACAGTCAATATAGGCTGGAATTGAATCTGGATGACCGGAGCTGTGAGGCAGTTGTGTGAACCGCTATACCACCGTGCTACCCTTGTTGACAAATGCTGGTCTATATCACTTTGATCAGCACTTGAAATGCCAAAGAATACAAGGATACGGGCCAAGTATTGGAAAGTGGAATTGAAATAGTTAAGTGTTTAATGGCCAGAGAAGACAGGAGGGGCCGAAGGACCTCCTTCCATGTGTGAAACTCTATAGTGCCATGTCCCATGAAGGAGCCACCTTCCAATAAAAGAAAACTCCCAACATTGCTGCCCTCCCTCAACTGACTGATTCTCGCCGCAACTTGAAATCTTGTATTCACAAGTTACCATAATATTGTGCTATTCCTTGTCCCTTATGAATGACATGTTTTATCTGTGATGGCTTGCAAGAAACAATACTTTTCACAGTATCCCAATACACTTGACAATAATAAATCAATTCAATTCAATTGAATTCAATTCAAAGCACTGGGGGATTTGTGTGAACCAGCCAGGGAACAAACCCCTGACAGCCCTGATTGATTCTCCCTATATAAGTTTGGTCTATTATTTTTGGCAAGAGTTTCTTCAATCATGACGGGGACCGCAGTGTGAAATAATATAGCGAGTTGAAGAACATTTATAATTTAGTTACAAATGTCACTGTTGCCTTGTGCAGGCTGAGGCGAATGCCAGCAGCTGTGGGCTTTTTAAACAGCTTTAACTCACTGTTTTAGACAGCAGTGTTATTTTCATGCATTTAGCATAATAATTCCCGAACCCTTTGCAGCTGAATGCCTTACAGACTGATAGAGTTCACGCTGGGCATCGAGAACGTGAAGGACTGATAAAGCTGATGGTGTAGCAGTCTGCTTTTACTGCAGCATTGCGGACGAGTTCAGAGTTATTAGAATGAGAAAGGGATCCATCATGGTGCGGGGTTGGGGGGAGCTGGGGTAGTCAAGGTTTACAAATGTCGACTGCAGTTCTGGCTGAATGAAATCAGTCTAAGCATGTAAGCAAGATGCTGAAGGGGTGAGGGGCGGGGGGGCGAGAGAGAGAGAGAGGAACAGTTATTCATTTTTGCTTTCATTACTTTTTCTGATTCAAAGTGCACTGGGAATGACATATAGCAGATTAGAATAGTGCTGGAAACACAGAACATGTCACAGAAACATTGACATAGAAGATGGGAGCAGGAGGAGGCCTTTTGGCTGTTTGAGCCTGTTCCGCTATTCATTGTGATCATGGCTGATTGTCCAACTCAAAAGCCTAGTCTTTCTTTCTCCCCATAACCTTTGATCCCATTCGCCCCAAGCGCAATATCCAGCCGCCTTGTGAATATATTCAATATTTTGGCATCAACTACTTCCTGTGGTAATGAACTCCAGTCTTCGGGTGAAGCAATGTCTCCTCAATTCCGAAAGTCCGCCAGTATTTGAAAAAAATAAGGGGAGATAGTTCAAGGTTCAGGGTAACAAAGTTAGATATGTTATGGGGATGGGGGCTCCTTCATGGGACTGTATGAAATCACGCAGAGAGGGGGGTTGCAGACGGACAGTAAAACTGAAGTTTCAGCAGAAACTGATTATTGATTTTCTCTTCCTTACTGAGTAATCCCACTTTACTCTGAGTCAGAGTAAGTGTGGCAAAATAACTTGTTGTATTGAGGGCTATTGGTTTCTGGTAGGCGGGTCACCTTTGACCCACTTGGCACTCAGTCAGCCGCTGATAGAAATTCCTCTCAGGCGATGGTGCAAATTGGGCAGGATTTGGGTGGCACGGTAGCACAGTGGTTAGCACTGCTGCTTCACAGCTCCAGGGGTCTGGATTCGATTCCTGGCTTGGGTCAGTGTCTGTGTGGAGTTTGCACATTCTCTTCATGTATGTGTGGGTTTCCTGGGGTGGTCCGGTTTCCTCCCACAGTCCAAAGATGTGCAGGTTAGGTGGATTGATCATGCTAAAATTGCCCCTTAGTGTAGGATAGAGGGATGAATGGGTAAAATATATAGGGTTAAGGGGTTAGGGTGGGATTGTGGTCAGTATATACTAGATGGGCTGAATGGCCTCTTTCTGAACTGTAGGGTTTCTACAATTTGATTTGATTTATTATTGCTGCGTGTATTGGATGCAGTGAAAAGTATTGCTTCATGCATCCCATGGAGACAGAAGATACTTTTCATAGAATACTTAGGAGAGAAGAAGAGGAGAAGGTGCAGAATGTAATGTTAAAAATCGAGATTAGAGTATATGAGAACAGCCTGATATTTAGCCACCCTGCAGTCAATGGAATTCACTGTATGGAATGGGCGAGGTACCTGATTCATCCCAGGTGAATTTTAAGGTCACAGTAACCCCAGATCAATGTGGAGCACAGGATAGAATTAGCCCTTTCCAATGCTAACACCTCCTTTGACCACCCTGTATGATCTATCGCCACATTCTGCCCTATGGTTTACATCCATTAGGAATTGGGCTCAATTGATGTTTTCTGTGCCCCCCCCACCCCATCCCGCGAATTTCTGTGCTGCCAAAATATTTGCACTTTGGCATTTTTCGTGATGAGTTGTTATCAGCTGTTTGCAATGGGTGGGTCTCACTCCAGTCTGTAGCAACACTGGAATGAGCCTTGTGTGTGCAACTTGGTTCCAGAACTGCACTCAGAAGAATGGGCCAGTCAGTCTGACACACTTACAGTGCTGTTATAACAGGCCAGTATTGCACATGGCATTAGAATAGCAGCAAATTCCTGCCTTGTTTTAATTTCAGGGTAGGTGGACTGTATGATGAACACCAGATAAATAATTCTGCTTGGTGGTGAGGGAGAGGAGTCCAGCGAATTGAAAGTTACACTGTCTTGATGAACTGTGTTTTTCTCTCTCTGCCAATGAACAGAAGCAGCAGTCTCGCTGCTTTCTGAAGCAATATGACTTGATGTTGCCAATAAGACTTTGGTACAAACACAACTCAGAAGCCAAATCATCTAGGAATCAAACTCTTTCATCAATTCTAATTAACACAATCTCGATGGAAAATATTCTAATAATCAAATAAACTGAAATGAGAAGATATTTGATATCTCTCTCTAATTATTGGGCATTATTCTTTCTTGAACTATACAATTACTACTGTATATCATCACTCAACACATAACCCCAAGCCCCCCAATGAAACATGGCAGAACGCATAGAGATGCCAACTATAGAACTCCAGGACTAATACTGTGCTCGATACAGAAAACACCAATGATTAGCATTCATTTAAAATACATTGCTGTATGATTTATAGAATTCAGAATCAATACAGTGCAGGAGGTGACCATTCAGTCTATCATAGCTTCCCCGACTTTCCAAACAAGCAGTTTTTGATCATAGATACACCTCTTCTCTCCATAATCCTATACATTCTTGCTTTTCAAATAACTATCTGATTTCCTTTCAATTGAACCAGCCTCCACCATGCTCAGGCAGAGCAATACAAACCCTAACCACACAAAAGAAAAGAATTCCCTCATGTCACTTTTCCTTCTTTTGCCAGTTACCTTGGACTATAACTTCCTCAGAGTGACAGTCAGCGGTGGATCTGCACCCATCTACCTGTGCTAAAATTCTAAAGCGCCTGTATCGCCGAACCTTCCTGACAGGGTGAGAGTCAGGGTGGTGCATTGCATCCCCAGCTCTGGTGTCCAAGGATAAAAGAACAAAGGAGGATATGCTCCCTTTTTTACAGCAAAGTTGTGTAAAGCAGGTGGAGGCTGAGGTGGCAGTGAAGGGGAGCAGGGGTCAGGTCAAGGAGTTGGGCATCCAGCCAAACCTACTAAGAAGTCTCACAATATCAGGTTAAGGTCCAAAATTTGGTAGCATAAGCTTTCGGAGTGCTCTCCTTCATCAGGTGAGTGCCTGTCGGACTTTAACCTGGTGTTATGAGACTACTTACGGTGCCCACCCCAGTCCAATACTAGCAACTCCACATCACAGCCAGATCCAGTAGAGGCGTTCCAGCCAGGTCAGGTCAAGGGGTCAATTGTTGGGCTGGGGTACATGATGCAAGTGTGAACTTGGGATTAGGGAATACTGTGGCAGCAGGGTGCTTAGTATGTGAGGATGTTGGAGGACCCATTGGAAGCTTGGGAGTGCGTTGGGGGGACGTGTGTTCCATGTGATGACTGAGATGTGTCTTTAAAAAAAGTTATACTGAAATTAGAAATGCTTTTATGTCTTCTAATGTTTTCTGAGTAACTATGAAAATAAAAGTGGCAGAACCATTTAAATCGCTTTGTTGCACGGTTCCCAACACAATGTAAATGCCCACAGGATGTCAATGGAAGTCAGTCAAATACGACGCTGAGGATCCAGAAAGTTACGGATCTTTATATCTGAGTCTTCTCATTCTCAATCCTTTCACTAGAGGAACGAGTTTCTCCCTATTTATGCTGCTCAGACCCCCTCATGATTTTGAATACCTCCATGAAATCTCCTCTGAGCCTTCTCTTTTCCAAGGAAAGCAATCCCAACTTCTCCAATCTATATTTATAACTGAAATCTCTCATTCCTGACTCATTCTTGTGAACCTTTATTGCACTTTCTCCGATGCCTTCACATCTTTGCAGTGCGGCACCCAGACCCTGGATGCAATACCCAAAGTAAGGCCAAACTGGCACCTTATACAAGTTCAACATAACCTGGCAGCGTGGGCTCGTTGGGCCGAAGGGCCTGTTTCCCATGCTGTTTTGTTCTTTGTTTGTTCTTTAATCTCTTTGTTTTTGCGTTCTTCATCCCTATTAATAAAGCCTAAGATGCAGTATGTTTAATGAACTGCTCTCTCAGCCTGTTCTGCCACCTTTCATGACTTATGCATAGATACATCTAGATACCTCTGCTCCTGTATCCCCTTTATTTTATAGTGCCTCTCCACATTACTGCACATTGATATGTCTCATGTCACGTTACTAAAATGATTAATGATCTTTCTGTTTCTCTGTGCCACAAGCAAGAAGGATTTTGCAATAAACTATGCTAGTAATGTTACTGGGGGGGTGATATTGTGAGAAAAATTCTAAGTGCCCAACTAGCATGAAAATGGGAGAGTTTCAGTTCTGTTTTTTGGATGAATCTTTACTCCCAATCTTGTACAATTAGTGCATGAAAACGTGGGCTGGACTGTTTCCAACATTAGAAGCAGTGGGCAGGGCTTAACCCATGAGCGAGCTTGATCAAGTAACAGAGGGAGCTATTGCACACTTACTGCAACAGCAGAAGCTTGATAGAGACAGAAAACACCTGGAGAACATCCCCTCTTAGCACGGTGGCCTATGGCTGATTGTGACCCCCATAGCGCCCGAAAATATCGCTTCTCCGCTGTACAGACAATCATGCCCCCTCGCACCGATCTGCTGCACAGTGACAGCAGGCTCTCATCCTCTGTCCACCACTCACCGCATGCCAAGAGGCAGTGCCCCACCTCCCCCCCCACCATCATTCATTTGCAGTGTGGCATTGGGCCCCCTCCCTCCAGCACCAATTGCAATACAGAGTACTCAAGCTCCTCTTCCCTCTTTGGTTAAGCTGCTCTGACCTGAGCCCATCTCCTTAGGCTCCACCCCTTCAGACCCCCTCGTCCTTTCCTCTTCAAGCCCCAGGGCGGCACGGTAGTGCAGTGGTTAGCGCTGCTGCTTCACAGCTCCAGGGTCCTGGGTTCGATTCTCGGCTCGGGTCAATGTCTGTGTGGAGTTTGCACATACTTCTCGTGTCTGCGTGGGTTTCCTCCGGAGACTCCGGTTTCCTCCCACACTCCAAAGATGTGTGGGTTAGGTTAATTGGCCATGCTAAGAAATTGCCATTCAGTGTCCAGGTTAGTGGAGGTTAGAGGGATTAGTGGGTATAATGTATGGGGGTAGGGTCTGGGTGAGATTGTGTTCGGTGCAGACTTGATGGGCCGAAGGGTCTCTTTCTGCACTGTAGAGTTCTATGATTCTATGAATTTGTTAAAGTACCAGTCTGGCAGTGTAAAGATGCCAGGCTGGCATGTCAGGTTGATTCTGCTTAAGCAGCAAAGCTCTTGCCCTCGACCACCTCAGAGGGTCTCAATAGCCTCTAGTTCTACTGGTGAGGGCAACATGACTGTTCCCCATTCATGGGGAGCAGGTGTTTTTCCTCACTGGAGAGAACTTTTCCCAGCAAGGCCACAAAGGAAAGTGATCCCAAATGATTGCATCCCAGGCTCGCTTTGCATTGTAAATGAGAATTTGAACACATTTAAATAAATTATTCAGCCTCTCGCTAGAAATGGGCGAGAAGCTGATCGCACTGGAAATCCATTGCCGGTAACATCGTGAGGTCCGAGAAATGGGGCACGATCCTGATTTCTCAGCCCTCGTGCCATTTTACCAGCTTGCTCTGCCCATTGATTGGCAGGGCGAGCTGGTAAAATCATGACCAATACGTGTTTCTTGGATCAAGATTTAAATGCCATCATTCTGAGATTGAAGAGTCAGAGCAAGATTGCATTCCCTTGGCCAAAATGTACCAATTTGTCCCAGTATTAGAGCATCAGCTTTCTCAAAAGCTACTTCAATATGAACATCCAGGTGCATAACCTAGCCCTGAGCAACACCTGCACAGCAAAGCCAAGATTCAGGATAAGCACAGCAGGAGTTAGGGAAAGTTGTGAATATCATACCACAGAAGATGACATCTTTGCAACTTGACTTACTGTAGGTTTATAGCATTTGCCGAGCTCAGACCACACACCTACCTTGTATCTCTGGAGTCAAAGATTTATGACAGAGAAAGTATTGTAGGCTGTATGCTTGAGAGTGTTAACAGAGATTCCTTTGAGTATTTCTTTGGGAAGAGACATTAAGCTTCCTCTGTCATTTCAGATGCAGATAAAGATCTTAATGTCATTGTAGAAATTTCCTACAGACATGCAGTCAGTAGATTTTCTAACAATTTATTCAGTTTTAAACCTTAACATTAAACAACAATGATGAATGAATTTTGGTGCCCAATAATATTCCTGGATAACACTGACTGCCAAATGATCCATAAGCAGACATTGCATAGGGCACCAGAGAAAGCATTCTTTCTGGTTGTATCACAGCTTGGTATGGCTCCTTCTCTATCCAAGACTACAAGAAACTACAAAGGATCATGGACGAAGCCCACACCATCACTCACCCAGCCTCCCATCCATTGACTCTGTCTACACCTCCCACTGCCTCGGAAAAACAGCCAGCAAAATTAGTATCCATGCACCAGACATGCTCTCTTCCAGCTTCTTCCATTGAGAAAAAGATATAAAAGTTTTGAGGACATGTACCGACTGACTGAAGAACAGCTTGTTCCCTGCTGCAATCAGACTTTTGAACGAACCTACCCCTCATTAAGTTGAGCTTTCTCTACATTCTAGCTGTGACTGTAACACTACATTTTGCACTCTCTCCTTTCTTTCTCTATGAACAGTATGCTTTGTATAGTGCGCAAGAAACAATACTTTTTACTGTGGAGTAATACATAGGACAATAATAAATCAAATCAAAAATCAAATCTTAACTGAGTAAATACAAATAAGGTGGGACTCGTATCTCTTGGTGCAATGGTAGGAAGCAGACTGAACCAGTGGACACCTTGCTTGGTGTCTGCAACCGATCTCATGCTAAGGGTAGAATATTGTCTGTGTTAAGCATGTAATTTGTCTGGATGTTTTCTTTATCTGCCAGTGATACGTCAGGAACACTATACTTGATTACTATGCACAAAGGACCCGTGTCTCAGGAGGAATGATTATGTTTAAACAGAATGTGAGGAAGTACTGAATAAATAAAAATCTGTCATCCAAAAATTCTAATGAATTGATTTTGGTTTTAAATTCAAGGGCAAGGTATAAACATATAGGGAGAGTATAATGTGGGGATTATGTTTGGGTTACATAATTGTTTGAATACAAACATATTAAGTTGATTTGTTTCTAATTTGAATCACTCACTACACCAAGAGAAAATATCAAGTATAATATCAAGGGTAAGACTGTTAGCAGTGTAGAGGATCAGAAGGATCTTGGGATCTGAGTCCATAGGACTCTTAAATTGGCCTTGCAGGTGGAGTTGTGGCCAAGAAGGCATATGGGGTACTGATCTTCATCAATCGAGGAGTTTAAGAGTCAGGAGATAATGTTGCAGCTTTATAAGAACATAGTCAGACCCCACTTGGAGTACTATGTGCAGTCCTGATCACCTCATTACAAGAAAGATATGGAAGCTATTAAAAGGGCGCAAAGGAGATTTACAAGGATGTTGCCTGGATTGGGTGGCATGCCTTATGAAGATAGGTTGAGGGAACTCGGCCTTTTCTCCCTGGAAAGACAAAGGATGACAGGTGACCTGATAGAGGTTTATAAGATGTTGAGACGTATAGATCGGGTGGATTCTCAGAGGCTATTTCCCAGGACTGAAATGGTTGCTAATGAAGGACAAAGGTTTAAGGTGCTGAGGAGTAGGTACAGAAGAGATTTCAGGAGTAAGTTTTTCCCTCAGAGGATGGTTGGTGAGTTGAATCGGATGCCGTCAGTGGTGGTAGAGGTGAATTCTTTAGGATCTTTTAAGAGACTTCTGAGTGACTACATGGGATTTAATAGGATTGAAGGTTATAAGTAGGCCTAGTAAGTAGGGATGTGATCAGCGCAACTTGTGGGCCAAAGGGCCTGTTTGTGTTGTATTTTTTTTGTGTCCTACGTTCTATAAAATAGTTTCTCGCTGACATTTATTCAAAACTGAGGTAACTCTGAGATATCGGACTAAATAAATAGAGCTGTAATGTGTACAGTACTTATTTAAAAATGACTATGTACTATATGCTCCAGAAGTGTTCAGACAGAATGCCTCTTTAGGAAGAGATGCTAAATCAGTCCTCTATCCACATCCTGAGATTTACCATTGACTAGAATCTGAAACTGGACAAGTCACATAAACACAGTGGCTACCAAGGCTGCTCACAAGTTAGGAATTCTGGAGGAATTAACTCACCTGCCAGCTCCTCAAAGCTTGCCCATTATCTGCAAGATACAAACCAAGAGTGTGATAGTGTACTGTCCATTGCCCAGATAAATGCAGCTCCAACAACACTGGAGAAACCACCCAGGATAAAGCAGCCCGCTTGATTACAGTCCAGCATTTTAAATGCTGGGGCAAGTTTCTCTGTCCCACTCACCTTGGGAATTTGTAGCGGGCTGGAGTGGAAATGCAAATGTCATTGACCTCAGTCGGGATTTTCTGATTTTGGGGTCAATGTAGCTAAAAAATCCCGTCCATTAACTTCCTTAATCATCAAGGCATAGTGACAGCAATGTGTACCATCTACAACATGCACTTTAGCAACTTGCTAAGGGTACTTGGACACATCTTCCAAACTTGTGATCGCTGCCACTTAGAAGGACAGTGGCTGAAGATATATGGGAACACCACTACCATCAAGTTCACCACCAGAACACACACCATTCTGACCTGACACTGTGGGTGGGATATTATGGCCTCCCTCGAGTAAGATCAAAAAATCCCACCTGAGGTCAACAGACATTTCCATTGTCCTTTTCCTACTCCGATTCCATAGTGGGTAAGGCCGTAGAAATCCGGCGAATATCTTCATTGTTGCTGCATCAAAATCCTGAAGTTCTCTTGCTAACAACACTGTGGGTGTACCTACACACCATGGGCTACACAGTTCAAGAAGGCAGTTCATCATTATCTTCACAAGGGAAATTAAGGATGGCAATAAATTCTTGCCTCGCCCACATCATGTGAACAAATAAATGTAAATTATTCCACATGACTTTTTGCAAAAGGAAGGATTGGATCTATTGTTCCCAAAACTCTCCAAGATGAGTTTATCTTGTTTAACTTCATGGTCAGTTATAGATTGCATGCCAACCATTATCTTGTAATTGAGTTCGTGTCTAAATATGTTGTGTTTATGAACCAAATCCTGCACTCACCTGATGAAGAGGCAGTGCTCCAAAAACTCGTGCTACCAAATAAACCTGTTGGACTTTAATCTGGTGTTGTGAGATTTCTTACTGTGTCAGTTATAGAGGAATTGTTAGGGATTGGTTGCAATGGTTAATCACAACATCCATTGACATTGTATCATGTGACTACCAGGATGGCAGCATGCAAATTAGATAAACCTCATTTTTTTTTCCTGTCTTGCAGTTCCTGTGTTTAAGAACTGGGAATTCTCCAGGTATTCAGGCCAACATTCTTCCTTGATCCAACAACCACAAAAAAAAAATTGCTCTGGGCATGCTAGTTGTTGGACTTACCTACATATCAGTGAATGCACTCCAGAAAGTAATTTATTGTTTGCAAAATACTTTAAGACATACCAAAGCTCTTTAAAAATGCCATCTAAATACAGCTAGTTTGTACCTTCTAATGTCAGAATTACTTTTAAACTGGCATCAGATGAAAATTGATTGTCTATTATTTTACTGGAATTTCAATAACATCTGAGATATGCATTACTGTGCTTTCATGTTTTCTTTATAAGCCACACTTAGAAAACCTGCGATGTGACTGACTTATTTGTCTTTATGGCTCTTTCTAGTCCAGAGTATTTGGCTCCATAGTAGCATACTGTAAACTTACAGAGTTATCTCTTGAAAGAAGTATTTTTTTTTCTGATGCTTTCCAATGGTTACCTCTGCTGGGCAATAGACATTGCAGTGGCTGGAAATGCAGTGTTTTAAACAAGTGTGTATGTGCAGATTTGTATTTGTGCTCATTATCTATTGCTTTACAAATTATAAACTGTTACTAAAGATCCCTGAGTCTAACATACTCATATAGTACTATAAGGTCAGCTCTTGAGCTTGGCTACATTTCTGTTATTGGAACAGAAATTTCCTCCAATTAATTAAGGGGAAAACTAAAGCCATTGTCTTTGAACTCTGCTCCACACTCTGTTCCCTAGCTATCAATTCCATCCCTCTTCACGCCAACTGTCTTGGATCAAGCCAGTCTATTCACAACCATTGTGTCACATTTGACCCTGAGATGAGCATCTTACCCTATGGTCATGCCATCACTAAGATCACTATTCCTAGGGCATGACTTTGCCCATCCCAGCTCATTCACTGTTGAAACTTTCATCCCTACCTTTGCTACCTCTGGACTTGACTATTCCAATGTAATCTTGGCTGGTTTCCTACAATCTACCCTCTGTAAGCTTGACTTCATTTGAAACTCTGCTGCCATATTTTAACTTGCACCTAGACCCATTCCTCTATCATCACTCTGCAATGTGACCTCCATTGGCTCCCAGTCAAGCAATATCTTGATTTTAAAAATGTCATCCTTGCTTTCAAATCTCTCAATGACCTAACCCCTTCTAACTCAGTAATCTCATTCAGCCCCACAACCTTCCAAGATAACTGTGCTCCTCTAATTTTGACTGCTTGTGTGTTCACAATTTTAACCACTTCACCTTCAGCTGCCTAGGTCCAGGGATACCTAGACCTAGGAATACCTTCCCACAGCTCTCCACCTCTCTATCCCTCTTTTATCCATTAAGACATTCCTTAAAAATAGACAATCCACCTATGGGCGGCAGGATGGCAAAATGGTTGGCACTGCTGCCTCACAGTGCCAAGGACCCAGGTTTGATTTCCGGATTGGGTCACTGTCTGTGCAGAGTCTGCACTTTCTCCCTGTGTTTGTATGGGTTTCCTCAGGGTGCTCTGATTTCCTCCCACACTCCAAAGATGTGCAGGTTAAGTCGATTAGCCATGCTGGATTGCCTCTTAGTTTTAGGGAGATTAGTAGGGTAAATACATGGGCTAAGGGATAGAGACTGTGTGGAACTGCTGTTAATGCAGGCTGAATGGGCTGAATGGCCTTCTTCTGCATTACAGGGATTCTCTGATTCTATGAACCATGTTTAAATGCTATCAGTTGGCCATGCTACATTGTTCCTTAATGTCAGGGTTTGGGGGGAATTAGTAGGGTAAATATGTGGGGATGGGGCTTGGGTGGGATTTTGTCGGTGCACGCTTGATGGGTTGAATGGTCTCCTTCTGCTCTGTAGACATACTAAGATCTATGAAAACTTACCTCTTTGGCCAACCAATGTGACTCTCTGTAATTTTATAATGCTCCCATAAGCACTGTGGGATGTTTCATGATGCTAACAGTGCTATATAAATATAATTTCATAATTTCTCATGAAGAGGAGCATCAGGATATATTCACCAGGCTGGATATTGTTTCTGAAACACAAATCTTCATTTTATCAAGAGACTTGGTGAGAATTTTAAAAAGGCATTGGCCATATTTAAAAGATGGACAGGCCAGAATAGTAGATATTTTTGATGTAGTGGCAAGTAATGGAAGAGAAGTTGCAAGAAAATATATCGCAATAATGACAATCAAAATGTGAAACTTGCCCCAAATGTCATACCGGCACATGATATCATAGACACTTTCATAGAATGGTAGAGCACAGATGAAGACTGTTCAGTCCATTTTGGATCTGCTGGATAGGCAGGCCAGTCTTTGTGATTCCTCAAATAACGAGCCCCTGACCTCAACCATTGCGAGAAAACTCAACACTGCATTTTGATGAGGGAGATGAACACTAACGAGTGCATTTTCTTTCAAATCTCCCAGTCATTGAATGCCACAGTGGCAGTATGATGTACTGGAGTCATGGTACGAAACATGCAGAGAGTACATTAAAGCCAACATTGGTACAGGATGAAAGATAGAAATCAGAGGTAATTGTGCAATAGCATAACATGAGTGAGTGATAGCAAATTGACAGCCAATTGTACATTTCTCCTGCATATTGTCAATATTAGCCCCAATTGCTTTGCAGTGGGTTACATCACTTGAACCAATATTGTTGAGTGCATCCTGTTGGAGGTTTCAACAGGGCCAGCTCTCAACCATCTTTTCATGAAACAAAGTTTCTGCAAGGAGCCAGACCTTTTGACTCCGCGAGATGAAGTGCTTGTGTTTTCGCTAAACATGATTTCTAGAAATTGTCGGTGACATGAGTGTTTTATAAATAATGCATTACAGCAGGAGTGCACACAGACTGCTTCTGGTTCCCGACCATGAACTACAAGGCTTCAAAAAGGTTTTACTGAATAAAGCAGCATGATCCTTTTAATGAACACCAGACATGAGAGGAATGTGGAGATGGAGAGGTGCAGGATTCAGCAAGTATTCAGCAAGTGCCAAGTATCGTTAAAGTACAATACATACAGGATGATAGGTGCCTGGCACTGTGGTTGAAGGCACTAATTGAATTGAAAGCCATCAGAAACTCAAGAATCAAATATTATCTTGCATCTCTGCCAGCTATTTCTTACTCTTTAAGCTTTATCCTCTAAGTTCATGTTTCTGTTTATAATTGTAATGACTTCCAATTACTTACTGGGAGATAGTGAACATTCTGCTGTTTGTATTAGCTTGGCACCAACTAATTAACCTGCTATAAAACAGGAAAGTATAAATATAATTGTCTGTGGATTTGTTATGCATGATTTGGAGCTGTTATATTGTTTGGTCTGACCATCAGTGGCACATTAATTTTGGAAATTCAAAGGAGGAAATGCACATGTCAAAAATTTAAGCAAAATAAACATCCGTGGGAATGTATGGGAGGTAAAACAGAATTAGAAAAAGCAGGAAAAGTGGAACAAAATTCCCTAACTGTCCCACAAAATGTGCCCCTATTCTTGTCACACGATACCGTGTTGGTGTGTCTTTCTCGTTCAGCAGTGCAGTCATCTCTGTGGTCTCTGAGTGAGAATGCCAGTGTCGAACTAATTAGTGCCAACCTGTGGGCATTTTGTGCTGCAGGGCTGGTGCCCACCAGGGATGTGGTTGAAGCTTCTTGCTCATCAATCTAAGTTGGACATGAATCCCAATCCCACAGAGCTGAAAGGCAAGTGTAATGAGTGACTGCATCACGCAGCCTTCCACCTTTCATTCTCGCTCCTGGAATATATTGTTTTCATAATCCTGTCTCAATGCAATGAAAATACTACTGTCAATTGTTAAAAAAAGACCCTGCATTGCATTGACTGTAGTTAGAAAGATTGTTGAATTGTAACTCTGCACATTCAAAGGGAGCAAATAACATAGGAATTAGTGTATATTCTAGAAGAGAATTGTGAAATGATGAAGAGGATGGTGCAATATTATGTCACATCTCATCAGTAATAAACTTACTTTGAATGCAATATCCCTATTCCAATACTTCGTCACTCTTTTACACTTGGTTAGCAGTTATTATAAAGGGGGAGTCAGCTATTAAATTTGTTTTGGGTTCTTTGGCAGTGAGGTAGAATCTTTAAAATGCTCTCATGCTGGAAGATATTTATTAGATCATACTATCATGGGAATAAAGTGCCATCTTGATAATGAATATTTGTAACTTGAGTGGCCAAAATTCATTTTTCCAGGTCAATGATCTGAAACTGGCAATATTAAAAGGTGTTGGCCCTCAACGACAGCATCAATGGAGTGCAGGGTAGGTGGATAAAAACATTGCCATTAAGTCGATCCATTGGAAAAAATGGAATATAATGTAACATCTAAGTTTGTTTCTCAATTTTTACTTCCTTCATTTATTGAAAAATACTGCAGAACACATCATCTGACTGTTCAAAATAATTTACTTAATGAGCCTGCAGAGCAAAGTTGGAATTTTAACTTTTTCACAAGGTTTTTTTTTATCGAAGATTAACTATTTTGATACTTTAAAATCATTTGGAAAAAGAATCATTGCATTACCCCATTGATAGTTAATCATGAAGACACACATACAGGAACAGGCAAATTCTGTGCTTACTCATTTGTATCAAATTCTTTCATTTACTGTTAATGGATTCACACACCTGCTTGTTTTCATTTAGTAAAGTTGTCCCTTTAAATACTGAAGTCGGCAGGCAAATGTAAAAGGTGTTCCCAAGGTAACACTGGGCCATGCAATTTCTTGTCATCAATGTTAAATAATGTCAAAGTCTAAGATGCTAAAGATGCAACACTGGTCTAAAGAAATCACTCTGCAATGAAATTCAGAGTTTCTGAATGCGTCATGTTCACAGAGTTTTGAGGGATGTTACGACAAGGATTTGGAATATTATTGTTCCCTGGGGTGTTGTCAAATACTTTGACCCAGCAATAGCACAGTAAAGTGTTCACAATCAATGATAGTTGCGGACGTGGGAAACTGTTTTCCATTATGTTAGTGCAGCACCTTTCTTGTGGCTTCCCAGTGTGGGTTTGCTGATTTACTGGTGCACAGTGCCAGTTTTGGACTTGTAGGCAAGTGTGTCCACAAGAAACTGGGTTAACGGCTGATCTCTTCAGGCATCAGAAAGAGAAGATTAAGTCTTTCAAGTTCAATGCAACATCCATTAATGAACATGTGCCCTGATTAATTTGTTTCCTATCTAGCCAATCACATGTTCATTTATCGAATGATTATATACTTAAGAACATAAGAAATAGGAGCAGGAGTAGGCCATCTAGCCCTTTGCACCTGCCCCACCATTCAATAAGATCATGGCTGATCTGAAGTGGATCAGTTCCCCTTCTCCCCATAACCATTAATTCCCTTGTCTATCAGAAATTTGTCTAACCGTGACTTAAATATATTCAAGAGGGTAGCCTCCACCACTTCAGCGGGCAGAGAATTCCAGAGATTCACCACCCTTTGAGTGAAGAAATTCCTCCTTAACCCTGTTCTAAACTGTGCCCCCCCATCTTATTTTGAGGCTGTGCCCTCTAGTCCTGCTATCCTTTCTATGTGGAAAGAATCTCTCTATCTCTACCCTATCTAGCCCCTTCATTATCTTGTAAGTCTCTATAAGGTCCCCCTCAGCCTTCTAAACGCTAACGAGTACAGGCCCAGTCTATTTAATCTCTCCACATAGCTAACTGCTTTTCCAATGGTAACACTTAACGTTTCTTTTCATCTTGATTGCACTGATGGAGACAGGATGTCTGTTGAATATGACACTTATTCAAGTGGGCTACCCTGATTCTAGTAGAGATTTCAGATCTACACGTGAGGTAGCACACCAACAATGTGCAGTTTTAAGAAATGCTTTACCAAAAGCAGAGATGTCAGTGCACTTAATAAATAGAAGGTAAGCACTGATGGGAGCGGGGGTCTGGGGAAGTGAATCACAAGTACAAAGGGAGCAATTCACCTAAAATAAACCAAGTGTCGAATTTGTGTAAAAACTGGAGTAAATCCTGCTTGTTTTTTCAGTGGGAGTTTCAAATCAGTCTCTCGCACTCTGTGCACTGCAGAGTGCATTCATGTCAATCATGCTACAAAGCCAGGGGCGGGTCAATTCCCACTGAAGAGGCTGGCAGCATACTGCTGAGTGGGCCACTGCGCATGTGCCAGTCTGTAGTGCTAAGATCGATGTGTGCGCAGTGGCTCCACACTGCCAGTCTCCTGATTGCTGGCCAAACCCGTGACTTCACATCACTGGCTTACTGATCTCACCCAGCCCCTCCCTGGCAAATCCCATAACCCGATTCTGCACCACCCTCCCCTCCCTGGCAGAGTTGATGGCGCTGGAAGTCTTGCAGCCAGAGTCTCACTAAACAGCTTCCGCTTGAATCTCCCAACCTTGTGCGCTGCTTATGCAATGCAGTGGGATGGGAGAACTGTCTCCAAGGTTTTTAAAAACAGTGAGAATGTGTTTTGGAAACATAATTCTACGCATCCTTCCTGTTCACCGCTCCAGGAGTGGCAGTCATGCCTTTGGCTACATCAACACAAAGCTATAAAAATCTTTCATGTACCCTCTACTGCTCCCTTTTCCTTTGAGATGATCCTTAGAACCTACTTCTTTGATGACACTTTGGGTATCTGTCCCAATATATCTCTAGTGATTTGGCCTCATATTTAGTTTGCTAATGATCCTGCAAAATATTTGGGATGTTTACTACATCAAAAGCATCACATAAATTCAAAATATTATTGTTGTTGTGACTGGAAAATCAGATAAAATGAAGCTACAGTAAATGAACGTAATCCCAGAAGGAGAACATTAGGTTACTTGCAGCCACTTCAGGCTGAAGCTTATTCATGTGTCTCAGAAGCTCGAGTAGTATATGGAGAAGGAGATGAGCATCAGAATGTTAATTTGTCGGATTATAGTATGGCTGAGAGATTGGCAGTGACAAACATAATGAATGCCTAAACTGAAGATGCTGTATAAAGAATTATCACGGTGTGATTCTACCTTTTTGTGCATTTTGCGAACACATTTTGCCTTTTACAACAATGGGGTTCATGCTATTTCATGTTTTGCAGATAGCAAATACAATATTCCTCACCATGGTGAGAAATACAGCTTGAGTCACTGTCTAAATGGAGTTTGCACATTCTCCTCATGTCTATGTGAGTTTCCTCTGGATGTTCCAGTTTCCTCCTACAGTCTGAAAGATGTGCTTGTTAAACACAATGATCCTAACAAAGCACCGGAGTGTCATGGCTGGGGAATTTCACAGTAACTTCATTGCAATGTTAATGTAAGCCTTACTTGTGACTAATAAATAAACTTTACTTTTAAATAGATGTGAGGACCAAATATTACTGGCTCAGAATATGTTCCAACAGACTTTACCAGGTGGTTGCTTAGCATTGTGATGGCAAACAATAACAATTTACATTTATGTAGCATAACTAACATAGTTAAACATTCCAAGATGCCTCACAGAACTGTAATCAGGCAAAAATTGACACTGATCAAAATATAGTTAAGGCAGATAACCATATGTTTAGTTAAATTGATAGATTTTAAGAATTGGTTTAAATGCTGGTGATGTGAGAGTAAGGAGGCAGCAAGACAAAGAGATTTAGAATCATAGAGATTTACAGCATGGAAACAGGCCCTTTGGCCCACTTTGTATGTGCTGCTGTTTTTTTTTTACCCCCCTAAGCTAGTCCCAAGTGTTCACATTTGGCCCATATCCCTCTATACCCATCTTACCCATGTAATTGTCTAAATATTTTTGAAAGACAACATTGTACCTGCCTCTACTACTACCTCTGGCAGTATATTCCAGACACTCACTCACCACCCTCTGTGTGAAAAAAATTGCCCCCTGGATATTTTTGTATCTGTGCCCTCTCATCTTAAACCTATGCCCTCTAGTTTTAGACTCCTCTACCTTTGGGAAAAGATATTGACTATCTGTGCGGGGAGAATGTGCAAACTCCACACAGGCAGTGACCCAAACAGGGAATCAAACCTGGGTCGCTGGAGCTGTGAGACAACAGTGCTAACCATGGTGTCAATGTGCCATCCCACCATGTTGCCAGACCTTCTCTCAGAAGGCATTCGGGGAGAATGAAAGTAAAATGAGAGGAAAAAACTAGGAATTTCATAATGTTTTAAAAAAATGCATCCTTCCATCACAAGATGGCCATAGAGATGAATAGCAAACAAACCACCCAAGGGCCACACAGTTTAGAGAGCCAGGTTTAACCTACCTTGAAATTCCTGAGAAGCTGAAGGCAATAAATAGTCTCCCTGAATTGCAGGCCACACTGGCATACATAGGAGTATCAAATAAATCTGTTCAAGTTATTATGAGCGGAAAAGATTCAACTGCAGCAAAGTGATTGATAGATATTGCTGTAAAATCTTTCAGTGAAACAAAACTACTTCATAGCTGTGATATACTGGAATTGATGTTAGTGCTCTCAGCGGAGCAGGAAGCAATAAGAGCAGTCTCTGTGGGGAAAGTTCCTGTGAACCATGAAGGGTGTCACAGCCAAACTTCATTTTATCTTCATATCCTATCTATGCACTATCTTTCAGCAGGGTAAAACAAAAAGCTTTGATTCAGCTGGCTTCCCTCAGTTCAGCGGTGGCTTTGGCTAATTAATAGCACTCCTCCTTCCTCTTGGATGCCCAACAGCCAACAGCCCACTCTGCCAAGAACTACCCCCTCTCCCCCCACCCCCCCATCCTCTAACCCACCCAATCCACATTATTCCCTAAGCAAGCTCATTTTCAATGGAAAGCCTAATGGATCACTGATCCTGAATTTCCCAGCAACAATCCTACCAGCTTTCAGTTTTCCCCATTTTTTAGAGGTTCCTTTTCGCTATTTCCTTGGATGTTACAGATGCTGTGTGTTGTTCCCTCATACAGCTGTATGACTGGAACTGTTTTCTCAAGCTTGTGAAACTCAGATGATCTGGACAGCTTACAGACATTGTTTGTGGCATCTTGCTGTGCTCAAGTTAGCTGTTACAGTGGATTACTGTGGGTGGTGGTTTCAGAATATAGGACTGAGTGTTCAATGTCAATGCTTGTGACAATGCTGGAGGTATATACAATAAGGTTAGTTTATGGAGCAATTACTTAAAAAGCTATTTGCAGTAAAATTCTAGCTGTGTTTTATTCAAAAATACTAAAGCCAAGTGACATTGCTCAGTAAGGTTCACTAAAGATCATTAATTTATCTGGGATAACACTGCGTGCTTTGTAGGGCTGGATGATGATTGAAACGAAACCATTTCTAATCCATCATCAAGGAGGAGATATGTTTTGAAAATTTCAATTCAGTAGATAATGGTTCAATTAAAACTGACACATTAAAAATAACAAAGAAAAATCTTATACTTGGATAATGATTTTGGCGCGGCATGGTAGCACAGTGGTTAGCATTGCTACCTTTTGGTTCCAGGGACCTGGTTTGATTCCATTCCTTGGGTCACTGTCTGTGCGAAGTTTGTGCATTCTCTCCATGTCTGTGTGGGTTTCCTCCGGGTGCTCCAGTTTCCACCCACAGTTCAAGGATGTGTGGGTTCAGTCGATTAGCCATACTGAATTGCCCCTTAGTGTCGGGGGATTAGCAGGATATGGGGATAAGGCTGGTGGGATTGTGGTTAGTGCATGTTGGAAGAGCCAAATAGCCTCCTTCTGCACTGTACGGATCCTATGATTCTGTGACTTATATGATCCTGGAATGCCTTTCGAAATGTTATCACTGTCCCACAGTAATCCACTGTGACAGCTAAGTTGTGCACAGCAAGGTGCTCAAACAATGACTGTAAGCTGACCAGATCATCTGATTTGTATAAGCTTGAGATAACAGTTCCAATCATATAACTCTATGAGGGAACAGCACACAGCATCTGTAACATCGAAGAAAATAGTGAAAAGGAGTTGACAGCATATTTGTAGCATTCTGATATTTCAGTAAAGGTTCAAAGCCACAAGGCATTATTGGTCTCACAGAAAACAATGAATTTACTGCATTCATGCTGATTTCAGTATTCCTTCACCTTTGATCATCAAAATCATTCAAACTTCTCGATGCTGAAAACATAACAAATATTCTTCTGTCTGTCTCTAGCTCTGAAAGACTACATAACATGCTGTGAATACTGTTCATTAATGGCAGTCATTTCAATGGCATACTCCAGTCAAAACTGCAGGCTTGATGTGCGGTGGTTTAAAAAGAAATAACAGGAGACACTTGTTAGGTGAGATTAAATTGTTTGGACACTGGCTGTGATGGATCTGTCACACATTGCTATTACATCCCCCCCTCCAGGACTCTGCAGCAATGTTCCTCCCTCTCAAACAGATCCTGCTTCGCTGGTCGATTGTACACCATTTGTTTGCTTTCTGATGCTAAAGACCAGCGCTGAGATTATCCCTGTGATTAATAACCATCTGAAGTGATTAATCTAACTCAAACTGTCAGTGCAACAAGTCCCGAGGCTTAGCTCAGAGGAATTCACCATCTCTGATAGCAGAGTTTTTAACAGGACTGCAAGTGTGTTAGCGTTAACAATTGTTATTCTTACTCCAAAATGTAAAGAAATAAAAACAGAATACTCTGCAAAATGTAGGAAAATATCAGAAAGTATGAGAAATAAACAGAAGCTTGATAGTGAATAAAGAAGAAAGATGGGATAACATTTTAAGTGTATGTTCTTTGTCAGACCTGTAACAGAAATAAGTGAGCTGTAGAACTGAGCAAAAATAAAGAAAATGGTTTATTTACTAAAGTCACAGATAGACTTATATTAACACTGCAATGAAATTATTGTGAAAATCCCTTAGTTGCCACACCCCAGGACCTGTTCAGGTACAGTGAGGTAGAATTTAACATGGTCAATGCATCTAACCAGCATGTCTTTGGGACACACGCAAGACACAGTGCAGATTCCGCACAGATAGTGACCTAAGTCAGGAAGCGAACCTAGATCCTTTGCGCTATGAGGTTGCAGTCCTAATTGTTGTGCCACCATGCTTCCCACAAATAAGGGAAGCACTAGGCCCTTCAGGAGTCAGATATGATAACTACTTTGTGTAAATATATTTATTCAACATTCTGGCATTGTATAATTTACCACTGGCCACAAGTAAATGCCAGCTACTTTCATCTAGTAGCATTGCATGGTTTGCTTTGTAAAATTGAGATATAGTTAAAAAGAAAAACACGCACAATGTAGAAAACAACTATCTGACAAATTAAATCAAAATATTGCAGATGCTGGAAGCCTGAAATGAAAACAGAAAATGCTGGATAAACTCAGTGGTCCTGGCAGCATCTGTAGAGAGAGAAAAATGGAGTGAACATTTTGAGTCCATATGATCCTTCTACAGAAGTAAAGAGAAAGAGAAACGTGATGAATAATATGGTTGGTGGAGGAGTCGGGGCAGAAGAGAAGGTCAGGAATAGGTTGAAGCTAAGGACAAATTGATAAAATATGTCACAGAATCATAGGAACCCTACAATGCAAAAGGAGGCCATTTGGCCCATCAATCTGCATGAACAGCAATCAAATTCCAAACCCTATCCTCGCAACCCCACAAGTCCCTGTAATTGACACATCCACTGATACTAAAGGGCAGTTTAGCTTGGCCAATCAACCTAGCCTTCACATCTTTGTACTGTGGGAGGAAACCGGAGTGCCTGGAGGAAACTCATGCAGGGAAAATATGCAACCTCCACATAGATGGTGACCCAAGCGACTAATCAAACCCAGGTCTCTGACTCTGTGAAGCAGCAATGCTAATTGCTGTGGCACCCATGACGTTAGACACAGGAGGGTGTCAATGGTGCCAATAAGGACTGAAGAATGTTGATAGTGGCACTATTATCCACCCTAGTTTAACTTTGTTCCTGAGGGTGGGCATCCCATCTCGTGAAGGTAAGTATTGGAGGATGTTAAGTATTAGAATGATCCCCTGGACTAGTTTCAATCTCCTAGGGTGTGTTGCAGGTGAATTTCCTGAATTTGTTGCCCTACTTTAACCTGGGTATTTATCTTTTTTTCTAACATGAAAACTAAAATTACCCTCAGTCACTTCAGGCCCCGGGATACAAAGTAAAGAAAGTCACCTTGAATTGTTTGCCTTTTCTATACCCTACCTGATTCTCTTTTCCATCAAAGTCAGTCGAAATAGAAGCATTCAACTTGTGACTTTTTCATTTTTCACATTATCCCCTCAGTGTATCTCCACCAAAAATAAAAGCCCATACCAGTGGGAAACCAAAACCTGTAATTCAATTCTTTATCACATCGACACAGTTAAAAGAGGTTGAATGTTTTGATCATTGAATGACCATTTGTTTCACCTTCCAGGAGTAAACAAAAATAAAATTGTTTTTGAACTGGGCAAATAATTTTGTCCTAGTTTCAAAACAAATACTTTTAAATTGCCTTCTCCTAGAAATAAAATGTCACAGTGAAGTTTGCAAATTATCTTCTGTTCTTAAGACGCCAACACCACTAAAATGAAAGGTATTGGTATTTTGTCCCTAATATAATGGTAAAAATCAGATTGTGCAGTAAGTGACATTTCTTTTTGTAGCTTGTTATTTCCTTTTTTGCAGTTTCAATCCATAGAGTCTAGCAGTCAATGTCAGAGCGAGTAGATCAGACACTGAGATAAAAACCACTTGTACCCTGGTCCACAGGAATTTTTATCCCTATAGTGAGATATCCTAATGTTCATGTATTGTTTTCATTACAGCTTGGGCAACAAATAAAAGCAGCAAGAGACCATTTGGCCCATTTAGTCTACACCAACCACAATCCCACCAAGGCCCTATCCCCCTAACACATGTTTTTACCTCAGCTAGTTCCCCTGACAATAAGAGGTAATTTAGCATGACCAATCCACCTAACCCACACACCTTTGGAGGAAACTAGAGCACCCAGAGGAAACCCACAGAGAACATGTGCAGACTCCATACCGACAGTGACCCAAGCCAGGAATCAAACCTAGGTCCTTGGCACTGTGAGGCAGCAGTGCTAACCACTGTGCCAGCCATGCAAGTAAAATGAATGTTGCTCTAATATTTGGTGAGATTGTGCATCTCAAATGAGGGATAGCACCTTGTGACCTTGTACTTTCTACAATTTTGCATTCCAGCAGTTCTGGCCTTTTATTCAGCCATCTCCTTCCTTCTCAAAAAAATTGCCAATATTGTTTCCAGCCTCTTTGTTCCAAACTCAGGAATTCCTTCCCTGAATCTCTTTCCCTCTCTCTATTCTTTTAAGACCATCTTCAAAATTTATCTCTTTGACCAAATTATTGATTACATTTGTCCCAATATATCAGGATAAGATTCTCCAGCCTCCCAGCTGCATGTTTCTCGTTGGCAGGATGTTGTTTGCTAATGGCAGGATTCTCTGGTCCCACTGCTGTCAATGGGACTTCCCATTGATGTCACCCTACGCTGGTGGGAAATCCATGATGTGGAGATGCTGACATTGGACTGGGGTAAACACAATAAGAAGTCTCACAACACCAGGTTAAAGTCCAACAGTTTATTTAGTAGTAAACGCCACAAGCTGTTGGAGCGCTACTCCTTCATAGATGAATGGAGAATTCTGATCATTAACAGAACATATAAAAGCATACACAATTTACAGAGTAATGATTAGAATGCGGGTCTTTACAGCTAATTAAGTCTTAAAGGCGCAGACAATGTGAGTGGAGAGAACATTAAGCAAAGGTTAAAGAGATGAGTATCATTTCCAGACAAAGCAGTAAGTGAGATATTGCAAGCCCAAAGTCATGGGGGTTACAGATAATGTGACATGAACCCAAGATCCCGTCCTCATGTGTGCAGAGCTTGGCTATCAGTCTCTGCTCAGTGACTCTGCGCTGTCATATGTTGTCAAGGCCGCCTTGAAGAACATTTACTCAAAGACCAGAGGCCAAATGCCCTTGACCGCTGCAGTGTTTGCTGATAGGAAGGGAACAGTTTTGCCTGGTGATTGTTGAGCAGTGTTCATTGTCGTAGCGTCTGCACAGTCTCCCCAGTGTACCATACCTTGGGACATCCTTTCCTTCAGCATATCAGGTAGACAACGTTGGCCGAGTTGCAAGAATATGTGCCGTGTACCTGGTGGGTGGTGTTTTCACATGAAATTATGGCATTGGTGTTGGTGATCTGGCATGTCTTGCAGGGTTGCTGTGGCTGTATCTCCAAGGCAGCCTTCACAACATATGGCAGCTCAGAGTCACTGAGCAGAAACTGATAGCCAAGTTCTGCACACATGAAGACAGCCTCAACCGGGATCTTGGGTTCATGTCACACTATCTGTAACCCCCATGACTTTGGGCTTGCAATATCTCACATACTGTCTTGTCTGGAGACAATACACATCTCTTTAATCTATGCTTAATGCTCTCTCCACTCGTATTGTCGACACCTTTAAGACATGATTAGGTGTAAAGATTCACATTCTGATCAGTATTCTATAAACTGTGTGTGCCTCTATATGTCCTGTTTGTGGTCAGAACTCCCTACTCACCTGATGAAGGAGCAGTGCTCCGAAAGCATTTATTTGGTATTTACTACCAAATAAATCTGTTGGACTTCAACCTCGTGTTGTGAGACTTCTGACTGGGAAATCCATTGATAGGAATGTATTGCTAGTGAGACCAGAATATCCTACCGGCATGAATGGCTGGAGAATTCCATCAATGAGTGTAGCAGAGGTAAATGGTCACTCAATCCATTCCCACAGCACTGAGGATCAATGAATTTTGTGAGAATCTGGCTGCGAGATGGCGTATTCTAAGGAGAATGCTGACATGCTTTCTATTTTTCACCAGTTCCATACAAGCTTTATCTACTTGCATCAATTCAGCTCCAACTTCACTCCTTTCCCAGTCAGCTCCAGGGCACAGCTTGCAAGTGTTGTTTTGTGTTAACTGGCTTTCACCAGTTGAAGTGACAGCCTATGGTACCAGCGTAGCAGCCATACCGTTTACATTTGAGGATGGTCCTTTAAAGATTCACTACCATCATTCAGATATGAATATTAATCTAGTTCCTTCTATTTTCAGATATTTGTCAGCATTGATACAACTGCTCCTTTTGTTGTATTAAAAGAACAAATACAACCTTGCATTTACATAGCACCTTTCATAACTTCAGGCCATTCCAAAAGACTTAACAGGCAATTAACTATTTTTGAAGCCACTATCATAATAGAGCAATGGCAGAACCAATTTGCACACAAAACAGTGACTCAAACAGAAATATGGTGGTTTATTATTGAATGGCTGACAGCAGGTTCATTTTTTTTTGAACAAAGTGCATAATAATAAAAGATGGAAGGAGTCATTAATTCCTGTTCCATGTTGTAACCAATGGTTACTTGCTACGTGGAGCAGCTGAACAGCTGACCTGGTCGACAATATAACCAATGACAAAATGATGTGGTGGTCAGCTGACCAGAAAGCTGGTGGGGATTGCGGGGAGCATTTGTGATCCAAAGTGTGGTCCAAGTAGAGGTGTAATGAAGCTTCTTTTTCAAACATTTATTTTGTGAAGTTAAATGGTATGATCATAGAATCCCTACGGTGCAGAAGGAGGCCATTTGGCTCATCAAGTCTGCATCGAGCACAATCCCACCCAGGCTCTATCCCCATCACTTTACTTGTTTACCCTACTAACCCCCCTCACAGTAAGGGGCAATTTAGCATGGCTATCAACCTAAACCAGCACATCCTTGGAATGTGGGAGTAAACCAAAGTATCCGGAGGAAAATCACGCAGACGCAAGGGGAATGTGCAAACTCCACATAGACAGTGACCCAAGCCAGGAATTGAACCCTGGTCCCTAGTGCTGTGAGGCAGCAGTGCTAACCACTGTGGCACACTTTTATTGTTGCTATTGGAGTACTTTTACTGCTGGGTGAACACCTTTAGAAGGATAGGGCCCATTCCTTCAGAAACAAATTAGTGTTGAACATTTGTTTAAAAATACAAATTTAATTATTTTTACTTTCTGTCCCTGTTGCTTTCACCTCTCTCTCAATCCTGTCTGTTGATTCTCCAATCTTAATTCCACATTCTGTCCAAGATGTACACCTAGTTTATACTTCCTGATAGATACATCCTGGTTTAGATTCTTACTTATCTCAGTGAGGATTCTTCAGTTTGATTGGTCAAAGTGCCTCACTGCTTACAGATTGTTTTTCATTTATTCCTTCATGGTACATGGGTGTTGCTGGCTAGCCAGCACTTATTTCCCATCCCTAGTTGTCCTGAGAAAGTGATGGTGAGCCACCTTCTTGAAACATTGAAGTCCCTGCAGAGCGCACAATGTTGGATTACCTGCAGGTTAGGGTGGCACGGTGGCATAATGGTTCACATTGCTGTCTCACAGGGACTCAGGTTCGATTCCTGGGTTGGTCACTGTCTGTGTGGGAGTTTACACATTCTCCCCATGTGTATGCGGGTTTCCTCCAGGTGCTCTAGTTTCCTCCCATAATCCAACAATGTATAGGTTAGGTACATTGGTCATGCTAAATTCTCCTCCAGTGAACCCAAACAGGTGCTGGAGTGTGACAACGAGGGGACTTACACAGTAACTTCATTGTACCATGTATGTAAGCCTATTTGTGACATTAATAAATAAACTTAAAACTTTTGAGCAAGTGTGTGGGCAACCATTAGTGAGGTGAACGATGAATACTGTTCCCTCATGCTGATCATCAAGTCCCTGCCAATATTTGCACCTTTGTGTGACGCATCCTGGTAAATATTTTATCACTAAATGGATAGGCATTCTGTAACTCTGCTGGAAAACTCAATAACTCTGCCGCATTCTCCGGAAATACTGTGGCCCTACCAGAGATCTTTGGCCCATAAAAAGTTAATGCATTTTGTTTAATTGCCAAGAATTTATGAAGTGTTTTATGGCATAGCTGTCGAACTGAAGATAGCTGGGAAGAAAGGTCATCACCTGGCAATTAAAATGCTGGCCACAAATCACAAAGCCCTTGCTACTGAACTCTCCATCCATTTCTTGGATGCTTCTGAGGAGTTTTACAAAAATAAAACTGTGTAACCAGGGTCCTCTCCATATTTACATTCCATGTTTTTGCACAAATGATCCTCAATTGATGGTGTGATTTTCGTCTCGATGGAAAACATTTTAATTCGTGGTCTTTCATTATTCCTAATGCTGAGAATTGGCAAAACAAAATGAAATACAACTTTCCCCATTTAATATGTTTTAAATTTATTTGTTTATTTATTGTCACAAAGTAAACTCACATTATCACAACAGTGACTGTCCAAACGCCCCTAGTTGCCATAATCCGGTGTCTGTTTGGGTACACTGAGGGAGAATTTTAGCATGATCAATGCATCTAACCAGCATGTATTTCAGACTGTGGGAGGAAGCTGGAGCATCTGAACGAAACCCACGCAGACACAGGGAGAACATTCAACCTCCAGACAGACAGTGACCCAATCCAGGAATCAAATCCATGTCTCTGGCACTATGAGGCAGCAAAAGACACTAGGGCAGTTAGACAACTAGGGAATCAAAAACACTTTTCTTGTCAGAGGAGAAAACTGTGAGAGGGATATGATGAAAATAGTTAAATTGAAAAGAGTGTGGAGTGTACAGGATCAGTGAGGATATTTGATTTGGTACAGAATAGGAAGTGGACACCAGTGTACAATGAAAAAGAGACAGATACAGATGGATAAAAGAAAGTATTTGCTCAATGAAAGGGTGCACATTTTCTGGAATAGATGCTTTTAGGAGTAATACATTAAGTCTAGTCAAGGTCAAATTGAATAAATATCTGGAGGAGAAACATAATCGTTTATAGCTGCTAAGAATGGAGTCTAAACAGACGCCTGGTGTAGTGGGGAAGGGATTATTATCGACATGGGGAAAGGGATGGATAATGTTGTCTTTTTTCTCACTATCTCTTGGCTGACTGCAGCATGAGATATTTTGAGAATGAGTGTTTTAATCTCTTGAGTGCCATGACTTTTAACAGAAGACACAAAACATTCTTTCTGCTAAGTTTAAACCAAATGAACGATACAATTTCCAAAAAATAATCACAACAAACATTCAGTTCTTATTCACACAGGATACACATGCATAAGAAAAGGTTATTGCTAAAGATTATACTTAAATCTCTTATGCCCCAAAAGTCAATATTAGTTTAGTATCTCAAAAAGATCATTGGAAGCGTGGAGAGCTTGTGTATTGTTGCATTGTTTGGTTGAAGTAATTCCAATAATTCCTGGAGTCTGTCAGTTGCAAACACTCTGAAGAAGATTTTCCTAACCCTAACCCCACCATGCATCCCCCCACAATCCGTCCCTAACCCTTTTTGGCCAAGGTAGGCTTTTGCCATTGTCTCCAGTAGTGTCTTCCAGTCCCGCCAATGTCTATGTTTTTTGCACAGCTTGCCCGTCCCACCAGTGGGAAATCCACTGTGGAGGGTCACCCTCGGCTGGACTGGAAGATGCAGGCAATTGGATGGACCAGAAGATTCCACCCTCAAAATTTATTGTAATATGTTTACAGTTGCAAAGACAGACAATATTAATTTCTTTCCATACAGCTTTTGCTCAGATTATATGATTATGTGTCACTTCCTTTTGTGACATCAAAGACAATTAAAATTAATCGTTATGGGACTTGATCCAAACAGCAAACTTCAAGCTTTTCCAGTGAAGGTTGGTCAACATTCTATAGTGAAAGACATGGAATAGAATTCTCCCCAAAAAATTCAATTTTGTGTAAAGATTGGAGTAAGTCCCTCTGGTATTTTCAGCAGGATTTTCAAAACAAATCTCCCATATTCTGTGCACTGCATGGTGCATTAATATGAATCTCGTGAAAAATCAGTGAATGGGGCTAGAGAGTTCAGCAGCATTGTGCTGAGCGGATCTGTCAGAGCAGAGATCCAGACATGGTCAGTGGCCATACATTGCCAGCCTTCTGATCACTGACCAGCCTCCCCGTAATGCTGGCTGTGCACTCCCCCACCTACTTCACACCACCCCCCCCCCACTCCCCCAACACACTCCCTCCCACCCCACCAATTGCTGGCCTCCCAAACATGTCCGAACCAGCCTTGAGACCCCACCCTCTGGTAGTTCTGATCTCCTCTCCTCCTAGCAGTGGGACAACCCCCCTCTCCCTGTCCCTCACTGATCTTCCCTTCCACAGGCCCTGTCCCAATATACTCCTCCCACTTTGGCTCTGCCATCCTTGGCACTGCCAGATGCCTGGTGGGCAGTGCCAAGATGATCCCTAGGGATTGCCACTATGCCCCTTGGGCACTACCAGCTCTGTTAGAGGGGAGCTGTTGTAAAGCCTGCTTGGTGCCCAGTGGGAAGCCTGCTAAATGGCCTCTAGTTGAGTCTCCTGGCCCCCTGCACTGTTAAAGCAGTGCAGCATGATGGAAGAATTGCCACTATGATCTAGCAGATAAAATAAATTAGCTGCACTGCACTGTCTGTGATGGATTTTTCAAGACACTTTCTTTTTGCTGGGCATGATAGCTTCCCTCTGAGTTTCATCCTTCCCAGGCTGATCTACTGTGCTGCCCTTGTAGATCAATAAGGCATTTCCTATTATACCAGTTTTTGTCATATGATAACCATGCAGAAGAGATTTATCAGGATGTCACCTGGTTGGAGGATATGGACTATGAAGAAAGTTTGAACAAACTTGGACTGTTTTCATTGGAGCATCGGAGGATGAAGCATGACCTGGTGGAGATTTACAAGATTATGATAGGCTTGGATAGAGCGGATAAACAGAACCTTTTTCCCAGGGTCAAAGGGTCAATTACTTGGAAGCATAGGATGAGAGTAAGATGGGAAAACTTTAGCAACTATAAGGAATAGGTTTTTCACACACAGGAAGGTAAATGCCTGGTACACCCTGCCAGAGAAGGTGATGGAAGTAGATTCTATAAAAACATTCAAAAGGCATTTGGATAGATACATGAATAGACAGGGAATAGAGAGATATGGACCATATAGAGGCAAGAAAATATTAGATTAGAGAGATATCCGTGTCAGCACAGATTGGATGGGCTAAAGGGGCTGTTCCTGTGCTGTACTGTTCTTTCTTCTTTGTTCATATCAATGTTTCCAGTGTCCATGCAATGTCTTGACAGCATAAGCCATTGTCACACAATGAGGATTGAATGATAATCATTTTCACCTCCTTGTGATAGTTTCCATCACAGCCCTTTTTGTGGAATGTCAGGGTAAATCTGAGGGCTATGGGGATAGGGCTGGGAGAGCGGGTAAGCCTGGGTAAGATGCTCTTGGAGAGTCAGTGCAGACTCGATGGTTCAAATAGCCTCCTTCTTCACTGATTGGATTCTGCAGAACCTGTGGCATCTTGACATTTGTTAAATGGGTTGTCCCTCAGAAGATGAGTTGCATTTTAATGACTTTACAAAGACATATCCAAACAGGAGTTGGCTCCAGTCTATCAGAAACCACGTAAAGATCACCCCACCCCTCCCAACACTGGAGTCCATTTTAACAAGGTAAGTTGGCCATTTTGATTCACTGTTTAACAGCATAAATGTCCATCGCCTTTATATACTTTATGACTATTTGGAAGAAACGTGGACCTTAATGCCCGTGGGGGTTAACCAAATCAAAGTGGATCTCAGTTGATCCACCAATAGACACATTTCACTGCAGCACGTAAGGCTGAATGAGTGTCACTTCGCCAAGAAAGGCATGTTGCCAATTGGCATACGTTATTTGCTTAATTGAAGCATTATTACTATGGGATTACAATGCTAATTTGGGGTGTATGGCTTTCTCAGCCGTCCAGAGCTTGCCAGTGACAGCCAATGAAAGGCAAGAACACAATGGCATTTGAGGAAGTTGAAGATATGACAGGGCAAAGTGCCAGTAAGGCACAGCTTTCTTCCTGGCAGTGTGAAAGGCTGCATTCATAATACTTGTGCCGAGACACAAGTTGACACATTTTGAAGGTGTCATCAACATTTTGGGAATTTGGAGTTCTGGTCTACCTGTTAAACATCTGATCTGCAGACCTACCAGAGAAAGAGATTAGCAGAGACATGCAGCTTGTAGGAGGCTGTCCCGATTACAGAAGGTAGGATTGGCTTTCACAATATGTCAGCAAACTCTTGTCTCAGGAGGTTCATAATGTCATTTTAATTGGTGACATACTGTTGCAGCTGGAATGGGAATTGCTACCAGCTGGATCTGGTTGCTGGGCTTTGCCAGCAGCTGTCAAAGTCATCATCACCGTCACTTTGTCCTTGCTTTCAGATCCTTCCAGAGATCTGCTGGAAACATTTCCACTTAATGGTACACAAATGCACAAGACAAATAGTTGGTTTGTAGGGCTACCAATAATGTTAATTTTACCATGTAACAGAATCCCTGCACTGCAGAAGGAGGCCATTTGGCCCATTAAGCATATACCGACAGCAATCCCACCCAGGTGCTATCTCTGTAATCTCACATATTCGCCGCACAAATCCCCCTGAGTGTAAGAGGCAATTTCGCACAGCCAATCAGTCTAACCCATGCATCTTTGGAGTGTAGGAGGAAACCGGAGCACCTGGAAGAAACCCACCCAGACATGGGGAGAACATGCAAACTCCAGACAGTCATTCAAGGCTGGAATCGAACCCTGGTACCTGACACTGTGAGGCACTGTATCGCAGGACCACCCAGTAATGCCAATCAGTATGAGTAAGTGCTCAGGCTTTTACCTCTGCATGGCTTCTGACTGTTTCAGGGTGTCACTAATTGGATGTGTGTGACAATGGAATAACCCATAGATCATCCAGAATAGTCCATCAGCCTTCACTCCATCAATGTGCAGCTGGTGTAGAACCACAAAAAGACCATTGTGCAAATATGACCATTCTTGGGCAGGTGCCATGATGGCAGACAACACTCCCTGAGCTCTTCACACTTTGAAGCAGTCAACCAGCTGGCTGGTCAAAGATAGGAGATACCCAGCTACAACCTGGCAGAAGACAATCTCTTCGGAGCCTGAGGAATGAGGCTAGGTTTGACGTAGTGGAAGCCACATGAGCACCAAATGTAGCACCAACAAACCACCATCATATTGATGTGCCGCATGTACCCGGACAGATTGGGAGGCACCCTGCAATAGACACAAGCCTGGGTCTCTGGGTGTGCTGCAGTCTGTGTTACACTGCATAGGACAGAGGTTTGGAGCTGCAGCAGGACAGGCTACATACAGACAGAACCTCCTTGGGCAATTCACAGAAGGAAGACGAATACGTAAAAGAGACCTGGCACTGTATAATACTGAATGGAACCACCAGTACTGGAGGAGAACGATGTAGATTGTGAAGAAAGTTATGGGTGGAGAGAGATGATACACACATGAGGTAAGTTGTTGTAAGGAATGATGTGTTGGAATAGGCTTGAAGAGACAGAGTGAAGCTGTTGAAATGATGGACACATCAATACGTAAGACAATGTATCATTACTCTCACCATGCTGAGGTCACTGAATCATTTCCTGCACTGGAATCCAAGAGTGACCTTTTTGGCAAACTCCAACCATGCCTTTTTTGCTGCATTCTTCTTCCACCCATCAGTAGGATTGGGTATCTCCCTCTGATCACCTTTGTCCTCCAGCAACAATTAGAGGACACAATTTCTGAAATGGATTGTGGACTTTGCCCACCTCATAGAAAAGGGCCTGTGGCTGCCCATGACAACTCTGAATGATACCAACTTACATGTTCAAGTTAACTGTTTAAATACTAGAGTTGCAATCACATCATGCTCGTTGTGATTATGCCAGCTGGTTCTAATTGGGTGGGAAGCTCAGAAGTAAATTTATATTGATGTGGCTTCATTAAAAAGCCATTGGCTGCAATGCTGCACTTAATTTTGCGTTTTCCATGTGTTTAGTCCCCTACAAGCTCCCAATGAATTCCCTTTACAATCACAGAATCATCAAATCCCCAAGTGCAAAAGGACACCATTCAGCCCACTGAGCTGCACCGACAACAATTCCACCCAGGTCTTTCTCCGTAACCTCACATATTTATCTTGCTAGTCCTCCTGACAATGGGGGATCTGGCATGGCCAATCAACCCATCCCGCACATCTTTGGAATGCGTGAGGAAACCGGAGCATCTAGTTTCTTCTTTTCCAATTTTTCCTTTTGTCACATGTTGTGGACTGGTGCATTCAGTAAAACAAGGACTTCCATCAGGAGATCCTCAATCCTAATTTGTAGTAGGTGTGATTTCAGTGTATAATAATACAAATTGGCAAGCTCAGTAATACTAGAACAGCACATATGAGAAACATGTACTAGAATACATTGACACGGTCAGCGTAGATTCCTAATGGTTTAACATTACAACCTACTGTTAGGACACATGAAGTGATGCTTGATTCAGTATCCGGTCTGTGCTGCATCTGATCCAAAGGATTCTTGACATTCTGCTAAATATGATTTATCCCCCTTAAGTGACATCCCTCTAATTAAAAAAAGAAGACAGTGCAAATTTACTTGGTGGTGGATGCACAAGATCACAGTGGGTGATTAATGAAAACAGATAGCTTGATTGAAGAGGACCGTGTGTTTAGTTGCACAGCCCATTCTGAATGGTAAAGAACATGCAGAACAATGCCAACCTGTTATTACACTTTAATTTCTCCATTTACTTCTTATTTGTGGCACACATGTGAGGCTTATTATCATGGACAAAAACATTTCAGCAGGTGTTTCCGTGGAGATCTGTAAAACGATGTGTTTGGTGATGTATTGAGCTCATCATCACGAGTACCTGACAATTTCTTTTGAAATGTATTTTCGTTTGGTTTCAATTAAACTGGAGTGAAAGGGAAACTGCCAGGCTACGCACTAGTATCTCTTCGTAAAAACACGGCTGAAATAAGAGGCAGACTTCAAACTGATGGTGTGATGTGTCAAGCTTCTTCATATGGTGTCACTGTTTGAACTTGGTCTCTCTGAAAGCTTCTCAAAGCTGCAACTGATGAGAAGAGCTTATGTTTAGATGTATGTCAGTCATTAAAACTATGATGTGGAGATGCTGGTGCTGGACTGGGATGGGCACAGTAAGAAGTCACACAACACCAGGTTAAAGACCAATAGGTTTGTTTAGAATCACGAGCTCTCGGACCGCTGCTCCTTCATCAAGTGAATCTGTTAAAACTATGGAATGGCAATTATTATCCTCCTTAGTCTGTGGGCAGAATTCTCCCAAGCTCCCACTGGTGAATTCAATGGAGTTGGGGAGGCTGGTGGTGAAATTTAGTAGGAGGACCAATAATCAGTATTATGACAGTATGAATTTCCCATCGGATCTTCAGCCGGTGCCCGCCAGGTGATTCAGGAAACACCATAGAGACTAGCATGAAACTCATTTGCATCCAACTAACAGGATGTAGATGAAGGCCCATCTACCCATACACCTAGTTCTCTGTGGCACTAGTGGGAAAACACGCTGGTGTGAAACACATCTGGAACAACAGGATGTGCAAATGTCTGGACCCATCTGAATGATACCTGATGTTGCCTTTGGAATTCAGAGTGGAGGTCACCTGCAATCTTGAATCTCGGCCCACCACAGCAGTGCATCTGAGGAGTGTCTGCCAGTAGACTTTCCAGATTTGGTGTCCTCGAGGGCATCCATCTTCCAGTCTCTGACTGTCCCTCGATATCCATGTTCTGGTAACTGCCTGAGGTCTATCTTCATTTTCAAGACATTTTTTCATCAATAGTGGCTCAGTGATTTTGATGATTTCTCAATATGGCATCCATATAGTGCAACAGACTACGTGTCACCAGGTCTGGCCTGCCACAGAATAGAACAAGAGGTCACAGGTATAGGTCGTGAAGCAGAAAATTTAAAACTGAGATGAGGAGGAGCTATTTCTCGCAGGAAGTGGTGAATTTGTGGAACACGCTGCTCCAAGCACAGTAGAGTCTGAATCATTGAATGGGAGAGATAGGCATGTTTCTAATAAAAAAGGAAAAGAGGGAACAAATGGGAAGATGGATTTGAGACCAGGAAGAAATCAGCTATGATCTAAGTGAATGGTGAAGTAAGCTTGAAGGGCTGAATTTATTTATTTCTTCTCCTAATTCCCATGTTTCTATGATCCTAATTTGATGCAAAGCACTCAATTTTTAGTTAATAAGGACTTGGAAGATTGGGCATGATTTCCTGCTGAATTCCGCAGTGGGAAACACTCCACGTTCCTGTCCCTTCATGGAATGGCATCCCGAGATGGGAGATATTTGCCCATGTGGCTTAGCCTGACTTTGAAATAAAGCTCGCAGAGACAGGATACAGGCAAGTGGTCTTAGCAGGAATTAGAATTGAGGGAAGATAATTGGCTCTAAGGAAGGACTAGATCATGATAGATGTAGTGTGTCACATAGATAAATGAAAAAAGAAAAATAATAAAGGAGATAAGGTTTTAATGTGGGCTTCCAGTTTCCAGGATATAGGCAGGCAAGGACAAGGATCCCTTGCTCAGGCAATGAGCATCTTTGAATGAAGGACCAGGTCTCCCCTAACACAAGGAGCCCACAAACAAACATGCCGCCTTTTGCTTGTCGCACTCCCTGTATGGCAAGCCCCAAAGCTGCTGGTGGGTTGAGACCAGCGACAAAGAAATGAAGCTCTTAAATGGGCATTGATTATCCATTTAATGGCTTCAATTGGCAGTGAGGTGGGAAGATTGGCATGAACGTTTCTACCACATTGTTAATCAGGGTGGAGGCAGAAAGGGGGCAGAGTCTCCACCTGTCACCCTCCTATCTGATAAAATGACCCCCTCCCCAATCAAACCCAGCGTGGGGACAGGGCATTACATTTTGTCTTTTGTCTATAAATTAATACCAGATGAGATATAAAATTATTAGCTCTGATTAACAGTGGCATGTTCAGCCATTGCCCGCACTGTTGAAAAGGGCTATCGTCATGTCGTTTGTTCAATGAAATGTCACCTTATTTAAGGTTAATATACACCTTGAAGATTTTATTGTGGGTTGCTGATCAAAGCCAGAAATGTCATAAATTTGATATCTGGCTTCAACATTTGGCCTCTGTGTGTAGGTTAATAAAATGTGCCTGACAATCTCAACAGCTTGTGAAGGAAGGAATTATTTTTAGAGGGTAAGATTGTCAAGTAATATAAATTATTTTCCTTAAAATAAAGAGCGAAGAAAAGTCTGATACCTCTGCTGCTCTGGGGCCTGATAAATTACCTGAGCACCTGGAATTAGAATGCTTGCCCTATAAGTGTAAAAGCTTCACTTAAAAGTGTCCCCTTGGGCAGCCAAGTGTCTTCGTTCCTGGTAAAGGAGAAATCGCTCTTATGGTTCACAAAATTTGCAGACGTGTAATGAACAAATTGTCAAGTGTTACAGGAATGGAGGTACAAGTTTTACCTAATTAAAGAAGCTGAAGACTTTTGTGTTGACAGCTAACACCCTATTTTATTCAATCAGATTGAAAGAAAATCTAGTTTTTTTTGCATTAATGTCAGTGGTTTCAGGCAATTTGCAAAAGCATGAAGATTCTTGAACTTTTTGAATGTCAACAGATGACGTCTGTCAATGAAGGAGGGACAGATCTTTCAGGAGTGTAGATATCTCTCTCCAGCTAATGGAAGGATGCAAGGTTCTATCAAAGTTCTGCCGTAGTTCACTCTTATTCACATTGCATCAGTTTATCAAAAGTTAGTTGAATTCACAGCAGAGGAATGGAGTTGGGGAAGAGGAGGTATTGTCAATGTGAATGGATGGGAAAAGGTAATATGGAGGGCTTGCACCCTGGATGAATTCGGTCTAATGGCCACTTAAGTACTCAAATAGCAGCGAGCAAGGGGCTCGTGATGGGGAGGCAATGGCCGAGTGGTATTATTACTAAACTATTAATACAGAAACTCAGTTCAGGAGACCCAGATTCAAATCCCACCACGGCAGACGTGGAATTTGAATTCAATAAAAAACATCTGCAATTAAGAATCGACCAATGACCACGAAACCATTGTCGGAAAAATCCATCTGACTCTCTAAAGCCTTTAGGGAAGGAAATCTGCCGACCTTACCTGGCTGGCCTTTATGTGACTCCAGAACCACAGCAGTGTGGTTGACTCTCAACTGCCATCCAAAGACCACTAGGGTGTCCCATAAATGAAGAACAAAAAAAGAGGGGTGTCAGTTAATCCTTTTGGGTTTCTACTGTTCTCAGGCACTGAATTGCTCAATGAAGTGAACTGGTGTCAGGAATGGAGCAGGCTCCTGCCAGATGCAACCACCCCTTTCATCCCATTCCTGGTGACCCCATTCCTGTGACATCTATCCATGTCCCCATCATACTACTGGCAGTGGCCATCATTCCCAGGAGCGATGTCAGTATGCAAGAGCTGACAGCCTTCGTTTATCCTTCAGTCAACTCTCTGGGATAGAAACTCCACCCTCCTGAGGGCTTAGTTTGATGGGAAGTCTGATAGTGCCCTGGTACGTACCTGACAATTCTGGTATGGCATAGGTCCTCCCACGGAGACTTTCCAGTGAGAAGGTGAGATCCCTGTTGTTAGCCCCTGTTAATGAATTCTGTGCTTATAACACATGCAGATATACTTAGCGTATTCTAACAGAACATTTGTTTGCTGACAGAGAGTTCACGAGTATTGTAACAATCAGTCCCTTTCCGGATAAAGTTTACCCGTTACACTCACAAATAATCTTTGGCTTGAGAAGAAAAATGCCCCAACTGCATAAATTGAATCATTTTAAATCAATTATGAATCAAATGGGTTAGACTATGCTCCAAGTAAGTGCAAACAAATGAAAGCTGATGTGAGATTTGATATTTTCTTAGTCAACCTCATTAAGTTAATTGCAACCACATTGGGCTGGGTGGCATGGATGGCACACTGGGTTAGCAGTACTGCCTCAAAGCTCTGAGATCTGGGTTCAATTCTGGCCTTGGGTGACTGTCTGTGCAAAGTTTACATGTTGTCCCCATGGCTGTGTAAGTTTCCTCTGCATGCTCCAGTTTCCTCCCACAGTCTAAAGGCGATTGGCCATGCTAAATTACCCCTTAGTGTCCAAAAATGTAGATTAGCCATGATAAAGGTTACTGGGATAGGGTGGGGAAGTGAGTGTAGGTAGAAAGTTCTTTTGGAGGGTATGTGCAGACATGCAGACACTTTGGGCTGAATGGCCTCATCTTGCACTATCAGAACTCTATGTGAACAAGAATTATAATTTCAGATATTTTATTTCAATTCTTAGAGGATTGATCATTCACTCCTAATGAATAAAGAACAAAGAACAACACAGCAAGGGAAACAGGCCCCTCGGCCCAACGAGCCCGTGCCATCATTTTAACATTCCCACTTCCACCCATGACCCTTGTCTATGTTTATGGAAATCTGCATTGGAACCAAACTGAGAGGACAACTTAGGGACAATTTGTTTCACCAATCAGCCTAAGAGCACAGCTTTGGGGTGTGAGAAAAAACCTGAAGAAAACGCACGCAAGCATGGGGAGAATGTGCAAACTCCCACATATACCAGCCCAAATCCCTGTATCTGCACAGCAACAGTGATAGTCACTGAGCTGTCATGTTGCCCATCAACTGGTCCAGTTTAAGCGTATATTAACGACATGAAGCAATAAGATACTCTCAAAAAATCCAAGAGCAGCCCTCTCACAACCCATCGCAAGTATGCCCCTTGTTGGATAACAAGGCGGATCAAAGTACCTGTAGAATAAAAGAGAAATACATCAATAATATGCACAACTTATGCAATTCCCAGGAACGTCCCAAGGCTTATGATCCCTATTGAAATCAGTCTACTATACCCCTTCATCCCTATTCTGCTCATGTGCCTATCTAAGTATCCTTTAAATAACTCCAGCGTGCCTGCCTCCACCACCTTACTTGGCAGTGCATTCCATACCCCCACAACCCTATTATATTATATTATGAAAGTTAGGTAGAATACATGACAGAACAGTTTCTGGGTGGCATGGTGGCAGCTAGCACTGCTGCCTCACAATGCCAATGACTCAAGTTCAATTCCAGCTTCAGGTCAATGTCTGTGCAGAGTCTGCACATTCTCCCCATGTCAGCATGGGCTTCCTCTGGGTCCTCAGTTTTCTCCTACAGTCCAAAGATGTGCAGATTGGCTATGCTAAACTTGCCCCTTAGTGTTAGGTGGATTAGCAGGGTAGCTACATGGGCTTGTGGTTGGGTGGATGTTGTCAGTGTAGGGTCAATGGGCCAAATGGCCTCCTTCTGCACTGTGGAGATTCTACAATTCTATTCCATGATTTTATGTGATGGTTTGGAAGGATTGTTGGCCTAATGACTCAATATTCTTCTTCTTATTGTCTTCATGTTTTTGCTGAAGGATTATGTCAGAACGTTTGAGTAGCTGGTACAGGAAAGCTATTAAAAGGGCAATACCTTCATGAGGAAGGACTGCCATCCTTTTTCTTGGGAGAAAAGCAGTGGACAATCATTTCTGTTAGTCCAACATCATCCTGAATTGATGCATTTCGACATGCTTCACATTATCATGGTAACAATATGTCTTTCTCAAGGAAAGTTAAGGATAGGCAACCTATGCTGTGCTTGCCTGCATTCCATTAAAGAAAAACAGAAAGTTTTATTTAAATTACCTTCTAATGAAGACAATGCCTCTCATTAATCTTTAGGATGGCACGGTAGTACAGTTAATGCTACTGCTTCACAGCTCCAGGGACCTGGGTTTGATTCCTGGTTTGGGTCACTGTCTGTGTGGAGTTTGCATGTTCTCCCTGTGACAGAATGTGCAAGCATTCTTTCTTCAGATGCCCTGGTTTCCTCCCATAGTGCAAAGATGTGCGGGTTAGTTTGATTGGTCATGTTAAATTGTCCCTTAGTGTCCTTGGGTGCATAGGTTCGAGGGATTAGTCAAATAAATATGTAGAATTACGGGGATAGGGCCTGGATAAGATTGTAGTCAGTGATGGGTCACATGGTCTTTTTCTGCAATGTTTCTATGTTCTGTAGGCTTTGTATATATGCTAACAGCAGTCTCAGACCTGTTAGGTCCTGAAGTACACTTGTAATCTTCAATGTGAACACCCTAGAACAAAGCAGAACTCTGTATGTGTTCCATGTTCCACTTGAAGCAAGTAACTTAGAAATATTTTTAAAAATGATTGATAGAATCTGCATTAAGATGTATAAATAATTCAGTCTAACTTCATAAAGTTTTCAAAAAATCAAGAGAAAGCTCAGCATTGGTAAACTAGCTTTGTATTGTGCCAATATTAAACCAGAGTCAACCTTCTGAATAGGCCCTTCTGCCATTCCAGTGAGGAGTAATGCCCTCAACTCTACAATCAGGCAATGTAAAAGACACAGTATATTCAAGTTTTAACTTTATTAGTGTCACAAGTAAGCTTCCATTAACATTGCAATGAAGTTATTGTGAAAATCCCCTAATCGCCACAGTCTGGCACCTGTTCAGGCTACACTGAGGGAGAAACACACCAATCCAGCAGGTTTTTCAAACTGTGGAAGAAACTGGAGCACCCAGAGGAAACCCATGAGGACATGGAGAGATTGTGCAAACTCCACACAGACTGAGAGTTGAACCTGGATCCCTGGCACTGTGAGGAAACAGTGTTAACCACTGTGCCCCTGTACTGCCATATTGCCAGGCTCAAAAGCAAGATTAAATTTATGTCTCACCATTTTTTTTTTTGCAGGCTTACTTTTAGGCACCAAGGTTTCTGCAATCTATTCAAAAAGATTCTGTTAAACCAAATGTTATGGCTTTTGACTGATGAAAATGGTACAAGTTAACACTGAGTATGAGCAGGAAATCATGAGCAAAGCTTCACTGAGAATTGCATCTGGATTACATCCAATTGCATTAGGAAATGACAAAATAATGTTATGCGGAACATAGTTCCAATCCCATTGAAGTCAATCGATATTTGAATGGCTCTCTGCATTTTACAGCCCTGCCCCAACATAAGGGATAGTCATGATGTGGAGATGCTGGCGTTGGACTGGGATAAGCACAATAAGAAGTCTCACAACACCAGGTTAAAGTCCAACAGATTTATTTGGTAGCAAAAGCCACTAGCTTTCGGAACACTTGCTGCTGCTTCTTCAGGTCAGTGGGAGTTCTATTCACAAATAGGGCATATAATGACACAAACTGAATTTACAAAATAATAATTGGAATGTGAGTCTTTATAGGTAATCAAGCCTTAAAGGTACAGACAATGTGAGTAGAGAGAGCATTAAACTTGTGCTTAACACTCTCTCCACTGTACCTTAAACAAAAAGGCAATAAGTACTCTGAAAGCTGGTGGCTTTTGCTATGAAAAAAACTGTCAGACTTTAACCTGGTGTTGTGAGACTTCTTACCCAACATAAAGGGGACATATATTGCTGTCCTGTGACTCATGAGAGCTTATTTGTGTTTGGGGGTGAAGCTGAGTGAGAAACCTAATATTACTATGCTATTAGTACATGTTATGTTTAAGGGGAGCTGTTTTTAAAATTCAGTTTTGTTACAGTCAGTTTGTTTGACAGGAATACAATGGATAATTACTCTTTTTAACCATGCAAGTATTTATTTAGAGAAGGCTTCGTGAGCTTCTGTTATGGGGTGTTTTCTTGATTAAAGAAATGGAAAAGTAAGTTAGGTGTGAAAGGTCATATAGTCATGTGACACTAGAAAAGGGAGGAGCTAGGTTTGAGAGAAATAACTTCCTGAGTTCAGTTGCTGGAGGGGGTTATTGAAATGCAGTAGCTCTCTGAAAATTCCACAGTTGTTAATAAAGGTTGAAGTAAGTATGCTTGGCATTGCTAACTATTTGCAAAGTGGGGCTTAAGTCTGAAAGAGAAATATTGTGAAATTGAATAGTGTTTGGAAATTATTTCTTGCCATTTTGAAAGATTTATTCAATGGCTAAGATTTAAAAGTGTGTGAGGGACATGTTGCTGACAAGTGGGGATTTCAATGGCAGTGGAAGGGGGGCGTTCTCCCAGTGCACTGTGAGATCAGGGCACCATTGTGAAACAGTGCCTGAGCACTCTGAAGCTGGGCTCATCGATGTGTTTATTTACTCTTCTTCCCCGTCCCCCACCCCTCACAAACCTCACTCCCCACTACCTCAGCCCTCCTCAACCCCCTCACCCTCCACCCCCCTCACCCTCTATCCCCTCAACCCCCCCCCACCCACCTCCCTCCCCCACATACTGTTGTGAAACTCCCATCTCTCCCAAGAGTGTGGGAGAATGGTGTAGCGTGTGCCTGAGAACTGGTGCGGATCACTGCATTGTTTCTGCTTTTATGATACGTAGAAATCTTTTGGTAGAATTCTGCCCAGCAACTAATCCATAGCGTCTGGAATTCCCTCCCTCCCATTTAGGCCTGACTTAAAAATTTTCGATGGTTCATTCTATTATCTCCTTTGACTTGCGATTGATCCTCTTCGCTCACATCTTTGTGAGGTACTTTGCTTTACTATATTAAAAACACCATTTCATGCTCAAAAACTCAGAAGTTCTGGCAGCATCTGTGGAGAGAGAAACAAGAGTTAACGTTTTGAATACACTATGACTTTCCTTTTAAAGAGAAGGGCTTCCACCTGATGCTGCTCCATTTCTTTTCAACAACATAAAATCCACTATATTCTTAATGTGTATTTTCTGTTTTTATGTCAAATCTCCAGTGTTTTGCTGATATTCACCATGTACGTTGCAGTTTGTTATTACAATTGTGATGGTGACTTGATTGTGAGTCAGAAAGATGGGAATAGGATTGAAACTTGTTGAGATAAGTAGATGTTTTGTTGAATACTTGGATTCGGATTCCATTTGGGAAGATAGGAACAGGTCCATTGCATGAAATTTGTCAAGGTTGATTGATACAGATTGATGGGCCAAACTGCAGAAGATCAGTTTGATTGAAGAGGCTGGAGAGAAATTTAAGTCTTTCCTTTCTGAAAGGTTCACTGTATGTTACTCCAGCTTCCTTTGGGCAATAATGAAGTCGAATTCTCAATCGTCTAAATTATCCTATCCTATTGTGGATCACAATTTGTTACGGTATTAAGTTTATGTGAAGAAGAAATAGGAACGTGCTTTGAAACACTTCATATAATCCCTACAGTGCAGAAGGAGGCCATTCAGCCCATTAAGCCTGTACCGGCCACAATCCCACACAGGCCACATTCCTGTTACCCCATGCATTTACCTTGCGAATCCCCCCGATAATAAGGTCAATTTAGCATGGCCAATCAACCTGATTCACACATCTTTAGACTGTGGGAGGAAACTGGAGCACCCAGAGGAAACATACACGGGTACGGGGAGAACATGCAAATTCCATACAGATGATGATCTGAGGCAGGAATTGAACCTGGGAGCCTGGCATTATGAAGCAGCAGTGCTAATCTCTGTGCTACCATGGCACCCACAAGATCCCTACAGCACAGAAGGAGGCCATCAGCCCACTGTCTGCACTGACTCTGATAAAGCATCTTATTCAGGACCTCCACCATCCGATTCCTGTAACCCCATGTATTTACCCTGTTAAGGCCCCCTAACCTACAGATGTTGTTCGAGATACTAGGGGACAATTGAATTTGCCAAGTCCACCTACCTGCACATCATTGAAGTGTGACAGGAAACAGGAGCACCTGGAGGAAACCTGTGCAGAAATGGGGAGAATGTGTAAATTCCACAGCCTGTCACTCGAGACCGGAATTGAAAGTTGCTGTGCTAACTACTGTGCCGCTAGCATTTGATATAGTAATTTTGAATGGAATATTGCTTCTCGCCTTTCAATGATCTTTGTCATTTTACTGTACACAGCACGGAGGGTGGAATTTCCCCATCACACCCACCATGGGAATCATAGGGCATGGAGAATGCAAAAATCAGTTGACCTTGAGTGGGATTTTCCAGTTTTGTGGCGAGCGCGGCTGGAAAACCTCACCCACTGTTTTTTGTTAAAGTGCTAACTGCAGTGGTTAGCACCGCTGCTTCCAATTCCAGTCTTGGGTGACAGCTGTGGAGTTTACACGTTCTCTCCATTTCTGTATGGGTTTCCTCCAGGCGTTCCTGTTTCTTCTCACACTCCAAAGATGTGCAAGTTAGGTGGATTTGGCAATGCTCAATTGTCTCTTAATATCTCAAACAACATCTTTTTGATTTGCTGCAACTCAAATGACCTTGCAATCCTAAATTATTCCAACCATGCTAAGAGATTGTTCCTCCTTTCACTTTCAATATTCAGAGACTGAGACAGGAGCAGGTGGAAAATGTGTCTTACTTAGTGACTCTCAGTTCCTGAATTTAAATGTTGAAAATGTTTCCTTAACTTAGTTCTTGTGTTTGCCTTTGTACAGCAATATTATGGATCATGCGGCCTCAAAGTCTAGCTAATCATGATTCAACAGAAGGAGACAGGGAGAGTGTAAAGGGCACTAAAGGATAACTGCATCCTTTACCGAAGCCATCATCGCCTGTTTGAAGTAATGATGGTTGATGCTCAGATCTAACAGTGCGTTAGCAAAGAGCTTTGTCATGTCTTAGCCGGCTAGCTGGGTGGAGCTTATGAAGGAAACAGTAAACTGAGGAGATCGGATGTACCGCTGAAGAGGAAAGCGAATTACTTGGCTATATGTGAGGGGGAGGGGGGAGCGAATGGGGCTAGCAGGGCTTCTCTGGCAGAGATCCAGTACAAACAGAACGTACTGATTTGTTTCATTTCTATGCTGCATGGATTCTATGTTCTGTGCCATCAGTGTATCTTTAAAAAAGATTTTTATTTAAATATGATTTCTGCAGCTTTGTGGCTTCTTAGTTCAGTAATTTTTCTTGCTGGGCTGACTATGATGAGTCCTTTTTATTGCTGATAAACTGGTTTAAATGGGCTTGTTTCTCTTTTTGCTTTGTGATTTAGTTTTCTAATCCTGCATTGTTAGGCAGATGGTCATGTATCATTAGAGTTTTTGTTTTCCCCCAGTGTGTTTTAAGGATTTATTTCCTGTTCTGAGCTGCAAGTTCAATTTGAATTTTAGAAAGGGCAGCAAACTAAAAAGAAATGTTTTCCCTCTCTCCCTGTTGTTTTGAAAATTCTGTTGGTTAGCTGAAAACAAGATCTTGTTTCCCTGAAGGGTGAAAATCTGTTGTGGTTGGGGGTTGGACTAGAATGTCTGTAGTGTTGTAGGAAGCTATGTTGTCTTCAAACTGTTTGGCATAATCCAGAAAACTGCAAACTTCAACCAAAGGACTCAATTTCCATTATCATGTGAGAAGTAGACTTTGCTGTATTGAACCTGTTTGAAGGGTTTTATCTATGGTGAGAATTTTGGTTTGATTGGAACATATTAGATATCTTTTAAGAGTGATATATTGATAAGGTTTATTTTTGTTTCTTGCTTGTAATTGATAAGAACTTGTTGCTAATTTTCTTACTATACACGTTACCTGTATTCTCAAATAAACTTTGTTTGACAGAAGCTTCTAGTGGGTCTTTTGAATCATGCCTGAAGCAGAACATGCTTTTCCTAGCCAAATTCAAGATGCACCTTCATAAAATACTTTGGCATTTCTCACCTGAACCATTACAACAGTTCCAGCTTGAAGGAGGGGTGGGCATTTGCTCTCTACCTTGTGCCAATGTATCTCCATATTCAGGCTACCTCTAAATTATTGGTGAAGTGATGAAAAGCTGGGAGCAGTTATAAATCAGGATTGCTACAACTACAGAAATTGGGAAGAAATTTCAGCCATGTATAAAAACCCTAGAAGGTAAATATCAGAAAAAGCATGTGCTCTCTGCTTTCTTATAGAGCACTAGAATTATAATGGTTAAGCATCCAAGCAAAAATAGGAATCCTGTTAGTTTTTATTTATGAGGAAAGCTCAAATGTTCGTGGTTAGATACTATATTAAATCTACTGATTATAGAGATGCAGAGAGACCTGGGGGTGCAGGTTCACAAGTCTCTGAAGGTGTCAGTACAGGTGGAAAAAGTGATAAAGAAAGCATATGGTATGTTAGCCTTCATAGGAAGGGATATAGAATACAAGATAGGAGTTTGATGTTGCAAGTGTATAGAACGTTGGTTAGGCCTCACTTGGAGTACTGCGTCCAGTTCTGGTCGCCGTACTACCGGAAGGATGTGGAGTCCCTGGAGAGAGTGCAGAGGAGAGTTACCAGGATGCTGCCTGGTATGGAAGGGCTGTCTTACGAGGAAAGATTGAACGCACTGGGGTTGTTTTCCCTTGAAAGATGTCGGCTGAGAGGGGATCTATTAGAGGTATATAAGATAATGAGGGGTATAGATAGAATAAATGGTGGTAAGCTTTTCCCACCATTAGAAATGGATAGAACGAGGGGTCACGGCCTTAGGGTGAGGGGGGCTGTGTATAAGACGAATATTAGAGGGCATTTTTTCACACAAAGGGTAGTGGGGGTGTGGAATGCGCTACTGAGTGGGGTGGTGGGAGCAGGCACGCTAGTGTTGTTTAAGGGTCTCTTGAACAGCCACATGAGCGGTCTGCAGATAGAGGGATATAGGAGGACTGTTTAAATACTTTATTTGTTTCCACAGGCTATTCGGTCCACCTTGTTGATCAACAAGGCGCATGCATTCGGCAGGTCGTGCGAGGGCTGCTCTTGGATGTTACTTCAGGAGTGGCCTAGTGCTTCATGTCGTTAGTGTATGCTTAAACTGGACCATCAGATGGGCAACATGATAGCTCAGAGACTATCGCTGGTGCTGTGCAGACACATGGATTTTGGCCTGTGTCTGCGGGAGTTTGCGCGTTCTCCCCGTGGTTGCGTGGGTTTTCTCCGGGTGCTCCGGTTTCCTCCCACATCCCAAAAATGTGGTCTTAGGCTGATTGGGTAACAAATTGTCCCTATATTAGTCTCTATATGTCATTAAGACGTTAGGATGGCGGCGCGGGCTCGTTGGGCCGAAGGGCCTGTTTCCCGTGCTGTGTTGTTCTTTGTTCTTTGTAACTTCCAAAGCTTTTAACTGTAGTCATTAGCAAACCCTGTGGCTTGGCATGTGAGGGAGGGACACTTTATTGCTAATCTTGGTGGTGAGGTTATTTTGAAATGCAGCCTATTTGGGAAAAGGGAGCATTGGTAACCTGGCAAACTTACTGCACAGCGACATTGAAATCACATATACAGAGAAGTTAAATTCCATTACATCTTTTGTGATGGTCATTTTGAAATGACTATAACATTTCTTTAACTGCAGTGAAGCACATCCAGAGTGCAACATGATCTATGTAGAATATTATTGCACTTTATGTGATAGTCATGTTGAAATATTTGTCATGTTCTTTATTAATAAAGTATATTCTTGCAAAACAAAACTGCAAGTTAACAAACCTTGAAGGCCATAGCTAGTTGAATCTGTGTCATAGTACAACCTCATAATTGTGAATGTATTGGATATGTCATGCCTCTGTGACACTTGGCAACATTCTTGTCTTTTTCAAGTGACCAGATCCATTTCTTGCTGAGACAAGAATAGGAAAGGTTAGAGGTTATTTTTCTTCCAATATGCTTCCTGGAATTAGTTCTCTTAATTGGGTACTGTAGACTATAACAAGTGATCACATGTTGGTGAAGTTTGTCTTGGGCCAAATAGAGAGAATCACAGGGTGGCACAGTGGTTAGCACTGCTGCCTCACAGCACCAGGAACCCAGGTTCAATTCCAGCCTTGGGTCAGTGTCTATGTGGAGTTTGCACATTCTCACTGTGTCTGCGTGGATTTCTTCCAGATGCTTCGGTTTTCCCCCCCTCTCAGTCCAAAGATGTGCTGGTTAGATGGATTGGCTGTGCTACATTGCTCCTTGCTGTTCCATAATATGTATGTTAGAGAGCTGGTGGGGTAAATGTATGGAGTTATTGGGGCAGGCCTGGTTAAAACGCTTCTGAGAACCATTGCAAATTTGAAGGGCCAAAAATGGTCTCCTTCCACACTGTAGGGGTTCAATGAACACAAGTTACTTCACGACATTTGGACTTTTACGACCTCTGGTACCTTTAATCTCCTTTGGCTAGATCATACTGGCACCAGATAAACCTGAAGAAGAATTTTAAAATGAATGGCATGTTGGTTGTGATTTGTTCATCCAATACTCCTGTTCAGTTCCTAAAATTTCAAACAATATTTTTCTTTTAAATTATCAGTGCTTAACAAATCAGGCTGCATTCATTTCACAAAGCATTAGGATGATCTGGCTGGAGAAGCAGAACAAGACGGTTTTTGAAGGCATTAATGCTAAATTGGAGGCACTGGTAATTATCAGCACAATGAGAACATGGATAAGATGGAATTAGCCCATGACTAATGAACTCTATTTTGCCTGCTATGCTTTCTGTCCATTCAGGCCACCATCTCTGGAGATATCAGTTCCTTCCCATATTGCAGTGTGTCCCTCAGGACATGTACGGTGATCATCCAAACACTGAACACTGCACTTGTCATCTTTGAACTCTGCAGCAAATGAGAAGTTTATTCTCAATGTAAATCATTTATGGGACTCATACAGTGCAGGAGGAGGCCACAAACCCATCAAGCCTGCTCCAACTCTCCGAAAGAACACTTTTTTTTTTACCTCAGCTAATTTACCGTAGCTAATCTCCTAACCTACATGTCTTTGGTTACTAAGGAGCATTTTAGTTTGGCCAGTCCACCCAACCTGCACATTGTGGGATGAACCTGGAGAATGTACAAACTCCACACAGACAGTTAGCCAAGCCAGAATCAAGCCCAGGAAACTGGCATCATGAGGCAGCTGTGCCATTTCCCAATATTCTAGAAGCCAAATATGTTCCTGAAATTGTCATTTGATCGAGCTATAGGACCTACAATGTCAGGCCTGGGGACCCCTTCTGGCAGTTGAGGAGGCAGTGGACTAGTTGACCAGTGACTCAGGGTTATACTCTCGGACCCAGGTTCGAATCCCACCATGACAGATAGTGAAATTTGAATTGAATTAAAAGTCTACTGATGACCATGAAACCATTGTCAATCATCATAAAAACCCCATCTGGTTTACTACCATCCTTTAAGGAAGGAAATCTGCCATCCTTATCCTGTCTGGCCTACATGTGTATCTAAATCCCACCCAAAAACCCTTTACTGAGATTTTTTTTGCCATGTTGAATTGTAGGGATGTCTTAAATGGCCCAGCAAGCCACTCAAATCAAGAGCAATTAAAGATGGGCAATAAATGGTAGCTTAGCTGGGAGCCCAAATGCTATAAAAAGGCTTCCCCATTGCACAACAATCCTCCACATATATAAGCATCCTTTATCTACCAAGTAAAATATCACCAGACAGGTGACCGAATCCTTGATCGAAGAGGGACCTAAAGGAGTGCACAGAGACAGAGTGCTTTAAAGCAGGAATTTTACAGCTGTGGGCCTAGAAAGCTAATGTTACAGGTGCCTATGGTGCAATATGGAAGGCGATAGTTAAACATGAGAACGGCAGAATTTTTAAGCAGTGGCAAGACCGGAACAGGTAACACAGATTAAATAGCTTTTTGGAAAGAGAAATTACAGAGAATTTAAATACAAGGATGATTCTCTCAATCACAATCTTTTGCCAAAGGATCAAGGGCTGGGATATTTCAATCTTGCCACTATTAGGCATTGTTGCAGGCAGGAAAATTTGCCCTCCCCACCGGCAACGGCACTTGCCCTGGTGGATCTGGAGTATCCCGGCCAAGGTTTGGTTCAGTGGCTGTCTGGAACCTAAGGTCTTTTGGAGGGGCCTTGAATTTCTGTAACGTTTCCTGTCAATTTATGCCATCTTACTTGTTCGTGGCAGAGATCAAAGCTCTGACTCATAACCGCTGCAGCAAATAGGCAGATCCCAGCCGCACAGAAATATATAATGAGATTTCAATGTTGAGATTATTAAAGACGTTGTGCTGATTTCACAGGGGAAATAAGTACTGAACAACCTGGAGAAGCTCTATGAAATAATTGTTGTATCTAGCAATGCAGCATCACTTTGATGGATCTTGCAGGGATTGACTGGGATGCTTTAGAAAAGGAAAACGTCTTCAGGAAACTTTGACTTTGGATATTTGGGATGGCTTTATTCAGGGGACAGCAAAGATTCTGCAGTGTCAAACCGCAGTCACTCCTGTGCTTAGATCCTGCACTAAATCTTTCCCATTTCTTGTAAAAGTAAAAAGGATTTTCCAGCCCCCACCTCATGCAATGTTTTCCAGTGGAAGAGCTGGTTCATCAACAGTTACCGCCCATGACATTTTGCATGGTTTTCTTGTTCTGCTACCTGACGTGTTACCTTCCATTGGGCACCAGGAGGTCCAGTCAGTGCAATGTGCTACCCAAAGACTTCTTTTTAAAACTGAGATTTTATATGTTTACCATTGGGCCAAGAGGAGGGGAGGAGGTGGTGCCTTCAACTTATGTTTGAACCTTCTGACCATCGTCAATAGATCTACTACACAGCGGACAACATTACTCAGGCAGAGTCATCTCCTTGGAAAGAGGTCAAACTGAACCAAGGTCGGCTTGTTGAAAGGTTTGTCACTTAGCGCTTCAGGGGAGAGCTTTTTCAAGATGTCACATACCAGGTATACAAACATAACTCTTATGCAACGTGTTGCAAGTCTTTGGGAAAAGAGAGCTATTCATTTTCTATTGGTTTTTCCTTGCTTGTCCCCAAGGATTGGAGCCAGGGATTGATAAATGAATGGCCAGTGTATATCGGTGGAATCAATTTCCAAGATTTTCAAATAGCAATTGGACATATTCTTGAAAAGAACTAATTTGCAGGGTAACATGGGGAAATAGTTGGGAAGTGGAACCTTTTGGACAGCAAATCCAAAAAAAAACCTGCCCAGACACAACAGTTCACAGGGTTTCCTTCAGTGCTGAGAATTGAATAATTCGATGATTATTACTTCACTTTAGTGTTATGGACGGGGCAGAGAGGCAAATTACACTCATTTATTTTACATGCTATCTGTAAGCTAGGGTGCTTTAATTTTTTAAACAGACAGACATTAGTGCCGTTCCTCAAACCCACAAGTTGCAGATTTGATTTTAAATAGACCCGCAGCAAACTCTCTTTAGGGTGAAATCAGAAATATTATTTACTCATACATCCAAACCCAGGGGATGATTGTCACAACTGAACATATACAGGCATGTGCTCGCAAGAAGGAAAATTTTTTTTAAGGTTCATTTATTAGTGCCACAACTAGGCTTACTTTAACACTACAATGAAGTTACTGTGGAAAATCTACTAGTTGCCACACTTTCACTGTTCAGGTGCGCTGAATTTAGCATGGCCAATACATGCCTAAGCAGCACACCTTTCAGACTATGGGAGGAAATCAAAGCACCAAGAGGAAACCCATGCAGACATGGGGTGAATGTGCAGATTCCCCACAGACAGTGAGCCAAGCTGGGAATTGAACCCACATTCCTGGTGCAGTGAGGCAGCAGTGCCAACCACTGTGCCACCATACCGCTCCAGTAGTTTTACAACTAGGGAATATTTTAAAAGCAAAAAGAAATTAAAGATTATGTAAATCAATCCATGTGCACGTGTGAGCCAGTGAGAATTCCTTTATTTTTTTAGGAGTTAGAGTTTATTTGTTTTATTCATTCATGGGATCTTGTCATTGCCAGCTGGCCAGCATTTATTGCCCATCCGTAGTTGCCCGAGGGCAGTTGAGAGTCAGCCATATTGCTGTGGCTCTGGAGTCTCAGGTAAGCCAGACTAGGTAAGGGTGACAGATGCCCTTCCCTAAAGGGTATTAGTGAACCTGATGGATTTTTCTGACTAGTGGGAATGGTTTCACGATCATCAGTAGATTCTTAATTCTGGATGTTTATATTGAATTCAGATTCGACCATCTGCTGTGGTGGGTTTTGAAACTGGGTCCCCAGAACATCAGTTGAGTTTCTGGATTATTATTATTATTAGCACAATTAGACTACAATGAAGTCGCCACACTCCAGCATTTGTCTGGGTTCACTAAGGGAGAATTTAATATGGCTATTGCACCTAACCAGCACATCTTTCAGAATGTGGGAGAAAACCAGAGCACCTGAAGGAAACCCACACAGACACACAGAGAACGTGCAGACTCTGCATAGACAGCAACCCAAGCCGGGATTGAACCTGGGTCTCTGATACTATGAAGCAGCAATGCTGACCATGCCACCCATAATAAGCTCACGATAATGCCACTTGGCCATTGTCTCCCCAATTCAAGCAGGTTGAGCATCGTAGAAAATTGTCTAATTTTTTTTGTTTAAAAAAGCACTTTTAAAATTATACAATTGTCTCTCAAGATTTTTTTTTCAAGTAACTCAGTTCTCCAAAGCAGCCAGCAACGATTTAGATGTGGAAGTGCCAGTTTCTTTAATAATCTATGATAGCTTTTCTTGCTGCATATCTCCAAAAACAACATTCACTAAAATTTCCAACAAGGGAATAGTAAAGGCCTATTCTCCAGCATTAACACAATGAAGCTTGACTCAAAATAATTGACTACATCAACCAGCGAAGCACAGCCTAAAATGATTTTTACTTTGCAATACCCCACAGATTGTGTAACTGACATTGTACTTTATACAGTGATCTGTTCCTGCCTAATCCTTGATATGTATTTTAATGTTTGATTGCACTTTCCTGGTACAAAATGGTTAAGATTGCATCCATCCTAATTGATGATGCTTAATTAAATGATGTGAACGGAAGTGGTTCCTTTGTTTTTCTGTTTATGTTGATCTTATGAATTTGCTGAAATTCAATCTCTAATTATTTATAGATCTTCATAGATTCCCTACAGTGTACAGACGCCAATTGGCCCATTGATTCTGCACTGACTCTCTGACAGAGTATCTTAGCCAGACCCTCTTCCCCACCCTATCCCCATAACCCCATACATTGACCATGGCTAATCCATCAAACCTACACACCTTGGAACACTAAGGGGCAATTTAGCAATCCACCTAATCTGCACCATCTTTGGACTGTGGGAGGAAACCAGAGCACCCAGAGGAAACCGGCGAAGGGAGAATGTGCAAACTCCACGCAGTCACGAACAGGAATCCAGTCCTTAGAGACGTGAGGCAGCAGTGCTAAGCTCTGTGCCACTGCATTGCTATGTGATCACAATATGATTCTGGTTCTCAGGTTGGGTATATTGACTGGGTCACCAGAATTGGTTGTGGTCCGCTTGGCATTCATTGCTTGGGGGGGGGTGGTTGTGCGGAATTACGTCACACAGTAGAGAAATAACGTTTTAGTTCAAAGCATCATTCAAGTTTGCAGGTATTCGCTTGAAACATCTAAGCTCTTTTCTCCTTTTTGTGAGGATGGAGCTACAGCCCAAACAATCAACTCAACTAAGTGTCAGAACATACATTCTCTTATCTTTCATTTGAATTAAGTAAAATACAGTGGTGTCCCTTGATGTTGATGATGTCCATTTAACGATTTCATATTTTGGTCCTCTAAGATAAAGGACAAAGTGCTTATAATTAATTAAATTGTGATTAATGGGGCACATTCATTAATCAAGGCAATTCTCTCAGACGCTAATTGATTCCTGGTGCATTTAAATCTGAATTAATAAATATGACCATGAAAAAGTCCAAGTGCAATAATTTTATTTTTACTAAATTGACGCCAATGTGTCTCATTCACTAACTTTGTTCTAGGCAGAAATATACTCTTAAGTTGATTAGCTCATCAAAACACAAGATATATATAGTATGTCATAAAACATGACTAGCCAAATTTTTCTCTTTATATTCTTTCAGGATGCAGATGTTGCTAGCTAAGCCATCATGAGCAGGAGTAAAAATCTTGTCGTTTTTTTTTTCTGCTCTCCCTCAGCTAGCAATGCCAAAGCCAATTGTTGCATCCAAATGCCACCAGCAAACCGTTAAACTTGAAAGGGTTTGAGGGGTTTTGAAACTCTTAAGGCTAATGTTGGCTTGGTAATGCACCAGCTAATGAATTACTTTTCTTTGCACGTGCAACATTAACCCAGTTGTTAAAAAGGTGCACAGTGGAATATTATTTGAACATTTAATAAACTGCATGTTTGGAGTAAGCTTCCCCTTGATATTCCCCATCATGCTTTGGGGGGGGATGTCAGTTCCAACTAAAATCCAAGATGGCTTCCAATCATATTATTGACATTCTTTTGACGGGTTAAATTTAAATAATCCATGGTTTTAGGGCAGTCAATATCACTCAATGTGGATTAGTATGTTGCACAGGTACATGGAATGATGCTTTTGGTTCAGAGAAGACAAGTCATTCTGACAAAGGATCATCCTGACTTGACGTTGGCTCCATCTTCTCTCCACAGTGAAACTCGCTGAGTTTCTGCAGCATTTTATGTTTTTATTTCAGATTCCAGCATCCACAATATTTTGCCTCCAGCTTTTCGAGTTGTCTTCTCAAATTGATGCACTTTTAATAATTTAACAAATTCATGAAACTTCTGCTAAAGTAGAATGTTTGGTGGCTTTTGAAATTGTAGGAATAAGTAGCTAATGTAATTTGTACCTATAGACAGATTTATATATGCGAGTAAGGTTGAATTCATTCAAGTATTCGTTCAAGAATTCATTCACTTGGTTGTCTCAGGGACAGGACTGGGTACTTCAGGTGCCGGGATTCAGGTGCTTCAGGAGGGACAGGGTTGGGGGCAAAAGAGGAGGTGGTGTGGCACTGTTGATCAGGGACAGTGTCATGGCTGTACAGAAGGTGGAAGACGGAGAGGGATTGTCTACGGAGGGTCTGTGGGTGGAAGTTAGGAACAGCAAAGGCTCGATAACTTTGCTGGGTGTATTCTATAGGCCGCCCAACAGCAGCAGGGAACTTGAGGTGCAGATAGGGAAACAGATCCTAGACAGATGTAGAAATAACAGGGTTGTCGTGACGGGAGATTTCAATTTCCCAAACATCGACTGGAATATCCCAAGGGTAAGGGGTTTGGATGGTGTGGAATTTGTTAGGTGTGTTCAGGAAGGTTTCCTGACACAGTACGTGGAAAAGCCTACGAGAGGAGAGGCTGTACTTGACCTGGTGCTTGCTAATGAGCCAGGGCAGGTGTCGGATCTCACTGTAGGTGAGCATCTTGGGAATGGGGATCATAATTCTCTGTCTTTCACGATAGCGATGGAAGGAGATAGGATCAGGCAGGCTAGGAAGGTGTATGTCTGGAGTAAGAGGAAATATGAAAACATTAGGCAGTTAATTGGACGCATAAACTGGAAGGAGGTGTTCTTGGGGAAGAGTACAAAAGGGAAGTGGCGGTTTTTCAAGGAATGTTTGTCTAGGGCACTGCAAGACAACGTCCCGAGGAGTCAAGGAGGTTCAGGTAGGACGTGGGAACCGTGGTGCACGAAGGTAGTGGTGAACCTAGTTAGGAAGAAAAAAATGGTATATAAAAGGTTCAGAGAGCTAGGGGATGTAAGGGATCTAGAGGAGTATAAGGTGTGTAGAAGGGAACTTAAAAAGGAAATTAGGAGAGCCAGAAGGGGTCACGAGAAGGCCTTGGCAGGGAAGATTAAGGAGAATCCCAAGGCCTTCTACAAATATGTGAAAAGTAAAAGGATGAGAAGAGAAGGGATAGGGCCTATAAAAGGGGAAGGGGGGAAAAGTCTGTGTGAATCCAGAAGAAATGGCAGAGGTGCTTAACGAGTACTTTGCCTCGGTCTTCACAGTGGAAAGTGAACTGGGAGATTGCACTGCAGGTTTGTGGCATATGGAAAAGATTGAGTATGTGGATGTTAGGAAAGAGGATGTGTTAGACTGTTAAATTCTATCAAGATAGACAAGTCGCCGGGACCGGATGGGATGTACCCCAGGTTATTGTGGGAGGTGAGGGAAGTGGTTGCAAAGCCCCTGGCGATGATCTTTGCATCGTCCATGGAAACGGGAGAGGTTCCGGAGGATTGGAGGATTGTGGATGTGGTTCCTATCTTTAAGAAAGGGAACAGGGATTGTCCAGGAAATTACTGATCGGTGAGTTTGACTTCAGTGGTTGGTAAGCTGATGGAGAGGCTTCTGAGGGATAAGATATATGAACATTTGGAGAAGTTTGGACTGATTAGAAATAGTCAGCATGGTTTTGTCAAGGGCAGGTCATGTCTTACGAGCCTAGTTGAGTTCTTCGAAAATGTAACTGAACACATTGACGAAGGCAGGGCGGTGGATGTAGCGTACATGGATTTTAGTAAGGCGTTTGATAAGGTCCCACATGCAAGGCTCCTGGAGAAGGTGAGAGGGCATGGGATCCAAGGGGCTTTGTGGATCCAGAACTGGCTTGCCGGCAGAAGGCAGAGAGTGGTTGTGGATGGGTCTTGTTCTGCATGGAAGTTGGTAACCAGTGGAGTGCCCCAGGGATCTGTTCTGGGACCCCTGCTGTTTGTCATTTTCATAAATGACCTGGATGAGGAAGTGGAGGGATGGGTTAGCAAGTTTGCCGACGATACAAAGATCGGTGGTGTTGTGGATGGTCTGGAGGGATGCCAAAAGTTGCAGCGGGACATAGACAGGATGCAAGACTGGGCGGAGAAGCGGCAGATGGACTTCAATGCAGATAAATGTGTAGTGGTCCATTTTGGCAGGAATAATGGGATGAAGGAGTACAATATCAGGGGTAGGAGTCTTAGCTGTGTTGTAGAGCAGAAGGATCTCGGGGTCTGGGTCCATAGGACTCTTAAATCGGCCTCGCAGGTGGAGGAAGTGGTCAAGGAGGCGTACGGTGTACTGGCCTTCATTAATCGAGGAATAGAGTTTAGGAGTCGGGAGGTAATGATGCAGCTCTATAAGACTCTTGTCAGACCCCAGTTGGAGTATTGTGCGCAGTTCTGGTCGCCTCATTATAGGAAGGATGTAGAGGCTATTGAGAGAGTTCAGAGGAGATTTACAAGGATGCTTCCTGGATTGGGAGGCAGGCCTTATGAAGATAGGTTGAGGGAGCTGGGACTCTTCTCACTGGAGAGACGTAGGTTGAGAGGCGACCTGATAGAGGTTTATAAAATGTTGAGAGGAATAGATAGGGTAGACTGTCAGAGACTATTTCCCCAAGCTGAAATGATCAATACAAGAGGACACAGATTTAAGATGCAGGGAAGCAAATACAAAGGAGATGTCAGGGGTAGGTTTTTCACTCAGAGGGTAGTGAGTGAATGGAACCAACTGCCGTCGGAGGTTGTTGAGGCAAACTCACTGGGGTCTTTTAAGAGACTTCTGGATGAGTATATGGAAACGAATAGGATAGGGGGTCATAGATAGGTCTGTGGATTGGTAGATGAGATCGGCGCAACTCGTGGGCCAAAGGGCCTGTTTGTGCTGTATTGTTCTATGTTCTAAGTAATTATTTTTACTGGGCAATGTACCATTTTAAGTTCCATATAGATGGCAACTTAGCTTTTAGCACAGTCAGGCCCAGACTTCTGCTCCCAGACCTGATGTACAGAGGCAGGAAAATTCAGCTCTCTGTAATCTCAACCTTTAAAAATGGCCACCGCAGGTTGAATTTTTGACGTAGGATGGCAAGTGGATTGGAAGTTAGCTCTGTCCCTGGGAATGAGCATGGAAGCTATCAGGCGTGCAGACGGTTGGGTGGAAGACCTGCCTCAGAGCCAGTGTTAAATTACATTTTAGAAAAGAATGAAACAAAAGTTGCCCTCACTCTTTATGTCCATACACACCCATGCACCACCTATGCCACCTCACACCCTCCAAACATTGTCCTGTATACATCCTATGCCTACCCAGGTTCCTCTATAAGCCCCTCCCCATCATGGACTGTCACATATTCTATGTTCCACAACCCCATGATCAGTTATAATTCCTGTGCCAACCCATGCCCACCATCCTTTCCCTTTGCCCCTTCATGCAAAACACCTAGTATTCTTTGACAGTTTTGCAACAACTTTGATAGTGCCTTAATGGTTTGAAGATTCTTTCACGGTTCCTTAACAGCTTGTCAGTTCTTTTGATAACTTGACAGTTCGTTGGCAGTTTGACTGTTATTTGTCAGTTCTTTTGACTTTGATATTTCCAATGCATGTTTTATTTAATAATCCAAGAACTGCCTTGCCACAGTCAAATGGTGTCGTACATACTCCAAAATTGCCTTGGAGCCATATCTAAAGGAAAACATAGCCTCTCTAAAGGGTATCCTGGTACTGAAATAAATCCAACAAGTTGAGCTGTCTTCTGCACTCTCTGGACTTCACACACCTGGCTTACCAAGATCCAACTTCAGTAGAGGCATTTGACCGTTTAAATGGCCAGCTTCCTTCAATAAACCATGCATGTGTGAACTCCAGCCTGACTCTGCTCCATCCCCCATGATAATAGAACATCTCATGTTCATGGGTAGGACTTGGGGGGTTTTCAGCCATTTTCAGAGATTTTGCCACAACTTAAAGCCTTTCCTCCATGACAAGAAATACGGACATCTATCTATCAGTTCGTTGAAAATGTAGTTTTAATTTTAACTCTCGTTAAGAAAAGATTGTGAAGGCTAATTAAAATCTGAAGGGATGAGATGCCACACTTTCAAAAGTAAAGTTTCAATGCCAGAGAGGATGTTTTCAGTAATTATGATTTATCATGATAGTAAAAGTTAAATTTTTCTATGATGACATTTACTCTTCAATGGATACGTCTAACTACTCCTATCATATTTAAAATATATTGGGTATAGTATAATCATTCTTTATTCTCTTTCCCAGAGTCAATGTCAATATGGAAAGATTTATTATTGAGTGGATTGTTGAGCAATTAATATACTTACATAAATTAGAAAGTGTGTTTGCTTCTTATGTTACCACATGAGAATTATGACAGCTATATCTCAAATTTCTAAAATTATTATTTTCTTGTAGATTTGCTGTTGATATCTCCAACATGTTGTACAATTAACATAGTGGTTGGATTTTTGCCAGCTGCTCTCGCCAGTGGCATTTTCCAGTTCTGTTGATGACAAACCCCTGCCATGGATATCCTGGCAGTGAGAGAGTGCATACAAGGGCAAACCCCATTGACTGTAGTGGGACCATAACATCTGTTGGTGCCATGAAACGGCAGGGGGAGAGGAGTTGATCGTGGAAAATCCTGCTTAAAAAATTCCATAATAACTAATTGTTTACATATCATTGCTATACAGATAAAGTGCCTACTGTCATATAAACCTAGCAAATAGTGGTAATAGCATGAATGAATTAAGATTTATTTATTCACATTATGCAGTAGGGAAAACAGGTGCAGCTGACATTATTGCTGAATAAATCAAACAGCAGCTGGAATTCTCCAATGACATTTGCCCTGCCAGTGACAACAGAGAATTCCCAGCCCAAGCTCCATTTGTTGCAGTGGACCCAGACAATCCCAGCAATGAATGAGGGTGGATAATCTGGCCAGCAGCTTCTGTAAATGTGCAAATGTGCAAGTTGCTGTCCAGTTTGCCCTGCAACTCCACAAATTTTGGTACCTCACAGAGAGAGATCCAATATCCAAACTCTCAAAGGTATGTAAAATTACAATATTTATACACTGGATACCCAATAAATAGATTGGAAATAGTTGCTGCTGTTCATGCAGGAGTAAATGATTTGTAATTCCATGATAAGTCTTAATTGCTGCCTAAAGGCCCTCTTTGGCACTTAAAGCTTTCTTTTAAACAGAGTATTTTCCCTTCAGACTTTAATTATCTTTGAAATGAAAAAAAAATCGTTTTTAACTTTTGCTTTTGGGTACTATTATATCTCCCTCTCTCCCTGAATCCCATCTTCTTTTCCATCTCTGTTTTCCTTTTATTTACATGATTTTACATCAAAGTGAATAGTCTAACCTGCACTTCCTGGCTCAGGCACTGTGTGCCTCAGTAAGCTTTTTTCAATCTGATTGCTTGAAGAAGCATGTTGTTGCTTATCTTGTTCACTTAGGTCTCAGGTCCCCCTTTATCAGGCTCCCAATGGCCATAACTTACCATTTAAAATCCAGCAAAAGGTTGAATGAACACTAAGTGCTGCGGGCTGCAAAATGCCTACTATTTTATTCACATAACATTCTTTCTGCTAATATTGAAATGGATGCAATAACCTGTTTATTTTCACACAGTGAAATAGTCAGACAGACTATTGAACGGACGGAGAGTTCACCTTCCCGCACTATCAGTAATTATGTCTAGGCTGCAAACTTTGGGCAACAGTGCCTTTTTGTTGAATCTACAATCTGCCAGATAAGCCAGCTATTTGGAAGTGTTAGATTTTTTGATGAACTTAAATATTTATGCATGGCACATTAACTATGAACAAGAGGATAATTACGTATTATCTTCCATGGAGTAGACTCTTCAATTATACTGACAGTTGTCGATATTGTTGAGTACAGTGGTGTAGTGGTTGTATTACTGCACTTGCAACCCAGAGGCCTGAGATAATGATCTAGAGGAAATGAGTTGGAATCTCATTATGGTCGTTTAAGATTTTGAAATCAGGTTTTTTTTTAAATTTGGAAATAAGTATGTAAAAGTAGCCATGGAACTTTCGATTGTCAAATCGTTAGCTCTGGTATGATGTCTTTTATCGTCTGCTTGGGTCTTGTATGTCTCGCTTGTGGAGACAATGAATTAGATTCAATTTGAATTGGCTTTTGGAGTGACAAAGAGATGTGTTAAGAGCTCCCCGGGCCACTCTTCACGTTGGCTTTGTAACTTTAAGGATTGTTTTAAAGTTTACTTACTGGTATCATAAGTAGGCTTACATTAACACTGAAATGAAGTTATTGTGAAAATCCCCTAGTCCCTACGTTTGGTGCTTGTTTGGGCACATTAAAGGAGAATTTAGCATGCCAATGCACCTAACTAGCATGACTTTTGGATTTGGGACAAAACCCACACAGGGATGGGGAGGATGTGCAGACTTCACACAGATAGTAAATGGAATGGAATAAAATTAAAAAAGAATTGATTCAAATTTTTCTTAGGGGAATAAATCTGTCATTCTTGATCTAGTCTAGTTGATTCCATTTGCCGGCAATGTGCTTGTCTCATAACTGTCCTCTGAAATAGCTAAGCTGTCATATCAAACAATTACTACCAATACATTCTAAGGACAACCAGAGGAATCAATGCCAGCCCTGTCTCAAGAATGAATAAAACATAGGATCTTCGCTCACTCTCATAACAGTTATCTAGCATGTATGGCTAATTCTTTAAAAGTCCTCCAGTTCATTGAGGATTCTGGCATTAGTTGAGATCTTGAGGTTTCATTTCCTATATTTGTAACTTATTTTAGACATATTTAAACAACGTAGAAAAAAATGATCTCTATAAAAAGGAGTTTTTTTAAACGCTACCCTGGCCTAATGTCTATCAGCAGTTTACAATTCTGATCTATTATTGGTTTTATGACAAATCCCATTTTTCATGTGATGTGAAACTGAGAAGATGTGTTTGTCCATATTGTGGTTACTCGTGCGAAAATTATGAACCACAACGTTATATTCCAAATTGGAAAAACATAAAATGCTAAAATAACATCAATGCGTGTTATTGTGAACAGACAGATGCTTGAAGTTGTATTTTGGAGAGGCTTGATGATGTTGATAAAATGGTGAAGGATCATCTCATTTAAACTCCTGAAGTGTGTCATAGCATTGCAAAACAATTCCAAGCGTCTGATAATGTATTTGGAGTTCAATTATTTTCTTTACGGGATAAAAACAGAAATTGCTGGAAAAACACAGCAGGAGTGTCAGCAGCTGTGGAGACAGAGTTAATGTTTCAAAACCCAATGTGACTCTTGTTTAGAACCGGAGGGGGATAGAAATCTCTCTATAGGTGCTGTCAGGCCTGCTGATTTTTCCTCGCATATTTTGTTTTTATTTCAGAATTCCAGCATCCACAGCGGGCTGCATAGTGGTTAGAACTGCTACTTCACAGCTTCAGGGCCCTGGGTTCGATTCCTGGCTTAGGTCACTGTCTGTGTGGAGTTTTCATGATCTCTTTGTGTCAGTGTGGGTTTCCTGCCACAGTCCAAAGATGTGCGGGTTAGGTTGATTGGCCATGCTAAAATTGCCCTTGGTGCCCTCGGATGTATAGGTTAGAGGGATTAGCGGGTAAATGTGTAGAGATATGGAAATAGGTCCTGGGTGGGATTGTGGTCAGTGCAGACTTGATGGGCTGAAGGGCCTGTTTCTGCACTGTAGGATTCTATGTTCTATTTTTTTTATTGGGTTTGAGTGTTACCATTTGATCATGAGCTTCTTCTGAGTGCTATCAAATAAATTGAGCTGGGAATTGTCAGGTTGTATGAACACATGAGATGGCACAGTAGTTAGCACTGCTGCCTTGCGGCACCAGAGATCCAGATTTGATTCCTGGCTTGGCTTACTGTATGGAGACTGCATGTTTTTCCTGTGTCTCGCAGGTTTCTTCTGGGTGCTCCAGTTTCCTCCCACAGTCCGAAAGGCGTGCTGGTTAGATGCATCAGGCATGCTAAATTCGCCCTCCACGTACCCGAAGAGGTGTTGGAGTGTGGCGACTCGGGGATTTTTACACTAACTTCATCGCAATGTTAATATAAGGCTACTTGTGACACTAATAAATAAACTTACACACGGAGACTGTCTGTCCTGCTTATCTTCTGTAATTCCTGTAAAAATGCATAAAAATCTAGGTGACTCCAACAGATGATTGGGAGTAGCTCAGCAGAAACCGGCTCCTTTCACATGCATGGACTTGTGTATGAGAATCTCACTTAATCTTGTTGCCTTTCATGCCTGAAAGTTCCATTAGCACACACTTGCAGAAGAACAATGGCTACATGGATAAACTACTCAATAACTTCTGCCACTGTCAAGATCATTCATCAGTCCTTGCTCAACAGCCATCTGTCCATTTTGCAAAATTTCACTCTCTCCAATTTCTTTTCGCGCTCCCAGTATTAGACTTGCGACTCCCAGTTTGTGAAATAATAACACTCAACTGGCACTATGTTCCCCTGACATGTCAGGGGAACAATCAGTTCACCAATTGTCATTTATATTCCTCTACCATGTTGACCAAGATCAAATCCAAGGTGGGGCCACACCCTGCCAGCTTGGATCTTGTTTGTTTTTTTATAGGGACCTTGGATTTAATTAGATTTTGAATTTCATTTCTGGAACAAGCAGGGAATAGATTGCCTGCTCCATTCTGAGCATTAGCTTTTGTAACATTTTAAGAATGGAGTAAAAAAAAATTAAAATTAAAAAAAAAATCATGTTACACTGAATAGTGACCCTTAGTAATGACTTTTTTGATGAGAACATATTCCCTTCTACTTCTTTAACAAGTAAAATAATTGTATCCTAACTGGTTAATTGAAATGCACTGATGCTCTTACCAGTGTGTAACTTCATTTATACTGTGTGAACCATCCCCACACTGAGCAACAACCCCCTCCCCCAGTGTGTTTGTAAGAGATCTATTTGCAGGGGCAAAGAGATGGGCAGTAGGTTAATTGGTTTCCAGACAGATGTTTGACAGGGAATGGGTTCTCATCATGTTAATTTTTAAGTTACCAGTCACAAGTAGGATTACATTATACATTGCAATGAATTCGCTGTGAAAATCGCTTAGTCGCCACACCTCATGCCTGCTCGGGTACACTGAGGAAGAACTTAGCAGAGCCAATGGACCTAACCAGTCTTTCAGACTGTGGGAGAAAATCGGAGCACCCGGAGGACCCAAGCAGGCATAGACACAGCACGCAGACTCTTCACAGATCAGTCGCTATTGAGTCTCTGGCGCTATGAGGCACAGTGTGAAGGCTCACAACACCAGGTTAAAGTCCAACAAGTTTATTCGGTAGTACAAGCTTTTGAAGTCTTTCTCCTTCATGTGAGTGAGAAGCTGTGTTCACAAACAGGGCTTATACAGTTACAAGCTTAAGATAATGATTGGAATGCAAGTCTTTTCGGGTAACCAAGTCTTAAAAATTCTAAAGATACAATGTGAGTGGAGAGAAGGTTAAGCACAGGTTAAAGAAGTGTGTATTGGATCCAGTGGGATAGTTGATGAGATTTTGCAAGCCTAGGCAAGTCATGGGCTTGCAAATAATGTGACATGAACCCAAGATCCTGGTTGAAGCCAGCCTCGTGTGTGGAACTTGGCTATCAGTTTTTTCGTTCAGCAATTTTGCAGTGTCATGAAGGCCACCTTGGAGATTGCTTACCCAAAGATCAGAGGCTGAATGCCCATGACTGATGAAGTGTTCCTTACTGGAAAGGAACACTCCTACCTGTCAATTGATGAATTAAGCACCATATCTTGTTCAAATGAGGGTGTCTTTCAGCATCTGTCAGTGTATGTTGAGATCATCCTCATCTGAACAATTTCTGTGTATAGAGAGAGCTTGTTTGTAGGGGATGGCTTCTTTAATGTATTTAGTGTGGAAGCTGGAAAAGTGGAGCATTGTGAGGTTATCTGTGGACTTGTGGTACAGAGAAGTGCTGAGGAGACCATTCTTGATGGACGTGCATGTGTCCAAGAACGCAACCAATTCCAGAGGGTAGTCAATGATGAGTCTGGTGGGGATAGAACTTGTTGATGTCATCACATAGTTGTTTCAACAATTGTTCATCGAGTCGAAAGGAAGAAAATGTCATCGATTATATCTAATGCAGAGCGTTAGTTGAAGTTTCTGTGCGGTGAAGAGATCTTGTTTGAATCTGTGCATAGAGATGTTGTCATATTGAGTGTGAATTTGGTTTTGTATCTAGATGAAGAACTGGTTGTTGAAGGTGAAGACATTGTGGTCCAGGATGAAGTGGATGAGTTGTAGAATCGTATCTGGAGAATGGCAGTTATTGGTGTTGACTACTGAAGCAGTTATAGCAATACCGTCATCGTGGGGGATGCTGGTGTGGAGTGCCAAGACATCCATTTTGACAAGAAATGCATCTGGTTCGCCATGTGTGCTGAGTTTCTGTACAAAGTCCGTAATGTCGTGACAGAAGCTGGGGGGTTCTTCATACAATGGGTTTCAGAATATCTTTGATGTACTTGGAGAGGTTTTCGCACAGGGTCAGATTGCCCGATACGATGGGACAGTCAGGTGTGTGGGTCTTTATTGGATCTTCCAATAGGAGGGTGAGAGCACAGAGGATGCTCTGAAGGTCCAGATCAAAGGTCTTCATCAGACTGAGTTGATGTGTGCGCTCTTTGGTCAGATCTGTGGGTAACTGTCTGTAGTGTTGGACAGTGTTCAGTCGGTACAGTAATCCATTCTGTTCAGTATGATGATGTACTATGTCTGCTGGTTTGATGTTGAAGTCGGTCTTGAGAACACGGACAGCATTGCGTTGTGCTTGGGTGATGTCCAGGGCTGTCTTGAGTGCAGCTGATGAATCTGGCATTGACACACCTCCCAATGGCTTGGGCATACTCAACAGCAATGCTAACCACTGTGCCATCGTGCTGCCCTTGCTGAAGTAATTTTTTTCTTTTTATTGATGTATAGTGAGCTTGACTGCTTGCTGTGATGTCATTCATTCTCCCATTCAGTAGCCTGTATTTTTTTTAAAAAATCGAACTTTCCCAATTCATCTCCTTCATATTGTCAGTGTAAGAATGTCAGTGGAAATTTGTATTGTCTTGTTAACAAAAGAAATGAGAATGTAAGTGAATTCCATCTTGAGGATTCCATGCCAAGAAACAATCCAAGCATTGTTTTCTTTGTATTTCCTGCCCTGTGCTCTCCAATCACTGGTGAATCATAAATCAATACAATTTTCTTTTAATTGCTCCAAGAGATGGTATTGACTGCACTGAGTGACACCCTGCTCCATAAATCAATGGCATTAAGCAACAAGGAGCTTTCCTTATTTAAGCCAAGCTTGTGGTTTCCTGTTTTATAAGATAGTCCTCTGTCTCTTCCGTGTTGCTTTTTCATGACAATTCCACTTCTATCTACCTTGGTGATGCTCTTCAGTCTTTTAAAAACACTTCACTCGAGAATCAAGATTAAATCCTGCCAGGCAAAGGGTCATTTGTGTGACTTAGCTGCAAGCAATAATGAAAGCATGGGTAGAATCATTAGGCTCATGGAATCCCTATCATACTGAAACAGGCCATTTGGCCATCGAGCTTGCAGTCACAACAATCCCACCCAGGCCCTACCCCCATTAACTCTGCTAGCTCCCTTCTAGTAATAAGAGGCAATTTAGGACAGCCAATGCACCTAACCAACTTGCCTTTCAGATTTTGGAGGAAAGACACACACACACACACTGAGAATGTGTAAATTCTATGGTGCCCCCAAGGCTGAAATTGAACCCGGGTCCCCAGCTCTGTTTTATTAGATTCTATGGCAAATTATGATGCCATTATCCCCCTCCAACACACTCCTACACACTCACCCAGCCACCCCCTATCATCCACCTATTTTGCCCTATATAGCCACTTCACCTGTCCTTCACCATTAATCCACCCTCAGTCTACAGAGAGTTTAGATCAATTGGTGGTTTTAGGCATTGAGTTTATGTATGTCTCAGAATTGGCTTTGTAATCCAAACCACCACCTGACCTGAGTCTAGGGCCTTGCATGTTCATTTGCAATAGCCACTAGTATTTATACAGCGCCTCAAACAACCCAAAGTAAGGCCAAGATAAAACAAAATATGACTTTTAAACTATGGAATGAGACGTTGGGGCAGATGATTAAAAGCTGAGTGAATGAAGTGGATTTGAAGGAGCATCTTAAAGGGCAAAAATTAAGTAGAGAGCAGAGAAGATTAGGGATAGAATTCTGAAGCCTGATGTTTCGGCCACCAATGGCATTGTAATTAATTAAGAGGTCTGACAACACCAATTTTAAATCCAACCAATTTATTTACTATCAAATAAATCAGTTGGATTTAAAATTGGTGTTGTCAGACCTCTTACTGAGTTTACCCCAGTCCAACGCTAGCATCTCTACATTGTAATTAATAACACAAATGTTCCTGAGACCAGTTACAGGAGTATAGGGGTCTTGGAGGGTGGTGGGGCTGGAGGAGATAACGGTGATATGGAAGGGAAAACATGGATGGGAATTCTAAGATTGACTGCCAGTTAAGCAAAGTCTTAATGTAAATTGTTGAGCAAGACTTAGTATGAGTAAGATCATGGGCAGCAGAGTTTCGGATTAATTGAAGTTTTCAGAAAGTAAAATATGAGAGAGACCAGCCAGGCATGCAGTAGGGGTTATGAAGGTGAAACGGGGCAATGTGTCCGTGTTGGAAATCAGCATTCCTTCCTAATGCTGTGGTTTGAAATCCATTTTAGCAGTCAGCATATCCAGGCTTAAATCTGTCTGGATTGCTTACACGAACAGTCCTTGACTGTATGATGTTCGAGTTACACTAAGTGACGATAAGACAACATTGATACATTTGCTACCTGTTTGTGCATTACAATGCTGATTTCGAAGTTACAACATTCTGCACCACCCATCTTTGATAACTTTGGGTCAGTGATCCCGAGCGAATCTATGGAGGTGGAGAAATATCTCTGCATTTCCGATTTTAAAATGTGGCCTTACAGTACAGATATATTGGGATGGACAGTGAGCAGTGGAATGGGAATGATAGTGCTATCTGCCAGTCTCATCTCTGAACAGGTCCATGTGGTTTAATCTCCTACAGTGACTTGGCTGACCAACGACAGGCTAGTGGCTTGGCACCATCTGAGACTACAAAGCAGATGTGCAAGTGCCCCCACATCTCCCATACCATCTGCATCCCCCACCCAAATGACTGAATGAATCACCCGTTTTTAACACTCTACCCGTGCGAAAATTGGTTGATTATGGGGTGTGATCTTACCAGCTGTTCACATCATGCTCCTGCTGCAGCAAGGTTGGAGAATTTGCTGCCCAGCGAAATCTCTGTTCACTACAATGGGATGGGAAAATCCCACCGGTGTGAATAAGAACAAAGAACAAAACAGCACGGGAAACAGGCCCTTCGGCCCAATAAGCCCACGCCGCCACCCCGATGTTCCCACCTCTACCTGTGATCCCTGTCTATGTTTATAGATCTATGGATTTAAAAACCAAATTTGAGACAATTTAGGGAGAATTTGTTTTGCTAATTAGCCTGAGAGCACATCTTTGGGTTGTGGGAGGAAACGGGAGAAAACCCACGCAAGCACAGGGAGAATGCGCAAACTCCCACAGACACAGGCCCATATCCATGTATCTGCACAGCACAGCGATAGTCACTGAGCTGTCGTGTTGCCCATCAAATGGTCCAGGTCAAGCATACACTAACGACGTGAAGCACTAGGATACTCAAAAAAAAATCCAAGAGCAGCCCAATGGTAACATTCTGGCCTTGCTATTTCGATTTATGAGTAGTTTTCAGGAACCAACCTTGTCGCAAGTTCGAGGGACTGCCTGTACTGAAATAAGCAATGTAAGTTTCCCATGCTCTTTAGCCCCCTACAACAGAAATTCCATCATGTGACTCTATCATTGAAATCTGCTGATGGATTACAGCCCACTACTCGGTAATAATCCAAATGTTGCAATTACACCTCGTTGTTGCAAACTAATGGGAACTGACTATCAAACAATTATTTGTACCCAAGTTCCTGTCTGGAACACACAAAGCTACTTGTTTGTTTTAAAAAAAAAAGCGTGCCAGAAGACGACATAGCTGTATATTGCAAGCACATCAACGTAGAATACCAGCAGAATATTTGCTGCAATAGTAGTTGATGAACAGAATCAATGAACTGGAATTTTATTTTTTTTTTAACAACGGGGAGTGACATTCTATATGATATGTTATGCGTCATCTATCTAAATCACAAGGGAAGGAAGGATCCACAATCGTAAGTGTACAGTTCCATTTGGATTTAAATCTACATTTTAAGGATTTATGAGGTTAGTAATGATTGGGGCTGGCAAGGGTATGGAGGCACAATCAGATAGCAACTGGAAAATGGGCACGGTGATTCATTATTAACCCACGTCCACGGTTTCTGATATGGCAGCACGCAATTGACTCCTTCGTATGTTTGTAGTGTGGAGCGGGTGCTAAACATGTTGTTGAATGGCTGCACAACTCAATAGGGAGTCTAAGTGTGGGTAAGAGCAAAACCACTGGCCTAAACTACTTCAAAATGTAGAGATGCTGGTGTTGGACTGGGGTAAACACAGTAAGAAGTCTCACAATAACAGGTTTAAATCCAACAAGTTTAACTGTTTGGACTTAAACCTGGTGTTGTGAAACTTCTTATTAAACTACTTCAAGCCAGTTTGCACCTTTTAAAAGGAGAGGTGTATTCTGGTTGGGATAGATCATGGAAGTATTTGTTGAAGAGTTTGAATCGGGAATGTACTGAATAGTTGCTCAATAAGGCAGCGAGCGTTCTACAAGGTTCACTGATGCAAACATCCAAAGGCCTTGGTGTAGGTTATGAAAAAAAGGAGAACGAGATCTCTATTTTTGGGGAATGAGAAAGTCCTCTACACAGACACTGCAATGACAGTGGGACCAGATAGCCATCACGATCAACACAGAGAGCAGCACTGTTGACCTAAATGTAGTGCTGCAAGAAGTTCAGCGATCATAATCAATGAGTGTATCTTCAACTGCCTTATCCCTACAAATGGACCACTAGCTTCACATATTCCTCTAATTGCATCCTTTCAACTCATTCAACTGTCAATCATCTCTATTAACTTGACTCAAACTTCATATCCATAGCTTTATTTCACCCTTCTCACTTAGCACTGCTTGCAAGCCTCCCACATCTCGCTGCTTGCTGACACCTCCAACAATTCAACCATCACAAGCACATATCCAAGCACATCGCACACACTGACACACTTGCATCCTTCTACACAATGAATGGATGCAGATTTCAGGCAGAAACACTGTCCTCTGCCACTTCAACGTCCTTAAAGCTCAATTGTCTCCATTGAAATTACCTTAATGTAGCCACGACTGAGATTAGGGCTAGCGACAAGGCTGAAAACATTGGAAGCTATGTTGCATGTTCACATCTAATCTCAGCACACTGCACTTTTGTCTTGCCTACATCTCTTGCTTTACTTCCCCCACCTCACTACAACCCTACCCTGTGCCCTTCCACTTCCAGATACCTAAGAACCTGCTAATAATGCAGGAGCAAAAATGGTAAGAAAGAAGAGACAATATTTCTTTATCAACAATCACTTGATCTCGCATACTTGGTAGTGTATCTTTAACGGTACCATCTGCAAGTGGTGAGACACATTTAAAGTGCTGCAGCAAGAGCAGGGGGAAGGGATAGTGCAAGTCCTGGACAGCGAGGTTGAATGAGTGTTCTGCTGTAGAGGACTCGGGTGAAAACTTCATTGGAGTGCTAGGCAGAAAAGGGATAATGTCTTAGAATTATGAAATCTCTCCGGTGCAGAAGGAGACCAATTGGCCTATCAAGCCTGTACTGACAACAATCTCACCCAGGCAGTATCCCTGTAACCACATATATTTACACTGCTAATCTCCCTGAAATTAAGAGGCGTTTTAGCATGGTAATTAATCTAACATGCACGCCTTTGGACTGTGGAAGGAAACCCACACAGACATGGTGAGAACATGCAAACTTCATACCAACAGTCACGTAAGGCCAGAATTGAATCCACTGACACTGAGGCAGCATTGCTAACTACTGTGCTACCCTAAATAAATAAATGCACAAGGTGTGTATTTGGTGCATTGTCAAGCCTGCCAGAAACACTGCTGTCACTGTTGAGGAATATGGAAGAGTCCAGTTCTAACCTTGCACAAGGCTTTGCACTAGGCATGGAGTGCATCCTTTCCTGTACAGAAATGGTGACCGACTCCATGGAAAAACCTGTGAATTCAGCCGTAAAACTTCATCTGATATCAATGTGTCAGCTTCCACAAGCAAAGAGCCATTCCATACGTAAATATCATAGTGGGAGCTCAGACCAAGCCTTCGTGCCATGGGAGCTCAAACTGCTGTTACCATGCCTGCGGAAACTAGCTTTTTCAGTGAGAGTCTAACAACACCAATTTTAAATCCAACCGATTTATTTGATAGTAAATCTTGGCTTCATGTCACACTATCTGTAACCCCCATGACTTGCCAGGGTTAGCAAAAAACCTCACTTACTGTGCTGTCTGGAGACAATGCACATCTCTCTAACCTGTGCTCAATGTTCCTTCCACTCACATTGTTAGCCACTTTAAGACTTGAATAGCAGGTTAGGTGTAAGGATTCGCATTCTAATCAGCAATCTGTAAACTGCCTATGCTGATATGTGTGCTTTTGGAGACCAGAACACCTCATTTGCCTGACAAAGCAGATTTACTATCAAATAAATCGGTTGGATTTAAAATTGGTGTTGCCAGACTCTTACTGAGTTTACCCCAATCCAACGCTGGCATCTCTACATCGAAACCAACTTTCAACAGGGTTCTCCGAGATGTGTCAGTGTGGGCCAGCCATCGGCCTGCCAAGATGTTGTTCTGATCGCTGAGGTGCCACCTAGGTGAATGGAAGCAACACCATGGGGAATAAACCTCTTCTCTCAGCATGATGACATTCATCCTTCCAATATTGCCACTCTGTTAATACCCTGGTTTGTCACTCTGTCAGCCAGACCACACTACTACCATCTATGCCATGTTGATGCAACCTCACAGAATCCCCACAATGCAGAAGAAGGCCATTCAGCCCAACGAGCCTTCAACGGCACCAATCTCACCCAGGTCCTATCCCCGTAACCCCACATATTTTACCCTGATAATCCTCGCCCTCCTCCCCCCACCCCCAAAATCAAGGGTCAATTTATCATGGCCAATCAACCTAACCCCCAATCCTTGGGAATCAAGTCTGGAGTTTGAGAAAAGTGATTCTCAAACAGGAACATTTTGGAAGGTTTTCAAAAATAAGAGAAGCATACGAGGTTCAACAGGGTGATGATGGGGGAGGAGGAGGGAGGCTGTGACCAGAGAAGGGAGAAAAATAATAATATAAACTGCTGCTATATATTTGTGGTAGTCTTGTACAGATTACTGACAACATTCTCAAAGCTCTTCAATACTCAGTCTTTTCCACAATAATGGGTGGCCTTGGTTGCCATGGTTTTGAGCAGTGAATCACACATTTACTTTCAGCGGGAAGGAAGGTGTGAGGTTAGCTCCTGCTGATGCGACACTGCATTCAAATTGGACCCTTGCAGTGATCCATTGAAGGTGACCTGGCCAGCTGAGCATCTAATCACTTATGGATTTGCCTCTTGCAATGGTGTAAAAAAACCTGCCAGATTTGTTTTATACCCTTCTCCATGTTGTCATCACACATGTTCCTTGTATGATTAATTAACCAGAGGAACTCCGCTGGATTTGAATATAATGTGTAAAATAATTCCAAATGGGGAGCATTAGGAGGGATCTCTTAGAAACTTTTAAAAATCTAACAGGACTAGACAGGATAAGATACAGGGAGGATATTCCCAGTGATGGGAGAGTCCAGAACCATGTCAGAGTCTGAGGATTCAGGGTAGATGATTTAGGATGGAGATGAGACATTTCTTCACCCAAAGATCGGTGAGCCAGTGGAATTCATCACCACAGGAAGTAGCTGATGCCAAAACATTGAGTGTATTCAAGAGACAGTTGGATATAACACTTGGGGTGAATGGGATCAGAAGTTATGGGGGAAAAGATAGGATTAGGTTATTGAGTTGGATGATCAACTGTGATCATAATGAATGGCGGAGCAGGCTCAAAGGGCCAAATAGCCTCCTCTTGCTCCTTTCTTCTATTTTTCTCTATTAAATAAATGAATACTGTGCTACAGAATTGAAGGGAAGGAAAATGTGTACATATATGGCAGATTATCATTTAAGAAAATTAAAACACTAACCTACCTTGAGTCTCTAACCTCTAAATATAGTGAGCCTGCTTTAATGCAGATTTGGCTCGTAGCTGTTTGTGTTAGATATGAACTGACTGGATACGTATGCATTGATCAGTAACCTTCAACCACATTAAAAGCAGTTCAGTTGGCTTTTCCAGAATGTTAATGATGCAACTCTCATTCTTTATCTCCAATTTGTCATTATATCTCATCATTGTACCTATCTGGAAAATAATCTTTCAATGGCTGCTCTAAGTAATTACATAGCTTCTTAAAAGCATTATTAAAACATTATTTTAATGCAGTACTCTTATATTGTACCACATTTCAGGTTAGTGACCTGTACTTATCAATCCATTTGAAAAGGGATCCTTCATCCAAAAAAAAGGATTGAGAATGGTTATGCAAGCACCAGAGTTGCTTAAGATCAGTGATCACTTCCTTGGTAAAGTGGAGAGGTCACACACATCATTCTGAGGATCAGATAGGACAATTGCTCCCTAAAGACTCTGGCTAGCGATAGTCCTTAATTAAAAGCCTTTCCCTCCATCTCCCTCTTCAAGCAACTTACCTCTCCTGTGTCACCTCTACTCATCTCCTCTGGTGCAAGCCAAGGGGAATTGAAACGACTGAACTAGTGACTGGGACTAAGTGGTCTGAGCCAAATCCTGGAAGTCAGAACCAATGTCTCCACGATGTGCAATGACACATCTTTGTAGACTTTAGCATCTTCAAATGGCACAAATCATCAAGCACTTTCCTAATTCCGCAAAGCCATTGAAAATCAATCAGCAACTCATCTAAAGATAATCGATCATCCTTTCAATGATACTGTTGTGATGTCCTTCCTACAGGTGGCACAGTGGTTAGGACTGCTACCTCACAGCACCAGGTTACCTGGGTTCGCTTCCCAGCTTTGTCACCGTCTGTGTGGAGTTTGCACGTTCTCTGTGTCTGCGTGGGTTTCCTCTGGATTTCTCCCACAGTCTGAAAGTCGTGTTGGTTAAGTGCATTGACCATGATGAATTCTTCCTTTAATATACCCGAACAGACAATGAAGTGTGGTGACTAGGGGATTTTCACAGTAACTTCATTGCAGTGTTAACGTGAGTCTACTTGTGACACTAAATTTAAAATAGTTATGCATGCTCAGCTACAGGACACAGAAGTATGTCCGTTTGAGCGTTGGGGTCAAAAAAGGCACTGCTGGTGTCAAACCAATGTTATGCTCTAAGTTCACCATTGATTACTCTACACAATAATGTTCTCAGCACTTGCATTAATGACACCAAAATGGTGCCTTACACAGTCAGCTCAAAAAGTGTATGTGCAGAATAGGTGCCATTTTTGTAACAGAATGATGTATGAGCGTCAAGAATGTGGAATTTTTGCAACATTACAGCTTTACAGTGGGTAAGGGTATCGGATGTGAACATATTTTTGAGCAGATTGGTAGCTACAGAAATATCACAGCAAGTGGAAACGCAAAGATGAAACAGTTGGGAATTTGAAGCTGACAATTTAATTGCCTTGAGGATTGTTATCTTCTAGGTGGGTATAGAAAAATGTAGGGTTGGAAGGGGAGAAAAAGAGTGCGAGACACGTGGAATTTGCAGATGGATGGAGACAACACATTTCAAGTGGTCATGTTAAATGGCAAAAGTAAGTGGGTGGCAAAGACATGAGTAAAAAAAGATTATATGGAGAGAATTTGTGCTTCGATACCTAGTCAGCAACTTTGTACACAAAGAAAAGTTATTCCCTTATTTCTGTAGATATTTAATTAGTTGGCTTTATGCCTTCACCAAGTCTTCAATAATACTCTATCTTCAAACCATTGTTTCAGAAGCATTCCATTTAAAGAAATAGAAGCCAGAACTTACCACCGTTCACTCCAGTGGGATTTTCCCAGCCCACTATAGCAGGAGCGTAGTATGAACAGCAGATAACATCACGCCCCAAGTTTCTGGTCTCTGTTTAAATTTGGATTTACAGTGGCAAATCTTTCTACAGTTTTTTGCAGGATGTATGTTGCCTGCTGTGGGTGTCCCATATTAGCCTTCTCGACATTTACAAAACGTAAAACCATGTGAGAACGTAGTGAACAGGAAAACGATGTTCTTCATTAAAAAAACGTAACTTGATGGATTATACATGTGACAGGATCGAGTGGGTGAACCACCCATGTTGTAGTTTAGATTGATTTGTTGCATTTGTCTTTATATTGGCTGAATTGTGGTCCTGGATCAAATACTTTAGGTAGCACAGTGGTTACTGCTGCTTCACAGTATCAAGGACCCAAGTTCAATTCTAGCCTTGGGTGACTGTGTGGAGTGTGAATGTTCTCCTCCCATCTCTCTGTGTGTTTCCTCTGGGTTCTCTGGCTTCTGTTCACGGTCTAAATATGTGCAGGTTAGTTATATTGGCTATGTTAAGTTGCCTCTTAGTGTCCCAAATGGGTGGATTAGCTATGGGAAATGGATAGGATAGGATAGGATAGGATGGGGAAATGAGACTGTAACATACTTTGTCAGGATTGGTGCAGACTTGATGGGACAAATGACCTCATCTGCACCGTAGAGATTCTATGACTTGTTTTGGTATCAGTGGTCCTTTTTTGGATGAAGCACTCCTATTCAAATAGATTAATAATCACAGACCCTCCCAATATAAATGATAAAATGAGAGAGTCCTCATCAATGCTGCATGCAAGTAATGCTTTTAAGAAAGCAGCTATTTAATTTGATTTATTATTATCACATTCATTGGGGTACAGTGAAAAGAATTGTTTCTTTTGTGCTATACAGAGAAAGCATGTCAGTTAATGCAGTTTTAAAAACATAGAATGTGAGTATAAGATAGAATTCGAGAGTTTGCTGGGGACAGCACACAAGAAGGTGTCCATCTTGACAGATTACTTACAGCTACAATGGTTTTCATGTAGCTCTCAGCATTTTTCTGTTGAGACAACCCACTCTCTGCATGGTATATGTGATTCTTATTCATCTCTCCAACTATCCCAATCCCCATCAGTGTTGCGGCACCGTTTGGTAAGTACTCTTCGGTATTTTGCAGACCTCGCTGGGAAGTCTTTATAGATCCCAAGGGTGCCAAAGACTGCAGTTTGAAAGCCTTTGATTTATGTAATACTTGTCACACCTTGGAAGCAGCTTGAAGTGTCCTGTGGATAGCCGGGCAAGAAAGAACTTGCATTTACCTTAGCATCTTTCATGGCCTTGATACATCCCAAAATGCTTTAAATTGATTAACTTAGTGAAAGTTGAGTTATGATTAACCTCTTGCTGTGTTAGTGTTGATGATAAATTGGCTTCACGACTCTTGCACTTAAAATGAAAACTGATATTGGGTAGTCTCCAATTAAAATCAATCTCAACAAAACATTACAATACAAACTAGGAAAGACAGCGCAAGTGATAATCAAATGGAAATGGTGGGAAGCAACTGCAGATAGATACACTGCACAGTCTTGATATCAAAGGAAATTGTCATTTGGTTTCATAGAATCCTACAGTGCCGAAAGAGGCTCTTCAGCCCATTGAGTCTGCACCGACCACAATCCGCATATTTTGGGCCCTACCCGCACATCCCAACATATTTTACCCACTAATCCCTCTAACCTATGCATCTCAAGACACTAAGGGACAATTTTTAGCTTGGCCAAACAACCTAATCTGAACATCTTTGGACTGTGGGAGGAAACTGGAGCACCCGGAGGAAACCCATGCAGCCATGAGGAGAATGTGCAAACTCTACTCATACAGTGACCTGAACCAGGAATCGAACCCAAGTCTCTAGAGCTGTGAAGCAGCAATACTAACCACTGTGCTACCGTGCCATTGTGTTTGATTAACAATTATTTCAGTTTCTTAGTTCAGGTTGATTTTTCACCAAGAACTTTTAAAGTGGTGATTACTTGGAACTCCGTATATTGATATTCCTTACTTCTATTGGCCATATCTGATGTCAGGGTTTGTCCAACCTAAACAATTATTTGAATTCTGGCCTTTGTTGCTTTCTGTCAGTGAGACTTTTCTCAGGGACCAGCTGGCTATCAAGAACATACTAACCAGCAAATCCCACAGGCATTATCAGCTGTAAAGACTGGACTTGCAGAATAGAAATCTGCCTTCCAGCAAGGTGCAGATTGGTAATCAAAGGAAACCTTGACAGTAACATCATGCATGTTTTGTCTTGAAACAAATTGTTTCGCTTCATTGAGTGGCGTGATTGTTATACTGAATTGCTGGCTGCTAGAAATGGAGTAAAGGGGGTCTATTCAAGGTGCAAGGCTAATTGCTTCAGGAACAGGTTTTGACTAAGCTCCAGTAATGAATGCAACTGGAAGGGAACATGTACAACTAGATGAAATGTGTTAAGGATTCAGTATTTTTCAAGTCCATTACTTCTGAACCTTTTTATCATAAAATTTATCAGTTATTGCATTTTACACTGAGCACATTTTCAAATGGGAATAGATGTTAGCCAGTATTTAGTGCTCTAGTTTGCATAGACATGAATGGTGGTAGGAGTGCAAAATCACATCAGAGGTCCTAATTGTGTTATAGGTCAGCTGGAAATCCTGCCGCAATTGTTCTTACCTGAGACAAGACAGAATTCCCAATGTTCAATGTCAAGAACCCCCATTAGAGTGATCTAATAATTAATTTACATCTAATTAACAGGCCTCTACCCTTGGATAATCCCCTCCCCCCGCCACCACTCTGATGAGTTCACTGCTCGGGGGAGGGGTGGATGTAGAAGAAAAGAACGTCACACCTGGCATACATTGGCATTACCACTGGAATTGCCTGGGCAATGCCAGGGGCAGTAGTGGTGAGGGTGGGGATGGGGCTGGGAGGTGCTTGTGTGGAGATGGGGAGGTGGGGGTGTTGTGTTCCACTTTTACTTTATTGGGGTGGTCTTTTAGAAATAGCTCCCTGATCTGTTTAAAAAAAAAATACTAAGTTGCTTTGAGGATGGACTCAAGCAGTGTGATGTCATGGAACTTGTCCCTTCTAATTTTCTTTTCCAAGTTGCAAGAAATATGGCGGAGAAAACCACCACTCAGCCAAAGGCATCCATGCCAGTTTTCCTGCCAGCTTGGCAGAAAAATGGAAAAGTTCTGCTCGTTAGTTTTCCAGTTTTTTCCACTTGGTTTACATATATTATTTACTTTACCCAAGGCTATAGACCTAGGGTACTATAAACCCTAAAGTGGCAGCTAAATAGAGTGTGACACACAGTGGGCATTAATGAATTATACTGTGGGCTATGGCATCTATGTCCACGATTATCCAGCCCCCCAGTGATGCACCATCGTGCACCATCAGTTGGCAGCTTCTGCGGTGCTGCAGCTGGCAAACAACACAAATGGTCATTGACTTTGGCATGAAAGATCCTGCGCTAGGCCAATGGTAAGATGCCTCTGCCCTGATGGTTTTGGATAATCCAGGTCTACAACTCTCACTCTGCCCATCAGGAAAAAGGCTTTGATATTCACCTCTCCTGCACATAGCTCTTATCTTTTGCCCCCAACTCCAACTTAATTTCTAATGTTAAGTTATAGGCCTTGAGATATCACAGACATTCTCCAATTTATTTTTAAACCTTACTATTTCTGGATTCAAGCGCAGGATTCCCTCCAGAGTTCTGCTCTGAGGCTCAAACATCACAAAACACACTTGTTTCCTGGTAGCCCACTGCTATGGTGCAGATTCAGCCAGAACTCCAACCGTAACAAGGCTAACTCCCTGGATTTCTGTAGATTTTATTGTAGAGTTGTCCAGCAGAACAATTCTTCTGGTCATTCTCCCCCTTTACCACCATGGCCTTGTAGTCAATACCAGTTCGCAATCACAATGGCTGATAAATCAAACATTTACTCTCCTTCAAGTACAAGTCTGGTATAATCTTGTGACCTTCAAAGAAGTGCAAGCCATAAAGGATCCCAAAGCTGACAGAGTTTGTTAGTTGTTTTTCCAAATGACAACCATTCTTTCCAGCTGGCTTTGCCATAACTACATTCGGAGAGCTAAATTGAAAACATTGGTTGGAGCAGGGCTTGATACAATCTCTTTGGCAATGAGACACACATGGCCTGCTCCTGGATAGAAATGTGAATTAACCATCTTTTTAATTCCAAAGCTTCCCTTGATTCAGGGAAACTACTTCAATAGTATATATTTAACTGGAATAACTGCAGATATTATGGGCAGATTTTTTTGTTTGCTTACACAAGTGTCAACTCAGCAGGAAAAATGGCCTTTCCTCCTCTTTTTGGTCACTCAGTCAAAAATATCTGGAGACAGGTTTCATGGCAGCAACATGGGCCTTCAAGAGGCTGGGGTACCTTTTTAAAGAGAAGTGAAAGCTTAGGGAGCAGCATCAGGAAATACCTGGGCCAATCTCGGGGGTAGTTTCAAGGGTTCAGATACAACTAGGATACCGCCTAGGCATGAATCTTCCCTCCTCCCCAACTCCAGCCAGGAGCTGGATTTACCTGTGCAGTCCCGTACACCAGGTCCCCATTTGTCAAAAGCTTTTTTAAATCCTGCTCGTCACGTCGGTGGTGGAGCCAAGGAGGAAATCTGAATGTAAGGTAGTAATAGAACGGGGAATCTTGCTAATATTTAAATGAATGTTGATGGGTTCCCGACTGTTCATGACAGGAACCCTCCCATTATATCATTGTCCCCTGTGTAGAAACTCCCACTGGGTTCTCTGCCCCTGCTCTTCCCCACCTGTCACCATTCCTGAAAACCGAGACAGAAAATCCATCTCCCATATCTCCAATTCTTCAGCTAAGTTAGCCCACCTGCCATTTTGAGATCTATTTTTTTTTTGGCTGTTTACCTCTTAAATGAGTGTGACTACAACTGCTCAATTAACGAAGAACAAATGGCTCAAAAACAGCACGGGAAACAGGCCCTTCGGCCCAACAAGCCCGCGCCGCCACCCCGATGTTCCCACCTCTACCCGTGATCCCTGAACATGTTTATAGATCTATGGATTAAAAACCAAATTTGAGTCAATTTAGGGAGAATTTGTTTTGCCAATTAGCCTAAGGGCACATCTTTGGGATGTGGGAAGAAACCGGAGCACCTGGAGAAAACCCACGCAAGCACGGGGAGAATGCGCGAACTCCCACAGACACAGGCCCAAATCCATGTATCTGCACAGCACAAAGATAGTCACTGAGCTGTCGTGTTGCCCATCAAATGGTCCAGGTCAAGCATACACTAACGATGTGAAGCATTAGGATACTTTCAGAAAAAAATCCAAGAGCAGCCCTCTCACGACCCATCGCGTGTATGCACCTTGTTAGACAACAAGGTGAACCAAAGCACCTGTAGGATAAAAACAAGTACATCAATATAATAGATTACAAGTTTGTTGAATTGATTTTTACCAGTTGCCAAATTATTTCTAGATTATTATCAGTTTGTCAATCAGGATTTTCCAGTTACCTTACATTTAACAATTACACTTTCGAAAACCAACTTTACATTCTAAACCTAATGAATTATGCACAACAATAGTCTTTGTAATTCTGGATGCTGTATGCAGTGCTGTAAAGTATGGGGGTACAATTTGACTTTACATGATGGTATAATGAGTGATGTGAGATGGTAGCCAATTTTAGATCTCATCTGATTTTTAAGATGATGAAGATGCCAAATACTTGCCACTCCCAGTTTTATCAAGGCCTAACTATCTGTGTGAACACTTGTGGAAGCCAGTAAAATTTAAGGATCAGGGTAGTCAACATATTTGCCTTTTTTTATTTTGAAGACTATTCACCTCTTTGGAGACTTTCCTCCAGTCAGTAACCAAATCCTGTGAGCATGCAGTATTCAGGTATACGTTTCTAGAGAATGTGATTTTATTACCAAGTGAAACATGGAAGAAGTCAATTTGCAATGCATCTGTTTTAATAATTCTTCAAATGTAACTAATGACCCAGTTAACCAGCATAAATGTTGGGAAGCTTGTTCATTTAGCTTGATGTGGAATGTTAAATTTATCAATAAAATGGCTCAAAGTTTTAGGAAACCCCAATTTACCCGGGAAGGTAGTGCAGTTCTGAGCTCATGTCCAAATCAGCAACCAGACACATGAGTTCACAGATTCCAGACTATGAATAACACAAGATAAATCCATTTAATTTTGTGATTCTACCACAGTGACAAAGCTATGTCTTTACAAAAAGATTCAATAATATTTGGCAATAGTGAATATGATTCATCAATGGTGAACAGCCCCCACCATAATGATACAATGCCCAGGCGATCCGCTATTCTAACAATGTTTATTGAGTGGCATAGTGATATTGTCACTGGATTAGTAATCCGGGAACTTGGGTTTGAATCCCACCATTGCGGGTGGTGAAATTTGATTTTGGGACAGCATGGTGGCGCAGTGATTAGCACTGGTGCCTCACAGTGCCAGGGATCCAGGTTCAATTCTGGCTTTGGGTCACTGTCTGTGCGAGTTTGCCTCGTGTTCACTTTCCTCTGGATGCTCCAGTTTCCTCTGTGTAAAGATGTGCACATTAGTTTGGTTGGTCATGCTAAATTGACCCTAATGTCAGGAGGATTAGCAGGGGAAATATGTGGGGTTACATATAGGGCCTGTGTGTGATTGTGGTCAGTGCAGACACGTTGGCCTGAATGGCCTCCTTCTGCACTGTAGGAATCCTATGATAATATGAGAGAGAAAGGAGCTGGTTGACTCAGTTGGCTGGTTAGTGATGCAGAGTGACGCCAATGATGCCAATTTGATTCTGTACCGCCTGAGGTTATTCATAAAGGCCCTGCCTTCTCAATCTTGATCTTTGCTTGTGGTTTGGCAATCCTCCAGTTAAATCACCACCAGTTGGTCTATTGTCATCTGGGACTTTGGCAACTTTACTTTTATTGAGAGAGAAATATTAGTGCTGTTTGCCGGGTTCCTTTGCTTTTTTTTGAAGTGGTGCCCTGAGATTTTTAATATCTATATGAGAGGGCAGATTTATAATGCAGAAATGCAGCATTTCTGATTGTGTAGCACTCTCATAATTGTATTGTGGTATTGACAGAAATTTTGTACTCCAATTCCTGGCATCCACAATCTTCTAACACTGAGCCAGGAGTGCTGCCAGATATTTGCTGTCATCATATACCTGCGTCAGTGGGGCACAAGCCATTTGCAAAAAAAAAAACTATCACTCAGCTTAACCATATGCAGCCTAAACTACTGCAATTTAAAAATTAAGATCTATGGATGTTGCTGGTTAAGCCAACAATTATTTTTGCCATTGGGAATTGTCCTTTAAAAAAATGGTGATGAAGCATCTTATACAACCTGTGTTGTATAAGTCTATCCAAAGTGCTGCTAGCTCAGAAGTTCCAGCATTTTGACCAAGTGACATGATATAACAGTAATGTGGAGGGAAACTTGAAGCTGGGGGCATACCATTCCTGTTCTTCTCATTCCAAGTGATGGAGATTGCGGATTTAGAAAATGCTGTCAAAGAAGCCTTGTTAAGTTTTTGCCATGCATCTTGTACATATGTGCGTGCTTCTGCCACTCTGCACCGGTGGTGAAGGCATCTTTAGGCTGGAGAGAGGAATGACAATATAGTAGGCTGGCCTTTGTCTCTTGAGCTTTCTGTTCAAGCAAGCGAGGAGAAGTATTTTACCACGTTGCTAACTTATTGTTTTGTAGATGGTGGAAAGGCTTTACAGAATCAAGAGGTGGGCCACAAAACTAAATTTCTGTCTGTTGTTGATGAATGCGATGAGTCCAGTTAAGCTTGGAATTAGTGGTTGATTAACATCAACATCTCGGGATGTTGATAGAAGCGTTGTACATGTGTATTCTATATGTCTGATATGGAGTTGGATCATTGGGATGCACCCCATTTACCTACCCATTTTCTTTCTGCCAGCCATCTTGATGTTTTAGCGTAATAGATCAGAGCATGAATTTTCTGGCTGTTCATGCCCTCTGCTGCCAGCGCGGATGAAGAATTTGGCGCTCAGCCAAATCTCCGTTCGCTGCAGTGGGGCCAGGGAGCGACCAGAAAATTCTGATCCAGATTTATCATTTACTGCTTAATCAAGGCTCCTGTGATGGACTTGAAAAAATAAACGTCCTCCAAATGAGACTGAGAGCCCTTTAAGATAGTCACTGACTGAAGTGAACCACTCCTGTCCTCAAATACCCTTCCCCCTTTAGGCAAAATTGGCCCTAAATCTCAATCCCAGAAGATTTAAACCAGAAAGGTGAACAGTGTTGAATTACTGACAACCATTTGCGACTTGAATAACGCATATCACTGAATCAAGCATCAAAGTGCGTAGTCTATATTGACACAGTCATCGCTAACAACGAGGGAGATGAAAGTGTGGAGACATATCTAATAAAAAAAATGGAAAATACTGGAATTATTTGCAAATCAGGTGGCATCTGTGGAGCAAGAAACCAAGTTAATATTTTCAGTTGATGGCCTGTCAACATTTGATAACAGATGTGAGGTAGTTTGGAGAAGTGTGACAACAGTGTAATAAAGATCCGAGTTTATTTGCAGAGTGTGTCACTCTGACCGTTTTTATTGCATATTCCAGTATTTTCTGTATTTTTTTCTACACAGATTTTCGGCATCTACATTATTTCAACTTTTGTGAGGAGAAAATTGTGTGCGCTGCTGTATTTTCTAAAAAAAAAAGCAAGAGTTTTTTTTCTCAAGTCAAATATAATTAGGCTATTTTGCCATCAGGGCAGCATATTAGTGCTATTCAAGAGGGAACACTTGAAACCTTCATTTCTTCTCTCTTGTCAGATCCCACAAAGGTCTCTGCAATGCTGATTTTCAGGAAAAGTGGTGGGTCCGGAAATAAAGCAGCTTTCACTCCTCAGACGCCTCACTTCTTTCAAGAATAAATCTCTAATTGGCTTCTCAGCTTCCATTTTAATCTGCAGGGTTTCTCATTTGACTGGGCCACCCATTTTCTTGCTTTATTTCACCTGAAATTGGACCATTACAACCATTAGTGAATCACTGTGGGAGAGCCATTAGTTCTTTTTTTCCCAGAAAGCACTTTAAGCTGTACATTTTGAAACTTTTTTCTAAAATAAAAGAAAATCACATTTCCTTTTCCCTTCTAAGGCCATTACAGCAGCTCAGGTTAACACCCATGGTGAACAAATTCAATAGATACAATTGCTGGGAGGCAACAAAACTGTTTTTTCAAGGGAGTTAGCATGCAGGATTTTTGAAAGAAACGAGTCAGAGTCAATTTGCACATTTTAATGTAAGTACAATTTCCTCGCCCAATTATCAGCTGATGTTCCTGAGTAATCAAGTCACCTATAGAGGCAAATAGGTTTCTTTGCCTCTGACATCATGGCATGTTATTACATTGCACTGTTGTGTTACATTACATCAGGTCATCTGTGCTTACCCAATTGTTCCAACAGTCTACCCTTCATCTCGGAGAAGACACCAAACATAGGTTACACATTTTGGAATTCACAGGGATGAATGTTCGACCTGCTTTCACTAACTCCTTACTGATTGCAATGAACTGACCATGTTGCATGTTTCTACTACGTGGCTCCATAAGGGTCTGTTGCACATTCCAACCCCTCCCCAAATGCATGGTCCCCACCCCCACCTTTAGAGGGCAAAGGAAGCAGACACATGGACATACCACTATCTGCAATCTGCCTCCAAGCCACAAAACATCCTGGCTTGGAAATATTTTGCCGTTCCTTCACTGTCACTAGATCCAACTCCCGGAAAAGAAACTAGCATAATTAACGACCTCATGCACCTTAGACATATCCTCTTCCACCACCTTCTATTGGGGAAAAAGAGACAAAAGCCTGAGATCACATACCAACCGATTCAAGAACAACTTCTTCTCTGCTGCCATCAGACTTTTGAATGGATCTACTTCATATTAAATTAATCTTTCTCTACACCCTAGCTATAACTATAACACTACCTTCTGCACACTCTTGATTCCTTCTCTGAATGGTATGCTTTGTCTGTATAGTGCATAAGAAAAAATACTTTTCACTGTATAGTAATATGTGTAACAAGAAATCTAATTCCTCCATCACAGCACTATGGGTGTACCTACACCAAATAGACAGCAGTGCATTATGAAGGCTGCTCACACAACCTTCTCAAGTAGTTAGAGATGAGAAACAAATGCTGGTCACGTCAGCTATGCCCACGTGGTGTAAAAGAATTTTTTAAAAATCTTGTAAGAGCAAATGCTTGTTGATTGGTGAATGGTGTCTAAAGTTGTGCGATAACCTGATTTGGTTCATTGATCTCCATTTCCAAAGCACTAATTTGTGGGCTCAGATTCTGCTAGAGAACTAAATCTATGAATTACACTGACACATCCATGAAGTACTGTGGAAGTGTTGAGTAAACCAGGCTCGGTGGCATAATAGTTAACCTTGCTGCCTCATTCTGCTAGGGACCTGGATTTGATTCTGGCTTTGGGTGACAGTTTGTGTGGAATTTGCACATTCTCCCATGTCTGTGTGGGTTTCCTCCCACAGTCCAAAGATGTTCAGGTGGGACAATATGTGGGGTTACAGGAGTAGTAGCTGGATAATGTGCTCTGTCAGAGACTCAGTGCAGTTTTGATCGGGATTCTCTGATTCTAAGTACTCAATGAGTATGACAGGTGCACTAGGCGAGCTTGTACTGTATGTTGAGTGTTGCGTATGAACTAGGCTAGCAAAGAGTTGTGATAAAGAGGAAGGCTAAAAATGGACTTGGCAAGAGTTCATGTACAGTATCAAAGGTTTGTTGCACTGTTGAAAGTGCTGTCCTTTGGATATATGGTTAAACTGATACCTCATATGTGGTTTAAGCTGTTGCAGATGATCCCATGGTACTCTGCAAAGACAGCAGAATTCTCCTAGGGTCCAAGCTAATATGCTATCAATGGCAAGGAAAGGGTAACTGGTCATTCAAATAAATTACAGTAAGAAGTCTGACAACACCAGGTTTAAATCCAACCGATTTATTTGATGGTAAACTCACAAGCTTCTGACCCCCTGGCCTTCATTAGGTGAATTAATATGGGATAATATGTCCATTTCAATTCCAGCGCAAGTTATGCCAAATCAATATCCATCCTGACAGTGTTTCAAGTCCCTTAACTCTAACACTGTCCTAATAGATGCTGCCAGACCTGTTGAGTTATTCTGGCATCCTCTGTTTTTGTTTCAGATTCCAGCATCGGTAGTATTTTGCCCAGTATTTGATTCCCCTGTGTCTCCATTATAACTCATTTTCATATTCTCAAAGACAAAATCTACCATAAAGTATTGCGATCGGGGAGTGTTTAAAAACCATTTTTTTAAAGATCAATTTTTCGTCTATATCTAAAGTTTGAAGAAATCAGATTCGAACCACAAAGTATTAAAAATATATTAATCCATTGAATGTGGGTGTTGCTCACTAGGCCACCATTTATCTATTCTTAATTGCTCTTGACAAGATAGTGGTGAACCACTGCCTTGAAGTGCTGCAGTCTGCTTGTTATAGGAACACTCACCATACTGCCTGGAAAGGAGTTCCAGCATTTGGAGCTAGTGAAGGAAAACGGGAAGCATTTTTGGTGGCACAGTTGTTAGCACTGCTGTCTCTCAATGCCAGGTTCGATTGCCAGCTTGGGTCGCTGTCTGTGCGAAGTCTACACGTTCTTCCCTTATGCTTGGCTTCTTCTGAGTGCTCTAATTTCTTCCCACAGTTCAAAACACATGTTGGTTAGGTGCATTGGCCATGCTAAATTCTCCCTCAGTGTACCAAACAGGTGCCAGAGTGTGGCAACTAAGGGATTTTTGCAGTAACTTCATTGCAGTGTTAATGTAAGCCCACTGTGACTAATAAATGAACTTTTTAATCACTATCAACTGACCATTTTTTTAAATTATGCAAGTTCATGTTTAAATGATATTATTTTCTGGTTATGTTGGAATATACTGATTTTTTTTTTTGCAAAAAGTAAAAAGAAATCATACGTCATAGAATCCTTACAGTGCAGAAGCAAGTCATTTGGCCCATCTAACCTGCACTAACAACAATCCCACCCTATCCCCATAACCCCATGCATTTACCCCACTAATCCCCTTAACAAGTGACAATTTAGTGTAGCCAATTAACCTAACCCGCACATTTTATATAAAAGAAGTTTTATTCTATACCTATTTGACTCCTTGGTGATTAAAGATTTTTAAAACGCCCTAAATGTCCACAGATGAGGGCAATTAGCAGAAAACTGCCAATGGCGATTAGTTGCTCCTTGAGGAAAAGGTCAGCTTTGTGGACAGGAGCCTGTTTCCTAGGCAGGCACCTTCCCTCTATGTAACACATTTAAAGCTAACATATCAGATCACAGAAATCTGAGCATGGGATGGCCAGCTAAAGATGATAAAGCTTTTAGTTACCAGTTAAATTGGCTCCAAATGCTAATTAAAGAGCTTGTATATTAACTCGCAAGTTAGCTGTACAAATAGCACAACAACTGGCTGAGCAAGAGCAAAGAAACTGATTGTGGATTGCGAGTGCTACTTAAAACCATGCTCCGCTTTCACTGTCCACTTACTGTTGAGATCAACTGAGCACACTGCATTTGAAGAGGCTTTGAGACACATCAGAAGACAGCTTCTGACATTTTCTGAAGACTTCACCAATACTCATTATATATGTAATAATTCCAGAGTCAAATGTAAAGGAACAGTGCTTTATTGCAAAAAATAACGTAAATAAAGTGGTGAACACAAACAGATCCCAATGGGGACAATACAGTGATGGACCCACTCGGGCCTGCTTTCTTAAGGGCTCCGTATACAAACTCCAGTTGGTAAGTGATTACAATCATCAGGGAGCTCATATTCAGGGAGTACTAAAGGGAGGTCAATCAGTGATTTCCACCCCCCATGTCCTCGAGGCAAGTCCAGGAGGTTATCACACACTATCAACATTTAGCCCTATGGATTTTATCCATCAAGATTCAGTAGTGCGATACTGTATTTCGTCAGGTAAACTTTTGAAGTCACCAGTAAAAAGAGGGTACTTTGTCATGTGGGTTTTTGGAGGAGATAAGGCCAAGTAGAGCTATTGGAGAGAAACAAGCAAGTGAAGAGGTCTCCAGACTTACTGTGTATTGCTACTCGATAAGCAGTCTTGCATTCTTTTGTTTTGATTTATTATTATCACATGCATTAGTATACAGTTAAAATTATCATTTCTTATGCGCTATACAGACAAAACGTACCATTCATAGAGAAGGAGAGTGTGTAGAATTTTGTGTTATAATCGTAGTTAGGGTGTAGTGAAAGATTATTTTATCACCAGAAATTGTGCTACTGTGCCAAGATACGGAGGAGAGCAGCAGGAGAAGCACTAGTATGTTCTGGGTGGAAGGCCCTCACTTTGAAGGAATGCTCACCGCCATGTCCTTAAAGACAACTTTTGAGAGAAGCTCTCCATCATCAACATGAGAACACTGTTGTCACTTACTCTGAGGAACCATCAATGTGTCACCCATCTTCACTCAATCATTGCAACCACTTCCCCATGGAGAACATGGTAAAGAAGATCATCAATTCTACCACTACCCAATGATCATACTCCCATTCTTTTCCATACAAAACAAGGAAAACATTTTAACATCTAACAGATATTAACTGTTTTAACTCAGTACTTATCCTTGATGACTCTCCCTCCCTGTCCAGTTATCACAGGTTAGAGGGGAAACTGCTGAAGAAAGCAACAAGATCCAAAACCTAAGAGCCTGCAATACGAAAGTTGGAAGAGTTGAAAGGAAAGTACATGTGGTCATTGTAGGCAGATGTCTGGGAGGTGAACAAATGCATCTGGTGAGTGAGGGTAGGTTTGGGGATTTAGGAATTAGAAATTGTTGGGATATCTAAGGCAGTTGGAGTGGACACATGCCTGTAGGTGATATATCCTCTGCTCTATCTGCCACAATCCCACCGTCCCATCTCCTCCCAATTACCATTAGCGCTCCCCAAAAGCAGTATTCTCAATCAACTCAAGCTGGTGCCTGTCTGCCATCTTGCCCAACTCACAACTGCCTGGAAGCTAAAGTCAGGGAGTTGTGAATGAGCTGTTGTGTTCACATCATGCTTCACGTTGTTGAAAAGCCTTTTTTGAAATGTAAGTAATCTCTGTGGAAGATGCAAGAGTGTGAAATGAACTTGGGTGGGAATGGGATGTAGTGAGGTTGTGATTTTGGTAATGATGCAGTTGTTGGAAAATGTGTTTGTGAGGGTAGAATCTCATCAGGCGATACAGTGGTCAGAACTGCTGCATGACAGCACCAGGGACTCGGATTTGATTCTCAGCTTGTGTGTGTGCAGAGTTTGCACATTCTCCCCGTGTCTGCTTGGGTTTCCTCCAGGTGTTCTGGTTTCCTCCCAAATTCTGAAAGATGTGCTGGTTAGGTGCATTGACCCGAACAGGCGGCTAGGGGAATTTCACAGTAACTTCATTGCCTTACGTGTGATTAATAAATTAACTTGAACTTTTTAACCTTGACCACACATGTCAAATCAATACTTCATTTGGACACTGGAGTCACGTCTGCTCCCATGGCTGTGACCTCATTGACAATTTATTCCCATATTATTAGCAGCGTGATTTGCAACCTCCTTCCAATAGGATCTCCTCCTCGGGCTGCCTGAGAGTTTATACTCCCATTCCCTTGATCCCTGGTTTATATATTTCACTGTGTGTCAACAGGTACATTCCAACTTTTCAGTGCAAGTGTATGAAGGCCACAGACACCATAAGCTGCATTATCCAAGCCCCCAACAGGGTGTGGGATGTGTAAATTAGGGCAACTCCATAATAAGGGGTGTGGGGAGGGGGAGTGGAAGTGTAATGGATGTAGAAATCAGCAGCACATACAACTGATGATACGTTGTCAATTCTATAAAATGTTAGGCCATGCCCGCATCCTGCTGGGAGGAGTTGCTTGTAATCAATACTTGAACATTTAAATGTCCAAATTAGCACTTGCAGGCTTATTTAAATCTTGTTAATCACAAATTAATCTCAAAATTGAAAGCTACAATCTGACATAAAGCAGAGCTGTTTTATCAACTCTGCTGGATATCCAGTTTCAGTGTTCTGGTTTAGGTCAGAAACGCTAGTTTTTTGGAGCCTGCCTGGATCATGAGTTTTGCATCTTGAATTTGACTAGGACAAGCATGATATGTTTCACAGCAGGTATGATTCAAACGACCCACTAGGGAGCTTTTATCAAAGTTTATTTAAGAATATAGTTAACGTGTATAGTAAGAAAATTAGCAAGAACTTTCATTGATTGCAAACCAGAAACAAAACCACTAATGTTTCACTCTTAAATATATAATGTTTTCCAATAAAACCAATCCCATAAGCAGAAGAACCTGTTCACAGGTTTAACCTAGCAAATTTTTAATATGTGCACAATTAATCTCAATCTTGTGAATTCTAGTAGTCCTCTTGACACATCCATGGCAGTTGAAAGTCAGATCAACTCCCCATAACCGCAGGTAGATTCTAGTCAAGCTACCAACAGCAGATTTTCTACTCCAGGAAGGCTTTTAGCTAACTCAAATTTCTAAAACCAGTGAGAAGGAAACACTTTCCAGCCTGATGTCCCTTCTAAAAATTAAAACTCAAACTGCAACCAAACAGGAAAAGAAAACCCGTCCAGAACCCATGACATTTTCTCCTAACTGAAGAGTCATAAAACCAATCTCAAACTACCTGAGGCCCTCACTTAAGCCACTTAGAATCCTAGAATTCCTGCAATGTAGAAGGAAGCTATTCAACCCATCAAGTTTGTACTCACCACAACCCCACCAGGCCCTATTCCTATAACCTCATATATTTGCCCTGCCAATCCCCTGACATTAAAGGTTAATTTCGCATGGCCAATCAACCTAACACACATCTTTGGAGTGAGGGAGGAAACTGGATTTTCATGGGCTTGCCAAATTGGTACATATGGCAGATATTTTCAATTACTTAAAATGGTGTCAATTTGAGTCTTTAGGGAAAATCAGTAATAGCTTTTCATCTGCAGGACAAAATAGGAGTGATGTGCAAGAAAATGGAGATGTGGGTCAAACGACTTGAGCACTCCAATTACAACTCACTTGCAAATCTGTCAGATTTTTTTAGCCATGGCAGCAATGCAGTTTCCAAACCATGGGAAACACAACTTTAGGGAGCACTTGCAAAGTTTGAAAACAGTTACACAAGCACTTCCCCTGTTCCCATCACAAAGTTCAACTAGATGCAAAATCCCTTTATGGGCATTTTTCCTTATGACTTTTCCAACAACTTAGAATTTCACAAAAAAGTTAAGTCCCTAATTTGTGGGAAAATGGGACAGTTGGGCGCTTGTGGGCCGAATAATTCTGTCCCAGCCTAGTAATCACATGAAAATCCGAATTTCCATTTGATAATCAGCTCCGTGCCCACTTCTGGTGTGAAGCTAATTACTCTGGAAATCTTTGCCTGGGAGACTCTCAGAGGCCTTGGCGCCTAACGAGCAGCCCACACAATGGCCTCTATTGATGTCTCCTGGCCTGTTGTGCTGTTCGAGCGTGCAACAGGCTGAGGTAAGCCGCCCACCCCTCCTCCAGATCTCCGATTGAGACTATCATCACTGGAATCTGATATCCAGCACTTGATATCTGTAAAACAATTCTCATCAAGTAAATGTTATCTGTTTCCAATGGTAGCCCTACTGCAAAAAAAAGTGCTGTAGCGTGTATAGTGTATTTGAGACTCGCTATTTGTGAGTGTGAATCATAATGATTAGAAATAGTTGTATTTTTAATATTGTTGATATACAAGTTCGACTCCTGTCAGCCATAGGCTATGTAAAAAATAATTTAAAACAGCTTATGTATGATGCGGTTCATGAAATCTTTTGATAATCTAGTGGTCTGCATTAAAGAAAAGATTAGGAGCTAGTGCTATAGTGATAGTAGGATGTGTAAAAACAGCTTCCAAAAATTCATTTGTTGATAACTTCTCATTTTTTTGTTCTTAAAAATATTTCCTTTTACTAAAGGGCAAATAAAGTGTCAATCATCATAGTTGAAACTGCAAGCATCTGAAACCACTCTACTTGTGTAAATAGACATTGTGAGATTGACAGTGGAGATCAAAGGAGCATAATGATACACATGGGGTGGGTGAGAGCATTCCATAGCGTGGGGATATGAGGATTTGTAGGGGTGGTGGGTGCATATCTTGGAATGGGAGCTGGAGGACCTTTTGAACTCCCACTTAAGTAGGAGACCATGCAGACCAAGGTCCATAATTCTTCTGAGGTGCCACCAATCATAAATCATTAAAAGCTATCCCAACACCATGAAAATTGGAGGACTATCTCCACAATAGAAGCAGCCAGACCAGGAAAGCAGGATGTTTGAGGTTTTAACCCAAACCAGCCTGCACCATTTGAAGGCTGTCCTGCAAATCTGAAACAAAGAACAAAACAGCACGGGAAACAGGCTCTTCGGCCCAACGAGCCCACGCCGCCATCCTGATGTTCCCACCTCTACCCGCGATCCCTGTCCATGTTTATAGATCTATGGATTAAAAACTAAATTTGAGAAAATTTAGGGAGAATTTGTTTTGTCAATTAGCCTAAGAGCACATCTTTGGGATGTGGGAGGAAACCGGAACTCCTGGAGAAAACCCACTCAAGCACGGGGAGAATGCGCAAACTTCCACAGACACAGGCCCAAATCCATGTATCTGCACAGCACAGCGATAGTCACTGAGCTGTCGTGTTGCCCATCAGGGATGGGGATGGGGTCGGAAAACCCAGACTCACGATTAGCTACCATTTTTAAAGGGCTCACCTTGACTTAATTGAAATTGAAACAAATATATACAAGTCTTCCATCACATGAAGAAAACAGATATAATTTACAACAAAAACAGAAAACGCTGGAAAATCTCAACAGGTCAACTCCTATAGGGAGAGAATAGAGTCAAAATTTTGAGACTTGAGATAATATATATGTTCGCTGACATAACAGGAAAGTATCCGGTTGAGTAACTGGTTGAATATATGAAAGACCTGATAGGGGTGGAATTATTTATTTTGAATTGATGGAAAGATAAAGGAATTACCAATAAAGCATATCCTGCTTCTGCCTTTCTTGTTTCTCTTTATTCATTTGTGGGACGTGGGCATTGCTAGCTGGCCAGCATTTTATTGCCCATTCTTAGTTGCCCGAAGGCAGTTGAATCAAACACGTTGATATAGCTATGAAGTCACGTTTGGCCAGACCAGGTAAGGATGGCAGATTTCCTTCGCTAAAGGACGTTAGCGAACCAGATGGGTTTTTCCAACAATCCACAATAGACATTGTTAATTCCAGATATCTTTTTCTTGAATTCAAATTCCACCATCTGCAGCAGCAGGGTTCAAACACAGGTTCCTAGAATATTAGTTGGGCTTCTGGATTAATAATCTAGCATTAACACCACTAGGCCATTACCTTCCAGATGACTCTGCCTGTCCCAATTATAACAAGACAATCTTGGATTTTTCTAGCCCACTGCCAGGGAGTATTTTCTAGTAATTGAGGCAGTTCACCATTGGCTGTCCATGGGAATTTCTAGCCCTGTCGATGCTGAAGGTCAGCACTGACATCTCAGTGCTTGATTCCGGCCTTGGGTGATTGTTTATGTGGAGTTCGCACATTCTCCCTGTGTCTGCATGGGTTTTATCCAGGTGCCCAAGTTCTCCCACCCCCCCACTCCAAAGATGTGCAGGTTAGGTGGATTGGCCATGCTAAATTGCCCCTTAATTTCAGGCTAGGGTAAAGAGGTAGGGCTTGGGCCTGGGTGGAATTGTGGTCAGTGCAGACTCGATGGGCCAAATGGCCTCCTTCTGCATTTAAGCGATTCTATGAAAATTTAAAAATAACTCTCTGGATCACTCCAACCTTGTTGCGAGACAGCGTTTTGCAATTGACAAAAATAATTATATCTCTTACAGTAACTGACCACTGCTGTTTTTTGGTGCAACAAACATGAAGAGATTAATTTTGTAGTTTTCGTGCTGGTATAATCAGTATATTTTATTGCACCCATCCAAGGAACAAAAACAGTTTCATAAAAATCATTCACAGCAGCAATTAGTTTGAGCTGAACAAAATAGCACACTTAGCCGGGCAATGGAATTTGTGCCAGCACAATTTCATAAACCATAATGGCTGTGCTATCTTTTGGCATTTTTATTTTCAAAGAGTGCCATCAACACATTCCTTCTCGTTGGTGACACTCTATTATAAAGCTAACAACTTCTGGAGAACTAATGACCCACAGACCACATTTCACCAGCTGCTGTTGGTCTTGAATTACCCTTTAACGATAAGTGAAAACAATATTATACAAGTGCAGCAGAGAGCCTTGCAAATCCATCATGGACAGTCTGTCATGTGCCCAATGTGGATAACATCACAAGTCCATCACAGCCAGCATTGCAAGTTCACTACAGGGCTATGATTTTAAGGTTGTTAATTTATCAACTTCCAGCAGTGATCTTTTAAATATTTTCTTTCCATGTTCTTAGTGACGTAGAGCTTTTGCCTACTAGAGACATACAATTTCACTCATCTTCATCATAGAACCCCCTACAATGTAGAAGAAGACCATTCAGCCCATCAAGCTTGCATCAACAACAATCCCACTCAGGCCCGATCCCCGCATATCTGCTTTGCTAACATATTTGATTTGCTAATCTCCCTGTCACTTACAACAAATTTTCCGATCCTGTTCACGGCAGGAATTGGGGCTGGCCGTGGAAAGGTCCATTGACCTGAGGTGGGATTTTCTGGTTTTGGGCAAACACAGCCAGAAAATCCCAGCCCAAAAGAGTGAATTTAGCACAGCCAATCAACTTAATCTACACATCCTTGGACTGTGGGAGGAAACTGGAACACCCGGAGGAAATCCACGTGCACATCAGGAGAATGGACAAACACCACACAGACAAATAACCTGAGGCCTGAATTGAATCTGGATCCCTGGCACTGAGGCAGCAGTGCCAATAACTGTGCCATGATGCCACCTGGGCAATGTAAGCTCACAAACATGGGTCATGTGTCAATTTTTCTCAATGGTATACACTTCTTTGTTTTGTAATGAAAACTTGTGTCTTAACTACTTTACTTTGACTCATTCATCATGATTTACCTCCTCCCTTTGGTTTCTGAAAGGCTCTCATGTTTTTTAACAGTGATGAAATGTTGGTTTTACTCAAGTAAGGTTTCCTCTCACCTTTTACTGAGTTTTAAGCCTTCTAGTTCTAATTATAATTCAATATGTTTCTTACCTTAAGATTAAAGAAAGGATTCTGTGTCCCAGAAGGAGCAAAAATAAACAATAAAATTAAATAAGTACAAGTAACTGGTCTTCTATACTTTAAATTGAAACACCAGTAAAAACAGAATAATAAGAATACTGTTCTTCCCTTCTGGGTTTCCGCTTTTGTGTTTTCAGCCCTGCTGAGATGGCCTACTCCACTCTCCTGCTGTTATCAATCTTTTATCCCACCAGGATGGCTGCACTCTTGAATCATTCTGCATCATGCTCCACTCTTGTGGCTGGCACACAGCTTCTGTGCAAGACTCTATTTTGGCTCATCGTTCTTTAATGCTTACAATTCTGTCCTCTCGTTAGTTCTTATCACGAACAACAGAACAGTAATCAATCGGTCTTCATTGACCATGTAATCTTACTGTAGGTCTCCCTCCCTTCTGTTCCTCAATCCCCTTGACCTACCTTCTAAATCCACTTGCTCCCCAGCTTTTTTGTTAGACCATGTTTTGCTACATCAATTCAAATAATAAAGCCCATCACAGGGGAGACAATAGCTTAGTGTATTATCACTTGGCTATTAATCCACAAACTCAGTCAATGTTCTGGGGATCTGGGTTTGAATCCTACCACAGCAGATGGGTGGAATTTGAATTTTATTTTTTTAAAAATCTGGAATTAAGAATCTACTGCTGATGATGAAATCATTGTCAATTATTGGAAAAAAAATCTGATTCACTGATATCCTTTTTAGGGAAGGAAATCCACTGTCCTCATCTCGCCTACATGTGAATCCAGAGTCACAGCAATGTGGTTAACTCTTGACTGCCTTCCGAAATAGTTTAGTAAGTTACTCAGTTCAAGGGCAACTAGCGATGGGCAATAAATGTTGGCTAGTCAAGAGAAGCCCATAACCCACGCTTGGATAAGAAGAAATAAATCTACAATATACGTAACAATGAATCTGTAATCTTACGTACATAGTAATTTTATTTTTATTTGTTTACGGGATGTGGGTGTTGTGGCTAGGGCAGTATTTACTGTCCATGCCTACTTGCCCTTGAGAACATGGTGACGGCTCGCCTCCTTGAACTGCTGCAGTCCGTGCAATCGACACACGCCTGCAGTGCTGTTAGCGAGGGAGCTCCGAAATACAAGATTTAGGAATTTCCAGGATTTATACAAGCAAATCTTGGACAAATAATGAATGTGTCAGTCTGCAGTTTGAAAGGAAAATACTATTTGTGAATAAAAATCTGCTTTGTTGTGACTTGGCTGCTCTATTACAAGCTTCTTTCAATTGAATGTATAATACTTAAAGACTAGCTTTAATTTTATTCTGATATTTCAGCTTTCACTTAATTTAGAAATTCAACCTCCAGAATTTTCCCCTTGATTTTTGACGGCTCTCTCAGCTATTCTATAAATAATTTAAAAATCTCCACTGCCACATAAATTAATTAAAATCACTCCCAATCCATTTCTGACTTTCATAATTTATTTGGTAATTCCACTTACTTTTATTTTAGTAATATATTCCAGTAAAATTATATTACATTTCTTCCTTTTAAACAACTTTAATCCAATCCTCTGGGCAAGTGTATAGTTAACTGTAGCACCATAAAATAGTTTGTATTTCATGAATAATGCTTTCAACGAGCTCACTGTAGTGAAAGGCCATTATCTTTATTGAAATTATACATTTTTCAGGGATATCGTTTAGTAAGTTGGACAAAAATTAACAATCACTTAAGCAAATGTGGATTAATTAAGGAAAGGCAGCATGGATTTGTTGAGGGAAAATTGTGTTCAATTAACTTGCCTGAAACTTCTCTGAAAAGGGACCAGAGCTGTTGTGAGAAATGCAGTAGATATGGTGTGCATGGACTACCAGAAGGTGATTGATAAACCTGTTACATAACAGGTTTGTCATCAAATTTCAAGCCCCTGGAATAAAGAGGACAGCAGCAGCCTGGGTACAAAGTTAGTTGAGTGACAGGAAGCAAAATGCAGTGGTGAACAGCTAAAGTTTAATTATTAATGTCACAAGTAGGCTCACATTAGCACTGCAATGAAGTTGTCTTGAAAATCTCCCAGCCGCCACACTCTGACGCCTGTTCAGGTTGACTGACGGAGAATTCAGCATGGCCAACGCACCTCACCAGCACATGTTTCAGGACTGAGGGGGGAGTCTCGATGGCCTGGAGGAACCGTATAGAGACATGGGGAGAATGTGCAGATTCCACACTTAGTGACCCAAGCTGGGAATGGAACCTAGGTCCCTGGCACTGTGAGGTAGCAATGCTAATCCCAGTGCTACTGTGGACTGGAGTAAGGTCTTTCGAGGGGCTACCCTGCAGTGGGTATTATATCAAAACTGATTTTCTTGGTCTATATTACTGACCTTGGTGCAGGGCACGAGTTAAAATGTGCAGATGGCGCAAAACTTGAAAATATTGCAAACTATGAGGAGGACTTCCAGAGGACAAACTGATTGATTGAATGAGTGAACACGTGACAGATGAAGTTAATAGAGAGAAGTGTTGGTAGAAAGAAGAAGAGGCAATATAAACTGAAGGATATAATGCTAAATCTCGTTGTGGTAGGGGGGGATGTGGGAGTGGGGAGGGTGGTGGTAATGGAACAGGCAGAATGAATAGTATCTTTGGGATACACTTTCAATAAACAGAAATGAAACTCATGAGAGTGGATACCCTTTTGTATAACCTTTAATACATGCGTCGGACATGGTGTCGCTGGCTGGTCAGCATTTATTGCCATCCCTAGTTGTCCAAGGGCAGTTGCAAGTCAATTACTTTGTGGCTCTGGGGTCACATGTTTGGCAGATTTCCCTCTTTAATGGACAGTCATGAACCAGATGTTTTTTTTCGACAATGGTTTCAGGGTCATTTGTACATTCGTGACTGCAGGTTTTTTATTAAATTCAAATTCCACTATCTGCTGTGGAGGGATTTGAATCTGTGTGCCCTAAAACATCAGTGTGTTCTGGGTTCATAGTCTAGTAATAATACCACCAGGCCATCGCCTCCCCTTTAATAAGACATAATATTAAAGATTTACTGCTTGGAAACAGACCCTTCATCTCAACTTGAACATGCCGTCCTTTTTTATTAAACTCCTAAGCTAGCCTCAATTGCCCACATTTGGTCCATATTCTTCTATACCCACCTAATTGTCTAAACGCTTTTTAAAAGACAGAATTTGTACCTGCCTCTACTAACAAAAATTACAGGGGTGATTGTACCTAGGGGGCACTATAACTGCGTAAATCATTGAGGTGACAGTAGGTTGAGAAAGTGGTTAATAAAGCATACAGCATGTTGGGTGTTGTAAATAATGTAGGGTCATAGGGTACAGAAGCAAAAATGTTAGTGTGAAGTTTTTCTTAAAAAAACACAGATTCATCCTCAACTGAACTATTGTGTCCAATTCTGGATACTGCATTTCAGGAAGACTGTGAAGGCACTGGAGAGGGTCCAGAAAAGTTTCATGAATAATTTCCAAAATTAAATAATAAAGTTAAATTAAATAATAAAAAAAGGGTGGCATGCCTTATGTGGATAGGGTGAGGGAGCTCTGTCTTTTCTCCTTAGAGAGACGAAGGATGAGAGGTGACTTCATAGAAGTGTATAAGATGTTGAGAGGTACAGATCAGATGGATTCTCAGAGGCTTTTTCCCAAGGCTGGAATGGTCATACGAGAGGATGCAGGTTTAAGTTGCTGGGGAGCAGGTACAGAAGGGTGAGTTTTTCACACGGAGGGTGGTGGGTGAGTGGAATCGGCTGCCATCGGTGGTGGTGGAGGCAAATTTGCTTGAATCTTTCGAGAGACTTCTGGATGAGTAGATGGAACTTAATAGAATTGAGGGTTTGTAGGTAAGCCCAGTAGGTAGGGATATCATCAGCGCAACTTGTGGGCCGAAAGGCCTGTTTGTGCTGTGGATTTTCTATGTTCTAAGAGACTTCAGGTATGTGTGTGTGTATAGAATCTGGAGCTGCTTCCCTTAGGGAAGGGAAATTCACAAGGAAATTTGACTTCAGGTGCTCAAAATATTGAATCATCTCCAATGAGAGAAACTGTTCCCATTGGCAATAGGGTTGAGAATGAAAGGATATGTGAATGGCTCAAGAACCAAAGGAAAAGAAAAGCTTTTTTTTTATACAGCGAGTGGGTATTACTTGGAATACATTGCCTGAGAATGTGGTGTAGGTAGGTTCAATCCTGGCTTTCAAAGGGATAGGGAATAGAAGAAATTTGAGGGATTTGCAGGAGAGAGGTTCTATCTAAGCTGCTGTGGCAAAGAACCAGCATAGACATAACTGGCCAATGGGGGCCTTCTCTTGTGCTGTACCCCCATTCTCTAGTTCCATGATGATTCACTAACTTTGTGGTATTATTTCTTCCTAACTCCAGTCAGCAATTGACATGTATGAGCAAATCGTGATGAATTGCCTTGCCCCTTTTTTCTCTGGCAGCACAGTGGTTAACACTGCTGCCTCACAGCACCAGGGATCCGTGTTCAATTCTGGGCTTGGGTCACTGTGTACGGAGTTCTCCCTGTGCCTGCATGGGTTTCCTCCAGGTGCTCCAGTTTCCTCCCACAATCTGAAAGACATGCTGGTGAAGTTCATTGGTCATGCTAAAATTCTTCTCTGTATACCCGAACAGGGGCCGGGATGTGGCGAATAGGGGATTCTCACAGTAACTTCATTGCAGTGTTAATGTAAGCCTACTTGTGACAATAATAAATAAACATAAACAATATCCATACCTCAGACGTTGCCAAAAAAAAAGCCAAGCCTTGTTTTCCTGGTTTCTGAGCTATGGCCTGAGATTTACACAAGCTTTACTGACCTTTAATTAACCGCTACTTATTTACAAGCAAGCACAATTATCTGGATTCACACAATGAGTAATGGCCCTAAAAGGACAAGCCAGGTTAGCTAGCAGGAGCACGTAGCAAGTGCACTTCAGATGGGAGATTGACAGATTATGAACAATGCCACAAAAGATTAATTAGAACTGAATATAAATGTGCTACTTTTTATTAACACCGTGTGGCCTGAATTTCTGTGTGGGTGGAGAGGTTCATTTTTTTTCTGTGCAAAAACTGCCAGCAGTGCCCTGAAGTCTTGCCCCTGCCATTTTTTTTGCAGGGTTGGGGAATGGGGGCAGATTATAAATTGCGTGTCTGTGGTTCCAGGAATCTGCTGCCTGTATAAATCAGCCACTGCCTCCACATGTGATTTTGGTGAGGTATTTATCTGTAACTTGACGTGTGCAGATTAGACCTGGTGGGGTCTGAATCTTGTTGGTTTGTTTGAATAATTAGGGTACTCTTATGGAGAGATAAAAGGATGGAATTTTCCCATCTCGCCTGCCACGGGAATCTTAACCGGTGGCGACAGACCATGCAAAGGTCTGTTGACTTCGGCTGGGAATTCGCAACCTTGGAACGAGTGTGGCCGAAAATCTCATCCAAAGTATCCATTTGAATATGGTCCTGGAACACCTTTGGGAAAGGCAAGATGAAGAAGTGAAGAGGCTTGTTTGAGAGGGGTTTCCAGACTTGAGGCATCAAACTGCTGAATATATAATTCCCAATACTGGAGTGATTAAAATTATGGATATGTAAGCTAGCAGAATTGATAGAATACAGAAATCCCAAAGATTTAAATAACTGGAGAATTTTAATACAATAAAGGCTTTTGTGGATGCAGGATATAGCTGATGAGTGGCGGGGATGACCATGGATGATTGTAGAAAGAGGCAATCTGGCCCATCGAGTTTGCACTGACCATAATCCCACACAGCCCCCATCCCTATAATTCTAGCTTAATTTACTCTAGGTAGTCCCCTGATACTAAGAGACAATTTGTCATGTCCAATCCACCTAACCCACACGTCTTTGGACTGTGGGAGGAAACCGGAGCATGCCGAGGAAACCCATACAAGCATGGGGAGAATGTGCAAACTCCATACAGTGACTCGAGCCAGGAATCAAATCAGATTCTTGGTGCTGTGAGGCAGCAGTCCTAACCACTGTGCCACCACATTCAGTAGGACCCACAATAAGTCCACCAGCTTCTATATCATGCAGATGAAACACACTGCTTGGCCCTCCATCCCTATTACGTTTAATTAGTTTCTTTTTAAATTTGGGACAAGGAAGAACCATTTGTGAAGATAGTGGACAAAAATGGGGCTATGCTTGCATTCAAAGATAAGTCGAAAGACAACATCTCCATTAGTACAATAGTCACTCCCTTCTGTGCTCAAGTAGTCCTGATTCTCATACTTGAACCCAGCATCTATGTAACCCAAAGTCAAGGATGCTACTACCTGAGCTATTGTAGGCACACATTTCTCCAGGGTTGGGGGGGTGGGGGTGGGGGGCGAAGAGCTTAGTGGAGAGATTTACCTTTATATGGATCCACTCATTTTATATTAACAATGCCAGTTTTGAGACTCCTAATCTCCTGTAAATTTGCATCCTAAGCGAATTTTGATTGAGAGATAGAAGTGCACATGTTTTCCTCAAAAGATACATATTTTCAACATCTGTTCTTTGAGTTCAATTTGGAATGTTCTCATTGCTGTTCGGAGTGAATGGGAGTTCTTATCTGGAAAATCAGATGTGCATATTTCACTAAATACAACAAAGATTGTTCTTTGAATAAATAGCACTGTTTGGGGTTAATGGAAATGTCACTTTAATCCCAAAACCTCTTGGCAGGTAATATAAAGATGGAAACTGTATTTCTTGCTGAAAGAACATGATCGTGTTGAGATATAAATCACATCAGAGAACCTACGCATACGATTGTCTATGTATTTGAATATTCAAGCAGTCATCTCAACACCTAACATTACACATACGGATTCAGAATTCTGACATTCTAAAGTAGGTGAGGTGTGATTTGTTAACTTGTTGCTGTAATAATCTTTATTTCAACAATGCCTTTTACTGATTTTATTTGCAAGTAACTCTCTGCCTTTTTTATTATTAACTATCCCATTCAGAAACTAACTCTGGGAAATACAGAGCTGTCTCTGATTTAAGTCAGGCTTAAGAATATCAATCAAAAAGGCCAGAGGGAGTGAGCAGGAATTGTACCTCTTATTCTTTTATTGCAGACGGAGCACAGCTGAGATTAAGGTATATTGTACCAGGGCTTTTGCTTGCATTTAAAATCACTAGGCTGGAAGAAGAATGTTAACCCTCCATCACTTGATGGCTAATTTGATCAAATCACTGGTTGGTGTGTTCTTGATTTATATAATCAACATCTTAGACTTCAGACTTATTCTGCATCTCAAATCATAAAATCTGTATAGTGCAGAAGACCACTTGGCCCATTAAGTTTGCAGCAACTCTAACAGACTACTTTATACAGGCCCTATTCCCCACCCTAACCTGTAACCCCACATATTTCCCATGATTGATCCATCTAATCTACATATCTTGTGACACTAAGGGGCAATTTCTCAAAGCCAATCCCTCTAACGTGCACATCTTTGAATTGTGGGAGGAAATCGGAGCACACACAGACACGGGGAAAATGTGCAAACTCCACACAGTCACCCCAAAGCCAGAATTGAACCAGGGTCCTTGGCGCTGTAAGGTGACAGTGCTAGCCACTGTACTGGAGGTGTTTGGGATATGGCAGTTATTTAGGCTTACACAGCCCATTGGTGATGCTGTTCTGTCCAAGTCACAATAGGAGGCCAAAACCCCACCACATCAGTGCTGCACTCCATTATCAGAAGGACTACCTTCAGCAGGAGATGTCAAACTGAGGCCCAATTTGACCTCCCCCTGTTCAGTTGGCCTGCAACACCAATAACATCATTCACCTTTTATATGGTGCTTTTAATGTAGTAAAACATCCCAAGGTTGGAAAGTGCTGTCATATATATATATGACCTTCCTTCAATTTGTGGGGCTCGGTAGTGATTCTTGCTGGCCTCGTGCTGTGCCTAAGTGTTGGAAAGCAGGAAAGATCCAGCCTCAAACAGACTCAGCATATTTAAATACTTATTTAAATGCGCTGATCTCATTCCTGCTCAGTCAGGATGGGAACCAGGTTAAGTCTGGGATTGGTGAGTGGGGGAGACATTAATAAGATTTGGCACTGGCACAGAACATACTAAAACTTCCACCCTTGATTCTATGGCTGCAATCCACTCTAACATGTTCCGTGTAACACAGCCAGAAAATTGTGGCCATGGAGTATTTACTTGGATAAAGTTTCCCATAGAGCACTACAACACAATTCTGAGTGCTCATTTCTATATGTCCTCTTATGGAAGCAGAAATCGCAGGGAGAGACAGAGAGCGACCTTTCTAGGTGATAGTTCAAATCAGAAAAGGGTTTTAGCCCTCTTGTTAGGTTTACTTTTGCTATCAGCACTCCCACCTTGTAAGGCTCCGTATTGGCGTTTGTCTTTATGCTCCCTCTTCATGGTTTGAACACACCACCTTGTGCCTGGTGAGTTATTATTTCGCAGTGGTTAGCATTGCTGCCTCACAGTGCCAGGGACCCAGGTTCAATTCTGGCCTTGGGTCACTGTCAGAGTGGAGTTTGCATGTTCACCGTGCCTGCATTGTTTCCTCCTACAGTCCAAAGGTGCACAGATTAGGTGGATTGGCCATGTTAAGTTGCCCTTTAGTGTCACAAGATGTGTAGGTTGGGGACGTTAGTGGGGTAAACATTGGAATTAGTGGAGGGGAGTGGGTCTGGATAAGATGGAGAGTTTGTGCAGACACAGTGGGCTGGATGGCCTCTTTCTGCACTGCAGGGATTCTGAGTTTCTCCCTTCAACAGGTTAGTCATTACTTAGCACTTGTAGAGCGCTAATATGACAACAAAGGGAGATTTGTGTGACTTAGCTGTAGACCTCTCAAAGCTACATCAGACGCTGAAAAAACAATAGTGTTTACTAATCTCGTGAACTGCAAGGAAAAGTCAATGTATGTTGGGAAACCAGCCAATGCTGTGTTATCAATGTCAAAAAGATGGAAAATTATGAAATGTTTCTCAGTAAATTAGCTGTAGCTTCCAGTCATATAGCCTTTCCCTTCTGAGATTAGTAAATTAATTATCGTGCTTATATCCCAGAAAGTGATGGGAGCGCAGATTAGTAGCAGTAACGGTAGCTGGCCGTTTGGCCTGAAGCTGTATATCAGCTGTTACAGCTGTTACACAGCTGTATGCTGTAACTCTTGGGCATTTCTATTATCGTTACTTGCCAGTGCTATTATGTACCAGCTCCTGCATCTCAGCATGCCTTCTCTAATAAAAAGCTCTTTCATAACTGTAGCGGGCAGCAGGTAGAAAGAAACAATCCAGATACATGCCTCAATAACAACTGTTCAAGCATCCTCATATTGTGCTGTTTGTGGCATCTTTAGATTTAAAGCGAAAGATTCTTTACATTTGCTTCAGCAATAAGCTGAGCAAAATAAAAATAAAGAGATCCAACTTTGTTAGGGTTTTATACATATTTCCTGTGAGGTTTCATGCACAAGATGTTTTTTTTTGCATAAAAAGTCTCTTCAGTGAAAGCCAGGACCATTAAAATGTGATGGGTGGAAGTGAACTGAGCTAGTAACTCTGAATACCAGGACAAATATTTATTAATACTTCAGATTTTTATTTAAATTATGAAATGAGGGTCCCTGTCTGATTGTGAAAATAAAGCAAGTTTCTCTTGGTGAATGCTTTGGGTATAAATATGAAATCTATAGCTTTTGGAGCCCTTAAATTCTATTAGTCATAGAAGCTGTGACTGTCTGTCTCAGAAGTGTGATAGCCAAATAAGGAATATGTAGTGCAAGTATCAAATTTATTTTTTTTTTAGTTTTGCAACACACAGTGGTTAGCACTGCTGCCTAACCGTTCCAAGGACCCAGGTTCAATTCTTGCCTTGGATGACTGTTTGGGTAGGCACAGTTAGAATTCTCAAAACACCAGCCTAAAGTCCGACACTTTCTCCAGAATCACGAGCTTTTGGAGCACTGGTCCCTCATCACCTGAGAGCTCGTGATTCCAGATAAACCTGTTGCTGTGGTTACCTTCCATAATCTAAAAATGTGCAGGTTAGGTTGAATTGCAAAATTGTTCCTTGATGTCAGAGGGGTTAAATATATGGGATAGGGCCTAAGTGAGCTTTCATCAACAGCAATCCCAATGGGCTGAATGGCCGCCTTCTGTACTGTAAGAATTCTACGATTAGTGGGGGTGAAGGATTCGTTCTGTGGTAATATTCACTTCTACCAGAACAGAAGTGATAGTGAGGACTGATATCCTCTTACATAGTCAAGAATCTGTAGTAGAGTGTATAAATGCAGACTCCCAGAGCAGTGACAATTGCAGTCACCTCAGTGATTATTGCCCTTGCATCTGGCAGCCAGTCACGGGCTTATTTTCCTCATCTGAGCATTCGGCACATTTGGTGTTTGGCAAGGACTGCCCATTCCAGCAGATTAGTGCAATTTTACTAAGCACTGCAAACAAGGATGTCAATGCCAAGCTCTGGAAGTCAGAAGAAAAACAGATGATTTCCCAGCAGAAGAAAATTAGCATCTAGACATAAATACAATAAAATTGTCACTGAAGGACACAAGAAAACCCAATGCTTTAATAATCAACAGGATATACACCTAACTTCAGCAAGTGATCGAGCAGGCTGGTTTCTAAAATTGCCAGTGCCCATATTTCAACCAGACACGCCGTGGATGGTCCTTCATCCTCATTTGGAATTATTGATGAGGGTTTACATTTATTCAGCAATTAATTCTACGCTCATGTGGTACACTGCTGTGTTGGTAGCAAAGCCTTATTTTCACCTCACAAAATGTTGGCTGGAACCTTGGGCCTGATTTCCTCAAACCTCAGGACTTCGCCCTTCCAGTGGAGATTTACCCATGGTGTAAAGCAACCAATGGTGAGGTGGATGGAGCCAGGAGCTTGTGTTAGTTTATATTGCCTTTGGCAGTGTGCTCTTGAGAAATTTCTTTTCCCCCATCCAACCTGCTGAAAGTTTGCGGTTGTACGAACAGGAATGATGAGTTGCCATAGAAACAGAAAATATTCCATTGAGATGGTACATATCAGGTATTTTCAGGCCTGTAAAAGGGCTTCTGATATTGGAAAAGGATGCTGCTTCTGAAATAGGCTGGCTGTGACAATTTATACTGACGTGCTTCCTAATTAAGGATCGCAGTTCTTAATACAATGTAATCCAAATGGACATGAGCCCATTCCCTCACTTTAACTTGCACCAAGTTGGAGTTCTCGGCACCCAGAAAAGTTGTAAATCTGTGGAAATGCCTTTCATTTAGTACTTCTTGCCAAGGCAAACTGTGCTTTAAATGTACTTTTTGAAATACCCATCAGTGCAAATCTGCATAAGTCCACACTATGTCTGATGAGAATGGGATAAGGCAGTTAAAATGGCCAGGCCACACAAACTTGATTTATTATTGTTACATGTATTAGGTACAGTAAAAGTATTGTTTCTAGTGTGCCACACGGACAAAGCATGCCATTCATAGAGTACACAGGGGAGAAGAAAAGGAGCGAGTGTGGAATATAGTGTTGCAGCCATAGCTAGGGTGTAGAAAAAGACCAGCTTGACATATGGTAGGTGCATTCAAAAGACTAATGGCAGCAGGAAAGAAGTTGTTCTTGAGTTGGTTGACAAGTGACCTCAGATATTTGTATCTTTTTTTCCAACGGAAGAAGGTGGAGGAGAGTCGCTGGAATTCCACTACTCTGCCCGCCATGGAATCAGAGCTGGTGAGGAGCGGGCAACAGAAATGTCTATTGACCTTAGGCAGGAATTTCCGGTCTCGCTCAAGTGAGGCCATAAAATCCCACTCAGCATATCCAGGCTGTGTGAAGTCCTTGAATGTGCTTTTTCAAGGCAGCTGGAAATGTGGACAGAATCAATGGATGGGAGGCTGATTTACGTGATGTACTAGGCTGTGTTCATGAATCTTTTGTATTTTCTTGCAATCTTTGTCAGAACAAGAGCCATACTAAGCTGCGGTACGTCCAGAAAGGATGCTTTCTATGATGCATCTGAGGCTGTAATGCAAACTGTTACATAAGAAACTTCTTCAATATACAGAATGGGCGAAGAGAATTCAAACCTTGTTCGTACTGTCTCCATCAGTGCTAACAAATCTGATTTTTGTACAGAATATTTGCAAAACCGCAGGCACATTTTTTGATATGGAGAAAACAAAATGTTGGTGTCAGCTGATTTTTTGTTTTGGTGGCTTTCCTTCACCTTCTCGGATACTGGAAATAAATCTGGACAAAAAGTTAATTGGGCTGTAGCCTATCTCTAACGCTAGAGAAAAAGCAATTGGGATAATGAAGCTTAAAAACAAAATCAATACCCTAAGAGAGATTGATGTGAAATATTATGTGCTAGAATGTGAATATTTATTACACTTTCTTCTGCTCATTACATATAAATCTTCTTTTTTTCCCCCAGAGATTTGTTTATGTGCTGCTGTGCCATCTTCTTGCAGCAATGCTGAAGAATCTAACTTGGCACATTTTCAGGCTGGCAGAGGCTTATAAAACAGTTTGTTATGAGAAGACATTGAGCAGCACTCTGACCCAAAAAAAAATCCTCAGTTCAGCTACATAACCTTGTCACTGATTCCAACCTTGGCCAGATAGTTTCTCTCAACTGAATGGCATAAAGAGAACCAAGAGTTAGTATTAAGAAACTGACTTAATGGTTTGTTTTGCCCTGGAGTGCTATTTTGTTTTTTTTTTGAAGAATTAGATCGATTTCAATCTCACTAATTAAATCATTATTAAGTGCCTGGTCTAAAACCACACAGCTCTGAAAAACCCATTCCAGAGCCGAGATGAGATGACAATTACTGGGGCCCAAATGGGGCAGCACATTGGTTAGCACTGCTGCCTCACAGTGCCAAGGTACTCCGGTTCAATTCCGGCCTTGGGTCGCTGTCTGCGTGGAGTTTGTCCGTTCTCCCCATGTGGGTTTCCTCTGGGTGCTCCAGTTTCTTCTCTCAATCCAAAGATGTGCAGGTTAGGTTGATTAGCCATCCTAAATTGACCCTAGTGGGGACGGGGGAGGGTGGGAATATGGCCTGGTGGGATGGTTGTCGATACAGATTAGATGGGCCAAATAGCCTCCTCCTCACTGTAGGGACTCTATGATTCAGATGGAGAGCTATTCACTGTGATAAAATTGTGGAGGAGCCCAAGAAACCAACACTTTCTATTTTTTTTGGTGCAGGGCTAGAGTCAAACCAAGGATTCATATAGGTGCTACTTATGGAGTTAGCTTGAGACTTAAATCATCAGCTGTCTTCACTGAAGTAGGAATTTGGTAGATGAGGTGTGTGAAATGTAGCATGCACAGTTTAAACCAAATAAGCATGATCAGATTTTGGTGGAGTAATTTAACTAACGTGGTATCCCTTTAGAGAATTAATATATCACTTTGGGTGTGGCTCTATGATGCCTCTAAGAAAAGTAAGATCCACTTTGAGATCTGTGAGGCATGCTTTGAGATTGTTAAAACATAATTGTGCATGAGAAGTTTATAAACTAAAGCTTTCAGAACTGCCAAAGATCTGTCAAAGCTGTCAATGAACTGTCAAATAATTGATATGGAGCAAATGATGGCAAAGGATGGGGCCACACATTGGCATCATTTAGTATTCAGTTGGCATAGGGGCTATAAAGAACATGAGGGACTATGAGGGATAGATTGAAGGATCATGATGGGTGAAGAGTATGAGGCAGCACAAATGTGCACGAATGAAGTGGGGGGTAAGGCTTGGGTGGTGGTGGAGGGGGCAGTTGGGGAGGCGATGGGTTGCTGATTTTTGTTTTAAATTTCAAATTTAATTCAATAAAATGACAGAGCGACCGTATCTGGCAGATTCTGCACTTGTTCCACGGGTGAAGGCTGTGATCTATGGGCAGCCACTTTTAAAGGTCAAGTTCGTGGAACCGGGATATCTTCCGTGGGATCTGTGCATATGTGAAGCTTTCTAGCACGTTCTACACATGACGTTTAGACTGGAGCCGATTAGAGAGGTTCATTTGTAATGTTAGAGTCTTCTAGGAGGCAAGTTGTAGATTGGTGCATGTTGTATAGGCTCAATGGGAATAACAGATCCCAAGTAATTACAACAATTAATCAACATTAAATAAATAGTAAGAATAGATTTTTGTGTATGTTGGGAGGATACACTCAGGAACAAATTAAACTAGTTAAGCATATATAACTAAATAAAACAAACCATCAAATTAATGACATCAATTGCAGAAGGATGAAATGAAGAAAAAGCTTTATTGGATTCTTAATTATCTTTATGGAGAACTCAAAGAACATTACGAACAATGTCACAATGTTGTAGGCCCTGTATTTATAATAATATTGGTATACTATCATATAGTGATACATATAGTATTCCAACAGTGCAGAAAAAGGCCATTTGGCCCATTGAGCCTATACTAACAACTATCCCAGCCAGGACCTATCCCCGTAACCTTAATCTAATAATGCCCTGACACTATTCCTTAAACTCCAATTATTCCTTCCAGCAAACCTTCCAATTCCGTCCCCCACCTTCAGACTAAATAATGCAAATACCAGATTCTAATGCCCTTTTCTGAGTCATGTTTGGGGATTGGGAGGGGCAGGGTACAATTAATCAGGTGGGATGATGGTAGGTAGGGACTTTGCTGCCTTTCTGCTTTTGTCCATGGTGGGAAAGCTTTCCTACACTGCTCCCAATTAAAGCCCGCAAGAGGGCAATTAATAACCATTTGAGGGTCTCATCCCACTGCTGCTGCTACTCAGCTAGCAACAGGCTGGGGACTTGCTATGTAGAAAACCAACCCTCTTGAGTAAGCTTCTGGGTTTTCAAAGGACGGGGTTCCTATTTAAAGCCATCTCCCTCCCCTTGCTGCTGACCCACCCTCCTCTTTTCAATATCCCTCCCGCCAACACTCATTTGCCCAGGTCCCTCACCAATGCTGGGCATGCATTACCAACAAAGCTTAACAGTCACTGATGTTACCAAAGCTTAGGTGACACTGATGAGCAATGACCAGATGATGGTCTCTTTCTCAGTAAGGTGGAATTCTGTCCGATCTTTGGTCCTGGGGAAGACTCACTAAGTGTCTGATTGGCACATACTGCAAGGGACTTTGGGGTGACATGAGAGTCTCACCAGCTTTCCAGCTGATGGCCAAGACCCCTGTCACTTATATTAAATTTAATCTAAAGAAACTACACAATCCCACAAATAGAAGGCATACACCTGCTTCCAACATGTGTTGTTTTATAAAATCCAACAACATGAGACAATCACAGAAATCCAATGAAGTTTAATACACCGGATACTGCCACTTCCCCTATGTTTTTTTTTCCCTCGGTTGTAAGCTTCAGTACCGAGCAGCTAACTTCAATGTTATTTGAATAGAAATATTTTTAATCCATGATAAGAATGAAATTCATAATTGCATTGTGGTCTCAGACAATATTGTCTTATCTTGAGGCACACTTGCAATTCAGTTTTCAAATCATTTGCGTACTTGCGATTGAGGCTGGCATCCAGTTCCCAGCTGGGTCACTGGGTGAATTATGTAAAATAATTAGTCCCGAAAGCAAGGGACCAAATATGGGATGTATGTGTTGAATGGAACAGTCTTGGATAGATCAGCAAAGGAATTTGACAATTGTTGTGGCATTGCCTGGATGCTGAGGGAAAGGTTAAAAAAATAGCTACCCGCTGCATTAGTAGAAGAATAGAATACAAATGAGAAGGGGCGATGTCGTTACTGTGTAAGGAACTGATTGAGTCCCATCTGGAAAATTGTGTGCAGTGCTGGTTACTATTCTACAGGAAAACCCTTCTAGTTTTAAGGGATTGCAGTACAATAAAAATGATAAGTTTCAATAACCCAATTTTAATGAAGGGTCAAGGATAATGAATTATTGCTGAGTATTTGAGGTAAGCGAATGGGAATTTCAATACTTGTGAAGATGAAGATGAACCAGACAGATTTTCTTCAGTGGACGGAGCATTCGATATTGGGGAATCCCGTTTAAAATAGTCAAATTGGAGTTGAAAACCGCCTTCTGTTTTAACCTGGCCAAGTTTTCCATTTTCTATTAGCAGCCCTGAAAGCAGGGTCCTGCTGGAAAGAGAAAGAGTTCAGTGATTGATGAGCAGTTCTTGATGCGTCTTAAATAAAATTTTCATGCACTACTTGTAAACCTAGGCCAGAATCTTAAGCTGTTCGGGCAGCCGCATGCTCAGCTGAGAAGCTAAGAGAAGATATTGGGATGTACGTCCCAACATCATCGCGCATTTCAGCAATATTTCAGTCCGTAGACATTCAAGAGTTAGAAGTGTGCCCACCATAATCCAGCAGGCAAGTTAGCCCATTAAAGGGTTGACTGAGTGTAATTATATGTAGCCTGTCAACTTTTGCAGTTGGCAGTAGTCCCGATTTGACAGGCGGGCTTTACGCGTTAGCTTCAACCTCAATCCAGGGTGGGATGAAATCTCAGGGCTGGAATAAAATTTTGACAAAGTTGTCTGGGGACTGAAGTTTGTATTTGAATGTGTTGTCTGGACACTTTTTGCGTTTGTTCTCCCATCATAATTGATTTTTCAGGATTCTGTATCTCCCTGAGAGAGCTCTGCAATAACAGTCCCCCAGAGGGGGCACATTCGAAGCTCCAGCCTGCACCCTTCCTTTTCTCAGCATCTACCCTTCCTGGCTGTGTTCAGCCTTTCCTAGTGCTGGTTTCATGCCAACTGTCTGTTAAATGGCCACCCAGTGTGTTGTTGTATTCCAAGGCCAATTGCAGCAAGAGGCGCTTTGCGCACCCACTTCCAGGCCCGCCGAGTACACGTATCAATGGGCGAAACAGTCAGGCTATGGTACCTGGAAAAGAAGCAGATCAGTCCCACAGAATCAATGGAAGAAGACCTATATTTATCTACTACCCATCTCAATGTCTGAAGCACATTACAGCTAATGAAATAATTTTTCTAGTGTTATAATGGAGGTAGCATGATGGATAATATGCACACAGCAACATCCCACTTCTGTGGCTGTGGGAGATAGTAAACTATGCGTTTATAGAAGTGTCATAGTCCTGGACTCAGCAGAGGCCTATCCACACTCAATATAGGACTAGAAGAAACTGCTTGGTTTAGGAACTTTGCATTAGCTACATAACTAAAATATATCCATAACATTTGGTGATGTTGATTGGAGGATAAGTATTCCCCAGGACATCAGGGGCCGTACAGTTGTTTGCACCGCTGCCTCTCAACATCTGGAGTATGGGTTCAATTTCAGCCTCAGTTGTGTGTCTGTCTCTCTCTCTTTCTCCCTGCCTCATTAGCACTGCTGCTTCAGTTCCAGAGACCTGGCTTCAATTCCTGGCTTTAGTCACTGACTATGTGGAGTCTACATGTTATCCCCATGAGTTTTCTTTAGGTGCTCTGGTTTCCTCTCTGTCTGAAAGACCTACTGGCTAGGTGCATTGGCAATGCTAAATTCTCCCTCAGTGTACCCAAATAGGAAAGGAACGTGGTGACTAGGGGATTTTCACAGTAACTTCATTATAATACGTAAGCCTACTTGTGACACTGTTGAGTAAAGAATAAACCCTCTGTTGTTCTTTAAAATGCAGCCATGCACTTTCTGATAGCAACCTCGGAGGGCAAATGGGGCCTCAGTTAACGCCTCTTCCAAAGAGAACACAACACTGCCTAGGTGCAAAATGGAGTGCCGGCCTCAATTTTCAATGTCCCTGTCTTGAGGCTGGGCTTTGATCTTTCAACCTTTTGATTCAGAAGCAGAAGAACATTATCATGCTGAGCCATAGGTGGTGGATGGCAGAAAGGCAAACGGGGAAGCAAATAGAAGTTACACCTCAGAAACATTTGAAGTCGTCCGTGATGTCGAGTTGCCAGTGACATCTAGCTTGTCTTGGTTTAACCCAAATACTAGAGCCACAAAGTAAAATGTACAACTTTTTAAAGAGCCAAATGCTGTATTACTGCACAGTTTGAGTGCTATGTCCAAATGGTGATACTTTGCCAAGGTTTGCTACTTCAGTTCAACAATTTTCAAGCTTATAAAGCCTGCAGTGTCTCTGTTGGCCAACAGTGAGGTTAAGTAATGAACCTCCTGAAGATCCATTGGGAAATAAAACATTCATAGACTAAGCAGATTAAGTCCAGACACCAATGAATAAACAAACCATGGAACATATTTATCAACAGACATTGAAGTTAATTGCAACAGTTACTTTCTAATTAATTATATATGATGCTAATTATCAGCGAGCAAAGGGAAATATAAACAAGTTATCCATGGTACAATTTTAAAGGGAATGCAGGAACAGCCAGACGCATTAACTAGTCTTCAATCTAAAGGAACTATTTCAGAATTTATTGAATGTCTGAAGATGACCACCAATGCATCCATTATTTCTCACATCACTTTCTTAACTACACTGGGATGTGGATTATCAGGCTGTTGGGATGCATTGCCCCTCAATTCCATTAATTTTGTCAATACCATTTCTCTATTAATAATTTCCCTCAGTTCTCCCCCTCCCTGCAATAAATCCCCTACATTTCTGATTGGTTTTGCCTTCACAAAGAAAGACACAAAATATATATTCATTTGATTAGACATTTTTTTGTTCCCCATAAATTTCCCTGTTTCTGATTACAAGAGACCTACATTTATCTTCACCATTTTTTTCTCCTCTTGTATCTATCAAAACTTTTACAGTCAGTATTTATGCTCCTCACAATCTTACTCTTTTACTCTGTTCTCAATTAATCCCTTTGTCCTCCTTTGCTGAATTCTAAATTGCTCCCAATCGTCAGATCTGTTGGGTTCTTTTTCTGGCCAATTTGTATGCCTCTTCCTTGGATTTAATACTATCTCTAATTTCCTTTATAAGTTATGGTTTGGTCAATTCTCCATTTTACTTCTGTGCAGAGAGGAATAAATAATTGTTGCCCTTCACCCATACACTGTTAAGTATTTGCCATTCGTTATCTATGGTTATTCCTTTAAGTAATATTTCCCAATCCTCATAGCCAATTCATGCCTCATACCATCATAGTTTCATACTGGGAACCCTCTATGCTATTATGACTAACTTGATTTGCCAAATCTACATGCAGACTAAAAGTTAACGTAAGACTGTTATTCAAAAGGGAGGTAGAGAGAATCCAGGAAACAGTCGAGGCTAACATCAGTACTGGAGAAGTTGCTGGAGTCCATGAACAAGGATTTCATAACTTGGCATTTGGAAAGCAGTGGGATAATCAGACAAAGTCAGCATGGATTTACAAAAAGCAAATTGTGCTTGACAAATCTGTTGGAATTCTTTGAGGACGTAACTAATAGAGTTGACCAAGGAGAACCACTGGATGTGGTTTATTTAAATTTCTAGAAGGTTTTCATTAGGGTCTCACATAACAGACAGCTATGTAAATTTAAAACCCATAGGATTACATGTAATAGCTTGAGATTGATAGAAAGCTAGTTAGCAGATAGGAAACAGAGTTGGCATAAGTGAGTCTTTTTCTGATTGGCAGTCAGTGACTAGTGGGGTTCTGCGGGGATCTGTGCCATCACCCTAACTGTTCACACATATTGGTTTGGAAGAGGGAAGTGAATGTATCATTTCTAAATTTGCATATGATTAAAAGAGGAGGATGCAAAGATGCTTCAGTGTGATTTGATAGGCCAAATGTGTGGGCATGTGCACGGTAAATGCAGTACAATGTGGATAAATGTGAGGTTATCCACTTTGGTAGTAATACTAGGAAGACTGCTTATTACTTGAATGGGTGTAAATTGAGAGAGTTAGATACTCAGTGAGATCTTGGAGTTGTCATGCGGCAGTCACTGAAAATAAGTGCTTAGATACAACAGGCAATAAAGAAAGCAAATGCAATGTTGACCTGCATAAGGTTAAGGATGTTTTGCTACAATTGTATGGGGTGTTGGTGAGGCCACAGCTGGAGTATTTTGTGCAATTTTGTTGTTCTTATCTGAGGAAGGATATCATTGTATAGAAGGAGCACAGTGAAGGTTTATCAGGCTGATACCTGGGATGGCAGGATGAAGAGAGACTAAGTCAGCTAGGATTATATTCACTGGGTTTTCAAACAGTGAAATGGGAATCTCATAATTTGTAAAATTTTAACAGGGTAGATTCAGAAGGAATGTCCTCAATGGAGGGGGTCATATTTTGATGATAAGCGGTAAATCTTTTCGAACTGAGGTGGGGAAACATTTCTTTACATAGTGGGTAATTAATGTGTGAAATTCACTGCCACTGATTAATTGAGGCCAAAACGTCTGATTTCAAGTAGAAATTAGATATAGTTCTTGGGGCTGAAGGGATCAAGTGATGCTGTGAGGAAGGGGGAACGAGGCTCTGGACATTGAATTCAATGCTCAAACTAAATGGTAGAACAGGCTTGAAGGGCTGAATGGCCTGCTCCAGCTTCCAGCTTCTATAAGTCACCCAAGTTACACGTGTTCCTTTTATCACATACCTTTCTAATTTCCCATTGTGCGTCATTTGCAACATCACTATAGCTTGGAGATCAAAATTAAACCTCCATTAACATTTTTTTTTAACCCCATAATGTTTCTCTGTTTCTGTTCATACAGATTCTGTATTATACGTACTGCTGATGTTGTACACTGGAGGTAGAAAGGGCAGATGTTTAAACCAGTGGGTGAAATGTCAATCCAACAAACAACTTTATTACGCTTCTTGCATTCATCCAAGTAATTGGAGGATACTTCATTACTCTCTGGACTTGTGCCCTGTAGTTTGTATAGCCTTTCTTCAGTTGCATGCAGAATAATAACGAAGCATTTGGGAAGCAGTTCATAATTTGATTTTTTGGCTGAGGCTAGTCTGTAACGGGAGAATTCCCAAGCAGGGTAAATAAATTATGTAAATTAGGTATTTTTCTCACATGAAAATTAGTTAGCATTTCCATTTCCTACAGCATAAATTCTGTCACTGAGTCTACTTAAACTATCACTTCACTTCTATATCAGACCCCACAATGTTTGCCCATTCAATCCAAATGAAGGGGTGGCACATGGTTAGCACTGCTGCCTCAATGCCAGGGACTTGGATTTGATACCTGCCTTGGGTCGCTGTCTGTGCAGACTCTGCACATTCTCCCCATGTCATCATGGGTTTCCTCTGGGTGCTCCAGTTTCCTCTGACAGTCCAAACTTCACGCTAGCTATGTGCATTGGCCATGCTAAATTTCCCCTCAGTGTACCAGAAACAGACGCCGGAGTGTGGCGACTCGGGGATTTTCACGTTAACTTCATTGCAGTGTTAATATCAGCCTACTTATGACACATAAACAAAATGAAGAAAGAGATTCCTTGCTAGTAACTTTAGAGATGGTCAAAAAACAAGGAAAGCACCAAGATAAACAATATGTATCGTCACTTCATAGATCATCGGTAATTGTAAAGGAAATCATTGTAATTGTAGTGAACAAAAAGAAATGCAAGTCACTCCTTACCTATGGACAGCCTGGAAATGGAAGAACATTTTGAAATGAGGAGAGGGAGTGGAATAGGGAGTACTCCAAGCTTGAGAAACAGTTAAGAAGCGAACAGATGCAACACTTGCAAATGCTGAGTAAAACCCAGTGTCTGTTTTCACACTGTAAGCATTTGGAAACACATTTTATTTGGTACTTTTGAATATTATTTTGCTGACTTGTAGCTGTCAGTAGACCCAAAGGCCGGAACTCTCCCACCTCTTCCGTGACAATAGAAATCTCGTTGACCTTGGGCAGGAATTTCTGATCTCGCCTGAGCGAGGCTGTAAAATCCCACCCCTCGGGTCTCTGACTGCACAAGACTAAGATGCGTCAGAGGAAAGTTATAAATGATAGATTTTACTTAAACAAAGAGGAAAGAGGGTGAAGGAGACAAGAAGTTTATATTTTTGCTTGCTATTCACTCCTGTCTGGCTGGAACTTCTGCACTGAAAAGTAAAATAGAACACGTAGCAATTTTCACCAGTTCTAGAAATATTTTTTGCCAGTGGCATTTGCAATTGCCTGGTCAATTGACAAAGAGGCACCATTTTAATGAGGCTCCAACAATTTCTGGAAATGGAACAATTGTTTTTTTGATTAGAGCTGTAATCTTTAATGAGAAACACTGCTCATCTCCTGTGGGATTGACCTGTTCTGCAAAAAAAAAGTCACAGTCAGTGCCCATTCTTGTCCTTGTCTAACACCATCAGCCCCATTCATTGGAAAACTTCAGCATGTGTTACTCTTTCGTGACAGGTGAAGGCTTGCTGCCTTCTGAATTATTAAAATTAATGACGCTCACCCTTTTAAGGTTTGCTGGGGCCAGAGCTGTAGGCTCCAGGAAGGGGTGCCTTTAATCATTCATGCCAGGATGTCACTCATTTATAAGTTTTCATAGTGTTCAGTAATTCTAAGGCAAGAGAATATTCATACCCAAGGGTTCTCTGACATGTCTCCCATTGGTTAGTTGGAAGACAGCAGAGGCATAAGTCTGCTAGCAGCCCCAAACTCAAGATGATGCTGAATCAGATCTAAGTTTAGTATTGTGTAATTATTTCTGAGGTTATCTCATTTTCTGCTCCAGGCAGCCTTACACTAGAGCATTAATTTGGGGCAAAACATCATGACTGTTACAAACTTCAGTTGGTGGCATTTGATAGACATTACATATTAACAGAATTGTTAAACTAAAAGCCTGATTTTTGGTGTTGAGTCTTTTGTTAGTTATCAAGGAGTGCACTTGCATCTAATATTCATCTCAGGATTTTAATTGTATGCATCGAAGTGAAGATTTTGCCTGAATCCCAATTTGAACGCTATTAGAAATTGTTGATTTCTGCAGTTAAGGTTTGGAGCTATTTTAAATAGTTTCATTTTCAAACAATAATTGATTTTTTTTTCTACCTCACTGAATGTGGGACAGGATTTAATGGCCACAAGCAGCAAGCTATTGGCACTTTGAGGTTTTGTCATGGCAGCAATTGACTAAGCATTTAGATTTGCTAATGCTGTTACAGTTACCAGCAGCAAAGCTTCTTCAGCAAGATTACAAGTAAAGCATGCTCAACTTCATGGGTACAAATTTACCTGGATTTAAACCAGGAGATCTGTTCTGTCAGCTTACTGCCCCAAGCATGCTGAAGATAAAAATGATTGCAGTGCTCCTAACCCTCTATCTTTACCGATCAAAAGTAAAAATGCAATAAATGGGGGACACTCTTTGGCTAAGTTATCTGACAGCTTTTGTGTCCCTTGTTTGCAATCGCGGGAATGGAGGCAGGAAGAGGGAGCACATCTCCACTGCTGAATTTTGCGCTAGTCAGTTGAATAAAAATCTTAACATTGTTTTGCATTTTTTTCACAAAATTCACCAGAGAAATCCTTAAAGCTTGCACCCCTCTCAATCTCTTATTTAATTACGAAGAATTTACAGTGCAGGGATAGGCCATTCAGCCCAATGGGTTTCTTCTAGCATTTATGCTTTACACAAAACCTCTTTCCATAGAACATAGAATCACTACAGTGCAGAGGGAAGCCATTTGGCACATTGAGTCTGCACCAACCACAATCTCACCAAGTCCTACTCCTGTAACCCCACATATTTACCCTATTAATCCCCTTGGCACCAGGGTCAATTTAGCATTGGCAATCAACCTTACTCACACGTTTTTGGACTGTGGGAGGAAACCAGAGCATCCGAAGCAAACCCACACAGACATGGGAACAATGTGTAAACTCCACACAGGTATTGACATGAGGCAGGAATTGAATCCAGATCTTTGGCACTGTGAGGCAGCAGTGCTAGCCACAGTGCCATTTCACTTTCCACTTGATTCCTTTAACTCTAGCAACATTCTATACATTTTTTTCTCTCACGCCTATCTCGCTTATCCCTTACACTCATTTATGCTATTTGTGTCAATTAGATTCATAGGACCATACAATAATTCATGAAAATGTTAAATCATTTTATTTTCCAGGTAGCTTGATTTTTATATGAAGGTAAACTCATATTAAATGCCAAAAAATTATATGTTTACAACTTCTTCTGTTTTGTGACTTGAGATTCAATATCACTAATAAATGGGATTTTCAGCCCTTCCCACAGCATCTTTCTCAGTGATGAGAGTCCATCGTTTTGGCTGCTGGTGAGATCTTTCAGTCCTCTTGATGTCTATGGTGTTTACATGGTTTGCCCATCCCACCTCTGGGGAACCTACTGCAGGCAGTTTTTTTAGGTGGGATTAGAAGATCCTGCCAATGGGAAGGGCCAGAAAATTCTGCCCAGTGATTGTAAAGTGTGCTTTTGCAAGCCGTATCTTAGCCCTTCTGGATTGGTCAATATATAAGCCTGAGATCTATCCAACAACTCAATGGGTCAGCAAGTCTTTTGCATTGTTGCTACTCTTTATGCTAAGAAACTCAGTGCATCTAAGAGACTCTTTGTCCCATCGTGTCCATGCCACCCAAGTCCTGTATGGTAAGTAGACTCTCAATAATATTGCAATGAAATTACTGTGAAAATCCCCTAGTCACCTGTTTAGGTAATCTGAGGAAGAATTTATCATGACCAATGCTTTTAACCAGCATGTCTTTCGGGGGAACCAGACCACCAGGAGGTAACCCACTCAGACACGAGGAAAACGTACAAACTCCATGCAGACAGTGACCCAAGCTGGGAATTGAGCCCGGGTTCCTGGCACTTTGAGGTAGTAGTGCTAACCCTTGTGCTACCATTGTAATCAAACAATGAACGATAAATTCAAGTTATCTTTGAAATATGTGCAAGTCCCCAGTAGAGAAGGGAACAAGACACTATTATTTTAAAGGCTAGATAAGACTCTGGTCAGACCCCACTCGGAGTACTGTGCTCAGTTCTGGTTGCCTCATTACAGGAAGGATGTGGAAACCATTAAAAGGGTGCAGAGGAGATTTACAAGGATGTTACCTGGATTAGATGGCATGCCTTTTGAGGACAGGTTGAGAGAGCTCAATCTTTTCTCCTTCAGAGACAAAGGATGAGAGGGGACCTGATAGAGGTGTATAAGATGATGAGAGGTATTGATAAGGTAGACTCTCAGAGGCTTTTCCCAGGGCTGAATTGGCTGCCACAAGAGAACACAGGTTTAAGGTGCTGGGAAGTAGATACAGAGGAAATGTCAGGGGTAAGTTTTTCCACTTGGAGGGTAGTGGGTGAGTGGAATCGGCTGCCGTGGTGGTGGTGGAGGCGAATTTTGACCTTAACAAATTAAGAGACTTCTGGATGAGTACGTGGGGCTTAATAGGATTGAGGGTTATAGGTAAGCCTAGTAGGTAGAGACAAGATCGGTACAACTTGTGTGCAAAGGGCCTGTAGTTTTTCTTGATTTTATGGTGTGACTGGATGCTGAGAATTCATGTTTCAATTTTGACTTCAAAATGCAACATCCTCAATATCCAACATTAGGTTTATTTAATTGCAAAGTTGAACTCTAGTCTTGTTCTATTCTGTAAGTTACTGTGACTCTATGATTATCACATTCTGTCGATTGTGTCTCTACTGGCCGACAAATGACTCTCTAGCCTGCTCCCACTTGCCAGCTGTAATAACGCGAGGTGACTCAATGTGACAAACAATTAACTAAAGGGCTTATTAATAAGAAGAGCTATAAATACAAAGAGTTCAACAGCACAACTAATACAAGTCTGAAATCCTCCAGACCCAGGACAGCTTGCTCTCCTGGTTGGCCCAGGTTCACATATTCATGTCCCATTGGCTCTGACCCTAATGGCCCATGAGAGATCGCCCCTTAAAGGGGCTACGCTTCCTCACCAGCTTTTAGCTCAGAGCTTTGCAGGTTAGGCCATTTCAAGTGCATAATTTGCATACTTTTAAAACGTTTCTCCCTCTACCATCTTTTCATACAGTAAGTTCTAGATTATTTCCACCCTTTGGGCGAAAAGATTTCCCCTTGAATCCACGCAAAACCATTTCCACCTTATACTTGGTTATAGAAGGCTCACTGAAGGGGGTTGGATCTTCCCCTCTATCGAGATGCCACATAATCTTATACATTTCAAGAAACTTCCTGTATACCAAAGCAAACAACTCCAGGCTATCCAAGCCTTTCCATTAACTTAAAGTTTTTTAGTACAAGCAACATTCTCAAGAATCTCCTCTGTTTCTCTCTCTTTTTCTCCCTCTCTCTTTCCCTCCCTCCCTCTTTCCTATAGCTTGGTGATCAGAGCGACATGTGAACTCCAGTTGTAGTTGAAATAGTGCTTCATAAATTTTCTGCATGTCCTCCCATTTCTTACCTTTTGTTAGCCAAGGGATAGAATGTAAGTCTTTGCCTGCTAAGGTCAATTCCAAAATTGTGACATTTATTTAGAACATTGCAATGGAAAGTTTACAAAAAAACATTCAACACAAATCTTGTAGAATGCAGAAATCTGCAAGGAAAATCATCAAATGCGGCTCTCTTACCTCTTGGTAGACTGGCATTATTTTCATTGCTTTAGATATTGTGTTACCATTCTCTTCTTGCATTGTCTTGTTTATGCGTGTAGTCTTATTTAGAGAGAAATCTGAAGATTTATTTAAGCCTGAACATAATAGTTTAACAGTATGGTGTTTAGTAACTTATAGAGATGATGAGCATTATAGTACGCCAGCTGTACACTATGCTAGGAGCTATTGGTTCGTCCTACTCACCATGCACATAAAGTTCCAAGGTTATGGCCTTTTTACAATGAGCGCAGGTCAAAAGTAGTGAGAATGCTGATAAATCCAATAATCACCGGATAAATTTGTTCAACTTGTCTTTTGCCAAGTTAGTTGGTTTGGTAACATTGATGAAGATGGGCAATCATATCATTCAAATTGTTTCTATTCAATGAACAGTACAGCAAAGGGACAGGCCCTTTAGCCCTTCAAGCCTATTTCAATCAGGATGCCTGCTGTATGCACTTATGGAGTCCATATCCTTCCATTCCCATCCTACACATGTATTCATCACGATGCCCTATTGTACTTGCTCCCACTATCTTCCTGGGCAGCATGTTCCAGGCATTCACCATCCACTGCGTTTTTTAAAAAAAAACTTGCCTCGCTAAATCTTTGCCCACTCACCTTAAACCTATGTCTCCTAGTACTTGACTTTTCTACCCTAGAAAAGAGCATCTGACTATTCTGACTATGTTCGCTATAAGAAAAAAGTATCAATGGTGACAAATTAATGGTAGTATTGTTTTGAAGAACTGAAATATTTTTCACTGACCAGATCAAACTTTACTCTTGTTCAATTGAGGCTTTCATAATGTCTTTGTGGTTTCAACAAGAGTCATTCTGCCAACGCGTTAAGGATGAAACAAATCAAATTCATAACAATGCAATTTTAAATGTCACTTGTCTCTCACAAGTACTTATCATCTTTTGGTACTAAGAGATAGACATCTTTTACATTTGCTTTTGAAATATATCATGGAAGATATTATCATCTTAAGAATTGTTCATAATGCAATAGAATCTCATGTTATTTTTCAATAAAACAAATAGGGTTTGTCACCCTTCAATTTGTCAGTGATAAAGACATACACCTTCTGGTGTAATACATATACATTCCTGTCTTGTGTATAATTCAGCTGTTTTCTAGTTATAAGCGTGCAAAGTCTTGTATTGCTTTGTGGTATATAGGGTTTGACATTCCTCAGTAATATGAATATACAGGGTCAGCTATTTCTTAATGATTTGTCACGTTGACTGGAATTTTATGGCCCCACCTGCCATGGGAATCGGACCGGGTGAGAGGCGGATTATGAAAAGGTCCATTTGCCTTGGGTGCAATATTATGCTTTCAGGATAAGCATGTCCGTAAGATCCTGCCATAACATACAAACATAGAAGATAGGAGCAGGGGAATACCATTCAGCCCTTCGAGCCTGCTCTGCCACTTATCACGGTCAAGGCTGATGGTCCAACTCAATAGCCCAATCCTGCTTTCTCCCCATAACCTTTGATCCCATTCACCCCAAGTGCTATGTCTAGCTGCCTCTTGAATACATTCAATGTTTTGGCATCAACTATTTTCTATGGTAATGAATTCCAGAAGCTCACCACTCTTTGGATGAAGAAATATCTCCTCATTTCCGTCCTAAATGTCTACCTTGTAACTTCAGATGGTGACCCTTAGTAATAGAGAACCCCACCATCTGAAACATCCTTCCTGCCATTAATCTGTCTAGTCATAGAATCATAGAACAATACAGCACGAACAGGCCCTTCAGCTCACGAGTTGCGCCGATCACATCTACCAATCCACAGACCTATCTATAACCACCTATCCTATTCTTTTTCATATACTCATCCAGAAGTCTCTTAAAAGACCCCAGTGAGTTTGCCTCAACAACCTCTGATGGCAGTCTGTTCCATTCACTCACCACCCTCTGAGTGAAAAACCTACCCCTGACATCTCCTTTGCATTTGCTTCCTGCACCATAAATCTGTGTCCTTTCGTAGTGACCATTTCAGCTCGGGGAAATAGTCTCTGTGAGTCCACCCTATCTATTCCTCTCAACATTTTATAAATCTCTATCAGGTCGCCTCTCAACCTACATCTCTCCAGTGAGAAGAGTCCCAGCTCCTTCAACCTATCTTCATAAGGCCTGCCTCCCAATCCAGGCAGCATCCTTGTAAATCTCCTCTGAACCCTCTCAATAGCCTCTACATCCTTCCTATAATGAGGCGACCAAAATTGCGCACAATACTCCAACTGGGGTCTGACAAGAGTCTTATAGAGCTGCATCATTATCTCCTGACTCTTCTTATAGAGCTGCATCATTACCTCCTGACTCCTGTTAGAATTTCCTGTTAGAATTTCACAAGTCTCTGAGATTCCACCACACCCCTCCCATTCATCTGAATTCCAGTGAAAACAGCCCTAACCGAGTCGATCTCTCCTCATACATCCATCCCAAGATCACTTCGCTCACAATATTACAATTGCCTGATCTTTGACTGCTGTTTAAGATCTAGGGTTCACACTAATCTCAATTGTAATACTCAAATTGTCAGAATATGTTAGAGTATTCTAAAAGGTGTTACGCATCTAGCTACTGAATGTTGTTACTTATTAACTCTTGCTAGCAAATATCTCTGTGTAGTCAGTAATACCCTTTTGTTTAAATTAGCTCAAACAGCTCAAGATTGGTCCTGATTGGTTAAATGTGCATGGTCCATGTCTGAGTGCTCTCTGGGATGATGGTCATCTTGCTGATGCCACTTTGCATTAACTCCTAACTGGTTTCCTAAGATGTCAGTCACTTGTGGAAACATCATCCCCATTATAGCTTTTCCTCTGTTATTTTATGAAGTTTGTAGCTTTTCCACTGAGATAACAAGGCACCACAAAGTAATTTGGGTGTCTGCTTATTTGTGATAAAATGATGAGTGATATTACTTCCAACTGACTTGATTTCTTTTCGTTAGAGCTCATGTTCCAAAAGCCCTAATTGATACATCTTGGATATTCTGGAAAGTTTAAACACTGATGTGCACCTTTTTAGTGACTTGTTTTCTGAACCAAGTTATTTAAAAACTTCAGATACAAGAGGCACCTGAGCTTAAACTAATAATAAATTATTACAGTGTGTACAAAATTAATACATAATGATGACTGGTGTGCTAAAGTTAAGGGAGCAATGGACAAATTGCAAAATGCCATGTCTTATTAATATATTAGCATGTTCAGAGAAAAAGTCAATCTACATAAACATTATTACTGATAAAAAGCATAATAATGCACAATTTGTTGTATACTTGAAGTAATGTGATTATTTCTTGTTAAGGCTCTATTTATTTAGTCACAAGTAGGCTTACATTCACACTGCAATGAAAATACTGTGAAAATCCCCTAGGTACCAAACTCTGGTGCCTGTTTGCATACACTGAGAGAGAATTTAGCATGGCCAATCCACCTAACCTCCATATTTTTGGACTCTGGGAAGAAATTGGAACACCCGGAGGAAACCTGCACAGACATGGGAGAATGGTGGTGTACCTCAGAGATCTGTTTTGGGGCCCCTACTGTTTGTAATTTTTATAAATGATCTGGATGAGGGTATTGAAGGATGGATTAGTAAATTTGCGGATGACACCAAAGTCGGAGGAGTGGTAGATAGTGAAGAGGGGTGTTCTAGTTTGCAGACAGACTTGGACAAGTTGCAGAGCTGGGCCGAGAGGTGGCAAATGGAGTTTAATGCGGAAAAGTGTGAGGTAATTCACTTTGGCAGGAATAACAAATGTGTAGAGTACAGGGCTAATGGTGGGACTCTTAATAGTGTTGAAGAACAAAGGGATCTTGGTGTATATGTGCATAGATCCCTGAAAGCTGGCAATCAAGTCGATAAGGTTGTTCAGAAGGCATACGGAGTCTTAGCTTTTATTGGTAGGGGGATTGAATTTTGGAGCCGCAACATCATGTTGCAACTGTACAAAACTCTAGTGCGGCTGCATTTGGAGTATTGTGTACAGTTCTGGTGCCCACATTATAAGAAAGATGTGGAGGCATTGGAGAGGTACAGAGGAGGTTTATCAGGATGTTGCATGGTATGGAGGGCAGGTCTTATGAAGAGAGGCTGAGGGATTTGAGGTTGTTTTCGTTGGAAAGAAGGTGACTAAGAAGAGACCTTATTGAAACATATAAGATGATTAGGGGTTTAGATAGGGTGGACAGTGATAGCCTTTTTCCTAGGATGGAGAAAGCTAGCATGAGGGGAAATAGCTTTAAATTAAGGGGTGGTAGTTATAGGATGGATGTCAGAGGTAGGTTCTTTACCCAGAGGGTGGTAATGCCCTGCCTGCTGCAGTTGTAGATGCGCCAAGTTTGGTGACGTTTAAGAGGTTAGTTGATAAGTTTATGGATGAAAAGGGAATGGTTTAGGTTAGAGGGTCATTGCTTTTTGTTAATTGGTCGGCGCAACATCGAAGGCCGAAGGGCCTGTTCTGCGCTGCAATGTTCTGTGTTCTATGAATGTGCAAACTCTACACAGACAGTAACCCAAACTGTGAATTGAATCTGGGTCCCTGCCGCTGTGAGGTAGTATTGCTAACCACTGTTCCACCGTGTCACTATAAGTCAAGAACAAGAGCAATTAAGAATTTAATTATGAATTTAAATTCTGAATTTAAATTAAGACATCGAGCTAAAGTTTGAGATGTAGAACTATTTTACTTTACACATTAGACTTTTGAGAGGAATACAGCATAAATATCAAATCCCTTCCCATAGCCCTGACTCAACAGCATTTCTGCAGTCTTTGTCATTCACAATTAAACTACAAGATTTCACATGAGTTTTTTAATCAAGCCATAAAATGTAAGAGTGATTCTTGTTTTGTAGTAATCCTACTTTGGTCCAAGGCAAAATATGGCACACATCACTTGTCAAGTAGGAATCTATCTCAAGAGAGATACTCGCATTAAATGTTTCATACCAGATTGAGTTAACTGATTTCTTGATAACTGTGTTATGATCCCAGTTGGTATTGCAAACTGGACAACAACATCCAAGAATGGATCCCTTGCTCAAAATACCATAGTTTTAACATTTTAGAAATGATGAAGGAACAGAGTTACAGAGCTAATTAGTTTTAACAACAAAAATGAACACATTTCTTAAACATAAAAAATGAGATTATACTATACTCCTTTACTCCCCCTTGTTTTAACAAATACAAATAGATTTTAAAATGTAACACAGATTACAAAGTGCATTTTAAACTACAATAGTCTCATTAACACAGTCACTTTAAGCACACAGGTGAGATACTGGGGAGTCTTATCAATCCAGAAAGTTGCACCTCAAGTGCATTTTAAATCTTTCCTATTGATTATTGTCTTTTTCACTCACAACTCTTTGCTTTTCCTTTAAACTACTGTACAATACACTGTTCGCTGTTGTCTTAACTTTAGCCTCCTTGAAACATTCTTTTCATCCTAATTTCCTGGTTATCTTGACTGTATCTGCTCCACTTAGGAAATCTGCCTCTTTGCAGTTTCCTTGTCCTGCCCAGCTTCTCCTGGAAGGGTTGGGAGATGTTTATCCCCAGTTTCTTATCTTTAACTGCCAAAATAAAAATCAGCTTAAAAACTAAAACTCAAAAGCCGCCTTGCTACTTCTGCCATTCTCTGTATACTCTGCATGCCATAGCCCCCTCTCAGCACAATAGAAGCACAGTTGGAACCATCATGCATACAAGCACCTTTGTCCAGTGTGAATCTAACTGGAGGTTTTACCCTTCCTTCCACAGAAATATTAAATTCAACCCAGTTAATTTTTGATGTTTACTGACATAAATGTAAATTCCCTGAAACTCTGTTTTCCTAACAGTGGAATATAACCAAACTAAAATTATTAAACATGGGTTAGACTTCCTTACAACAATGTATGATGTATTGTACTATGAAAGTACAGGTCTACTATCACTTTTAATACAATTATACAAGTATAAATATAATCAGCTTGGCAGGCCAGGAAGATTGCGGGCGAGTACAAACTCACCAATCCATTTGCTGTCCTCCCAGCTCTATTTTGTTGGTGACATCAGTATCATGTCCTTTCTGGGCTTGAATCCAATTAATGAGAGTAAAAAGCACTTGCCTTACTCCACATGGCATCTTCTAGCCTTCTCTGAATCACTACTGATCTCCACCACTGGACACCAGTTGCATGTCCATGCCAAGGGATTGGAAGCCATTGAAGCCCTTGGGTTGTCAATGGCATGGCCCAACAGGCATCCTGGCAGTGCCCAGTTGGGCACCATTAGTGTGCTGAGAAGGTATGCACAATGACGGGGGCAGGTGAGGGGTGGTGGCTTATACGGAGAGGAGCTTTGCGAGGTGGGGCAATTGGCAGGGGAGGATATGCAAATAGGGATCTATGCAAGAGGGAATTGTGACAGTGGACATTGTAAGGGTCTCGTCAAGAGGGTCCTGTTGCTTGGGACCTGCGTTAAGTGTAACAATGCTGTCAATGATGGGGGGAGGTCAGATGCCCATGAGGTGGGAGGAAGTGGAGGATTGGGGTACCTTGTGCAATGGCTTTTCAAGTGTCCTGCACCTGCCTTCCTGGCGTGTGTAGGCTTTGCCTTACCCCCACAACCCTCCATACCATAAATCTCCTAGCTGCCTTGTGTACCAATTACTGTATTGTAATACAGTAATACTCCCTTTCTGGAGCACATGGAGCAAAACATTCCTCATTCATGCTATTTACTACACTATGTACTAATCTATCAGCAGGTTGCTTTGTCTGTGGGATTATTTTCTTCCCAATGGAGTGGAATTTCAATCGCTTGCACTCTATTATCTGCAATTATATCTCTGGAATTGGAGCTTTAGTTTGCATAATTAACTGAAATGCAATTGAGAGTTTTTAATTGATTTTTCACAGGCTGAGTTCTTGATCTGTCATGATAAATACTTATCAGCATGTCCAATATTTCGTGGAATTTATTTTGCATACACTTTGATATTTAGCTTCAGATAGAAGTCTGGGATGTGTCAGTTGCCAGTATGTTTTTAAGAATCTCTTTTTTTGTTGTTGAAATAGACAACAGTCTTGACAATCAAAAGCTAAAAAGATTTGGGCCTAAAATGATATTATTCTAAAACGTTGTAAAATCATTTAACTTAGTTTGAAAATTCCTCTCCGCTATCTTGGTGTTGGTACTCGCCTGCGAACATCTTTCCTAAGACACTGGATGAACTAATGTGCAGAATAATTTTGTTGCAGAGAACTTAGTTATTCATTTCCCTCCATTTCCCATCAAATGGACATCGTCTTCATTTTGTTTATATTTGAGGTTTCATGTCTTTGAGCACAAATTTTGCAATAAAATTGACAATGTGAGGAATGATATTGTGGAATAAGGAATGTGTCTCTGTCCACCCCTCCGCACTAATTTCCAAAGCAAACACCAGGAATCATACAAGTTAGACGCAGATTAAAATTCACCTACCTTATTGTAATTTTGGAAGACATTAGTCTATTTGTCTGTTATGCAAATAATTGTTTGGCTATCACAATCATTGGTTTAATAACTGTTCATAGAATGATATAGCGCAGAAGAAGCCTTTTGGCAAGTCAAGTCTGCTCCCACATATGAGAAACACCTGATCAATCACCTAATCCCATTTATCATCATTTGGCCCATGGCCCTGAATGTTACAATGTACTAAGAGTTCATCCAGGTATTTTTAAAAGATGAGGCATCCTTGAGGCCTCTGTTATCCTTCCAGGCAATGCATTCCACACCATCACCACCCTCTGGTTAAAAAGGTTTTTCTCACATCATCCCTTCCTTCCCTTTCCAAATCTTTTGCCCCTCAACTTGAACTTATGTCCCCTCATGACTGACCCTTCATATAAGAGGAACAGTTGATCCTTTTCCACTTTGTACATGTCTCTCATAATCTTGCACACCTTGATCAGGTCAACCCTCAGTCTTCTCTGCTTTAGAGAAAACAACCCAAGTCTACCTAATCTCTCTTCATAACTTAAATGTTCCATTCCAGGCAGTATCCTGGTGAATCTCCTCTGCACCCCTTCCAGTGCAGTTACATCCTTCCCATAATGTGGCGACAGAACTACACGCAGTATTCCAGCTGTGGCCTCACCCAAAGTTCTATACAACTTCAACATAACTTCCTTGCTTTTGTAATCTATGCCTCATTGATAAAGGCAAGTGTCACATATGCCTTTTTCATCACCTACCAGTTGCCCTTCCACTCCAAAGATGTGTGGGTTAGGTTGATTGGCCATGACAAATTGTTCCTAGTTTCAGGAGCATTAACAAGGTAAATATATGGTGTGATGGGAATAGGGCCTGGGTGGGATTGTGATCGGTGCAGACTAATGGGTCGAATGGCCTCCTTCTGACTGTAGGGATTCTATGATTTCACTCATATGAGTTACTGAGTTATGATGGACTTAGTTTCAATTGGAACACACATCAGGAAGAATAGGGAAGAAATGTTCATTAGTTCAAATTGTAACCACCATAGATTTTGAACTACTGTTATATTTTCCATATAGCTCATGTGAAATAGCAGCTTTATTTTATGGCAAAAACTAATGACACCTGCAATGTCAAATCCTAGTTATATATCTATCCAATATTTTCCTTTTTAATAGTGCTAATGTGAATGTGGCAATGATTGCCCACTCAGTGCTGTTCAGCCTCAACCAGGAAAAGAAAATTTCCTGAGATTGGCACCTCCTGTCTGAGAAGAAGAGGGAAAACAGTGTTGAGGACACAAAGCGGGGGGAAGTGGTATCATCAGAGAGATGGGCTGAGGAGAATGACCGGATGAGATGAACAAGCTGAAGAAGGCAGGGCAAACAGGAAACCAAAAAGTGAGGTGGAGTATTGCCCATGATATAATGAGGAGAGAAAGATGTTAACCAGGCATGTCCACTGGGAGAGGCAGGGGAGGAGAGAAAGGATACCAGGGGGCTGCCTTTAAACCAGTAGGACCTCACTTTTTTTAAACTTTCTTAAAAAAAATTTTTAAACTTTTGCCTCTGCTGTACTCTGTTGGGAGGAGTGTATTTTTTCCCCCTGTGAGTGGTTGTGCAAGTTTTGAGATCTTGTTGATTGAGTTGCTCTTCACCGTGTTCATTAGTACTTGGTTGTCGATGAAGCCTTACTTTGGTATATTTGGGGAGATGTTGATAATGTCACTGGATTAGTAACCAAAGGTCAGGCTTCGGGAACATGGGTTCATGTCTAATCACGGAAATTTATTAGGGCAGCACGTTGGTTCGCACTGCTGCCTCAATGGCAGGTACTTGGATTCAATTCTGGGTAACTGTCATTGTGGAGTTTGCACATGCTCCATGTGTCTGAATGGGTTTCCTCCAGATGCTCCAGTTTCTTCCCACACTCAATAGATGTACAGGTTAGGCAGATTGGCCCATGATAAATTGCCCCTTAGAATCCCAAGGGGGATTAGCCATGGTAAATGTGTTGAATTACAGGGATAGAGTGGCAGAGAGCTCTGGGTAAGATGCTCTGTCAGAGAATTGGTGCAAACTAAATGGGCCAGATGACACTGTGGGGAATCTGTGATCTATAAGGCTAAGTTCAGAAGAAGCATTTCTGATGTTAATTTGAGAGGTTGTAAGTTAAAGAGAATGTTTTGCAAAGAGAAACATGATTGATGCCATAAGATTTCTTTTCAAATTTGTGTAAACGTGAATAATGTTTTGAGTGTGTTACATTACATGCAGGCCATTGAATGCTGCCCCCAGCACTAGTGAATTTATCTGTGAGCAGGAATAAATAAGGATCTCGCTATTGGCATTGGTACTTTGCGGAAATCTGCGGTAAATAAAGCAACACGTCAGGAGGAAAATCAAATCATTGAGGCAATTCCCACAAATGGAAGTCATTAATTTATCAAAATTTTGTCACTTCCTGGTTAAATGAATATGATGGGCGAGGGAGGGTGGGGTGAAAGAAGAGGAACAATTTTATTTTTTGGCCTTTCACACCGGTGGGATTCTCCAGTTCCGCTGCAGTGAATGGAGATTTGGCTGAGTGCCAAATTCTCCATCCTCGCCTGCAGTGATAGCAGGGTGTGAATGGCTGATAAAGATCACATCCTGAGGGAGAGTTTTCCCGTCCCCTCTGCCACAGGAATTGGAATGGGTAGAGGCTCAGATCATGCAAACGTCTATTAATCTTGGGCAGGATTTGGGGTGAACGTGGCCAGAAAATCCTGCCTGGAGTGTCTTTTGTTATAACATCCATTTGACCAAAGGACGACAAGAGCAGCAGATATCTGGGATCACCACCAACTACGCGATTGCTATCAAGCCACTCACCATCCTGACTTGGAAATATATCACCAATCCTTCACTGGATCAACATCCTGGAACTCCCTCCCTGTGGGCATACCCCATGTATTGTGCTGGTTAAAGAAGGCATTGCGCCACCACCTTAAAGGCAATTAGGGTCGGGCAATAAATGCTGACCAAACCAATGATGCTCACATCTATTAATTATTTTTTAATTTTATATGCAGTTGGCCAACTAATAACTAAAACCTAAAAACACACTGCCCTATTTGTCATATTGAAACAGTCTCATTTGTGTAATGCAGAGCAGTTCATAAATGAGACTGATATTCACATTTATGAGTCTCAATGAATACTGATGCATCAGCTCTCTCCTATCAATGTGCTTTTCAGCTCATTAAAACAGTATGTTGTAAATTGGGAATGGATTTGCTCAGACAGTCCACCAGATATCGTAGAGGTCAAAGACTGCTTTCTTTTAGTCAGCTAATAAGGAGAAAAAAAACATTGTCAATCTATCTCCATGGATGTCAAACTACAGGAATGAAGCAGTTTGCTGCAGTGGTATTACCGAGGATCAGCAGTCGGATGAATGTATGATGAGCAAAGCGTAAGTGGTAGTCTATTCCACGAAGAGTTGCCACTCTTCATGGAATTGTCAAAGCACAGATGAGAACCATTTAGCCAATCATGTCTCAACCAGCCGTCCAGAGAAACATTATGACTTGGTGCATTCTCCGGCCTTTTCCTTGCACATTGTTCCTATTCAAATAATCATCAATGCCTTCTTGAATGCTACGATTGAACCTGCCTCCACCACACTTCCAGGCAGTTGTTCCTAGACCTCCGACTACTCACTGTGTGAAAATGTTTTTGCTGCTTTTGCAAATCTGTGCCCATTTGTTCTCCATCCTTTTCTGAGCAGGAATGGTTTGCCCCTATCGACTCTGTCCAATTGCCTCATGGATTTGGACATCTTTATTAAATATCCTCTCCTCCTCCTCCTCTCTAAGGAGAACGGTCTCAAACACACCAACCTATCCTCAAAACTGGTTCCAGGGATAAGGAAGTTCATTCTTGTAAACCTTTTCTACACTCTCTCCAATGCCCTTTCTAAAGTATGCTGCCAGAAGTGTACACAATACTCCAGCTGAGGTCTGACTGGTGTCTTATACCAGTTCAGTATAACCTCTTTGCTTTTGTACTCTATCTCTATTCATAAAGACAGTAGAAAGTCTGACAACACCAGGTTTAAGTCCAACCAATTTATTTGATAGTAAACTCACAAGCTTTGCAAGCTGTCCTCTTTGTCAGGTGAATGAGATCAGACTTCTTACTGTGTTTACCCCAGTCCAATGCCGACATCTCTACATCATGTCTATTCATAAAGCCCAGAATATTATATGCTTTATCAACAGCTCTCTCTATCTGTCATGCCATATTTAATGATTTATACACACAACACCCAGATCTCTCCACTCCTGCATTCTCTTAAGAATTATGTCCCTTATTTAGTTGTCTCTACCCATGTTCTTCCTACCAAAATGCATAACTTCGTACTTCTCCCTATTGAACTTCAGCTTCCGCTTATCTGCTCACACCACCAGATTCTGCGTCCTTTTGATGATCTCCACTGTTCTCACTGTTGACAAAGCTTCCAAGTTTCATGTCAGTCATAGATTTTGAAGTTGTCCTTGCACACCATGCTCTAGATCATTAATATACATCAGGGAAAGCAAGAATCATAGAACCCCTGCAGTACAGAAGGAGGCCATTTGGCCCATCGAGTCTATACTGACTACAAACCCATCCATGCATTTATTCTGCTAATCCTCCTGACGCTGGGGTCAATTTAGCATGACCAATCAACCTAACCCACACATCTTTGAACTGTGGGAGGAAACTGGAGCACCCAGAGGAAACCCACACAGAGATGGGGAGAAAGTGCAGGCTCCAAACAGATAGTGACCCAAGGTTGAATTTGAACCTGGGACCCTGGTGCTGTGCCATGCCATCGTATTACTCATCCAATTTTGTATCCAGGTTGCTACTGTCCCTTTTTTATTCCCATGGATAATAACCTTTCTCACAAGTCTGTGTGGCACTGTTATCGAAAGCCTTTTGAAAGTTCACATATATCACATCAACAGTATTACCCTTATTGACCATTTCTGTTACCTCTTCAAAAACCTCCAGCAAGTTAGGTAAACACAATTTCCCCATTTTGAGTCTTTCTAATAAATCCACATTTTATCACAAATGATTATTTCTCGAACATTGTCCATTATTGAAGTTAAACTCACCGGTCTGCAATTGTTGGGTTTATTCTTACAAAACAAAGGCTCAATATCTACAATTTTCCAGTTCCTGGCACCTTCCCCTGAGTCTAGAGAAGACTGGAAGATTTCTGGCCCAGGTCCCTTGTCAACTTTAATTACCAACAGTCCATTCAACATTTCCTTCTTAACAATTTTTGAACCTTCTAGTTAATGACCAAGTTTTCTCCCCTGTCACCATGGTGTAGATAGTACCTAGCCCCTTGATAAAGACAAATAACAATATTCGTTTAATTACTCTGCCTGCCTCTATATGTAAACTCCCTTTTAGGCCACTAATCATTGCCTTACTCCTCCTTTGACCATCCTTTTATTATTTGTACGCTGAAAGATGGCTTTGGGATTCCCCTCTATTTTAGCAGCCAATCTTTTCTCATCCTTTTCACTTCTCATGTTTTGTTTTTCACCTCCCATCTGAACCTTCTGCATTCCTCTTTTGTTCTCAATTGTATTTTCTATGTGACATAGCATATTTTTTCTTTATCTGAATTTTCTTTGTCATCCAGGGAACTCTGGATTTGTTTGCCCTCCCGTTGTCTCTTGGGGAATATACTGTGATTCTGACCTCACCATTTTTTTTCTTGAAGGTCCTTTTCTTTTCTGTCACACATGTTCACTCTCAAACTCTTTCTTTTTCCCTTTTGAGGACACAGTGGTAGGTTTTCGAAGCTGATAATCGGTTCCATAAGCCACGTTATGAACGTTCCTTCCAGGCCTGGTATTGGCCTTGAACCCCTGGTCCAATAGTAGAGGTGCTTTCTAATCATGGAATCACTGCAGGAGGCCATTCAGCCCATTGACTCTGCACTAAGCATAATCCCACGCAGGTCCTATTCCTGTATTCCCACATATTTACACTGCTAATCCCTTGACACTAAAGGGCAATTTACTAAACCTGTAAATTTTTATTTTACAGGCCAAGTCACTAAACCTGTACATCTTTTGGAGTGTGGGAGAAAACAGGGAACAACTAGAGGAAACCATGTACACATGGGGAGGATGTGCAAACTCCGCACAGACAGTGACCTGAGGCCTGGTTCTCTGGCAATCTGAGGCAGCAGCGCTCACCACTCTGCCACCATTCTGCCCTCTGGCTGCTTGGCAATTGCTCTCGTACACAATTCCTTTCAGCCATTTCACTGGCAGTCTCTGATTTCTGGAGTGTGTAGTAACAGTCCTTTCATTTCATAATTCTCTATAAAAAGTGAACATTAATGCCGGAATTCTACTGCCCCATCTGCCATGGAATCAGAGCGGGTGAGGGATGGACAACAGAAATGTCCATGAACTCATTCGGGAATTTCTGAGCGAGACCATAAAATCCCATCTTAATAACTTACAACATGTTATTTGCAAATTATAGAATGAAATGTATATTTTAAGGGAGTTTTGTTTTAAAATAATCTTGTAATATTGGAAATATAACAAAAGCATAGGACAAAAAAGAAGCAATGTCTAAAATTGGCACATATCTCAAATTGAGCCCAAAAATGATGGTGTCATTTGGATAGATCCTAGTGTTTGAAATGAATTAATGTTTGGTTTCTTTCAATAGCAGCATAAAACTTCCATTCAGAGCAGGCATTGAATTCAGTTTCTATGCTATCACCAGAAATACATTGGGCTCGTTTATCTATTTCATATACTGGCCTGTTAATGACAATGATACAGACAGTATCATTTGCAGAGAGTCTTGACAATGGCTTTAATCATTGATAGAATGAGCTTCTAAATAAATGGCTTGTTTTAATTACTTTCTTATTGGGTTGTACTGGGAAGTGTCTTTACAGGGATAGAGCTCTCACAGTGTTAGTAATTGTGAACAATGTCTTCTGTGCAAAGCAAGACCCTTTGTAACCGAACACAGTATTTCTGTGCCAAAATATTTACTTGCTGTAAGAAGGTCATACTGTGAATAAGGGAAAATGGTAGGAACTTGGAGAAATAGATAAGCGACCTTAAGAAGCAATGAATTCTCATGTTTAAACCATGCACTGCAGAACTGCTGATGTATATTAATGCAGATCATAAGTCACTAATTCATAAGTGTACATATAACGATTTACCTATTACTTATCAATTGAGCTGATCAGTGAAATGCATGTAACCTACCAAGCAATACCACCATGAAAATCACAAAGAAAGTGATTGATTGATAGATTAGTGCTGGAAACCCTCTGCCTCACTCAAAGAGAACAAAGAACAAAACACATGGGTGAAATGGCCTTCAAAGGTGACTTCATCAACACATATCATTTGTTGACTGGGAGAATATGGTCACGACTGAGAGAATTTTGGTACATCTGCGGAACAGTTCAGGATGCATTTCATTGGTAATAATGTTCCTGACCAACACAGGACTGGAATCAAACCCTTTCTCTTGGTGTTATGCTAATTGGTTATTTAAACAACTGAACCAACTAGCCCCACTTGATAATGCTATGCCCAAAAAGTGGTAAAAGGGGCAACATGGTGGCACAGTGATTAGTACTGTTGCCTCTCAGTGTCAGGGACCTAGATTCAATTTCAGCCTTGAGTGGCTGATTATGTGGAGTTTGCACATTCTCCCCATGTCTGTATGACTTTCCTCTGGGTGGTCTGGTTTCTTCCCACACTCCAAAGGTGTGCAGGTTAGGATTGGCTATGCTAAGTTCCCCCTTAGTGCTGGGGGATTAACAAGGATTATGGGGAAAATCATAATCATAATGGGGAATGTTATCAGTGCAGGCTCAATGGGCTAGATGGATTTCCTCTGCACTATAGGGACTCTATGATAGTTGTATAGTTTTGAATTTCTAATAAAGGCTTGCTGTTAATATACTTTAAGTTAACTAAGGCCTGTGGATCTTTTCTCCTTGTCCCAATTCGCAAATCTATACCACCTGTTAAATTAAGTCAGCAGCCAGCTGATCTGCATAGCCACTGGTGACTCTTCTTCTTCAGTCAAAAATGCACCGGTACTATTTTGGAAAACCCACCAGAAAAGCCAGCAAGTGCAGGAAGATCCATGGTTTGGTAGTGAACAGCCACAACATATTTGAAGCGTGTAATCTCTGAAAGCTGTAACCACGCCTATCTTTAACATGGATCATGGTTCCATACTTCCAGCTCCACTGGAGTTCACCCATGGCCCAGAACGGACACAAATGGAATACACTTCTTTACTCCATTGAGCCAGTTGTAGATGGCATCATATGACAAAGAACAAAACAGCACGGGAAACAGGCCCTTCGGCCCAACGAGCCCATGCCGCCACCCCGATGTTCCCACCTCTACCCGTGATCCCTGTCTATGTTTATAGATCTATGGATCAAAAACCAAATTTGAGACAGTTTAGGGAGAATTTATTTTGCCAATTAGCCTAAGAGCACATCTTTGGGATGTGGGAGGAAACCGGAGTACCCGAGGAAACCCATGCAAGCACGGGGAGAATGTGTAAACTCCCACAGGCCCAAATCCATGTATCTGCACAGCACAGGGATAGTCACTGAGCTGCCGTGTTGCCCATCAAATGGTCCAGGTCAAGCGTACAGTAATGACATGAAGCACTAGGATACTGTCAAAAAAAAATCCAAGAGCAGCCCTCTCACGACCCATCACGTGTATGCCCCTTGTTAGACAACAAGGTGAACCAAAGCACCTGTAGGATGAAAACAAGTACATCAATATCATCATCTATTTACACACTTCCCAGGGACTCCCAAGGCTCATGATCTCTATTTTAAATCAGTTTTCTATACCCCTCCATTCCCATTCTGTTCATGTGCTCATCTAAGTATTTCTTAAATAACTCCAGAGTGCCTGCCTCCACCACTTTACTTGGCAGAGCATTTCATACCCCCACGACCCTCTGTGTGGAAAAAAAACTCCCTCTAGCATCCAAGTTATACCTTACCCCCCTCACCCCTAAGCCTGTGACCCCTTGTGCTATTTGAGTCCACCCTAGGAAAAAGCTTAACCCTGTTTACCCTATCTATCCCCTTCATAATCTTGTACACCTC